>JAYGXS010000001.1:26791168-26809173 GCA_036362985.1 Ligula intestinalis
GGATACCGACATCCGGACGCGTCTTCTGTCCCACGTGCAACAGAGCAGCTCAGTTACCCTCCAAGAATTGGCTGCTGAGTGTCAAGCACTTATAAATCTCAAGCACGATTCGGCCATAGTCCGAGGCGCTTCTACTGCTGGCTCCGTAAATGCCGTCACAACAGCTAAGCCACCTCTGGTTAGGCGGTCCAAGCCAGCCCCCAAGGCGAAATCCCCGCCCTCTCTTTGTCGGCACTGGTGCATGGTATTTCCATCGGGACTGCACATTTCGGTAACATCGCTGCCAGAAGTGTAACCAGGTGGAGAGATTGTGATGAGTTCTGCCGACCCTCACCTTGTGCAAGCAAGTCCGCCCCCGCCAATCCCAACTCCAAGCGCCGTTCAAACCCAAAAGGAAAGTCCAAGCGTCAGTCTCCCGGCAATTCTCCGAGTCTGTCCGCCGCATTACAGTCTAACACAGCTGATCGCCGGAAGTTCGTCGACCCATCTCCCAACGGTCAGGCTGTTCGCCTACAACTGAATTTTCATACACCCTTATCCTAATATTGTCATAATATTTAGGATACTAGTGACTCTCACGTTATTTATGAAGCAATTTTAGAGCCAAACACATTTCGTTATATAAGTGACTCACTAAAGGACCTACTCTGACTTGCTGTAAAGTGCTTGTCTCAGTAAACTTCCACTATCTGGCTAACTGGTCTTCTCTCCGTCTTACTCTTATGGGCTCGTGGGTTCGGCTTTCGATTTAAATTGGTAGTATCAGACGCTGGTCATAACATTAAGAATCCTAACAGGCATGGAGAACTTAGATGCTACAAGTTCGTCATCGCGAAAAGTGTCGTCACCGCCAGATCTCGAACCCGGGTCGCAAAATCAGGTTAATAGCGGTGTTAGCGCCTCAGGCAGCTCGGCCACTTCGACACAGGCCCCTGAAAAACAAATCGATATACAACCAGAAAGTAACTGCCGATATGGCCATTGGGATAATTTTATATATCGTTCAATTCCCGCCGAACGGCCAAGATGTCTACTAAGTTTACAGAAGTTAGACTGTGAGGACTTCGTCCTCCGCCAGGAGTTTTCGGAGATGAAGCAAGAACTTTACCACGAGGTAAATAAACTGAAACAAGAAATAGCTTATCTAAAAATGCATATTTCTTGTCCAGCGGTTAAAGCAGCCCTTGTCCTTCAAAACCCTGGGGTACATAAAAGTTCTTATGCTCAGATAGCCTCGGCCGGTAAACCTGAAACTCGCATACTATCTGCCAAACCAAGTAAACCAGCGGACTTTTCGATCGATCGCATCACCATCGTTACTCGGCTCAAGCAGCATCAGCGATGATCTGGATTTGCATCCTAGCGCCACATCGTTGCTCGACGCTGCACCATAAAGCGATGATAAAGAAGTCAATAACATCGTAAGGCCAAAGAAGCATAGGGCTAAAAAGGCTAAACGGATCATGGGTGTGCACTCAACTAACCCGAAGTATAGAGATGGAAAGGCTAAACGTGTCACGGGTGTGCACTTAGCTAACCCAAAACCAGTACAGCAGGACCTATCGAACCGAATGTACCGGAAACAAGTGCTCGCTCGGTCGAAAAATGTGAGCTCGCAACAGATGCCCCATGGAATCACAAACAGAATATAGTTGTAAAAGGGGCTCTAGAGTAAGCGTCAACAATTACTTAAGAAAGAGTTGACCATGATGTGGACTTGGATTTGGACATGTCGGACGACATACCTGAAACTTGCATATCAGATCATGTGTCAAGCCCACGGTCTTCACCATGGTCACTCGGCTTAAGCAACATTGGCAATTATCGGGATTTGCATCCTAGCGCCATATCGTTGCTCGACGGTACACAAGAAAGCGATGAAAAAGAGGTCGATAAGTTCATAAAGCAAAAAAGGCATGGGGCTAGGAAGGCCAAACGGGTCACGGATTTGCACTCAGCTAACTCAATAGCTAGTAAATCAGAACCTATCGAACCAAGTGTACCGGATACAAGTGCTTGCTCGGTCAAAACACGTGAGCTCGCAAAAAACTCCCCATTGGGTCGCAAGCAAAAAACAGTTGTAAAGGGGGCCCCAGAGTCTGCGCCGAAAATTCCGCAGGAACGAGTAAACCATGACGTGGGTCTTATGAGAGAGTACGCCAAACCTTTGCTAAAACCAAGCGAGTCATTTCGCATTCTTAAGACATTTCGAATAGGGAAGGCTCCAACAGCTCCAGAATCAAATTCTCGGCCACGACCCCTTAAAGTTATTTTAGAAACTGAAGCACAGGCGCAACTTTTGTTAGAGCGCAAACCATCTTTATGGATTCTGCATCCAAAAGTTTTTTTTTCAGCCGGATTACGAGTTGAAAGAGCGGATGAAGATGAGAAAGTTAATAATAGAGCTGGAAAATTGGAGAACCAATGGCGAGAAAAATCTCAAAATAAGAGATGGACAAATAGTTCCATTCAAAAGGACATCTCTCTGGCCGGTAATAGTGACAGCCTAGCTGTCCCGCCACCGAAACATGCCCTCTTAAATTGGTCGTTTTAAATGCCAGATCACTGATTAATAAAATACCCCTGCTCCAGACTCTGGTTTTCGTCAACCGCCCAGACATTGTTATGGTAACCGAGGTATGGGCATCGGCCTGTGTAGCTGACTCTAAACTTTATGTTCTAGGCTATGCATGCAGTCGGAATGATCGAAACATTGGCCGTGGCGGAGGAAGCTGCACCTATGTTAAGCAGCCACTTACATTCCTCCCGTTAGACTATCCACAATTTACGGTGGTGGAGGCGAGCTGCTGGCTATGAGTTGTTCTAAAGAAAAAATACTCCTTACTCGTAGGCTGTGTTTATAGCCCACCTAATGCCAATGTGGACTACGATCTTTGTCTCACGCAGGCATTTCATGCCACAGCCGACTTGAATCTCAAGCATTGCTTGATTTTAGGCACCTTTAATCTTCCTGACGTGCAATGGTTTCCACCCTCCGGTCCTTCAAAGTTTGAGAACTTACTTGAAGCTGTAGATATCGGCATGTGGGATCAAGTAGTCGATTTTCCCACTCGAGGAACAAGCATACTGGACCTAATTTTCTGTAGAGGGTGCGAACCACTGTCAGTGTCATCCCTAGACGCACTTGGGTGGTCAGACCATCTCACAGTTGTTACCACACTAGAACTAGAGGCCGACGAAACATTTTCCCAGAAATGTAGTTTTTATCATGACTTCCGATCAACAAATACGGTGGCATTACTGACACATCTAAACGCTCTCGATTGGTCTGAATTTCTCTATTGTTTGGAAGAAAATGTTTGTACCGATAGACTGTACAAAGTGCTGGATCCAATCATCCTCCAATTTGTCCCGCGGAAGGTAATACATGTAAAGGATGAAGTATACCTTCCTCTGTCTTTCCGCCGTAGGCTGCGTAGGCTCCCTCATCGCTTGCATCAACAGAAAGCCACTTCCATTCTGCCCTTGATCCCACTGATCTTTGAGCAGGCTAAGAAGCTCTCCGAAGAAAAGCAGATAGCCGATGAGGCCAACTTCGCTGAAAACCCTTCTCTAAATGTTGCGAAACTCTTTTCGCGCACAGTCAAAGCGCAGAGGAAAGCGCAACACCCCATACTTCAAGACACCTTAGGAAACCCCATAGTTGACGCTAAGTTGACCGCCGATAGTTTCAATGCATTCCTGTCCAAAACGTTTGGTGAAAACACGTTCGCCGCACTTCGAGCTATCTGGGCTTGGACGGGTGCCGTCCTCGAAACCAAAATTTTTACCGTCTGGGGCGTGACCGTAGCCATCCGTCGTTATCGTCAATCTTATAGTCCAGGACCAGATGGCGCTCCAGTTAGCCTTCTAAAAGCTGAAGCAATTGATATTTTTCCGTTTATTTTGTGTAAGATATTTAATCTTGCTCTTGAGAGCGTAACATTTCCTTCGTTGTGGAAGGAATAGCACATAATGCCTATTCGCTAGCATGGTCGGTTGACGTCATTTGACAACTTTAGGCCAATAAATACACTTCTCGCAGCCTCGAAGATCTTGATCAAAGAAAAAATGATGCGTCACTTGACAGAAAACAGCCTGCTTAGCGCAGCTCAACATGGATTTCTCGAGAAAAGATCTTGCAAAACCTGCCAGCACTCTTTCTTTGATTATGTGCTACAATCTCGAGACAGCGGTTTTGCCCTTTATACCGTCTATTTCAATTGTGCTAAGGCCTTTGATCTGGTCGATCATAACCTCTTCCTTCTGAAACTGACCTCTTTCGGCATAGGTAGCAAGCTTCTGAACTATTTGGATGCTCGCACACAACCAGTTAAAATTTCCAATGTTATCTCCAACCCCACGCATGTGCGGAGTGGAGTTATACAGGGTAGTGTACTAGGGCCGCTCCTATTTTGCCTTTTGTTCAACGACGTTCCAGATTGTTTTCAATATGGTAGACCCTTCATGTACGCTGATGATTTAAAAGTCGCTTATCAGTATAAACCGGCAGATCGCAATATCGTGCTCGAGCTGATAAAAAGGATCTTTAGACCTTCGCCCAGAGGTGTTGCACATGGCGCTCACCCTTTCATGGCACAAATGTTCCGTTATGGTTGTTGGCGACGATCAACAACCGGAATTAAGCATAGACGGTCATGAACTAAATGTCCCAGGTGTTATCAAGGATTTGGGCATATCCTATTCTTATAGTCTCAATCTGTCAGAGCACTGTGCCCTGATAGTCTCGAAAGCACGCCGAACCACGGAATTTATCCTTAGAAATTTTAAGATGTTCAAGGTTAGAACTAGCCTTTATAATATGTACGTGAGACCTAGTCTTGAATACTGCTCGCCTCTATTCAGTCTGCTGTGCACAAGTGAACGGAAGAAAATAGAATCGGTGCAGCACTTCTTCACTAGAAGAGTTTTCACTACAGAACACCGTAACTTAGCCTACCAACAAAGGTTGTGACTTATAAAGCTGATCCCCTGTGGCTTCGTAGATTACGGAAGGGTCTATTTTTACTGTTTAAACTTTTCAATGGTCAAACCTTTAATCCTCTCAGTACAATAGGGCAGCTCGAGCACTCTCGGCGCGCCAGTCATCGAGATGTGCTTTCATTTCTTCCTATGGCACGTACAGTTAAGTACCGGCAATTCTTTTTCAGTAAACACCATATCAATCTGGAATAAGCTGCCCAAAAGTATTAAAGCCCAGCAAACCTAACCTATGTTTAAGAGAGCTATAAGTAGTTTTCTACATTCAGGACAACTTTCACAAATTTTGGGTGCTGACTCGGTGGAATCTCTCCTTCACTCTGATGGCGTTCGTGGACTTTGAACCCTGCCAGGCCTCATGCTGAAGATAATGCAGCTGAAGCGGCAGCCCGCAATCTGCTAATCCTTCAGCCGGCAGCGCGCAACTTTTGCCGACAAGCATTGAACACTATGTTCTTGTGCCAACCCTCCTCGTCCCGATCTCATGTTGCTAAACGATATGCAACTTTTCTCCTGCCGATGTGTCAACTCAGTTTCCAACTGTACATATATTCCGTTTGTATCGTACCTTTGAAGTCAGGTTTTTTTCCCCTGGTTCTGACTCCTTATCTCGCCCAGTATTGACAAAACTCAAAATGGAAACAAAACCAATACTGGCTGCAAAAAAGGGAGTTTGTTTTAGGTTTTTTCCTGTCTTCGAGGTTTTGAAAGGCGCCCAAGAGGTGTTCTACCAACTCTTTAAAATTGCCTGTAAACTGGCATAATAAACATAAATATATATAACTGGACAGCGCTTCCGATATCACAATCATCTCTGAGACTCTCTGGCAGTCACTTGGCGCCCCCACCATGCAGCAGACTTCTCAGTCCGCCACAAGTGCGTGCGGTGGCCTTGTCCAGTTAATGGGGCAACTGCAATGCTGTGTCTCCTTTCGCGACACTAACATCACTGCTACGTGCTATATCACCAAGTCCAACCTCAACATCCTTGGTCTCGATTGGATCGAACAACTTGGCTTGGTTGATTTGCCACTCCGCCTTGTTTTTAATCAAGTGCAGACCCCGGCTATACCTGTAGCGCCCGACAACGACATTCCCCAGGCTACCAAAATGCCTGCTCCTCATCCACCAGATCCATGGCAAACTCCGGTTAGGCCTTGGTCTCGTGTACACCTCGACCTTGCTGGCCCACTCGACGGTGTCACTCACCTAATCTTGGTCGACGCCTACTCAAAGTGGTCCGAGATTG
Organism: Ligula intestinalis; assembly: GCA_036362985.1. NCBI lineage: Eukaryota > Metazoa > Platyhelminthes > Cestoda > Diphyllobothriidea > Diphyllobothriidae > Ligula > Ligula intestinalis. The sequence goes on from JAYGXS010000001.1 coordinate 26,797,419, forward strand.
CACCGCTGCAGCCGGCAACCGCCTCTGCTACTATCGCCTCCCTACGGCGCATCTTCAGCCAACACGGTCTACCGGATGTCCTGGTGACCAATAATGGCTCGCAATTTGCCTCATCTGCCTTTGAGGGTTTCTGCCGCCAACACCATATCCAGCATTTGCGCTTTCCACCCTTTCATTCCCAATCCAACAGTCAGGTGGAACACTTTGTCAACACCTTCAAACGAACCCTTTTGAACGCTCGTGGGGGGGGGGGACAGACTACGGACGAGATACTCCAGGCCTTCCTGTTCTCCTACAGGACCACCCCTAACGCGGCGTCTCCTGATGGTGTCTCCCCCGCCGAATCCTTAATAGGCCGGAAACTTCGAACAAAGTTCCATGCGCTGCTGCCTGCTAATCTGCCGTCCCCACAGCCACTTCCACCTGTCTCTCGTGGCAAGATCTCTGTCGGAGCACCGGTCTTTGCTCACGACTACCGAGCAGGGTTCCCAGACTGGATTGAGAGGACGATAACAGCGCACAGAGGCAGCATGCTGTTCGACATCTCCGTCGGTGATGACACCTGGGCTCGTCACCATAATCAGATTCGATGGCGGCAGCACAGCAATCCGACCGGACCTAAAGCAGGCGTTTCACTGCCTCTCGATATCCTGATGGACACCTTCGCTATTCCAGTGGACCAGTCAGCTCCCGAACTGACTCCTGCAGCCTCTTCGAATGTACCAATTTTGGAACCAGCTCCTGCCCCCGCACCGGTAGACCAGAAACCGCCCCCAACACGCCGGATTAACCATGTTCGCCAAAGTCCGCAACGCTTACAGGTCAATCCACGCCATCAGCGGTACTGACACACGTGAAGGGGAGGTGCTGGGAACGTGCCCATTCCTACGACTACTCTGTTAGCATACGCTTAACAGATTGATAGCCTGCGCAAGCGGCGCGCCATTCCCAGGCCCGCGAACTCCTCTTACGCAGCTGCCACGAGAGCGTGACGTGACTATCGATTTTCCCCTGATCATGATTGGCCCATGTCACTCGATGTCTCTCTCGCGTTCCCCTTTAAATTACTTGCACGCGGTGTCTGACTCGACTTCGCGCTTGCTTGCACTGGCGCGCTGTACCGTGCTCCTGTCTGAGTAGACGTTTTGTCTGGCCGACTTGTCATCTCACTGTCTCTCTACTACGGGCTCTTGTGGTAGTGGTTAGTGCTGATTAGATGTACCAAGGTGGGTCATAACAAAATGGATCAGAGAAGCTAGAGTACTATTCCTAACGCGGATGGCTGAGCGCGCGGCAGCAGAAGTAAGAAATGACACCGATCACGTCTCATTCAACAGAAAAATATCACACTTTCAACTGCTTTGAGGACTAGATTTTTGCGACAATTAACAATCAGGTGAGCTGTTTGATTCATGATACGTCGGCAGTAACCTCTCTTCTACATTTTCTGTGCTAAGACTACTTAAGAAGCGTGCTTAACAACCCGAGAAGTGTGTGAAGAGCACGGTTTCCAGTGCCGGTTAGCCAACATTACTGAGCCATTATGACACCAATAATCAACACGCATTATGAAGGTTCAGTAATTAACGACTCGGTTGCTAGCAGTCATGCCCCAAAACATGCCATTTGTGAATATTTGAGGTGCTTGTGGCAGTCAACATGTTTAAATGTACAGTAGATGGCCAAGCAGATTGCATCTCATAAATTTAACAAGAAAATTCCCCTTGCACAGAATTAGCCCACGCTGCATCACCCAAATAAACGACTGTTCTCGATAAGAAGGCATAGGTTTTTTCTTATAAATTACTATGCCAAACAGGACGAGACAAAGCTTCTCCGATGCATTTTCAGAGCAAACGGCTATCCACGAGCGTTTGTTGAACGGGCTCGAATGTCACCAAAACCGCGAACCGAGGAACACTGTTTAGCAAAGTCGTGGCGGAGCATCCCGTGCATGAAATGTGTTTCAGAAGTTGTGGCTAGATCTCTCGCGCTTCTTGGAATAGGGGTTGCCCACAAGCCTACCTGCACCATCCGACAACAAGTAATGCGGCCGAAAGACCCTATACCTAAACAGGAGAAGTCCGGCGTCGTTTACCGACTTCAGTGTAGCTGCGAGATGTGCAATTATGTTGGAGAAACCGGCCGACAACTTCAAACGCGAATGCATGAGCATAAGTGGGCCGTGGGGAGGTTGGACCCAAAGTCGGAGGTATCAACCCATGCTGCAGCGATGGGGCACGACTTCAACATTTATGCGGTTGAAATTGTGGGCCGAGGTGACGATCACACATTAAGGCAGATTAAAGAGGCCTGGATGTCGACCGACTGTTCAGTCAACCGCCACATAAATTTACCGGCCTCCTATATTGTTTTAAGAACCTTTTTATCCGGGGGCGGACGCGGCATCCAACAACGGGGACCGGAAACAAGTCCGGGCGTGACAGGGGACGATGGATCGAACGCTCAGGAGGCCAACACCGACGCACTTGAGATAAGCACGCGGGCAGCCAATACCAAGGCCAACGTGTGCATGCCGGGACCCACTCGAGACACCACAAGAGGCGACGCGATGAACACACAGAAGTCTGACACCAGCGCAAACGGCATTACCACACGGTCAGCCACCGCCGCGGCCAATATGCTTATACCGAGCACCAGTCATGGTGTCACAAAGGGCCACGGAACGAACACATAAGGGGGTGACGTGGCGGCAGGCAGGAGACCGACAGACAGGAAGAGTGAGGACGTGGCGAGAGACACACAGAGTGGCTCAAACATGATTGGTAGAACAGGCAAACGCAAGAAAGGATGGCATAAAGGCGAGGACAGTGAGCCAGAGTATCCATTCTCTGAAGATGAGTAGATGAGACCACTACCCGAAACGTCAGGCTTGTAATAGACCCCTCCGGTGAACGCTCCTCTTACTTCCAAATGTCTATTTGTTCAGGGGGGTTGGCAGATTAGCTTAAGTCAGTTGACCCAGTTGTGAAAAATTAGCAGCCTCAGTGGTAGTCGAACCTACAATGCAAAGAAGATGCGGCAACAGTATCTTATGTAGCCCCAATCATTAATTCCTACAATCTGCATGTTTTCCTACGAAAAAGGTGGTTATCAGGTTTTATGGGCAAGGAATTAGGACACGCAGTGGAATATACTTTAATAAATGCAAAGTGCATTTTTATTTTACTGTATTTAGAAGTTTTTTTATATTTATATCTGTAGATTTTCCTATTCTGTGTTATAATTTAACTTATTGCGGAAAAATCCGATAATCAAATTGCAGTCTTCTTGAATTTCCAGAAAAATTGAAATGATAGTTAGGAGGTCGTCTACTTCAACTTACCTGTGGTCCAACTTACCGTTCTGGAGTTATATTAGTATAGTCCGCGGCGCTAAGCGCTGCACACCCCTTCAATTTACATACGGAACAACCTGCTCTCAGCGGCCGTGGGAAGCAACTTCGACTACATTTTTTCACTCAACACTTCTGAAAATTTCCTTCTCTGACTATCCGATTCCCCACCCCACAAAATTCGATAACCACCGTCTTTTCAGGACAAAATGCTGGGACTAGGGGTATATGAGTGGGGCTACATAAGCTACTTTTGCAGAATATTTTTCCTGCCGAGACTTTTTCACGATTGAGTCAACGGAATTGAGCAAATCTTCCAATTCCCCCCCCCCCACTTCTAACAATTAAGTGGTCCTAATAGTCGTTCTGGTGGATTCTAGATGATTGCGCAGACCCCAATCTGCACATGTCCTACATCATCCTGCGGTAACCTATGATAAAGGATTCTCAACAGAATCCGAAACGTCAGAAAAATAAAATTCTTGTTCTGCCAGTCACATCGTCTTCTTCTAGATGATTGCTTAGGAAATCCTGCCTTGGCAGTCAGCTTGCTGTTCCGTACTGGTGGATGACCTACGAGCAGTAAGTTTGGCGGGCAAAAGCGATCCAAGTGTGATTAAATGCACGTTCCACGTTAAACCTCAATACTCAATGGTAGAGCGTTGGTTGCGCAAAAGCCCTCCCTGCTACATAAGTTCGACTCCCATAGAGGCCAAGAATTTTTCACAACTGAGTTTACTAAATTATTATTGGCTAACAAACGGCGTGGTAAAGAAACTGCAGTCACAAAAGTATATCACTCAGTTTTGTCACCGAAAACGTCTTAAATTTCCCAAACTGAATCTGCCGAAGTTTTTTCCCAAAAGATAAAGTTAAAAACACTGGCTTATATTCAGATTTAGTTATAGTACAGCGCTTCTCGTTTTGCGTGGTGACCCTTCGATACTATTTTCCGTGTCGATTATTTTGCACAGCGCTTCGGTGTTTAATTTTAGCCTCATTCGTTTGCAGATGCCTAAAGGTTGGCACGACATTGATTAAGAATTCACGCGCTTAACATCCAAGTGGGTGATTTATCATTTGATTAGCTTTGACAACTCCGACAGAGGCCACACCCGACCGCCCCCTGTAACTTTGAAGCACACCCTAGTGCTGGGCTCTGTGTCAAACCAGTAAAAATAATTGTAACAGACCTTCGACATCGGGGTCGTGACGAGCGACTTGATTATTGATCTGTCTTGCTTTGCAGATAGTAATTTTAATTCGCACTCATCGCTCGCGTTCGTTGTTTCAGTAATTTTCTCTTGAGAATATAAACGATTATATCCTAGCCAAATGTCGGGTGTAGAACATCGCATCCCATGCCAAAACTATCGTCGAAACCATACAGGACATCATGCACGCGTGCTTGGATTGCACATACACGAACATAAGCTGACTGCAAGACGGATTATCAGAAGGGACTGGCAACACCTTCGAAATGGTTCACCAGTTTAACGTCATACCCACGCCGGAATTGGCCCAAGCCTGGGCCTCCGAACAGAGCTCAGTTAATTGATTTAGCAATCGAGCGCCGGCATGCAAATCCATGCGCAGTCATCTGCCGTTTTTATCTCAGACACTGGATTCCACCAAGAGTCTGAAAGCTCAGAAAAATTAAGCCAGAATTCTTGCGAACGCCGAATCTTCTCCCCTACCTATATTTCCGTTTGGTGGGATGCGTTTATATACTTATCTTTGCGGGGCAGAGGAACGGGAAAGCCCCCCCCTGTAACACAGGTGGCGGTGAGGTTAATTTCAGACAGGTTACTTAGTCTCACGTCCAAACTCCAGCAATAATCAAAATTCCAACCCTATGTCTGACCTCTATCCTATTTTGTCCAGGAATTTGGCGTTCCTGCCCCCATTGTCTCGCGAAGGTGGTGCAGGGGCACATATACTATCCCCATCAGCAAAAAAATTTAAATTAAGTTTTTGAGAAGTGCATTTGGCTCACATGATATGACCGTCAATCCTTATACCCGTCTTGAGATCTGTGCTGCTAGAGGAGAAACGGACAAGGTTCACATATTCCGGTAAACCCCTGGCTCAACCTTGTAGACCTCTGTAACCCAGTTTTCGTAAGGGCGCGTTATCTGCTACACACCAAAAGCGTCTAGACGGGTGTCCTTGAGTGCATAGGTGTGATGGAAGTGTTATTTGTGCTGCCCTAGCCCACAATATAGAAACCACAACTTAAAATGTGTGACTTCTCCACTGTGGCCTAAAAATCTCTTTCAATGGAAAATAAACCAGTACCAAGACGGAGCATAACGAAATAAAACAACACTGTAAGACTGGGTTGATCACAACTCCCAACTGCGCCTTACAGTTCGAGATGTCTAACAGCAGCCGAAGCAACTAACATGAATGGAAGTGCCCTCTGAACTGCCTACAGAAGTGCTCCCTTGTTGTCACCACGCCCACTACATAAAGCAGACCACATGAAGGCATCAGGCCGAGAAAGCAAGGTTTTCACTTTCAACATAAAAATAAACCTCACATTTGGACGACAAGCAAAAGCTGTTGTCATGATATCTCATTACTCTGACCATTTTCTGTCTCTGCTACTATTACTTCTCCTACCCTGTTTTTACCTCCTGAGTTCAAATACGCCAATTGTAAGATGAATAGAGGCTAATTCTAGGGTACTCATAAATTCTGAATTCCCTTCTCTTTGACTTATACCAACTCAATCGAGCGGTATTGTATATTCCGATTACGATACTTGATTTATCGTACAACTTAAAATGGCCTGATTTCTCGAACTAGAACGATTTGATGTGAATCCGAATACTCCAGACGCCTCCAAACAATGGAGTAAGCGGCTTTTTATGTTCATGAGCCTTGTGACTATAATCAAGACTTTGAAAGCGAAAACATCGAGTGTTCCGCCTAAGTACGTCTCTCCGACTGTTTGCAAATTCATTAATGAATGTACCAGTCAGAAGATGCAATTAAATTGCCGAAAGACCTGCATTGAAAACCGAAATGTTCACTCGCTAACTCCTAGCAACCTGCAGACAAGAGGGTGAGCAAACCCTCGAACATAATTATGCGCGAGCTCTTAAACCATATCTTAATCTACGTAGATAAGGTGCATAAAATCCAACCCCACCTCCAAGCTGGTGCGCGCCGGAAACTTGCTTTTGCTTGGCTAACGGGGCTCTGGTAGGGGAGCAAGACCGGGGACCTAGCGCCAATCCCCTTTTCTCCACGAAACACGGAATTGACTTTCTTGACTTTCTACACTTTCATGAATCACAACTATACGCAGCATACGATCTCTGCTACGGCGTCCGCGGGAACCGACGCGCCCCATCCTCTTGGCATCGCGGGACGGGTGTTAAATCTGCGAGCTGATGCCGGATTGCGAATTGCAGGCTGGAATGTTCAAACTTTGAGGGATGACGGCGCCCAACTGCTAACAGCAAAATCCCTTTCTGAATACCGTGTTGGTGTGGCGTGTCTCTCTGAGGTCCGCCTACCTGGCACTGGCCACAAACTGCTACAAGTACCAAGAACTGACTCTGCGTACCATCTCTACCACAGTGGTGTGTCCGACAACTCTGGACTGTATGGTGTCGCTATAGCTTTGGCCGATGAATTTCACTCGAGTCTGCTAGAGTGGGAGGCTGTCTCACCGCGGATCACTTGGGTCCGTTTGAAAAGTGCCCCAGTCAACGTTTCCATCATCTCGGTATATGCGCCTACTCTGGCTGCTGATGACAGCATAAAAGATGACTTCTACGGTGACCTCCAGCGAACAGTTGACCGCATCGCAAGAAGCGATCTACTCGTCATTGCCGGTGACTGGAACGCCCGACCAGGTGTGTGTGACGCTGGAACCCGTCATGTGCTAGGCAAATTTGCTGTCGGAGCGCAGTGTGCCAACGGTGAACGCCTTGTCAACTTCGCATCGTCTAACCGCCTCGTTGTGTCAAGCACCCGTTTTGATCATCCGCGCCACCATCTTGTCACTTGGTACTCAAATGACGGGCATACCCAGGCCCAAATAGATCACATCCTTGTCCGAGCACGCTGGGCCAGCTCGGTCTTGGATTGACGAGCCTACCGCGGTGCTGATACAGGAAACGCTCATGCATCGGACCATGTCCTACAGTGGGCAACCCTTCGCTTGCGTTTGAGAGCTATTCACAGACCCTCCCGACCACAGCGGATCGATGTCGCAAAGCTGAAGTCCTCTGCTGGCGACGCCTTCCACTTAGCACTCCAGAACCGTTTCAACGGCCTGTACCCTGACGCCCGAGCGGACCCAGAGCCCACGTGGCAGTCCCTGAAGGCCGCGATGTCAGAGCTGGCATACACCCATCTGGGCAAAACCCGACGGCGACATCGCGACTGGATCACTAGACCCACGCTTGAGTTAGCTGAGGAGGCCGGCCGAGCCAGACTCACTGGATCCCCCACTTACAGAGACCTGCGGCGCCAAACGACAAGGGCCATCCGAGCCGATAGGAACGCCTACTGGAGCGACTTTGCCACGGAAACGGAGCGAGCAGCTACCAGAGGTGACACCCACAAGCTCTACCGACTCTTAAGGCAGGCCAGCAGAGGTTCGGGGAACACCACCGAGAATTTACTGGATCGCAACGGTGCTGTAATCACTAAGATCGATGACCGGTTAGAGAGATGGCGCGAGCATTTCTGTGACCACCTTAACCATGATCCCCCTGTGATGTCTGACCTGCTGCCCAATGCGGACGATCCCCACCATCTGTATGAGTGCAACACAGAGCCACCCAGTGTAGAGGAAGTTGTCTCCATTCTCTTGAGGCTACGCAACAACAAGGCACCTGGTGAGGATGACCTCCCGCCGGAGCTCTTTAAATGTGCACCCGAGGTTATTGAGCCCTGGCTACAACAAATATTTGCCAAGATATGGGACAGCGAAGTTGTGCCCTCTGACTGGAGAAAAGCAGTGATCCTCCCCTTGTTTAAAAAAGGCGACAGACGAGCGTGCAGAAATTACAGAGGCATTAGCCTTATCGATGTAGCGGCGAAAACATTCACGTCTCTTCTTCTTAAACGTTTCCAAACTGCGAGAGACCAGCGCACCCGCCCAAACCAGAGTGGATTTCGACCAGGTCGTGGCTGCACCGACCAGATCTTCAATCTCCGCCATGTACTGGAACTGAGATGGGGTCACCAACAACCCACTGTTCTATGCTTCATCGACTTTGCTGCCGCATTTGACTCTGTTGATCGCAGTTCGCTGTGGAACATAATGAAGACGGACGGCCTACCACCTAAGCTTCTCAATCTCATGCAGGCATACTATCGTGGCACTTCCACACGGGTGAGGACGCAGAACGGTGACACGAAGCCTTTAGCGTCAGGACGGGCGTCCGCCAAGGTTGTGCCCTTTCACCAACCCTGTTCAACTATGCGGTGGACTGGATCATGACCAAAGCACTGGCTGACTTCCCGGGAGTGCAGTTTGATCGCTCGAAATGGGTGACTGACTTGGCGTATGCTGATGACGTCGTCCTCTTTGGCGACAACTGTAATGCAGTTCAGCAGGCGTTGGACAAGGTTAATGAGCGTGCCCGATCCATCGGATTACGCCTAAACGCGACTAAGACCCAAGTCATGCTCTCCTGTGTGCCCCCTACATCTGTCACTCTTATTGTTCTCGACGGCGCTCCTCTCGAAAAGGTCGACTCGTTTAGATACTTAGGCTCTTTGGTCACGGAAACGGGTCAAGGTGTCGACGAGGTTGTATCACGCGTCAACCATGCCCGATCTGCCTTCTACCGACTGTGCGCTCCTCTATGGAATAGAAGGGAAATATCACTACGCACAAAGTCCCGTGTTTACCAAGCAGTGGTTCGATCTATCCTGCTCTATGGCGGAGAGACATGGCCTATGCGTGTTGAGGACATGAGGCGCCTTGAGGTGTTTGACAATGACTGCCTACGCCGCATCCTTCGTCACCGACGCGTCGACCGAATTCGCTGCTCCGATCTCCGCCGACGCTGTCACCTGGACGCTCTCCCTCCACTGCTGCTTCAGAGACAACTTCGGTGGTTCGGGCATGCGTCCCGGCGTGATGATGGTGAGCTGATTCGTGACCTGCTTGTGGCGACGCCTCCCCCCACCTGGCGCAAACGTCGCGGCGGGCAGCTGAAAACTTGGACAGCAACGGTCAAGCAGGATCTGTCGTCAGTTTCCGGCCCATGCGTCTACGGCCTACGCCATTGGAACCGTGAATGGATGGTGCTCTCGTGTGAACAGGCGCAGGATCGACGCGCCTGGACAGCTGTGATTCATGATGCAGTCAACGTCAAAACTGATGCCGGCTCAACCCGCCCGAGGTGAATGCCGTTACAAGTACAAGTAAGTAAGTAGACAATATCACCATTTATAGGTCAGTCTAGTTCAGTATGTTTAGGGTAGTAGGCAATGCCTTTGAATGGACGAAATATCCAACATAAAATATGTCACTATAAAAAGTGAGTAACATATATACATGTACAAATTTTAACGTGTGCGTGTGAGCAGTCAGAATAATCTCCTGTGTACATAATATATCCAACAAAAATGTGTTACTGTACAATAGTGAGTAGCATATACAAATTTGAAGTTTATCTACCGGTATTTCCGGGGCGTAAATTATTCCTGCTGCCGCAGTTTGAGGGAATTCCCACGGAGGTTGGTTGAAGTGGCGAAGGTGAAGAAGTCATCAAACTTCAGGGAACACTCCTGATTCCTCACGAGGCGGTACGTCTGTATGAGGTCGCCGCAGATTTGTCTATACTCAAGGGGGAAAACGTCAAGTGCTTCTAGTCTACATTCGTAAGATGAAGACTTTAGGCTCTTCACAATTTTCGTTGCCCTTCGCTGAATTATTTCCAGCATCTAGTTATCTTTGCACATCCATGGTCGCCACGCCTGAACGCCATACTCCAGATGTGAGCGAATAAATGTTCCATAGATTTTGCCGAATAGTTTTCTGTCTATGTCGACAAAATTTCGCTTAATGGCAAACAGAACACTGTTCGCCCTCTTGGCAGCCCTAGCACACTGTAAAGACGGCTTCATGGATGGCACAATAGCCATACCCAGATCTTTTTGTTCATTGACGTTCGACAGGCACCTTCCATCGAGTAGGTAGTTGTGTGAGTCATCCGTCGCGCTCACTTGCTTCGTCTTGAGTCGCAATGTGACAGACTTCTCAAAGTCAAACCGCATTAACCATTTTTGGACCATTCACCTAGGCGGGCAAGTCCTTCTTGCAGAGTTTGTTCATCATAAGCGTTTCTGATGGGTTGCCATATCTTAATATCATCTGCAAACAAGACTCCATTACTGACCACTCCGTGCCTACAGTCGTTGACGTAGATTAGGAACAATAGTGGCCAAAGAACCGAGCCCTGTAGCACTCCACTCGCAACTGGCACTGAAGAGAATTTTGTGTTTCTGATGCACACGGACTGCGATCGGCCTATGAGAAAATCTCCTACCCAATTTAGTAAATTGCCCCTTATCCCGGATTCGCCAACCTTGTAGAGTAACCGTTGGTGAGGAACACTATCGAAGGCTTTTTTAAAGTCTATGTAAACAACATATACGGGGGTATTTTCATCTAATGACTTGGACCACTGCTCCATAGAATAAAGCATATTGGTCAGGCAGGAGTGGTTTCCTCGAAACCCGTGTTGGGCACCATCAAAGAAGTATTTTTCTTCGAGGAACTTCATAGTGGCCTTTTTGATGATCCTTTCCATAATTTTAAAATAGATGAACTAGATGACTAGATGAAGGCGGGTTACCCGGGAAAGGAGGGTTACCTGGCGCATCCACGGGTGGCGGATAGTGGCGCGGCCTTCAGTGAAGGTTAGCTGCGAAATAAGCAGGCTCCCGGGTTTGGCAAAAAAGCAGTCGCGGACGCAGCAGCGACAGTGTTACCAGGGCGCGGTGGGCTGAGGTCTGGCGCACCGACTGCCTTATAAAATACCGCAAGGCCCAATGACGACACTGTGACATGGCGAGCGTGAACCGCCACTAAATAGGTTTGCTTGCCACCAACACCACTGCCTTGAGGTTAGATTCTTGAGCCAAAGTGCTAGAGGAGACAACCTCGAACAAAGAATCCGAGCGGCCATTGGGGACCCGCCTGTATTTAAAATTTCCAAGAAACCTTATGATGTCTCCTTACCTTACTACGACCACTGCTACGGCGTCCGCGGGAACCGACGCGCTCCGCAACCCTTGTCCGGTGGTGCGGGCGAATAATGTGCAAGCTGGACTGCTAACCAAAAACGGACTCTTGGTATTGGATGCTGGAATGTGCGAACATTTCTGGAACCTGATACTCAAAGTCTGACAGCGCACAGT
>JAYGXS010000001.1:26813008-26837859 GCA_036362985.1 Ligula intestinalis
ACGACAAGAAGCAGCTGATGAGCTGTCTCGAAATTTGTTGATATCAACGAAAGTGAAAAAATTGCTTTCTGGGCTTGATTTTTTCATGCTGTCTGCTTTATGTAGTGGGCGCGGTGACCACGAGGAGCTTCTTTTTGAAGGTAGTTCGGAGGGTACTTTCATTCGTGTTGGTTGTTTCGGCTGCTGTTGAACATCCCGAATTGTAAGGCAAAGTTGGGTGTTGTGATCAACTCAGTCTAACAGTGTTGTTTTATTTCGTTATGCTCCGTCTTGGTACTGGTTTATTTTCCACTGAAAGGGAATTTTAAGCCGCAGTGGAGAAGTCACACATTTTCAGTTGTGGTTCTATATTTTAGGCTGGGGCAGCACAAATAACACTTCCATCACACCTTTGCAGTCAGGGACATCCGTTTGGGCACTTTTCGCGGGCAGAAAGTTACAGAGGCCTGCAAGTTTGAACGAGGGGTTTACCGGAGTATTTGAACCTGTGAGTGTTGGGCAAGAGTCAGGTACGTGGAGTGATAATTACTGTCACTTGTACGGAGTGAACGACTGTCACTAGGTGGTGGGGAAGATTATGATGCGCTGTATTATTTAGAAATTCGCATTCATCTTAGCCTCCATTGCTCTTGTCCGTTTGTCCTCTAGCAGAATAGATCTCAAGCCGGCTTTAAGGATTGACGGTCAGATCACGTGAGCTAAAGGCACTTCTCAAACGCTTAGTTAAAGGAATGCTGTTGATGGAACTAGTTTATGTGCCTCTGCACCCCTTAGCGAGACAATGGGGGTAGAGACGCTGAATTGCTGCGAAAATAGGATAGAGATCAGACATAGGGTTGGGATTTTGATTATTACTAGAGTTTGGACGTGAGACTAGGTAGCCTGTCGGAAAGTAAGCTCACTGCCACATCTGTAACGAGGGGGAGGTTTCCCGTTTCTCGGTCTCGCAAGGAGGAGTACATAAACACATCCCGCCAAAAGGAAATATAGGTAGGGAAGAAGGTCCTGCGCTCGCAAGAATCATGGTTTTAGTCGCCTGAGTTTTCAAACGCTTAGTGGAGTCCAGCGTCTGATGTGTCAACAAAAATGTGACATTTATAGGAAAACAAGGGCCATACAGCAGGGACGCTCGTTTGGAGGTGGCTGCGCGGGACTTTGCATGTCACCACTGGATTGGTTAATCAATTAACTGAGTTCTCTTCAAGGCCCATGGCTTCTATTAATTCCCCGCTTATTTTGGTTTTGGTGTGGGGATCAACTTCTCCGCTGAAAAGATAAACTGATGAACCGTTTGAAAGATTTTGGCGGCCACTTCTGATGAAATGTCTTGCAGCCTGCTTATGTACGTTTATATGCAATCCAAGCACCCATCCACGATGGCCTGTATGGTTTCGAAGACAGTTTGGGCATGGGATGCGGTACACTACACTCAAATTTCCGCCAAGGTTAAGTTGACCTAATCCTAAAATGAAACTTACTAACACAACGAATGCGAACGATGAGTGCGAATGAAACTTATACTCCGCAAAGCGAGATAGACCAGTACTCAATTCGCTCGTTATAACACCGATGTCGAAGCTCTGTTTCAAGAATTTTTACTGGCTTGCGACCGAGCCCAGCACTGATGTGTGCTTTACAATTACACGGGGATGGTTGGGTGTTGTATCGCGTTACACGTCTCTGTTAGAGCTGCCATCAGATCTAATGCTGAATCACCAAGTCAGATGTTAAGCGCGTGGATTTCTAATCAATGTCGTGCCCACCTTTAGGCATCTGAAAACGAATTAAGTTAAAATTAGGAACTGAATCGCCATGCAAAAAATCTAAACACAATAAAAGTATCGAAGGGTTAGAAGGCAAGCGCACGTACACTGGGCACGGGTAAAATACGAGGCTGGAGGTAAGGCGAATGCACTCAAGGAAGTGTAAGCTCGGTATCCTGGGGATAAAACGAGTGTATTTTTGAAACGTCTGTCAAATGTATTTCGGTCCATGAGCTTGCCTCCTCTTCTTGTTCCTCCTCGGGATATGATGGACGTGATATTATGTTTGGACCTAAAACCTTCACGTGTAGAGGTATGCATGAAAAATTGCATAGAGTCATTCGGAGTGCCATGCCCTACTGTTTAAGTTCTTTATGAAATGTGTACATACTTTATTCACTAAATGAATGCAAAGGTTCGCGATCCAGGTACTTGCATGGATAAGGAAGAAGGCAAGTCGAGCACCAAATCAATTGATTTATTGTTCTGAGCTTTCGAACACTTACAGGTGTCCATCTTCAGAGATGAGAAAGCAACCAAAAACGAGGATAATTATAGTGGCCAAAGGCCAATCAAATGCCAGAAATCGTCAGGTTATCAAGGGATTAGAAACAGCAAAAAAAGGGGGGTGGGGGAGGAGGTCAATTAGCTGTCACTGGGATCGGAGGGGTCGGAGGGGCAATTATGTCGGTGTAGGCGAATTAGCTGTCCGCGGGGCTGGGGGTCATGAACAGCAATTAGTATGCGCCTTGTCACCCGGTCGAGGGCCCTGGTAACACTGCCTCCTCCTCCAGCCGGTACGTTGTGATTTCCTGTTCGCTTGCCATTCTTACGTTTGATTTGGCTTCGTCCCGGCTCTTTCTAACGTAGTGGCGCAATACTTTGTAGGCCGCTGACAGGTCCAGATGCCTGTTGACTGAGTTGGCATCTGAGTACCATGCCTCGAGTGTCAGCCTTTCGGCTTTTGAGGTTCCTCGGCCTACGATGGTCGCCCCTTGGAGATCAAAGTTATGGCCAGTTTCTGCGATGTGTGCCGCCAGTTGTGAGTTTGGGTCCAGCTTCTGGGCCGCTCGTTTGTGCTCTTGTAGGCGGGTTTGCAGTTTGCGGCCTGTTTCCCAACATAGTTGCAGTCTCCCTCATTGCAAAGTATCTTGTAGACGACTGCAGAGGTTTCTTTAGGAGGCAGTCGGTCTTTAGGTTGCATCACCTGGCGGCGTATTGTCGCTTGAGGTCGATGGGCTATGCCCACGCCAGCAGGTTGTAACAGTCGTGAGACTGTTTCGGAGACACCTTTTATGTAGGGAATGGCCCTCCAGACTTCGGGCTGCTTTTGTTCTAGTCGTCGTTTGTTCACTCGGCGTCTGCTTTGTTTGACAAACGAGTTTGGGTAGCCATTAGCTCGGAAGAGTTCCTGAAGATGTTGTTGTTCAGCTCTTTGGGCGGCTGGTGTGCTGCAGTCTGTTTGAACTCTTTGGAAAAGAGTACGGACGCAGCTGCGTTTGTGGCACATGGGGTGGTTACTGTTGAAATTGAGTACCTGATTCGTGCTGGTGGCCTTTCTGAATACTGTAGTTTGCAGTAGTCCAGTCGAACACCGGCGTACCAGGACATCGAGGAAAGGCAGTTCTTCATTTGTTTCCATCTCCATTGTGAACTGGATATTTGGATCAACCAAATTCAATAGCTCTTTTAGGTGCTCGATGTCAGATGTTTTAACAATGGCGAAGGTTTCATCGACATAACGAGCCCAAAATTTCAGTTGATACTTGGTGAAGACCAAGTGTTCTATCCGTTGGAGTACCACTTCAGCAATCAGGCCTGACAGGGGGGAGCCCATGGGAGTTCCTTTAATCTGCTCATACATTTGTCCGCCAAATGTGAAGTACGTTTTGAGGCAATGACGTAAAAGTTCAAGCAGATGTTCAGACTTGAGTGGTTTCTCGCTGTCATCGTAGCGTTCGGGTAGAAGTTGTCCGACAACATCAATTGCTGGTTGTTGTGGGATGGAAGTGAACAGTGAGACAACATCGAATGATACCATGTATTCATCAGGTTCTACCTTCAGATGCTTTATTCGCTCAAGGAACTGTTTGGCAGAAGCCACGGTTGTTGTTGAGCCTACCGCCAGGAACTTGAGGTGGGTGAACATCCACTTTGCCAATCCGTACGTAGGGTGACGCGAAGGGAGACAAACGCCTAAGCGGTGTGTTTACCTTGTGTACTTTAGGCAGACCATAAAATCTGGCTGGGGCTGTGTCGGTTGGTTTCATAGAAAACCAATCGCTGGGCGTGATTGCCCCGTTTGCTTTGAGTTTTGCCAGACTTTTGCTGATATGGGTGAGCAACTGTTTCATTTCACTGGCTGGACACATCTTGTATGAGTTTTTGTCCTTAAGTAGGCTCTGAGCTTTCGTTTTGTAATCAGATTTGTCCAGCACCACTGTGGAGCGACCTTTGTCAGCCGGCAAAATGATGATGTCTTCATCGGCTTTTAGACTTCTCAATGCTTTCTGTTCCTCTCGGCCTTTGCGCTAAAAAACAAGTGCTTGAAGAGAAGTCGAAAGAATACAAGAAGAGGGGGACCTGCATGTCCTTAATATCAAAATTTAAGCCATCGAGACTACAATATTCGTGAAAAATTCCCGGCTGGATCTGATTGTTTACTAGATTGCTCGCATGGGCCGTTGCTAAGCCCGCAAATGCGTTCACGCACAGCAATTAGAAAATTGATCGCCGCGTGGTTCAGTCAAATTGACAAAATACTTAAGTATGCAGCCAATATGGATCAGAGTTTTGAATGATTGTCCGAATTTATCGGCCCTGAGATCACTGACTTTTTTCCGTTTGCCGCCTCAGCGATGAACCTATCTGAACAGGAAGCAAATTTACCAGCACCCTGAACTGAGGTGATGAAGTTAAACGTCAACGGTTGTCAAACTGCACTAACATCCACACAATGGCCGAGGCAGCTTACGAGACAAAAGATGGGTCAGTCCAAGGCCGGTGAGTTTGGCCTGGTACTCAAAAAGCTGATTGGCATTGGCAGTAGATGCGTTGAGAATGCAGACCGGGTCAATCGGTTGGAAACGTCAGCAAAAATCCGAAACTGCTCCGGCAAACAGTATACAGCTCTCGGATTTTTATCATGTAACTCTCCTTTTTGCGAATCTGAGTAGGGAATGAATTATGTGCCCACTAGTATTTCTATGACAGGGGCTTAAGTATGGTAACTCCCGGCAACTGCGATCTTCAGGCCCGGTTCCTTAGGAGAAGAGAAGTCATAGGACGCCAGAGTGGAAGGAAGAGTTCATTCTGAATAAGTGAAGTAGTTTGCATTCCGAGATGATATGATGAAAATTAAGAAGATCTTCGTAAAGTCGAGTTGTACTAGTGAATTTTTGAGCAGATACCAGTTGTTATCGTCAGACTAAATGAAAACTGACGGCTGGGATTGTCACACGAGAGGTTTTTGGGGCAAAGGTTACAGCGAACGTGGTGGGATTGGGCGGGAGGGTTATGGTTATGTGACTCCGGCAGCGATAGGTTGTGCTTGTGAGAGGACGAAGGTGTTAACATTTGGATTGCGGGCCACGCGTTCGGGGGCGTTCAGAGTCAGTTAAATTCTGTTTGACCGAGGACTGACTTTGAACTCCCCACCGCCCCAAACACGTGGCCCACAATCCAAACGTTAGCACCTCCCTCCTCTCACCAGCACAACCCATCGCCGAAGGAGTCGCGTCACCATAACCCTCCCGCCCAATCCCACCACGTTCGTTGTAACCTCTGCCCCCAAACCCTCTAATGCGACAATCCCAGCCGTCAGTTTTCATTTAGTCTGACGACGAACAAATGATACCTTTTCGAAAATTCACGAGTATGACTCCATTTTTCGAAGATCTTTTTAATTTACAGCGTTCATTCTGCACAGCGAAACCAGGTAAGATTCGCCGGTGCATGTGTCCTCCGCTACACCTTATTATTATTCTTATTATTATTATGCCCAGGTAGTAGTAGTAATGATCGTAGCAGGAGGAAGTATCGTGGTAGTAATTATCTTAGTACCGCAGTTATTAGGCGTAGTGGTAGAAATGCAAGTAGTAGTAATGGCTGTCGCATTATCATTATTGATAGTAGTCAGAGCAGCAGCCGAAGTGGTATCAGTACTACTACTTCTTCTGTTACCGCTATCACTAATTTCATAAGTATTGCTTTTTCTTCCAAAACTACATTAAGCACGGCAATGCATACAATCACTACTAGATCTCGCACTGTTAATACTACACTTAATACAACTGCTGCTACTACTAAGGAACCGGAACTGAGAATTGTAGTTATAAGGGTTAACATTAATCTCGATACTGGTGACCCGTGATTTCGGATTAACCATTAACTTCCGCTACGGCGACGTACAACGCAGCTATCGGCTTTCTCCAACCGCTCTTTTAATCTGACTTACTCATGCCACTGACAGCACTGACACCAAACTGGTCCACTCCTGTCAATTAAATGACACATTTAGTTGAGATTACTTTTCCTACTCTAAATCAGCCCTCACGCTGACCAGCTCACTCATGCCAGTCGCAGGAACACCAGCTGCTTGAATCGTACCGTTTAATGTACCCCATTCCCTATATTTAACTATTATTACTCCGTTCGAATTATTTTATCACCAGAATTTCGGTCTGGGCATAGAGTACTTGAAACGACCTTCCATGTATGCCCCGCATAAGGTCACGCGACTGCAAGGGTCAATCTACCCTGTGGACAACCGCATGCTCCGCGTCGGCGCTTGGCCTACGTCGCTAGCCAGCACGTGTGGACACATGCATTTACTTGACAGGATACCACCTTTTAACCTACATACACGCGAAGTTGAGGCTGCGCGGACGTCAGTGCATAACTTCCCCTGATCTGATCAGTCAACTTCAAATTTGACTAACACTAAGGTAGCTTGCGGTGGCCGCTCGAATGACTGCTTCCAGGCATCACTTCAGACGCAGCCCGTTAGCCTGCGGACGTACGCTCGCCAGACAGTCAAATCTTCTCCTACCAATTCACCACTCCTTCTCCACAGAATAAACACTTTCTAATACTCGGGCCTGCTCATGACTTCTCTTCTCCTAAGGAATTGGACCTGCAGATCGCACTGACAGCTGCGAAGGAAGTTGAAGTTTTGTGTGCTTGGGGTGTTGCACTTGCCCGAGAGAGTCTCGAGTATGGTGGTCCCTGCTGCATCGGCAGAGTGGTGGCGTGTTCAAGTGGTCATTCGACAGCCGGAAATATTTGGATAGGCATGTGCGTGACCTTTAAGCAGTGGGCATTGAACTAGGAATTGGCCAGCATTTGGTTGTCTGCAACGGTTCCCCGCCCCAAGGTAAGCGACTGTAAGAGTCTAAGTCGTCGATATGCACATAGAACTACAGGTTTCACGCCTAGCTCCGTAAAAGCAGAAAAGGGGTAGCACCAGTAGTTGCCTCCATAAACTTAATGGTGGTCTGAAGCGCCAACGCGCGGCAGGGCCGGACCCTGTCCTATGCAGCTGAGAGATAGTGAGAACATGGAGATGGAGTGAGCTAAGGCCCTTGATGATCAACCATATGGTTTATCGAGGAGTATAAAAGCTAAGAATGTTGACCCCATTGGCCGTGACCTCCCAGACCCGGTTCCGTATGGATAAGAGTGAAGACATGGGAAAGCCAGAGTATCCATGCTAAAATTACCAATATGGGAATATATATTTTGGATATTGTTCTGATTTTCTTGCTTCCTCATCGATTTGCTTGTAGAGGTACTACTGTGGCCCGTTATTTGACATGCAAGGTGAAGGGTTATGACCTTAAGGCACCCAAATGTAGGTATTGAAGCAAACTGACATGAATAAATGGGATAAGATGTGAGTTAACAAAGTTGTCTGAGTAGGCGAAACTGTGTTGTATGGCAATCTAAATATCGATTTCCTCCACCCAACTGCCGCACGCATTTTGTTGTCAAGCATTTAATTATTGGCTAGTTAGTGTTAATTAATATCTACTTGGAACGGAAGATGTAAAAAAATATTGAATATATTAATATTTTAATATACTCAAATAGAGTAAATTCCATGAACATGAAGACCGATTTGCAGGATGCGGATGCTAATTGAGGGAAATTCAGCCTTATGCTCGCAGAATTAATCAAAAATGGAAGTTTGAACGCCCACTGGTTGAATTTAACGACATAAATGGAAAGTCATGCTGCTGAAAATTCAAGAAGTAGTTTTTTATAGTAAGTCGACTTAATTTAGAGCCCCTAAATTCAGTCCTGCCTCTGAATATATTGGCAGTCTGCAGCTTTGAAAATCAGAGAATTTTAAGAGCCACCCCAGCGCAGAACTACGGAACTGAGAAGATTACGGCTACGCATAAAAAGCTGTAAACCAGGAACACGAAGCGGATTGTCAATGTGAAATATATAGGGTTTACGATGCGCTAATAAATAATGGAAAATTCTGGGTCAGTGTGTTTCCTTAAGCAAAGGGAGACGCAGTACGCGCATTTGTGGCAGTCCTCAAAAATCGTTTGGAAATTTCGCAGTTCCGGATATAGTAATTACCGCAGATACGCATTGGATATTATGAGCAAACTGGGCTGAGCTAACAGTTCAGTATATAACTTTAAAAAAAAGTGAAATTAGCGGAGCCTTTTGCGATCATACGTAAGTTTTCAAAAGGCATATGCTTCATAGTGTCCAGTTCAGTTTATATATATTTTGGAGAGGGAAAGAGGCAAAACCTTAGGAAACCCTATTAACGACACACCAGTACGCCATATACGGCTGTACTCGCATGCATAAAATTGTCACAGTCAAAGTAGTATTATTTTACAAATAACATTTGTCAGGTGTTAGAGGGAGTTGGTACAATCGAGACAACAAAGACGTGAACATATCCAAGCGTTGATAAAACGGTTATGGGGAAGCTGTCTCCACAATTGATTGCGAAAAGTTAATCCACTGTTGTACGGCACGAGGCGTAAAGAACTCAGAGCGGAGATTAAGCTTGGACATCTACGTGCGCGGCTTCATTTTTTGTTCACGGAGATTAGGCGAAAGGTGCCAGTGAAACATGTCTTCGAAGCGCAATTCTTTCTCGAGGCGTTGTGTTATCTTGCAAAATAATATAAATGCCTTTCTTTGTTGCCTGTAATACAGAGGGAACAAAGTTAGGTATTCCAAGCTGTCTATGTACGATAGGCTTTTAGATGTACGCAAATGAAGTCCAAATGCTGTCCAAAAGAAGACAATGAAGCTTGTATGCAGTAAAATAGCTTGCAGTGACTCTGCTGTCCAACGCCCTTCTTACTCGTAGCGCCACAGGTGAGGTCACTCAGGTCATAAGACCTCGCGCGAAGGCAGTTTTCAGCGTGCCACGGACCAGGCGCAAGCTGATGCGCAACCTCTCACTGCAGGCGAATGTACGATCCGTGCCTCTTAAATCCTGGCCTCAATCGGCATTGGCTTGTACCTAATCTGTCCAATAAGATTGCCGCTTTAGTCAAATAGCCTCATTTAATAAGTTCGCCTCAATCTGTCTTGATCAAGACCTCAATGCGGTGTCTTCCCTCAGATATCATTTCGGACCTAGCCCTCCTTACGAATGAACATGTGCCCTGACTGCCAAAACACCCTCCTAACTATTCTCAAATACTTTTGTATGGAATAAACTTTCCTACCACTCTGGGTATCCCATGACTTCACTCTGAATTCCTTATCACTTAAGTGATAAAGAGAGAATTTCATGCAAAATATTTTGTGAAATACTGCAGTCTGGAGTACACGTAGGAGCAATATGTTCGCTGGGTCCTCAGCAGAGATTCTAACTAAATGGCAGCTGAATTCGAGAAATCATGATAGCGCTTCCAGGGAGGCTGAAATTGAAGAGGCAATGCCAGGGTAGTGAAAATATCTAGCTAACTTTAATTCAAAAAACAACCGGCGAGGGAAAGTGAACTTTGATTGATTGACAACTGCAGTAAGAGGGGTTGAAAGTCTTTCCATGAATCGGCACCTAGCATAAGGTAATAAGTTCATATAACCTAACGTCCAAAGGAATCGACAGTTTTTCTTTGCAAAATGCACAAATCCCCAAGCCTTTTAATTTCCGAAAGCCTCTCCACAGTGCCCGCAACAACTTATGCTTCTCTCTGACGCTCAATGCAGTTAACCTTGAGTAACTTCGTTTAAACGAACCAATTTTGGAGATATGATTGGCGGAACTGGCTGAGGCGCCAGTTACTATTTCTTCTACTTGCAGACGTGCTTCGTTTCCCGTGGTTGTATTGTGCTGCTCTCCCTCCGGATAATGACTTATCAAGTGAAAGCAGACGCATTAAACGAAATGCTTGAATGTCCGATATGTTGCGACCGGTAAAGCTCTTTGCTTTATCCTGAATGAAAGAGGGTTGAAGTTTAAATTCCCTTTAAATGTTTAAGGAATTTCCTTACTCATGTTAGGCCCAATTGTAAAGGTTGACTCAGATTATATAATTCGTGAATACAGTGGATTATCTGAGCATATTGGATTGTTTGGCAGCACCAGTCAGGTGCTGTCCTATATTATTGCAATGTCTTAATAAAAACTTCTGACTTGTGTGTGTGTACCGGCAGATTTGGTGGCCTTGCCGGTGGTATATCGATGGATATGACTTCCCTTTTGCGGGAGTTACCCATGGACGTTTCGTTTCTATAATGACCTGTTATAAATTTGCTGATTTACGTTAGCTGCACCACTGCACTTTACGTGCGTCGCACTGTTGACTAATTGTACGTCTATATTATTTACATTTGTGTTGCCTTTTGTACTTCTTTTCGTCTTCAGGCCAACTAGACCCGCTACAAGGTCCCTTACCTGGCTGTATTAAATAAACACGATTAGTTGGTTGCCTCCGGAGGTTTAGGCAGCGTTTGAGTCGGTATTCGAAAACCCTCATGATAATCTACAGACCATTTTACATATTCAAAGTACCTTACAATTTTGCAGTATTTTGCGAAGAAGACTACTTGACCGCTGGGAAAATACTTTTCTTCGCCTGAAGTTTCGGGATCCGTCATCAGAGACGTAGTCGAAGAGCAATAGCAGAAACTGTTCCTGGGACTCGCATGTTCGCGTGTGTTGGCAGTATTTTGCACTATCACTCACGCCGGTCATACCAAGTTCGACCTCTCTACATCCTTATGTCTTCCCAGTTCAGCATTTCTTCGATGCTTTGCAGCTTAACTCCTTAAAGGCTCACGAGCAAAACTGACCATATTTCGTTCGAAGAGCGTTATATTCCCTCACCGAGTTTATAGTAATCAAGGGGGTGCTGATGTGATTAACATCTCGTCATCTGAATTCTCAATGTCCTTGGCATGACTCAAATATCCGGCCCCTCCTAGCTACAACCTTTCATAGTACAAAGTAAATGACAGGAGGTATGACCAGCATCAAGTAGTTTGTCAGCTTCGCGTTCGTACTTTTAAGATTTTGTGTTGGACATTGGCTTGCCTAAAGGACCTTATCACCGATCGCTAAGCTAATCTGCTCTATCTGTTTGAGAAAGACCAGATTATTTTCATTTGGTTTCTGCTATATGTTTATGTCTGATTCTTCTATTTTTAGTTTTAAGGACCCCATGGCTCTTCCGTGTTTACATGTGTTTTGCAATGAGCCATGCCTTCAAGACTGGATCAGGAAGGGTGGTCGTGCATGCCCTACCTGCAGGGCTGCGTTTACTCCCGGAAGTGCCAAACCGTTCCACTATTTGAGGAATTTTATGGATGATGTCAAACCGACCAGTGGTTCACCTTGCGAAGAGTGCAGTACTACGTCTGAATTACAAGATTGCGGTCACTGCTCCAAGAAGCTGTGCGCAGATTGCTGTGCTAAGCATTTGCAAACGGTAGGTTGTGATTTGCTGCATAAGCGGTCCTTTGTTTCTCAACTTTTTCTCACTTATCTTTGAGACACGGAAATGTTTCACGTAACATACCCTGCACCTTTTGTTAAATAATGTTGTCCTTTGTAGCGATTTCATCTTCGTCACAAAATAAAAAAATTTAACCTAGGAGGTGCGTGTATGGACTGAATAGGTTGTTTGGCACCTTGACTGACAGTACACGGCAGGCCCATTGCAGTCCCACAGTTGTGCAGGCTGTTGATTTAGGGCAGCTGCGCTGGAATCATGGTGTATCTGACAAAATGCGTGAAGATTTAATGACGTGTCAGTTGACGCCTTTAAAGACTTGAAGAGTACTATCCGCATCATCGATTTGGGCGGCGATCTCCTTATTCTGTCGCTTTGGCAGCAACATAGTTCCCAGAGCGCTTGTTGCTCAGCTCATTGCTGGAGTACTTGCTTTCAAGAACAATTGGATCTATTTTAGCTCATTTATCATGACGTTATAACAAGTTGAAGCCATTCAATCTTTTTGACATGTGGGTGATTATTAAACATTCCTTATTCGTTTACATTTTGTAACCTAGTATATTTCTTGTAGAAATCATCCCTTGTCCCTCCTTTGTTTCCAGCTGAAGGAAGAAGTTTCGAAGCTATGTGATACTTTAAATACGGAGACTGGACCCATGCTTGAAAATCAGGCGGAAAAAATAGCAATGCTGATGTCAAAATTGTCTAACACGAAGCAAGAGCTCAGCCAAAAGTTACAGGATGCACATGACGTGCTCGTGACGCAAATCCATGATTTGCGAGAGCGTAGTATTGAACTTGTGAACAAAGTCGAACAGAATTCGCTATCGGATATTGACGAACAAATCACGGAAATTGATACGCTTCTTGCCCGTATCGACTCCGTATGCGCAAAATCGGCAGACATTGAAAAGGAACGAGTAAGTATCATTTGATTGCTTTCCTTTAATCTTAAGTGCCGACGACGTACCCGCCTTTTACACTTTTTAGTGGATTTGGCAACGTATTGTTGTGATAGCCTTTTTCATGACTGATTAAGCCTGCATTGTTGCACTCCATCTGTATCTAGAGTGACCACTCTCTACGACTGCTGACCGGTGGTTGATTTGAGCGATTTGTTCTGCTACCAATGATGCCCGGCCTAACTGTGGTAGGTATGGAATTCGCCAGTTGAGCTGATTTGCGCTCCCAAAACACGATTCGGTGACATTTAATTTTTGGTTTCCGAGCAGTGCCCCCACATCTGTGGTGATTTCAGCATTTCTTGTTGGCATAGGTTCGAATTCATCTTGAAGGATCGAGACAATGCCTGAGAGCAGGTATCGTTGAGAACGACGCCTATGCATCTATATTGTGCTCATGTCATCCTAAGAGTTGTGTTGCTTAGCATTCTAGTTCCGGATGATGTTTATGAGGTGCATCCGTGCAGTGAACTACTGACGATAGTTAGGTACAGTAAAACCCCTGTTAATTAGTTTTATCCGTTCTGGCACTGAGCTCGTCATGTGAGACGCTGGTCTTGCGAAACGTGGCCAGTCAAACTGCATCAGATAACTAATTGGATGCAGGCAACTGAGAAGCTGGGAGCAAGACTCAAGACACAAGCTCTCACACAAGTACAAACAATTCATTTACCAAGCAGAAGCTCGTCAATCGAACCAATCTTTATGCTAGTAGCTTACTCGTAGATTGTGTTGTTCGTTATCCGAGGCTCTACTGTTTATCTTTTTTACCGTGTTTTTTGGTCATTAATGCAGATTCTGTTACTGACTTATCTCCAAAGCCAGTTTGCTAGTTCCATTTTGCTTAACCCTTTCACCGTGATAGACACCTCACATCACCTTGGGACCATTCACGTGCCTGCTACAACAGTTCTTTTTATACTCAAAACCAACCTGATTACTTACTATTCTTGTGCAAGACTTTGTGCGTCATATTTGGTGGCTTGAGTGTAAATAACGACGTTATATCAAAATAAATCATGTTTTCGGCCAATTGAATCCTCCTACCTCGGTGTTTTACGGTAAATTGTGAGGCGGATCGAACTGCCTTGAGAGAACAGAAGTTTTGAGTACATTCATTCTGCCAAATTCTAGTAATGTCTGCCGTTTAGGTCAACGATTAGACACAGTGGGACATTTGGTTAATTAATCTTTGGCAGGCTATAAAATCGAGCCAGAGCGGTCTCACGTACTTTCATTTATCGTTGATTGACTTGTACCCCCAATAAGTATAGTTTTTGTCCACTGTTACGACGCCTCCCATCGATGGATTCCCGCATCAGTTTTAAGGCCTATAATAAGCAAATTGTGCTCAACCAATCTTCTTTAGCCTTGGAATCTCTTGGACCCCGAACACTAGCATCTATTCGTGAAACGAAAATAGTTGTGCTAATTGGCAGGCGTCAAAGTTGATGGCCAGCATGCTGCAGTGTGCGGACTACTGCAGAAGTGGGATTTCCATGCTTAAAGTTCATCCC
This sequence comes from Ligula intestinalis, assembly GCA_036362985.1. Taxonomy (NCBI): domain Eukaryota; kingdom Metazoa; phylum Platyhelminthes; class Cestoda; order Diphyllobothriidea; family Diphyllobothriidae; genus Ligula; species Ligula intestinalis. The sequence continues at coordinate 26,827,195 of JAYGXS010000001.1, forward strand.
TGCTGCTAGAATGAATTATTTACGTGAATGCTTTCGGTCACTTTTTTCTAGTTGTCTCTGACCAATGATTTAAAGAGGTAGGAAATGCCGGAGTTCTGTTAAATAGTTACCTGATACTGCTGTTATTTCTATTCCAAGGATATTGGAAACCTGGTCAAAATCGATACAGAAATTAGTCAACTTCAAAAGGACATTGAAGCCGCGCAGGTGAAAGCTGCCGCCTCGAAGTTAAATAACGTATCATTGAGTTCGGATAAAATAACCCTCGAAAGCCTGAAAATTAATCAGGCCTATAAAAATGTATGTTTTTACAATATTCAGTGAACTTTCCCTTTCATTAATCGATTCTTTTGTTTCCATTGAATGTAATTTTGGCCTGCTCTGCCTCTTCTGTAATGGTCTCTTACTGACTCCCCCTTGGCGATATTTCCTGGTTAAAGTACGTTTTTTTTGCGAGGAGCCTGTTAAATCCCCTGTTCGGCATTCAGTTGATATTTAGCGGGTTTTATTCGTACAGACTAGTAGGTAAGTTGCTTATTCTCCTGTACGAACGAATCCTCTAGTAGTTTTTGATGAGTTTACCTTTCAAACTTCCAGAGGAATAAAAGTGGTTGCGGCCATTCCGAATGGCCAACTCCTTCGTAAAAGTAGCCTAGGGCGACAAGAAAAGCGTTGGGTATGCTTGCTGCCTATCTCTGAGCATTATCTTCCGGCCGCCTATATTTGCTGGATCATTTACCCTACGCTTACATGAGGAAGCATAGGCAGTACATATATACTTAATAGCAGATCTTCGAATGAATTCATCTTAGTTTACGTGTATTTTTTAACTTTTAGTCAGTTAATCGGCAAGTCATAGGGCGTGACTAATAAGCCCTCAGAGTAGGAGACACCCATTTAGCAGAGTGTCTTCGCCGAAGACCGTCCTGTTGTCCTCTTTCCGTGAACATTTCCTTCAGTTCGCATCTAGACTAATAAACCGTCCCTGTATTTATGCTTATTAAGGCTGCATTAATGCCTGATCTAGCCGGCTTCGGTCATGCCAAATGCCTTTTTTTCAGAAATGTCGCATTTCCTCGAGCCTTTTGTCTATATGTAAAGCAAAATAGGGCAATGATCTAAACGTCATGATGTTAACACCAAGTAGTGCAAACGCTGTGATTTAATGATATTTTCTCTCAACACTTTAGATTGTTGCCCAAATTGAGGAGACCGAAATGCTAAGAAAGGTGACTGCATGATTACGTTTTCAACTGATCTGCCTTATCTGACACTATACTGTCTCAAGATTTATCTTTTTACCCAATTTTCAATACATTTCTGCTACTTGCATAAATATTTTTCTATTTTCTACTCGCGGTGTTCCGAACCGCTAGCAGCTTCTGTATGCTAATTATGTGGGTAACCGCGCAAATGTATTTAATCATGGCAGTCTTCAGCTTCCGAAAAGGACAAGATTGTTTACGAGAATATGACATGCGCCCACGTAATGATTTTGGACAGTTTTTCGTCGCTGAGATGTCTCATTACCTTACAAGGAAACCTCGCCGGACAGCGTGCCACGCTGTGATCAGGGCTGTGGAAATATTACACCTACGTAGGTTTCATAATCGGAATAGGCAAAACCGCTCGATACAGTAAGCATAAGTCAAACAGACGGGGGTATTCGGAATTTATGAGTGCCCAAGAATTGGTGATTATTCATCTTAAAGTTGGTGTATTTGAACTAAAACGGGAAAAACAGCGTTATTGGAGTAGAGAGATAGAAAATGATCACTAATGCCACCAAAAAATCGTATGTTGCACTGGAGCAGATCAACTTCCTCACAGAGTGGATCATATTTGGACTGTTGGCTACTATTCTTCAACAGGACTCTACCACGAGAAGTGAGTCATATAGGGAGAGTGGTTCCAGTGTTTGACCCCTGATTTTAGATAAACATTCCTTCGCGTGGTATCGCGTTAGTAGCGGTACACAGAAGTGACCTACTATAGTCCCAGAGAACGGATTCCTAGTGCGTGACAGGCAATTTTCGAGATTTCAACGCAAGTACGATGGTCTTCTATACAATTTGGTTCAAATGGTCAACTTGCTCGTCTCCTGGGGGATTGTACGGAGTAGTCCTTCTCGTCGCTACTCCCTTGTACATCATTTGACATAAAGGAAGTGGAAGTACGAAAATGTACCGTAAAATTTTTTTCATGGTTTCGGTAGATTGATTGGAACTTGGAATTGTAGACCTGAATATTCATCAATAATCGTTAGCAGACAGCGATTTCGGACCATATACGCGGATTGATCTTTGAAGTCGTATGACAGCCGTTCGAATGATGGCTTAATTTTGATGAGTTGGCCTCGTGCTTTAGAAAAGTACCGAGGTTTGATTTCACAACATTTGGGACATCTCGTGAGAAAATAATGAATCCTTTTCCTCGGAAAGGGGTGCTTTTTAGCTCAAACAAAGTGTAATAACCGAGTGACCCCAGGATGACGCAGAGACGCATGCAGTTTCTTCCGATTGACAGAGAAGAAAATGCTTTAATTTATTTATGAACTCTTACGGCATACGTCTATTTTTCGATTACAGAATAGTGTCGCTCATTCGAAAATAGATTGTGCGGAAAAAACGCTACTGCCACGCTATTCTGGTTAAGTGTTGCAGCAATTGCGTCGTCTGAGGCATTTCATCAGCCAGTGAGGTATAATATCTGACGGTAGCGATCGGGGCTTTCGCAAGTTCTTCCTTGATGCTTCAAATGTCTCGAGTACTTATAATAGAGCGTAAGATTTGTTGTGAGTTAGCACATGACATTTATGTGACAAATGGGATATTTTTTAATTGTGAAAAAAACTCGTGGCGTCGGCGGGATTTGAACTCGCACAGGAGGGAAGGCCTTTACGCGAAGCCAACGCTCTCCAGATTTGGGCTTCCATGCCACGCCGTGCGCCGTAAAAATTTATCAAAATTGGGTTGATTTTACTCGCCAAAAATCCCTAACAAATGGCATATAAATTTTGAGTAGTATGCAAATAATCTTGTGACTCGTTGCTATGACTTCATATATCGTGGAGAAGCCATGTCACGCAAGGATTCCAGAGGATCCGGATCCGGTCTGATGGTACCTTTTGGCATTTCTTAACCAAGACGCTTGAGTTGCTGGGAAGTGATGACGCTTTTTGCCTGATTGAAGCTTATTCCATATTTACCGGCAACATCGAGACATTTTCGAATGTTTGAATCGTGTTCTGCGAGGCCGTTTCTATAAATGGTGATATTGTCAGGCGGGCACTAGTCAAAACGAGCAACATCTCCGTGACTGCCTTCCGTCAACAATTCTCAGGGATTTCAGCTATCTACAAACGGCTGAGTCGTTCCAATATCCTTTCCATACAGTTAATCGCTTTATACATATTGCATAGAGCTTTAACATCGTTTAACTTTACTTCGATCTATGATGGGAAACAAAACTAAACGCACAGCGCAACGTGTAAAAAGTCTGCCGCGAGTGGGATTTGAACCCAAAACCCGTGGTTCGCGGGCATCGGTCGTTACCATTAGACCACGCAGCCGCACGGTTTCCACTGATTTAATTCAGGATATAAGCCCAAATTGCAATTTCGAGGGTAGAAACCGCATGGTTGGCGCAACGAAATCGCGCCCTGCTAAAAGGCCTAGAAGTCCTCGGAGCTCAATAGACACAAAGTACGAAGACCGAGATGGCATATCAGACATGGAACTTTCCAAAGCATTTTCCGTCATGCAGAAGGATATGGTATGCCTCAAAACGGAATTAACAGAACTGAAGTCGCTTTTGCATATTCTAACGCATGGCTCGATGTCGGAGACGACTGAAAGCCGAGAAAAGGCCAAGACGAAGAAAACAGAGGAGGCTTCCATACTCCATAAGCAAAATACAGCAGAACCAATAGTGGAACTCGACCTAGTCGAAGAATCGGAAATCCACGAAAATGTAGAAGACCCGGGAGTCGAACCCTGTACTTGGGCCAACAGGCAGACGGTGTCGCAACTAGACTAGCAGACCACGATGAAGGGACTGAACATGGTGTCGTGCTTAACACAGTCCCAAAAACCAAGCAGGTGGTGTCTAAGATACCAGTAAGAACTAGTCTGGTTTCGTCTCCCAAAAAGCCCAAGATGCCACCGACAACCAAACAAAAAGGTGGCCTCGGCACAAAAGAGGAGCTGTCGGGTCCTCCCAATTATCAAATGCCGGAGCTTAGGGATCTCACAGCCCAAGTCGAGGGTACCCACACGTCGGTAGGGTCCACTAATAAACCTCATAGCCCGTTATTTAATCGCAGCCAGTGCATCGTCATACAAGGCATGCCTGAATCTTCTTCGGAGACCCCGAAGAATAGAATTTACCATGATATGGATTTATTCTGCGGATACATTAAACTTCTCCTACATGAAAATGAAGAAATGGTGGTCCCCGTCCTAACGGCATTTAGGATGGGCCTGAAGAAGGGTCCATATGCGGACTCGGGTCAACCCAGACCAATAAAATTTATACTCAAGCACGAAGAACAAACGAAGCTACTGTTGAACAGGAAATCGCAACTACGGGACAAGTACCCAACGGTTTTTTTCAGCGGGAGTACTTGCCGGCCGAGAGGGAGAAGTGGAGGGCACTGAAAACCGAACCACACAGGAGGTGCAATGCGGACGAGAGGAACCTGCGAATAATGAACGGGGAACTTATCACCGCCCAGAGGTCATTCCTCTGGAAACAGCCAATAACGCTGAGTTTTACTGACAAAAAGCAGACCAAAACTCAGGCAATAAAGTAGCTAATTCGCAGAGACCTTCCGGCTCCCTCGACCCACAAATCGCTCAGAACTCTATGCCGGCGAAGCTGCGCTTTCTTTATACGAACGCACGGAGTTTTCTTCAGAAGATTGACGAGATCAAAGTTTGTATAGCTGACCTACAGCCGGATGTCATACCCATTACATAGACCTGGCTACAGGCCGACATAATGGATGCCGAAATTGTACCTGGAGAGTACCAAGTTTTTCGTCGGGACCGGATGCATAGGAGGGGAGGAGGAATAACAGTGTTTGTCAAGAAGAGCATCATTGCGTCAGAACGCAAAATTGGTTCCTCTCATGATTGTGAAGTGCTATGGCTTAAACTGAGAACGCGTGGTGCACCCACTTTACATTTCATGACTGTCTATAGACCGCCAAATCAATCTCCAGAGGGTGGCGAGACTTTGTTTGGACTAATGCGTGAACTGGCTCAAAATGAAAATGCGCTGATCAATTGAGATTTTAACGCCCCACTGATTAACTGGGATGAGCTATCAGTTAAGGGTTCTCATGAGTCGTTTAGCTCCAGATTCTTAAAGCTGACGGGGGACCTATTTCCTGTGCAGAATGTTGGATTCCCAACGAGAATAAAAGAAGCACAAACAGCGAACTGTTTGGACCTCGTATTATCGAAAGACCCGATTGATACAAGCGAAATTAGGCCAATCGCGCCTCTTGGAAAGAGTGATCATGTCATGATCCTGTGGGAATATGCTTTAAACACCAATCAACCGGGAAATACGGAGGTTCGGTTAGACTACTGGCGCGGAAATTACACCGCAATGAGAAATGAACTAGCAGCAATAAATTGGTATGACCTTCTAACCGGTAGTCCGGATGCCGACTGGAACACTGTCAGGGATCTTATAAGCGAAGTTATGCATCGAACCTGTCCGCTGAAAAAAGTACAGAAGGCGAGCAGGCCCTCTTGGTTAACGCAAGATCTGAAGAGCCAAATAAACCGCAAGAATAAACTCTGAAGAAGGTACGCACCAACACGCCAGCCTTCATAAGACGAAGAATTCCGCCAAAAGTGGAACGAGGTTAGATCAAACATTTGAAAAGCGCGGAAAGACTACGAAGCGAAAATTATCGAGCGGGCCGTAACGAAGCCAAAGGTGCTCTACAGTTACATCAACAGCAGGCTCAAAAACAAAGACACAGTTGCAGTACTAAAAGGTGAAAATAATGAGGAAATTGTAGACAATCTCGAAAAAGCAGAACACCTTGGCAAGTTTTTTGCACCTGTTTTCACTGAGGAACTGCATTTTAATCCGACAGACTTCCATGCAGAGAGTAATGGCAGAATCATGGAGGACCTCCGTTTCACAGAAGAAGATGTAAGGAATGAACTTCTTGCGCTTAATGAACCTAAGTCTCCGGGTCCAGACAAAATACCAGCAAAGGTACTGCAAGAGCTGGCTTCGGAAATTTCCAGATCGCTCACGCACATTTTTCATTGGTCCTTTGATCGGGGCCTCCTCCCATCCGATTGGAAATTTGCGAACATATACCCTATTCACAAGGGTGGATCCAGAACCAGCGCGAACAACTATCGACCAGTGAGCCTAACTTGCATCTATTACTTGTACTTGTTACGGCTGTGATCATGCCTGATCTAGCCGGCCTCAATGATGTCACGAACGGTACCTCTCCATGCGTGGCGATTGGCGGCAGCGGATCTTGAAAGCTCCACCCAGTCCCTTCTCCGGCGACGGAGGCCGAAGAAAGTAGGTCCAAGAACTGCTTCCATGTCTTGACGGACGGTGTCTAGCCAGGTCTTCAGTTGCCCTCCTCTTCGACGTTTCCAGGTGGGCTGCGGTGCCGGGTCAAGGGCAGCATAGGTAAGCTCGTGGGGCGGACGACGGAGAACGTGTCCAAACCACCTCAGTCGCCTTTCTTGCATGGCCGGACATATCCTCGTGATACGATCGCAGCGGATGCGGACTGTCTCATTTGAGATGAAGTCGCTATACTTAACTCGCAGGATCGTCCTCAGGCACTGGTGGTCAAAGACCTCCAGTCGTCGCTCATCTTCAGCGCGCACAGCCCAGCATTCACATCCATAGATGAAAACTGACCGGTTGGATGCACGATATACACGAATCTTCGTGGCGATGGAGATGTCACGTCGGATCCATAGGCGCTTTCGAAGGGTTGAGAAAACCCAGCGAGCAGCATCGATACGGGAGACAATGTCGTCCTTGCTCTACCCATTCGGTAGCAGCCGCGCCCCGAGGTATTTAAAGCTGTCTACTTCTTCAAGTTGATGGCCATTAATCCCCAGGAGTGCCTTTTCCTGGTCAGGGATGCAGCTCGAGAACAACTTCGTTTTTCCGGAATTTATGGACACACCTACCTACATAGCTATCTCATTTAACCGCGACACTACTGACTGTAGACCATCAAAGTTTGAGGCTAACAGCGCAATATCATCGGCGTAGTCAAGATCAGTGAGTCGGCGTCCGGGTGCAAGTTCAACACCGTCCTCTTCATGTAGGGCTTTGCCGAGAATCCAGTCAATGACGTAGTTAAACAGAATGGGCGAAAGAGAGATTGTTGTAGACCAGGACTCGTGCGGTGGTAGACCGATAGTAGGCGTTAATCATCGCAATGAGTTTGGTTGGCACTCCATCCAGTTCCATTATTCGCCACAGGGACTCACGATGGATGGAATCGAATGCGGCGGCAAAGTCGACGAAGCAAACGGCCGTCGGTTGCTGTTAGCTATGGCGGAATTCTAGAGTGTGCCTCAGTGTGAATATTTGATCCGCACATCCACGCCCAGCTCGGAATCCGGCTTGGTTGGGTCGTGTCTTGGAGTCACGTACAGACTGGAAGCGTCTGCGAAGACCAATAGCGAAGATCTTTGCAGCAACATCGATAAGACTTATGCCACGGTAGTTCTCGCATCTTGTCTTATCTCCCTTCTTGTGGACAGGTACAAGGATACCTGAGCCCCCGTTATCGGGAACGGTCTCTTCTCGCCACGCCTGTACAATCACCTCATGAAGCCGAGGAGCCAGGGTGTCGACACAGGAATACAGTCCTCTCCGCACGCCTTGTTGTTGCGTAGCCTCTGCATTGCATCGGTAACTTCGTCTTCGGAAGGGATGTCACACGACACTGCATAGGCAGGAGAGGATTGAAACTCCACTGTGGAGAAGAGGGAGGGTGTGATAGGTTGTTCGTCAAAGTTGAGTAGGTTCTCGAAGTGTTCACGCCAGTGATCGACCTTGGCCGAGTTGTCGGCAATAAATCCTCCATTCACATCGCGAACAAAATCACAGAGTGTCGGGGGCTTACCACTAACCTGGCGTACGATTTGGTACAATTTTCGGGTGTCACCAACATTAGCAGCTTGGTCCATAGAAGTCGCCGTTTCGGACCAATACTTCTGCCGGTCTTCTCTAACCGACTTTGCTGTCAGCTTTCGAAGTTGGCGGAAGGAGACATCGTTCCGGGACTTGGCTCGAGTCGTCTCGGCCGACAACTGCAGGGTTCTTCCGCTGATCCAGTCACTGCGGCGCCGCTGAGTGAATCCGAGAATCTTCTCAGCTGCCCCATAGATGGATGTCTTCAGTGATGGCCACTTGCTACTGCCCTCGTTGTCAGCCTGGGTCATAAGACGGGACTGGATTTCTGTGCTTTAAGCCTCGGTAGTGTTGGTTTGCCGGAGCTTTGCGACATCAAGGCGTCTCGCACGTGGCAGTTTGGGCACAGATGAGAGGTGAACCTTCAGGCGCGTGCGAACGAGAACATGGTCAGACCCGTGGACGTTACCAGTTTCGGCACCTCGCATCGACCTGCTATCGTGGACCCAGCTGCGAAACCGTGAACCAACTAGAATGTAATCGATCTGACTGGCGGTACGGCCATCGTTCGAATACCAAGTCAGTAGATGTTTGTGACGATGCTGAAAGCATGTGTTGGTAACAAACAGTCGGTTCTGTTCGGCAAACTGCAGCATCCTCTCACCATTGTCCGTTCGAGAGCCAAGCCCAAAACGACCAAGAAGGTGGCTGTTTGTCGGGTCATCGGGTCCAGTCCGGCCATTCCAGTCCCCGGCAACAATTAGCAGATCTCGACGAGGGAGTCGTTCAGCTAGCTCCTGCAGCTGCGAGTAGAAATTATCTTTCTCTTGCTGTTCAGCCGCCGACGTAGGTGCATACACAGATACGACCGAGATGTTCGTAAAATGGCCTTTTAGTCGAACATAGGCCATTCGGTCGTTGACTGGTTCCCATGCTAGTAGTGCACGGTTAGCTTCTTCCGAGAGGGCAATAGCCGCACCGTGTCTACCAGATGAGTCACTCGGACCGCTGTGATACAAGGTGAAATAAGAATCGACCACCAGGATTTTGATTTCTCGGGCGCCTGAGTCGGGGAGTCGGACCTCTGACAAGCAACAAACATCCACGTGATATTCATGGAGACTGTGCGCTGTCAGACTTTGAAAACCAGGTTCCAGAAATGTTCGCACATTCCAGCATCTAATACCAAGAGTCCGTTTTTTGCTTAGCAGTCCAGCTTGCACATTATTCGCCCGCACCACCGGACAAGGGTTGCGGAGCGCGTCGGTTCCCGCTGACACCGTAGCAGTGGTCGTAGTAAGGTAAGGAGACATCATAAGGTTTCTTGGGAATTTTGAATACAGGCGGGTCCCCAATGGCTGCTCGGATTCTTTGTTCGAGGTTGTCTCCTCTAGCATTTTGGCTCAAGAACCTAACCTCAAGGCAGTGGTGTTGGTGGCAAGCAAACCTATTTAATGGCGGTTCACGCTCGCCATGTCACAGTGTCGTCATTGGGCCTTGCGGTATTTTATAAGGCAGTCGGTGCGCCAGACCTCAGCCCACCGCGCCCTGGTGGTGAGAAGAGTTTATTCTGTACAGAAAGAAGTAGGGTATAAGCAAGAGAAAATTGACTGCCAGACGACCGCGCAACCGCAAGCCAGCGGATGTGGTCTGAAGTAATGCCTACTCGGCAGTTGTCACATGGGGTCTTTTATGAGTCGGCCTGTGATTGGCTGTTCCAAAGGCCGGAAACTGGAAGCGTTCACAAATGCACTTCGATTTGGGCTAGTCACGACAAGGGTTCACAAGTGCGTGTGGAGCTAGGCACGACAAAATGACTCCCAGTAACGACTTCAGTATGAGCCGACAAGTTATTATTGCGTCAATTACGCCCCCCCCCCTTAGCAAGGAATCACAGTTGGACCATCAGTTTAGATTATGTCCACCCTATGCTCTACAACCGGGTAATGCAGGGACGGTGGCTTGTGCATGAAATAGATTTTAGCAGTAGCAGATTTTCGCGGCGTTTACCACACTCTCTGATTCCTCGCCAACCTGAGCCCGATGTCAAGCCGTAGTGGAGAAGACTGGAGTCTTACTTTGAGTCTTACTACTGTATTTTTAAGGAAAGGATACCGTTGGTTTTGAAAAGGTCTTTTTAGTTATAGGAATTTGCAGACCTGTAAATGTTCATATTATCTTTTTGTTGTCCACATCCATTGTAAAATCGAACTAAGCCTAGTGAAATGTGTGTTTTTCCTTAAACGGAATGCATGCAGTAGGCAGTTTGGAAACACTAAATGCAACCGAAAAGATTTCTAAAAGCGACATATGCCCTGTTTTGATGTATTGCACTTTAAGATGACGCAAATTGCTACTAGATTACTATAAAAAATAATATTTCAATTAAAATGCTTGTGTGGAAAGTTGAATGAAGGCGAAAAAAACAGGAGACTCGTTTTACGAGTTTTACACACTTTAAGGATAAGGTGATTAATTAAATAGGATTCAAAATTAGAACGCACGGCTTTCCCTACT
>JAYGXS010000001.1:26837959-26866686 GCA_036362985.1 Ligula intestinalis
ATTTAAAGTGACACATAATCAGAACATCCTCAGCAATAATATGTTAACAAATCAAAACGGTTCCCGTTCCACTAGAAACAACCAGCATACAATTCATAACGCTAAAGCTAGGACGGCCCAGTGATCAAATTTCTACACCATAAGATATGCGATCATATGGAATGCCCTACCCAACGATATTCGCAAAAGCCACAGTTTAGCCGAATTTAGAAGAAAGACCAAGCAGTTCTTCTCAAATGACATGACGCATATATTTCTGAATAAAATAGGACACTTTGCTAACCAGTTCTTTGACGTCCAATTCGGACCAAAAGGGATCTAACGGTCCAGGAGAGTTCCCGAAAATTTTGGAGAAAACTGGCAAATGCTGGAAGCTTTCCAGTCGACGGCTTCCAACGCTGATAAAATCAAAGCTTAAGCAAAATTGTGCCTTGCCTCCTCTTCCAATCCTTAAAAATAAAAATTAAAAAAACAAAAAATAAGAACAATTTATCTATTCCAATATTCCTCTACTAATATCTAAATGTTTATAAAAAATTATTATGAAAGAAAATAATTTTCTCTTCAATTATACTAAAATATATATTGTTTCCTCTTATAATGTATCAGAAACATAAATACTAATGATGTAAATCTCAATCTCCCTTAGATATTCGACAAACGAAAGGCCAAATGTCTTCTGCCGATGCACTTGAATGACGATGGTGCTTGGCAGCTGCCTCGGCCCACCTCAGACATCTGCAACGTCCCATCTAATTAGCAAACTTGTGCCAGTGGAAAACGATTGTAAACTCCGTATCGAGCAGACCCATGCATACGGTAGATGCCATATCCTCAGCTGATTTTTTCACCTTCAAACTGACCGCGGTTAAGTTTACCTCAGTTAAAGGACATGACAGTTTTTCCAGACCCCAAGTATTCTTACTATAAAACCCTAACACCTACAATGTATAGCTATTTTATTTAATGTTTTTCTAGATTTTTTCCCTAGAAGTCAGGTTTTTTTTCTATTAAAACAAACTCCTTATTTCGCACACTATTGACCTAGCAAAAAAACAAAACAAATACAATGGTCACTGCGAAAGAAGGGGTTTGGGTTAGGTTTTTTCCTGCCTTCTGGGGTTTTTGACGGCGCCAAAGGTGTGCTTTACAAATAAACCTTACTATTATTATTATTATTATTATTCTGAAGGCGTTTCGAATAGGGAAGGCTCCAACAGCTCCAGAATCAATTTCTCGACCACAACCTCAAAAAATTATTTTTAGAAACTGAAACACACTGAAACTCTTGTATGACCGAAAACCATCCTTACGGAGTCTGCATTCGCAAGTTTTTTTTCAGCCGGATTAAGAGTTGAAAGAGTGGAGAAAGATGAGACAGCCAATTATAGAGCTGGAGAACGGAGAACCAATGGCAAGACAAATCGCGAAATAAGAGACAAATAGTTCAAGTCAAAAGGACATCTCTCTGGTCGAAGCCGGTAACAGTGATGGCCTAGATGTCCCGCCACTGAAACCTCAGACATGCCCTCTTAAATTGGTCGTTTTAAATGCCAGATCACTGATTATTAAAATGCCTCTGCTCCAGACTCTAATTTTCTTCAATCGCCCAGACTTTGTTATGGTAACTGAAGCATGGGCATCGGCCTCTATAGCTAACTCAGTACTCTCTGTTCTAGGCTATGCATGCGTTCTGAACGATCAAAACAATGGCTGGGGCGGAGGAAGCTGCATCTATATTAAGCAGCCACTTGCATTTCTCCCGTTGGACTATCCACAATTCACAGCGGTGGAGGAGAGCTGCTGGCTACGAGTTGTTCTAAAAAACAAATACTCCTTACTTGTTGGCTGTGTTTATCGCTCACCTAATGCCAATGCAGACTACGATTTTTGTCTCTTGCAGGCACTTCATGCCGCAGCTGACTTGAAGCTTAAGTATTGCTTGATTGCAGGCGATTTTAACCTTCCTGACATGCAATGGTTTCCACCATGTGGTCCTTCAAAGTTCGAGAACTTACTTGAGGCAATAGATATCGGCATGTGGGGTCAGGTAGTCAATTTTCCCACTCGAGGAGCAAACATACTCGACAAAATATTTGTAAGGGATGCAAACCACTTTCAGTGTCATCCTTAGACGCACTTGGGAGTTCAGATCATCTTAAGTTTTTTAGTGCACTAGAACTGGAGGCGGATGAAAATTTTTCCCAAAAGTGTATTTCTCATCATGAATTTCGATCAGCAAACACGGCAGACCTACTGGCACATCTGAATGCTCTCGACTGTCTGAATTTTTCCAATGTTTGGATGTAAATGTTTGTACCGATGCACTGTAAAAACTGCTGGATCCACTCATCCTCCACTTTGTCCCCCGTAAGAAAGTAATACATGTCAAGGATGAAGTGTACCTTCCTCTGTCTTTCCGTCGTAGGCTGCGCAAACTCTCTCGTCGTTTGCATCGGCAAAACGACACTTCCGTTCTGCCCTTGATCACACTGATCTTTGAGCAGGCTAAGAAGCTCTCCGAAGAAAAGCGGATAGCCGATGAGGCTCATTTCGCTGAAAACCCTTCCCTTAATGTTGCGAAACTCTTTTCGCGTACAGTAAAATCGCAGAGGAGAACGCAACACCCCATACTTCAAGACGCCTTAGGAAACCCCATAGCTGACGCTAAGTTGACCGCCGATAGTTTCAATGCGTTCCTATCCAAAACGTTGAGTGAAAGCTCGTTCGTTATACCCTCTGAGACGTGACTGCAGCCATTCGTCGTTATCGTCAATCCTAACTCAAGGACCACATGGCGTCCCAGTTAGCCTTCTAAAAGCTGAAGCGAATGATATCTTTCCGTCTATCCTTTTAAAGGTATTTAATCTTGCTCTTGAGAGCGAAACATTTTCTTCGTTGCGGAAGGAATCTACATAATGCCTATTCGCAAGCATTGCCGATCGACGTCATTCGGCAACTTAAGGCCAATAAATACACTTTCTGCAGCCTCGAAGATCTTGGAGACCTTGATCAAAGAGAAGATAATGCGTCACTTGACAGAGGACAACCTGCTCAATTAAATTAACATGGCTTTCTCGAGAAATGATCTTATGACACCTGCCAGCTCTTTTTCTTTGATTATGTGCTGCAATCTAGAGACAGCAGTTTTGCCATTTATAACGTCTATTTTGATTTTACTTAGACCTTTGATCGGGTCGATCATAACCTCCTCCTTCTGAAACTAGCCTCCTTCGGCATAAGAAGCAAGACTGAACTTCATTTCTTCCTATTGGGATGTTCGCACACAACGAGTAAAAATTTCCAATGTTATTTTCAACCCCACGCATATGAGGAGTGGAGTTATACAGGGTAGTGTACTGGGTCCGCTCCTCTTTTGCCTGTTTTTCAACGACATTTCAGATTTTTTCAGTATGGCAGACCCTTCATGTACACTGATGATTAAAAGACGCTTATCGATATAAACCGGCAGATTGCAACATCGTGCTCGAGCTGATAAAAAAGGATCTTCAGGCCTTCGCCCAGTGGTGTTGCACATGGCGCCTCACCCTCTCATGGCACAAATGTTCCGATATGGTTGTTGGTGACGATCATCAACCGGAATAAAGCATTGACGGCCACGAAATAAATGTACCAGGAGTTATCAAGGATTTGGGCATATCTTACTCTAATAATCTCAATTTGTCAGAGCAATGTGCCCTGATAGTCTCGAAAGCACGCCGAACCACCGGATTTCTTCTTAGAAATTGTAAGGCTATCAAGGTTAGAGCTAGCCTTTATAATATGTACGTGAGACCTAGTCTCGAATACTGCTCACCCCTATTTAGTCTTCTGCGCACTAGTGAACGGAAGAAAATAAAATCGGTGCAGCACTTCTTCACTAGAAGAGTTTTCACTACAGAACACCGTAACTTAGCCTTCCAACAAAGGTTGTGACTTATAAAGCTGATCCCCTGTGGCTTCGTAGATTACGGAAGGGTACATTTTTACTGTTTTAACTTTTAAAATGGTCAAACATTTAATCCTCTCAGTAGAAGGAGGCATCTTGAGCACTCTCGACGCAACAGTCATCGAGATGTATTTTTAGTTCTTCCTATGGCACGTACGGTTAAGTACTGGCAATTCTTTTCGGTTAACGCCATATCAATCTGGAATAAGCTGCCCAAAAGTATTATAACTGAGCAATGCTTCCCTATTTTTCAGAAAACTATAACTAGTTTTCTACATTCAGGACAACTTTAACGAATTTCGAGTGCTTACTCAGTGGAATCTCTCTTTCACTCTGATGGCGTTCGTGGACTTTGAACCCCGCCAGGCTTCATGCTGAAGATAATGCTGCTGAAGCAGCAGCCCGCAGACTGCTAATCCTTCACTCGATAGCGCGCAACTTTTGCTGACAACCATTTAAGGAAGACTGAGAACACTGTGTTCTTATGCCAACCCTTTCCGTCTCGAACTAATGTCCTTAAACTATATGCAACATTTCTCCTGCTGATATGCCAACTAAGCTGAGAATTTTACATATATTCCGTATGTAAAATACCTTTGAAGTCAGGTTTTTTTGCTTAAAACACACTCCCTATCTTGCCCAGTATTGACAAAACGCAAACCCCGAAACAAAACCAATACTGACTGCAAAATAGGGAGTTTTTTTAAAGTTTTTTCCTATCTTCGAGGTTTTGGAAGGCGCCCAAGAGGTGCATTACCATCTCTTTACAATTGCCTGTAAACTGGCATAATAAACATATTATTATGGATAAATTTTCACGAGAGTATTGTGTGAGTATGGTTGAAACGACGGGACCGGTTCGGATTCTGTCGTAAAATGCTTCGCAAAGAAAGCATTGAATAATTCAGCCTTATCAGACTCATCTTGTACAAATGTTTTACTTTCATTAAGTAATGGGGAACCTACGACGAAACAGTTGTGCAACCGATTTTGCAGAGTTTTACTTACTCAGGTCGCAAGATCTCTGTGCTGGTCACGTGCAAAACGAATCTTTGACGCTAATTCAAAGATTTCTGCGATCCTTAGATGCACAGACAGCGAACTAGTAGATCAATCTTTCAGCTGCCTCCTCAATTTCTTTAGTGTGGGCAAAAGAAAATGAGGGACGGTCGATTTTGGTGTGTAGACTTTCGCAATTTTAGTGGGCACAAATTTCACCGACATGAGTTCAGAAAGATATGCAGCGTCTTTAATGGAGTAGAGGCTCTGCCAATCTAATGAGTCAAGAAAATGGTTGACTGAGCTAATATCTGCGAGGTCATAAGCATGATAGGGACAGCTAGCACTAGCCTTTTCCGTAGAAGGAAGTGGAAAACAACAGTGAATTTATGTGTGATCACTTTGGAAGATGTCCTGCTTAAAATCAACGAAGAGAGGGGCAATACCATTTGTGAAAATCAGATCTTGGATATGATTCTGTCTTGTTGGGGAACTAACTAGTTGAGACCAGTTAGAAAAATTAATGATATCTAGGACAGGCTGAAATCTTGGTGAACAATAATTTCAAAGCCAGTCGTTTTCAGGAAAATTAAAATCTCCAGCAGTAATTTTACCTTCAAAAGAGGATTCTGAAATAAACTTGAATATTTCACACAAATTTGCATCTTCTTCAGATGAAGAGTTAGGAGGATTATATACACATCCGATAATCACCTTTTGCCGGGCGACAGGATAATAGAAGCGAAACAGTAATTTCTAGAGAAGCACGTGCTATTTAGATAAAACGGAAAGGGCCTAAATGACGTTCTGATATAGAGAAGACAACCACCACCACGCTTATTAATGCGATCGTGATGATAGAGATCATACTCGATTATGATAAGGGAGGAGTCCGAAATGATTGGATGGGTCCAAGATTCTGTTATGCATATAACATCGGGTGCCGTCTCGAAAGCAATAGCTCGCAGTTGTGTTATTTTATTTATAACAGACCTGGCATTAAGCAATATGACATCTAATGTGTTTTGAGTGGCAGAACTATGGCTATCGTTATTCATAAAAAAGAATTTGAAGTGGGTAGGCAAACTCTAGGCCGTTATTATTTTTGTAATAAGTACTGATGGGTATGGAGCTGTTAGCATACAGGTAGCCAATAATGAATGGCTGATAAGGTCTGAGATATCTAGGGGCGTCACTTTCTGGCAGGGAACGAATGAGGAGAGGATAAACCAAAATAAGCTTCTAGGGCGTTTGGGAGGAATATGGGAGGCGAGAAGGCATGTAAAAGTTTGCAGGTTTGGGTGGTAGAGGATGGGTAAAGGGACTGATAGAGGGGAACGGTGATATAAAATTAGTATTGGGGCCGCTCGCGCAATGACACGTGTTCTTAATCAGTGAGTGTCCTGTACGGCAAGTCCAATTAGATTTCAAACATTACCAGTTTGGGTTACTGCCGTGCAAATTAATTTTTTCGTGGTTCGGGCCCGGCTTGGTCAATAACGCATTATAAGGGGGAATAATATGACTCCCATGGTCAAGGGAGGAACTAAGTTGTGGTAGGGAAGCGCTCGGCCTAAACGCTTTCGACGGTGTTGGCGACATTCTTGATGAGCTCGTTGCCAGGATAGAGGCAGCGGAATTTATCGATCGTTGGACAGAGAATATATTTAGACTATTTTTAATCGTAGTAGATGATGGAGCGGCGGGGCTTGACGGTCCCGACATTAAGGGGATGGGCTAACTGATGCACTGATGTTTATGGGCCTTTGACTAGACATTCGAGAGGTAGGGATAGCAGGTAAACTGACGGTTACGGGACTATGAATAGACATCAGGGAGGCAGGGATAACGGGTGTACTGACGATAGTGGGTGCATGACCGGATATCCGGAGTGGAGGATTAGCGAGTGCATTTACCCTATCGGGACTACGAACAGATTGATGAATAGTAGGTCGATAAATCATTGGTCTGTTAGACTGGAGAGCCGCATTTCTTTGCTCCATTTGTGTAAGATCTCGAGCGAGGAAACATTTAGTCATGTCTAAATAGCGGGAAACGTGACCCCGTTGAGCAAAGATTGAGTCCACCTCGATAGGTGAAAACAATTTAACTAGGATGGGTGGGTTTTTGCTACGCGATTGGAGGCGTTTGGCTTCTGAAATTTTGTAGTTGAAACCACCCGAACATAGAAAATCTTTTGCAATATCCAAAGGGTGACTTAATATGGAGGCATTTTTTAGTATAAAGTTAAAGTTTCGCTTTTGTTTATCAAAAGCTTCCGTGGTTATAAGGTGGAAAAGAGAGTCTAACTTTTTACATTCTTGCGAGGGCACATCTGATAACTTACCATCAAACAGATTGCCTAGTATTGACAAATTAGAAACAAACTTCATCATGAAGTCATTACAGTTATGTAATGCAGATAAATCAATTTGCTTAGCTTTGACAATGAGCTGCATGTTGATATCAAGGCATTGACTAGTAGGCGTGATCAGGCACCGCTTGGGTTTGGGAGCGGGTATCTTACGATGAGCTTTAATTTTCGTTCTCATAATTTTGACGGAAATCTGCTTTAAATGTGAGACGATTTAGGAAAATTCAGCCTTTATGATTTTACTGCAGCTGATTGTTAAAATCCCTTAAAATTGTTTAACAAACTGTATCAGTTATTACTTTCAGAAAAAACCAGTTGATTTGATTTTCAGATTATGACTTACGACAAATAATCAGAGTTAACTTAACCAATACTGTAGCTATTTTTTAATGAGCACTTTAGAATTATTTGAAAAAGTGCATTCAATATTGGGAAACGACTCAGCCTTTGAAGGTCTCGAGAATATTCGGATCTTGGCGATTTCTGTTACTAGGCCGCGAATTTGTTGGCTTGAAGAGGTTGCGTTCGGTTTAAAAAGGTAGAATTGGTTGGAATACAAAATCTTCTTCCATTTCGACTTCAAAAGATTGTCCAAATAAGAAAAAATAATTCCAGAGATGCAAGAAAAAATTGTATACGTACGGTTGCAGCCGCAATATCCTGGATCGTAATTATGGGGGATATCGATGTAGAAATGTCCTAGGAGGAGCGCGGGTAAATATAGACTGTGATCTTGTAGGGTGTTTCTTAATGTTTTTTGGTCTAGTGAGTCGCACCGTTTATTATTTTATTTTAATTTTTATACATTTTTTCCATCTTTTTCACTAGCGTGCTGCGGTAGCTTAGGTACCGCAAGTCAGCTCTACACTTAAAGTTTTTCGTTGCATCTTTTCGAATGCATTTTTATGCGTATTGTAGGCCATGTCACTTCAGGCTCGATAGTAGTAGAATGTAGTTATCTGTTTCACCTATAGCACTCGATATATGCATTGCATGTGACTGTTTAATTCCATCAATGTGCAGCTTGTCCTTTATACCATTGTGATCGTCCCATCTTTAGCTTGTACATAGGCGCGCGCTTCAACTTGCGGTTTAAATTTCTCGTCCTTCGTTGGAAATATTATTTTCGGGATTTTGGTTCACTTAGCCCTCTGGTGGAATTTCGTTGTTAGCTATTGGATTCGCTTTCGCAATAACTCCAGCCTCAGAAGACACGACAGGACATTATTCAAAAGGAGCATCATCTCCGTCACTGCCTTCTGTCAAAAATTCTCCCGAATTCCAGCTCTCTACAAACGACTGAGTCGTTTCAATAACCTTTTTCATACAGTTGAACGCTTTATACATGTTTCATAGAGCTTTAATATCGTTTATCATCAGTCTGATCTATTAAGGGAGACAAACATAAACGTGTAGATCAGCTTTTATAAGTAGCAGCGCAAGAGGGACTCGAACCAAAGACACGTAGTTTGTCGGTATCAGTCGTTACCACCACACTATCGGCGTCAACTGTAGGCTCTAATATAATTTCTTTTAAAGGCCCTAGTCGTAATTTCGAGGTCAGAATTCACAAGATTGATGTGACGAAATCACCCCCTGCTAAAAGGGCTAGAAGTCTCTCGAGTTCAGTAGACTCAAGTTACGAACACCGAGTTGAGCGTCTAATCAACTCCACCACGAAGACACAGGATGAAAGTAATCAAAATCGGTTACTAACAGTCAAAAAGCAATCCAATTTACTATTTTGTATTCATTAACGGTCTGTTGTGAAAAGATGGTGACAGAAAAAAGTGAAACTATGTGCGATACAGCTTTGAAAGACGGAGGAATGTTCGCTAGTGCCTGCATTCGAAATCCCGACATCATCGCAACAAGAAAAAAAGTCACGCCACCGCCCGGATTTGAACTCTGGACCCCTGCATAGAAGTCGAACGCCTACCTCTCTTCGCCATCACAGAATGCACGGATGGTTTCCTAATTCCCTTACTAACTACGGAAACTCAATCTAGAAGTTCTTTGAAATCTCCTCCTACAAAGCGAACTAAAAGTCGTAAAATTTTAAGGGATTAAACTCATGAAGGTGAAGTCTCCGTATCATATTTTACCCTTAAGAACAAATTTACGAACATTTAGAAGGTGGTTTAAAGTCTTAGAGTGGAGATGGAGGAGCTTAAAATGTTTTCTCTATTTCTCCCTCGTGAGGAGAAACCGGTGATGCGTGAACTTGAGCGAGGAAACCTAACGTATGGAGACACAAAATCCCTCGCCGAAGTGTCTAAGCACAAAAATGATCCGGCAACCAGGGTGCTTGACGGAGTTGGTAGTCTGCCATGGACAGGGGAAACGGTCAACCCACTGGCTTCCAAGAGAACGAAAAAGCACTCTCGGGCTCCCAAAAAAGGCCAACAAAGCCCAGGTGCTAATATAAATTGGCCAAGCTTGACAACGAGCAAAACAAAAAGGGCACCTTCGCAGGCCGAAACGAACAGGAGCGCCGAACCTCGAAGCGAATATGTCCTAACAAACCCTAGAGAAGCAGAAGGGGACGACAGTCGGAAAGTGAGTACCACTCGTATAAACTGCAAAGTCATAAAAGGCATGACAGAAGGTACTTCCGATACCCCGAAATCAAGATTAGAAGAGGACCGGTAGTTATTTAAAGAATATCTGAAATTCCTCCTAAAGGGTGAGGAGAAAGTCGAAGTTCTGAAGGCATTCCGAATGGGCCGTATAACAGACTCAAAAGATAAACAACGCCAACCAAGACAGTTGAAGGTTGTCCTGAAAAGCGAGGCTGAGGTCCAGCCATCGTTAAGCAGGAAACCAATACTCAGATAATCACACTCGATAGTTTTTTTCAGTGGGATTTTCCCCCTCGGAGCGCGAGAAATGGAGATTGCTAAAAGTAGAACTCCACAGGCGATGCGAACTCGGCGAGAGCAATCTTCGAATTCTGAACGGGGAGATCGTCCATGTCCCGAGGTCACTCCTCTGGAGAAAGCTGAGAACACTAACAGCCTAGTCGGAATGGACAACAGTCCGTCTCCATCAGCACCGACAGCTCCCTGCATGCAATCTCACGCAAGAGGCAACCACCTGAATAAAGTGGTGACTAAGTCTAAATTGAGCTTTCTTTTCACTTATGCCCATAGTCTTCCCTCAAGGCAGTAGTTTCGGAGCGGAAACCTGATGTAGTTGCCATAACGGAAACATGGCTAAAAACAGAAATTGCAGATTCGGAGATTTCGATTCCAGCATACCAGCTTTTCCGCAAAGACCGACAAAACCGACAAGGAGGTGGGGTTGTCGTGTATGTCAGTACTACAATCTCTGTTGTAGAAAGAGAAATTACTCTAGCCCTGGAGTATGAGTCCGTCTGGTTAAAGATCAAAAAGGCGAAATCACATTAACCGGCCACCAAACATTTTTAGTGGAGCCAACGACTCGCTCCTTTTTCTGGTGAAAGAAGCTGCTAGCCACCAGGACGTTTTCATTGTTGGTGACTTCAACGCGCCTGCAATTGAATGGAACAACCTGACAGTTGAGGCGGCGTCAACTTTCTTTAGTTCCAAATTAATGGATCTCACGCTTGACCTCGCTCTAGTTCAGAACATTAAGGGCATAAATAGATTTCGAGAATACCAGCGGGCTACTTGTTTGGATCTCATTTTCACGAAGGATTAATCCTACAAAGATGAAATGCATTCAAATGCTCCGCTCGGCAAGAGTGACCATACGACGCTAATGTGGGATTAATCACTTCATACTCAGCGGCTGAGGAAAATGGAGGACCAGCCAAGCATATGGAAGGCAGATCTCAATTCAATGAAGAATGCACCACCGTCCGTGAATTGGGACTGCCTGCTCAAGGGGGATCCGGAGGAGGATTGGAGATCACTCAAGAGGGTTTTATCAGATCTGATTAAGCGCTTTTGTCTTGTGAAGATACACAAGACGACTAGTCGCCCTGCCTGGTTGACGAGAGAACTTAAAAGGCAATTTAAGAAGAAAAATAGGAAGAGGAATTTGTTAAGGGAAACTGGGTCGCTAGTACACCTCGAGGAATTTCGACGCCAAAGAAATGCCGTAAAAAATCAATTCGCCAGGCCAGGAAAGACTATGAATCAAGAATCCTCCAACAGGCCGAAAAAAAGCCCAAAATTCTATTCAGCTATATTAACAGTAGATTAAAAAACAAGGATCCTGTCGCAGTACTTAAAAATGATGATGGCGCAGAAGTCGTTGAAAATGACGAGAAAGCCGAGTACTGTAGCCGGTTCTTTGCCTCGGTATTCACTAGTGAAACCGAGCTTCATTTTGATAATGCCAACAGTGCTGTTGTAAACGCCGGTCTGGTATTTCATTCTCTACAATTTCCAACATCTGTAGTTGAGAGGGAGCTGCTGAGTCTTAAAGAAGCAAAGTCATCCGGTCCAGAAAATATACCAGCCAAGTTCTTGAAAGAATTGGCAAGAGAAATCTCAGAGCCCCTAGCACATATCTTTCGTTCTTCATTTGAACTAGGAAAACTGCCATCCGAATGGAAAATGGCAAATATTTACCCGATATACAATGGCAGAACCCGCACGGAGGTCAACAATTACCGGTCCGTCAGCCTAACTTGCATTTGCTGTAATGTGATGGAAACGATAATTAAGAAGACGACAATGAAGTTCTTGAAATGGCGTCCCCCAAGGCTCTGTCTTAGGGCCCCTGCTCTTCCTTATCTATATCAACGTCTGTGTCAACGACCTGGGTTGCAGCGCTATCATGTTTGCCGACGACGTGAAAATCTGGAGAGCCATCAGGTCTGACGCCGATAGGAAAGCGCTTCAAGAGAGTCTCAATCGACTTAGCTGCTGGTCTGCTCGTTGGCTCTTAAAACTTCAAAATAAGTAAGTGTGTGGTTTTTAGACTCCGTACTAGAAGGACTGATGAGGAGAACGATTCCTTCCAATGCCTCCTCGATGGCACCCGCTTTTAAATGTGAACGAACAAAAAACCTCGGTGTTCTAATAAATTCCTCACTTAAATCATCTACTCAGTGTGTAAAGACAGCTAAACGCGCGACACAGGTGCTGTTTGCGATTAGGCGGGGATTCGTCAACATTTACAAAGAGCTCTTCAGGAAAACCTACGGAGCGTTTCTTCGGTCCAACTTAGAGTATGCTGTCCAGGCCTGGCGTCCGTGGATCAAGAATGATTACCTGCGCCTGGAACGAGTGCAGGCGAGAGCTACGAAGATGGTCAAGAATCTTGGTCATCTGCCTTATGAAGACTGACTGACCGAACTTGATCTTTTCCCTCTCAATTATAGGCAACTCTGCGGGGACCTCATACAAACCTACCGTTGAGTTAGAAGCCGAGACTGTGCCCTAGAATTTGATGATTTCTTCGAATTGGCTCGGACTGACCATCCACGAGGTCATCCTTTTAAACTACAGAGGAAACCGGCCCGTACCGACGTTCGACAAAACGCCTTCTCCCAGAGGGTCATTGGAGCGTGGAACGGACTCCCGGAAGATGTGGTCCTCTCAGATACTGTTGACATTTTTAAACACAAACTTGATTCTCATTTGCTGAGAAACTGTGGCAGATATAATGAACAAACTGTCAGTAGCAGCACCTTGCAACTGGCTCACACTTATCACTGATGTTAAGCCTACATTTGTACATTTGAATAATGCACTTTTGTTAGGGTGGACCTATGATGCAATTTTGTTTATGAATAGGGAGCTTAAGGGCGAAAGCCTTCTTCCCTTAATAAAATGACTTATATCCCCGCGTCTGACAGATGGGGTAAGAGAAATCAGAAAAGTTCGGTATATTCTCTAGCAAAAATGTAAAAATCGTACAAAAACCAGCACAATGTCAAACCCTCCATGAAAAACTCTCGGTCAGTGTGTTCAGTTGCCATCTTCAATGCAAATGTGCAACCTGTGGCGCGAAATTTTGAGTAATCTAAAAAAATCCAGTCAGGAGGACAGCAGAGAACGTGCCAAAATCATCTCAGTTACTTTTCGTTGATGACTTGAAATATCCTCCTGTTACTTTCGTGGCTACTACGGGGCGTCGCGTATCTCCCACCAGAAAGCTGTTAAGTAGGCCTTTTGCCGTCAGTTTTGATTGCGTTTGGTATCGTTAAAAGCAAAATGACTGTAACTGAGACACCCTGTTATTGCAAAAATGGTCTTTTCTCTACAAAACTATATTCCTACTTTATTAACCTCAAGGAAGATATTAAAGACTCGCCGAAAATATCAAAACGATGTTAGATTACTTACCTGAGTATCACAAGCAATATGACCTCCAGAGTTGAGGATGGAACTCACACCGATCAGTATGCGAAACAGATAGTGAAATAAAGACCTACTCAAACAAAGCTGTATGTTCGGTTAAATCCGGGTACACTTGCTTCGATTAAAAGGTAAGGAAATCCAAAAAATTAAAATTAAATTTTTAATTTGATGAAGTATTTAGTTTACTGCTTACATAATTGTCCATTTTGCTTACCTGCTGATCTATAGCGTTTATTAGTTTTCAAGTTTGTGAGTAATATATGACACTAACGACAAAGTTCCTCAACCACAGATGGTCTCGTCCCAAGCCTAGCCTAGACGGGGCCATGTGCTGGCAGGGTGGGGAACACAGCAGACACTGATATCACGTTACAAAGATTTTCTAGTGAAATAAGTGAGATTTCAAGGAAATGTTTATTTAGAACCACAGACATTTATGAATTCGCCATAATGGTAGGACTTTGAAATCTGAGGGGTCTGCCATAGTAAGCTATAGATGAAGACCTACCTCTAAACCGCGAGCTTAGTAAAGTTAGAGGTTAAAATATCCTTAAAAATTCAAATCTAGTGGACCAAACCGGTAGTCTTGAGGTTTTATCTTCATCCGCTTCTAGTGCGGGGAAATAACTCAATTTAGGAACAAGCAAGCATACGATATTCTCATTTGCCTATTCAAAACTAGTGTCTATCTCTTTATTAGAGAGTTATTCAGATAAGAATAAACCAAATAAACCGATTTGGTAAAAAAATTCTTGGTCCATAGCGCACCATAGACTTCTCTACTACCAGTTAAGGCAAGAAATTACAGATTTGAATTCCTGAAATACCTCGACCCTCATAGAAATTTTCGTTAGATGGTCGAAAATATCAGACAATATGTGCATTATTTGATATGTTGCTTTTTATTTTCTTTTATTTAGGCCTCGATGCTATAAATCTTTGAGTTTTAAATACACTATTTTACGCTACTGTAGGGCAAAGATTCCGTATTTTGAGCTGTATATAATCACTGTTGGTCCCAGGTGCTGGCCTGTTTGATGTAAATAGGTTGTGATGATCAGCTGTGAGTACAAGGTAGTCTTTCAAGCACAGGCGATGGCATCAGGGGAATCGGACCTTATACAAAAACTAGACGACCTTGATGCAGCTGGAAAGCATAAGGAATGCTGTGAAAAAATAAAGCCACCATCCGGAGATTATCAAGATTTGTCTTGCGAGCTTTTGTGGCGCTTCACACGCGCTTGCCGTTGGCGAAGTAAATTGTATGAGATGCTGTAATTATTCCTAGTTCTGACGGAGGGCGTGTCGGACAAAAATTTAAAGGCTTCATTAGTGAAAGAAGGACTGGCAGCTGCTAAGTGCGGCATCGAAAAGTATCCCAAGAGCGCTAAATGCAATACTGTAGGTTAATGTAACATACGATCCCTTTACCACTATCCAGTGGTATGGTATATTTCTTGACTTAGAAGGCCAACAGGAAGGGATAAGAAAAAGAATTGAAAATGCTTACAAAGTGAAGGAGTACTTTCAGGTGTGTGATGAATACTCCTTTATTATATGCACAGAAAGCCGTTGAGTTTGACGAGTCCGATTATGCCACACTACACGCACTTGGAATATGGTATATCAAAACCTTGACCACATTTTAGGTGTTACACGGTTGCGAGCGTGGGAAGAATTGAACGCATGATTGCACGAGCATTTTTCAGTACCCCTCCAACATCGAGTTACGAGGAAGTAAGGAAGTAATAATATTTGATGAATTTCCATAGGCTCTTGATTACTTCTTAAAGGCTGAAAAAGGTAATGGAAAGTGAATTATGTCGTATTTTTTTCAGTCAAACCAATGAGATTAGCAAACAACGTCTGCCGGATAGCGCAGTGTTATGCTAAAACTGGTCAAGCTGATAAGGCCAAGGAATATGCTGCGAAGGTGCTTACATTTACTGAGGCAGATGAAGAAACGAAAGAGGTGGGCAATTTTCATGGCTTGTCATTATTCTTCTTAAGGCTAAAAAGGAGGCTCAGTACATACTGTCCCACTGAAAACTAACCGTGATATCTGACGTACATTTCCATGACCATTTGAATATCTGACTTCTACATAATTTGTACAGAAGTAAATCTTTGCATTCCAGATATTTCTTTGATTTATTTGGAAAAGCTACCGTTATGTCCCCCTGGTGGAGCGTTTAACAAGAAATAAGTATATCTTTTGCAAACTAGTGGAACATATCTGATGCTGTTCGTACCATACAGTACCCCCAAAATGCCACACGAACATCTGATTCTTGTAACTTTAAATGACTGTATTCTTTCCTTTATCTCCTATTAATAATGGTTTTAGGATAAAACACTGCCTTACTGCTAGTAGCAATCGTTGGTTTGTAATCTCACTTGCTGTACAAGTGTGTAAGCCATCAGTTCGAATAAGGTGAATGCTACTTGCTTGAATGAAATACATAAAATAAAGCACCAAAAACCGAGCCATGCCGCCTTATGGAATATTATAATGTAATTTTAGATATCGACGAAATGATAATTTTGCAGTGGTTTTCTAAGTCATCGGAAGCTATGTACACGTTCGGTTTGGCGAGATCCCTTATTTTTTTAACAGGCAGCGGGCTGTCTGACCAAAACGGGGATCAGTGTTTCAGAGCACCTGCTTATTGTGCTACACGGATTCCGCGCGGGTCATATAGCACGCATCAGACTGGTTTTCTCCTCGTGTTAGTCACTGCATCTAATCTGATCATACATTTGACCGATGCATGAGGAAGGGATTAAAAGGTGAGGCTGCTACCGGAGAATCTATCCTCACGGCAAATCAGTGCATTCCTATTCAGACCCAACCTGCCAAACTTGGATCTATCACATGCCAGGCGTTATGACGTGGAAACATAGTCAATCGACGGAGTGACTCAGACCGTGAGCCAAGAACCAGTGACCCTCTTAAGTCAGCTCTGTGACATTATCACCTACATAGAATACTCGCGTGCCAGGCGGACTGTTTACCTGCTTCAGTCACCGCGTCTTAAATTGTATCAGTATCATTTGTCATTTTGACTGTCTCACCATTGGAGAACTTAGGATGCAATAAATGGGCGCCAAGTTCACCTAGACGCTGCCGTCTTGTTGGGCAATGGTAGAAATAGTCGACTGCGACGATTGAACTGTCATGTGTTTGAGTATGATAACGCATTTGGAGCGGGGACGTTTTTCGAACAAAATAACATAGCTTCCAAAGGTATTGCGAAACCACGCACTATCTTAAAAGTTAATAGCAAAAATAAGACCACCGGGAATGCGCACACCAATCGGTAACAAATTCTTGGATTTGGCGGATGAATTCAATAGACAGGATAGTGATGGATTCTGGAAAGACAGACCGAAATTCAGCCGTTCGAGCATCTGAAAATTAACCAATATGCCTAATCGAATCTTGCTCAAGAATGGGGGACTTGACAAACGGCCATAATGACCAGGGAACCTGTCTAGGAAAGCAGCTGAATAGTAGTTTCAAAATCAAAAATGAGGGTAGCAGAAGTCAAATACCGCAACCCCTGCGATCATGTGCACATTCAGTTGAAAAGTTCCGGCAAGGTTCTGCCGCAGTTGACATGTCCAGCCCCCGCGCAGTGTGAACTAACTTGTCCCTCATCTCACAAAAAGAAAACATCGACAGCACTAGTATCACTAATGAGGACACTTTTAACACCTTGTTAAACAATACCAACACAGCCATTGTTATCAGCGTTACGGATTCAATTGCAACTTGTCCCCGTTGTGATTGCACCTTTACAGCGCAATTAGTTTGAGAGCAGAGAAAAATTACTATGGGCCCCTTCGAACCCGCCTCATATTCCCCCATTCCTCAAGGATATACAGAAACCATAACTGACCAACTGCGCATGCTCGACAGCGAAATTTATCCCTATGTTCCAATGACCAACCCACCTCCTACACCTCAACGAGTGCGGTAGATATAGCACAAGTCTAATCACACGGTAATGTAATTAACGCACAATTGCCTGTACTAGCTTGCTGTTGGGGACATAGTGGGCTTCGTCGATACCAACAGTCGGGTATGGGACTGAACAATTCAAGATGAGCAGCCTATTTTAAATCCACTAGAGACGATTTTATTTTATAGTTCATCGGACATGGACCTCGGAACATAAGTAAAAAACATTTCGCAGACAGGAACATGGTACATGGAGGCTATATTATGTCATTACTCCGTATTTCTTTGGGATCGTAGTTCGTTAGCTCTTTTGCGCCAGAGATAAAAAATCGATCATCAACTGTACTCATTATCCCCTTCACCTTAAATTCTAAATGATAACTTCAAACGGATTGAGGCACATCAAACCACGAAAGTAGGGGCAAGTGTAGGAAGGAAGGAATGAAGAAAGTTATCACAACGCATCGTCTGGCTCCGATTATATCTAGAACATCAGAAACGTCCAGTTGTATGATGCATTGAATCTATAGTGTTCTAGTCAATTTTGTGGAGGTGCGTACATTTAACTACAACCTCCTTTCTTCTGCCAGACACCTGCGCAAAGAAATGTAAAATCAAAGTTTTTTTTACCGTAGAAGGCCTGCGTCAATCTTTCGCACCCAAGGATCTTTTTTGGCTTAGTAGGTAGGAACGCCGAGCTTAGCACCGTAGTGACTCAATTCCCAGTGCGATGCTCAACGACTCGCTTCATGTAGCAGGTGCGCACACAACAGCACCTGCTTACCCCAAGCCGGTCTGGCCAATCACCTTCAAAAATGACTCACACAAGACCTCATTGTGACGATTGCCACGCCTGTAACACTTCAGACACCATATCCCTCACCGGTGGTTGTGCACTTGTCCGAATGTCAAACTTCCCCAACCATTTCTCCACTTCCTCCCACCTGGCGTCTCACTCCTTCTCTTACCACGCAGAATTGGGCCTAAAAATAGCCATAGCAAGGGTCTCCCCTATTAACTTTACCTATTGCGACAGCATTTCCGACACACCCTTGTAGTTTCCCGTTGTATAAGCATTTATAAAAAAATGGAATTCAGACACTTCAAGTGGAAGCTCGGAAGACAGGCTAGTCCGTTAGCCCATCTAAGCGTCCACAAGTGACCTTCAGCTAGGCCTAGCTCTTGGATTTGACTAATAAGCAACCGAAGAACAATAGAAACCGAAGAACAATAGCAACCGAGTCACTGGCACGCTGGCTATCTTATCAAATATCCCCAGTACAACGGGGATGGCTGCTACCTGCTTGAAGTTCAAATCACCGACTGGGTCTTACAAGAAATCTCACCTCAAGTTTTGCCTCAGCAGTCCATGTAGCTCCTCTGGTAAACAGAACGTGGCGACTGCAATCTGTTACTGCTGTATTGAAATAAGATTTGTACGATCACCCAGACTAAGTGCATTCATATCAGCTCAATATTCCGTAGCTGACTTCGTGATGGCAGACTGACGTTTAATGTCACAACTCGTAATGCCTAAGGATCAGCTGATGTCCTTGAGCACAGAAACCGAAAAGTTCGCCTCTAATTTGTACCCAAACTATTACTTACAAGAGCTATTGGTGCCAAAAAATACCTGAAATCAAACACCGCCAAGGTCCTGTATGCCAAGATCCAGCCTCTCCTTGCGACATGAATCGAGAGAACAGACAGTAGCAAGTGGTGATTATTAAAGGCGACAGATTCACCCAACAGCGCTACAGTGATTAAACCAATACAATTAATTTCCCAATGTTTATTCCTACAGTCTGAACAAAGTTCCCTAGCGAAGATGATTCCTGCTGCCAACTCCAAAAATGACGACAAAGTTGGCAAAGCATGGCCAGTTAAACTACTGCGTCAGAGAGGCCACCTTTAAGGAGCTGAGTTCAATCATCGGAGACAGTTAAAATTGTAGCACATTAGTCGTCACGTCAGTTGCACTGAGTCACGCTGTTCGCGTAGTCGGTGATGGTTTCGTGGTGGACAATGTATTCAAAGTCGAGCGCTGACATGAGGCGCCGAATGCCTCCTCGACCTCGATAATTCTCCAGCCAGTGCCGGTCGCCTTTACAGAGCAATTTTGCTACTCTTCAGCCTATACTGTGTCACTTGACACCCACCCACCCATCCGCTCACCCGCTCCATCTCCCCTCTCCACATTGCTCGAGGGCATTCAGACACCTAACGGGTAATTATTACCAAACGCACAGGCACGCCAACGGAAGTCCCCGCAATCTCATCATGACAAGCGCCCCCACCCCTTCGTGCATCCGAAAACTTTCTTCTTCTTCTCCTCCACCGCCACCGCCACCACCTCCCACATAGGACCACCTAAGACGACATCGGAGGCTTATCTAAAAATAGGACCTCATGAAAAAAGGAAATATTATTTCAAGATGAAAGCCTGTGAAAACTGTACCTGAGTAGGTTTGTATTTTCCATAGACCTAAGATCTCGTTCTCCGTTGCTTGTTTATATTGATATTATTGTATACATACAAAACAAAGTGTTTTGTTCTGCGATAGTAAATAGCGTAGGCAATTCCATAGATATCGGGCAACCTCCCTGTTCACCGAAGTCATGCCTGTTTCTCCGTGAATAACTTGAAGTAAACATGCCAATTGAAAGTCTTTCTGAACATAAATTCCACTCAAGAGATCCAAATGACAGGACCAAATGTACGCTAAACTTTCAACTCCACCTTTCGATCATGATTTTGCGTGAGTTAGCTCACCTACTATATCTTGCAGAGGAATTATTTCACCCTATATTTGCTGCTTAGTCCTGGTCGGTCACCTGCGAGTACATCGCGCTGGAACTGACAAAGCAGTACCGAGAGACCCGACATCCACGTGGCACACGTGCTTTTCCTGCCCCCCCTCCGAGTGCTTTAGATCACTTGGCTATCGTATGAACGTCTGCAGTCCAGCGTGTTTCAGTGAAAATCCTCAGTAAACAATGCACCCGCGGTC
Organism: Ligula intestinalis; assembly: GCA_036362985.1. Lineage (NCBI taxonomy): Eukaryota > Metazoa > Platyhelminthes > Cestoda > Diphyllobothriidea > Diphyllobothriidae > Ligula > Ligula intestinalis. The sequence goes on from JAYGXS010000001.1 coordinate 26,858,556, forward strand.
ACTCTCTACATGCGAACCACCACCCCCCGTAGGTTTGCCTATTCACGTACTTTGTAACCTGCGCATTCACACAACCGTTCCACCGCATTCTACCGCTGCAGCGAGCAGGCTATTCAATTTGTCAGTGTTCACGTACCTGACGAGATGTAGCATGCACGAACACGCGCACCTAATTATGCAGTGATGCCTGTCCTTGAGCGTGACATGGTACGTGAAGTGTGTGTGGCTGATTGGCAGTCGAACAAAGCCGACAACGACAAGAGAAAGAGAAAGACAGAGACTGGAATGGCAGTTTCTAGCTTATTAGCAGTCAGCAGCTAACCCTACCTAACGCCAGGGGTGGTGATGTGGTGACTAGCTCGCACCGAAGTGAACTTTCCTAAAGTCCTGCAGCCGTTGATATCGACGTCTAGAAACAGCCAATCATGGTTGCCACAAACTTGCTTTTTGGCACGACGATGAATAGCAAGCCTGCTCACGTGAATTGCTTTCTCTGCTCACTGGCCTGACTGCTGTCAAACCGGCACTTGGACCCGGCTGGCCTTCCTGTCTGGTCCTATGCCTTCCAAGTCAAATCGCTTTTCCTCTATTCTTCGTTCCTTTGTGTACACAATATACTGTTCCTACTACTCTGACCTCTGCTGACTTCTCCTCTAATAAGTAACAATGGTCTGAAGATCGCAGTTGCTAGGCTTTAACGTACTTAACCCCCGGGGGTCGAACCCACGAACTTGCTAGTCAGACATCGAACGCTCTAACTACTGCGCCACAGGCTCGTTGCCTTATCAGTCTCAATCAGGAATATACGCAATAGTGGACAGGCGCTCACCGATGACTTACAGAATGCACTCGTCTCATTGTGGCTTGGGGTTCGCTCTCGAGCCCCGCCAGCAGCCGCTCAACGGCTAGCAGCCAGGAAGACATCGTCGACAAAAAGACAAGAGAGAGAGAGACTAGAATGGCCATTTTTGGCTTAATGGCCGTCATCAACCAGCCCTACCCAAATCCAGAGATGGTGACCCCAAGGACCGAACCAGCGGCCTTGCTAATTAGAAGTTCAACACTCTAACCACTGCGTCATGGCCTCGTTGTCTTGTCAGTTTAAATCGTAATTATACGTAATGGTAGACAGTAGAAGGATTGATTAGGTTTGGCTACCATTACACTTACTCTTTACATCCGTTAATTGGCTGTCACTTGAGGTTGACACTGGAGTATTCACCTTTATGCCAACCAAGGGTATGCCACGCTAAAAAAGTCTGCTAGGACTGTTAAATGGCGGCAGAATTCGAACTAGGAAGGTTAGTTTACAATGCGGTCCCGTGACATTCATCCCCTACATAAAACTCCAAGACCTCCCACACTTAGCCGGTTGCTGCTTGAGTAGAGGCCAGGTCGTGTGTCCCACGTGGGTTTACTTTCCCTGCGCTGGCGCTGAACTATGATTTTTTCAACCATTCCCTTACCACTGGGGACAGTTTGAAGAGGTCAGCATGAGAAAGGCAGTTCGGTAGATACTGCGCAGAATCAACACACTTAAACTTAATTCGCGCACAGGTCGCCTCTAAGTCCATTCATTATTACGAGTGGTGGACATCGTCACCGTCGTTTATAAAGGATGGACTGTCGTGCTGTGTGGTACCCGATAAGCGGTGTGTTCAATTTGCTCTCAGAGAGTCGATAGCTGGATAGCAACGAGTACAAACATCTCGAAAAGGATATCTTCTGCGAATTGTTATTAAGAAGCGGTGGAAAAATTAAAATGCCACGCAAGTACAAAAATAGAATTCGGTATTTACATGTGGATATATAGATCACAACCGACAAAGCAAGGAGCCCGTGATGCCGAGGTGGATTATTAAGCTCAATTACCAAAGATCCTGGGTTCGAATCTCGGGGGTTGAAACCCTTGAGATTGGGCATGACTAGCCGATGACGGCTTACAAGCCAGAAATGGCCATTCCGGTCTCCCGTTGGTTTGTCGTATCCATTCCATTTATAAATTCATATAAATTTTAAAATTCGCATCCAAAGAAATATAATTTGATAGAAAATATTCTTTGGGAAAGTCTGTTTAAGTTCCCCAAAGAATTTATTCTACCAATATATATTTTTTCGCCTCAATCATCCCGGAATAGGAAGAAAAAGAAGACGAGCAAAGTTCTGGGACCAAAGTGCATTTATGCTGATGTTTCGAAAACATGCTCGTTCCCCCACGGTGTTTGCACGGACGTCTCGCTCTCAATATTCATTTCGTTTTACGACACATTTGTTCACCAGCTTAAAGTTTTACGAGTAAATGTTCACTATCAGACGAACTTTCTCCTTTCGTTTTATGATCTCGGAACGCAAACAACTGCACATAGTCATTTTTTGTGTCCCCTAAACGGGCCGTGTGTTTGATGCAGGTTGGCAAGCGGCAATGGTTTTTCGGGTTGCGATCCCTTAACAAATTCCGAATATGGACAGAGGAAGTTGTTGCTGGCAAAGGTATGTGCTGACCCAGGCACCAACCATCGGTGGTCTTTATGGAACTCCCATTCCATGAGATCTGAGTCAGGCTTGGCGGCTCCGCCAACCTGCGCTCGATCACGCCTCCGGTCTGTTTAACTTGGTCATGACACTGGGACCAGGTATGGCGCGAGAGAGAGAGTGCGTCAAGTGCAATACAAGCCCACCACCCCTTAAACCTAATCTACGCGTAAGTCATCGCGTCCGCGTTGGGCTTGCTGAAGCACGCGGTGGATAGGGTTGAAATTGAGGGTCAGAATTATTACTAGCCCAGTTACGACTGCCTTCGAGGGCTCTAGCTGGCGCCCGAAGGCGCAACGGGATCAGTATCTCCCACAAACTGATTGGTGAACGGCCAAACCAACATTTTAAAAATTGATCTACTCACTCGAATGTGACTCAGCCAAAGTGCCTCACTGACCTAAAAAGGCTGCTGATCGAAGCAAACAGGTGAGTTCCAGGATGCAGTTCAGAATGAGAAAGTGCGGTCGCTGGGACAAGAATATATTTGGCCTGAAGTTTCGGATTCTAGATTGAAGACATCATCAGAGACAATCACAAACAAGGGAAAAAGCATAGCTTCCACAGTATTTATTTTCTGTAGTGGCCAAGCGGCCACATGCATACTAAAATTAGCGGATTTCGTGGTCGTCGCTTTAGGGTTGTGACTGATGCGAAAATGGCTTGGTGGGTCACGTCCGCGTCATAAGTTGTCGCGATCTTCCTATCCGAGTTGGATGTTTGCGCGATAGGTACGCGACGATTAAGTTCGTTGTCCTTGAAATAGTTACTGTTGATTCAAACTGAAATCTGGCCTGCTCATAACTTCAAGACAGTTTCTAATACAAACCTTTTGCTTAGCACGGCATCTGCGGTCATACGTTGTTGTGCACAGTAGCTAAATGCGTCCAACACTTCCTGCCGAAATTCAAAACCGTCATCAATACACTAAGTGCTCCAGAATTAAAAAAAGGGGCAATCGTTTAAGCCCAGAGAGGCGAGAGCGTTTACACCTTCTTAACTCTATGAATTCTGATATTAGTCATTGTTTTCGCTTTTGGTCACACAAACTTGGGGCTCTTGCTCTGGATTATAATGAGAGTAGGCTTTCGCTGCATCTACCTCACTCTCTGTTCCACTCTTACACCCGGTCCTAGTGTCAAGGCATAGTAAAGAAGACCGGAGATGAGAGAGAGCGCAGGCATACACACTGTAGGCCACCGCAAACAAGGGAACAACAGAAGAGGGGGAGCGGCTCAAATCTTAGTCCAGTGGGAGTGCCGTAATGGGCACTGCTGCCTTTCAATCCGACAGTCCGTCAGTCACTCTACCGAAACACAAGCACTTGACCGGCAGCGCGCTCCGAGTTATCCCGTCCGCTGGCAATAACCTTCGAAGCCACAGCTTTAAGTGCGCCAACTTGTTTATGGTGAGGGTAGTGCGCTGAGCCGTCGTTCTCACTCTCTCTCCTCCCTTTAGCATCAGGACACCGTTCAAACCAGTCATTTGTCTGATGTAGGGGAAAGGGGGGTAGAGCGCAAAAGCTGACAGGACCACCTGCATGCGCCACAGCACGTCCTGGCCTTCTTGATATAAAAACTAAGGTTAAGCCAGACAGGGGGGTAATAAGGAGCTACTGCCGTCGGATGGATGCAACACATGACGAATACACTTCACTTCAGAACCAGAAGCAGTGCAATAAACATGCAAACATTACTTAAGGATGTTTTCAGAGCTGTGATTGCGCAGATTGAGAAGAAGTAGTTTCAATCACCGGAATCATAGTTTTATTGGTCTGAGCTTTCGAACTCTTGCGGGAGTACATTGTCAGAGATAAAACCGTCAACGAAAGCAGGTAACATTTATAGGGGGAATAGGTCAATTAACTGTCATAGGGGGGGGAGAGGGGGGAATGTAGGGTGGGAAACGACTACTAGTGCCGTGAGTCTGGAGATAGCTGCGCAGGGCACCATATGCAGGCGCCAGCTCGATGCATCGGTTAACTGAGTTTTCACCCCACGCCCAGGCTTCAGTCAGTTCTCGGCCCGTCTTGCTGCTTGCGTGGGCAATGATCCCCGCAGCTACGGAATTGAACTCTTGCCCCGTCTCGTAGGTGTGGGCGGCCACTTGCGATAATGCATCACTCCGTCGAACAGCCAACCTGTGTTCGTGTATGCACGAACCCAGCGTGCGTCCAGTCTGTCCCGTGCAATTTACAGGGCAGTTTAGACATGGTATGCGATACACTACGTCCGAATACTCACTGGGATTTAATCGATACTTGATTCTCATGAACCGGCTGCGCATTGTAGTCTTGGGCCAAGGTGCGATTCCAACGCCTAGTCCCGCGGCAACACGCTCGGTTGCTTCCAACACGTCCTTGATATATGGCAGGCATGCCAAATCGTAGGGGCTGGTTCTGTTTGGGTCCTCGGAGAGCGGTCACGTAGGCATCGGCTTATGAAGGCTTTAGGATAGCCATTCTGCACAAACTGGTCGCGCAGATATCGGGCCTCACGTGATTTTTTTCGGGGTTACCACAGTGAGCCTGGATTCTTTTGAACAGCGTTCCCATACAACTTCGTTGTTGAGCCATCGGATGGTTGCTGTACACATACCTGGGATCCGAAACTTTGCCTCAGCTGTGATTCTTGTCGCAACATTCTTCATGCTGCATCCAACTTTCCAACTGTCCATCCCCCGAAGAGCCACTCATTTTGTAGTCTGTAAAAAAGGTCAGAATAGTTTATTTCAAATTTTAACACCAACCACAGAATACGGATAGCAAGCAGGAAAGCACAGTCACAGAACAAAAGGAAGACCAGCATTCCCTTTAGTTGACAGAACAACACGCTCACCTTTCATGCACAAAATTCTCTGTGCATAGCACTCAGGCCTTGACGCTCGTGATCTCTCACGTTAACTAAAGGGAAGAAAACCACTTGAAAATCGATTAATCCACCAGGCTCACAGAAAGGGAACTGCTGGCGAGGTCAGACATGTGTTTCACCGAGGATGTGCTGTTTCATGAGGCAGCTGCGGGAGTGTCAGCTCATCAGTAGGCCCTGTAGCACGCCTATTTTTTTTCTGGTTCCCACAACCCTTTTCCTGTTAAACCTTTTAATTATCTGAGACCTTATCATACAAACCTTTTCAGGCTCGGTCCGAAATTTTTCGTGCATTTTTGAGCGGAAATCGACCAGCTTTACTTACCTATCAGCCAGCTGAGATGAGTTTGATAACCTAGTGAGAAATTTTTGGGTTGCTGATGTTTCGCACTGAGGTTGATGGATTTCAGTCCATACATTCATATCGGATTTTGGGGAGAGCCAGAGAGAGAGAGTTTGCGTCAGGGCATTTACTCGTTAAGTCTAGAAGATACGAATGACGTTAGGCTGGACTGTAGTGGCCTTGCTGCAGCCATTTGCAGCCCAAGACCAATCGCTGACGCATGGCGATAGGACAACCACGGAGCACAAAGCACCGAGGATCAGAACAATTGCTCTGGTGAGCACAACTATTTTCCTTCTGAAGAAAGAGTCAGACCCGTAACACAATTGGTAAGGAAGTGGCCGGGTGAAACATAGGAATTAACACCCGAGGGAAAAAGAAGGTAAATGACAAGAGATCCTAGCAGAAGAACAAGATAAAGCATTTTTGGGGGATCATTCAAATTCGTCCACTATCGTAGGGTGCTTAAAGACTCATAAGAATATTAATTAGGACACGGAAATTGGTACCGCCCTATATTAAAGATAGCCTTGCTTTAAATTCCAAGGGGAATAAAAGGATAGGATTATGTTGAAGACTGTGGTTAGAGGTAGGGGTAAGTATAGGACACGGGAATAGGCACCTCGGGAATAGACCGTAAGGCCATCTCGAAGAAGAAGACGCAATCAATGGAACAAGAGTTTTATTAACCCGACGTTTTGAATTCTCTCTCGGGTCTATCCTCAGAGGTAGTTACGGAAAAGGGTAATAGGTGGCACATGAGGTGCAGTATTTGTAGGGTTTAGTTGCCAGCCAGCCAGCCACCTACCAACTTTGGCAGTCCTTTTCTTCATTGCTGAGGGTCATAGTAAATACGATGCTGGCCGTATCCGAGCCGCGGTTTTTCCTACGTTGTCGACTCTTGGCATGACAAGTACTCAAAAGTTTGGTTTGGTGTTGACCGGAATGCTGGTCGCCCGCATCCTCCCACGTGGCTAACAACTTCGCTCTGGCAAAATTGCAGCGCAGACCATGAGGGTCGAAGGGCATTGCACTAGTTAATTGAATGCGGGTCAGAGGAGGATGACTAAAAGGGCTTTTGTAAAAGGTGAGTGCCACCTCTTGCGAGAATTCCAACCACATCAAAATCGAGAGCGTGGCCGGATCCCGTCGGCTGCGCCGTGATTTGAGAATAAGCGTCATTCCTCATCTTCCTCCTCCTCCTCCTCCTCGTCCTCCTTACCGCTGGTGCATGCTTAGCCATTTATATTCGGAGTTGTCTTCCATTTTCTCCGACGCAGTAGCTTTGTCCGCAATTGCACCATGTCGGATAAAAGACTCCAGACATTTCCCGGCCTGGCACCACGCCCTATAAATACCGCACCCCGTTTCTGCAAGCGTCTCTGGCGATGGGTTTGGGAGAAAATAAGAAACGTCAGGCTAATAAAGCATTTGTTTCAGTGGGATGGTCTTTTTCTTCGCGACTTACCCCTGGAGCTCGCTTCTTTGCTTCTATTAGTTTCAAGTTTATTGGCCGTACGGCGGGGTACCTATTCCCGTACTCTAGTCAAATTAAAAGTAAAAACGCGGTTCCGCAATGAGGATCTCGCTTAGCATAGCGAATGCGATCCACGAAGGCGGAGAATTGTGCAGTTTTGCAGTGTACGCGCAGGCGTAAAATAAGGTTAATAGCTGACTTTATGCACCCTCATGCGTTGGTGTAGTGCTTACTGAAATGGGAATCATGGCTGAACTCCAGTTACAAATAGCGATGACTTTGACTTGTGAGTTTTATATCAAGATACTGAAGCGGTCTAGCACGCTTACAACCTAAACGGAGTCCGACGGCAGCATTTAGGACCTACGTAAGCAAAATTGCCTCCTTCCATTATACGAACCCGGAACATCAGTGAACGAAAGCATTCCAACGATTCTTTGGCCTTATAATCTTTTAAAGAACTTTAAAGGGCTGAATCACTGCTGCTAAGAGTAACGGGGGATTGCTTTCAATTAACGATAGCTTATTAACCTGACCTTTTGTTTTAGTTCAAGTTAATAGATTCTAAAGCAACCACGATCGTCCTATGAGGGCCTCTTTTCCTCGATGATGAACGTTCACCTACCGCTAACGAAACTCGCTTGTCCCGCTCCGCCTTTGCCTTGGGCTTTATTTCTCGGACCCTGAGAGCAGCTGTAGCAGTTTGTGATTTTAGGCAGACAGTACTGCTTGTTAGAACCTCGGATGTTGCACCATTTGGGGCTGTGAATGACTGGCTGACGACGACTTATAAGCCAGAAATGGCCATTCCAGTTTCCCTGGTCTTTGCTGGCAATACTATCAGACCTTTCCTCATTCTGCCAAGACCAGTTCACAGATCACGCTTGCACATAGCGGTAACGCTGGTGTATT
>JAYGXS010000001.1:26870555-27028510 GCA_036362985.1 Ligula intestinalis
GAATGAAACAATAAATTGATTTCTTAATTTAATGCGGTCATCTATCAGTGAAAACTGTGTTTATGTGAAAGGGTTTGACATTCTCCTCAAATTTTTTTTGCTCCTGTATGAAGACAGTAAGAGTTCTCTCACAAGATGCATCCACGAAATCATAAATAAAAATATAATTTTGTGTACAATGGTTTGAGCCAGATATTTTATGACTTTCGTATTATAATATGCTCTCTATGAGTAGTTTTGCACCTGCGTTAATTTTCTGAATTCCTAAGCGCATCAGAAAACGTTTCCTTCTTTACAAAATTAATATATCTTTCGTATCTATCAGAACTGGTACTCCTTGGCAATTAGGCAACACGTGGCGCAGATACTTCATTTGCATATATATGCATATATGAACACTTTGCGTGTACCCTTTGACTTATTTTAGAACTCCAATTTTGTTTACCTTTTTCAATCGGAATGGAAATCGAAGTTGTTGCTATTATTATGCAAATTCACAGTCAAAGACGGCGCGCCTGTTATAACTGTCTAATTTGATCTCGCCAACAGTCTGTATGTTTTGATCATAATTAAAATAGTTTCTTCCTCATCCTAATAATAGTTTTTTCAAAAGTATTTTGAATTCCAGTATAACAGACAAGCGCGAGCAGACGAATACAGCAAAAATATTGTATCCAAACGTCTGACGTAATCATTGAAGTTAACGAGTGTTAAATTTTATTGCTTATCATGTGAGCATAAAAACACAATGAAAGTATTTAAGACTCGGCGTTTACTGCAGACATTCACGATCGTACACTGAATCTGACTTTTAAGCTTATACAGTAAAGTAATTCAGTGAACTCATACCTGTTTTTGTATTTTGTACATCACATTCAACCTGCTTTCACCATGACTGGTTTTAAATGTGGTCTTGGGACTGCACTTAGCACTAAAGGCAACATTTTATGACGGTTTTATAAAGCACTTAGATATTTTCCTTAGGAGCGGAATGGCTCATGAGGTCAATATCAATCGGATTGCCGTTGTATTTATAAAGGCAAAGAGACTCTTTTTAAAATTTCTCATGCGTTGACCAGCTAAAGCTCAAACTCAGGACTGGGCAAACTAAATTTCAAATAAAGTACATCCGTATTATGTGAAAACCACGATTAAAACTCGCACATCTGGTGTCTATAAACAGTGGGTGGTGTTTGTTCTGGTTGTTGACAATAAAAAGGTGGCAGAGCGCAATGTTAGCCAATATTATTGGAGTTATTTCTCAGTCAATTCCTCAACAAAATTGGTGCTGAAGCACATTTAGTAGGTAAGCTTAGAGGGGATGCTTAACTTTGAACCAAACATTAAGTATAATCACAGAGGGGAGTTCGCTAAATGAAATCACTCAAACTTTAACTTGCATGACGCTATTATATAACGCATGCAGAGTACCTGCGGGCAATAGTTTCGTGATTATTCTGGGGATAGTAAATTTTCCGAATCAATATAACATAGGTAAGAATGTTTTAATTTACTTTTCTGAACGAACGTTTATTTCAACATCCTAAAGGAAGCTGTACTTACTTCTGACCCTTTTACACAATCAGCATTTCCTCTTTGGCAAAAATCCCTCTAAGTTTTTCAACTCATATGGTACTTGACGTTTGGAACCTGCTGTAAGCGGCATTAGGATGCTGCAATCTGACTTACTCCTTGCAACTGCCGTTGCGTTTTTGGCTTTCCTTCCGTTACTCATCACCAACAGCGGATTTTCAGGGGATATGGATACCGTCTTCACTAATTATATTTATTGTAGGCATTACAGAACAGAATTATTTTGTTACTCAACATTTACATTTGAATGAATACCAAAATGTAGAAACAAGGCTGCCATCGTCATTTCTTGGTATGGTCACCGTCATCAAGTAACTGTAATGAAATCCTAGTTCAAAACAAACTTTGGGTACGAACCAGAGCTCCTTTGTTATTCGGCATTAAGAAAAATGTCCCTTAATCTAATAGCGTCCTATTATCTTGCTGATTTCATTTGTGCACATAAACGGCCTGACATATCCTCCTCTCCTAAGCGTTAATCGACCTGGACATTGTCTTTCTATTGCCTGCTTTGTAGCTGCCTACAGGCACTCGAGCATGAGCTCTCAGTTAAACAAAGACTAGCATAATCTCTACAGAATTATTACCTACAATTGGGCTATCACAAAATCCCTTTTTGATTTGACAGTTTTCGACAAAATAATCCTTCTATTGGCTGTTAATAATAATTTATAAACCTAACGATGTCTTTCTTCGAAGCACGCTCCTTTCTCCAACGCAGTAGAACTTTCGCGAATGCGGAGTTAGCCGCCCGCGCGTTCGAGTATTCTGTTAGGTTACAAAATGTAGGAATGTATTCGACTTGGTTGACGAATCAGCGCCAGATGCATCAGCATAAACTCAATGAATCCACCTGAACTGTCCAAGCTAACTCACTTATCACATGAGCCTAATCAGTCACATGCACCTCTGAAAACCGGCGGTAGAATACCACTGGCCATACCACAGCACCGCATCTGTCAGCTGCACAGATAGGCATCTAAAATCATGCAGCGAGAGTTCGTAATTAGCGTTTCAAACGTGAATGGGCAGTGTACTCTCCCTCGCCTTTTCTCTCTCTGCTCCTCTGCTGAATATGTAATCTGAGTCTGAGATCGTCACAATGCGCTTAATGCCTTGCCTTGGAAGGCTGCCAAAATAATTGGCATTTTACAGGCAGCCCAACGTGTGTTTGTGTGTAGTAGCCTACTGTTGTACCGAGTGTCAGGCTGCAATATCTCCTTTTTAATGTGACCTCTATGTCCCTCTCTCTCTCGGTGGGATCTCTGCCGGTATGGTGGCCTGCTTAGGGGTGGTTTTACCCGCGCCAGCAACTTACGTCACCTGCTCCGGATCTTCTTGACTTGGTTATAAGACCTGGTCCGGGTGGGTTAGATCGAAAGAGGGCCTAAGACACAGCACTTGTTTACTTAAAATATAAAGTCAGTCATGTGCAACTCAACGTCCCTGCGTAAGGCTATGCTGTGGGGCCGTGATGGAGCAAACTTGCGTATGTACCTTCTACCCACGATCCTCTTCTACTTTATGCAAACAGTAGTAGGCAGCGATGGTGGTAGGGACGTAAATATATATGCCGCTACAAGATACATTACACTAATAGCATAAGTACTAACAGAAAGCCCAGACACCTGTTTCACCATTATTCTGTCGCTGCATGACACTGTCGATGGGGAGGGGAGGAGGGGGGGCGGTTGGCTCATCAGCACATCCCTTGTGCTGTCTGGTAGACATTTATATTCAGCCACTGGAGCTTTTTGAGCTCCTCAGAATTTAATTGCTAGCTTAAAGGAAGTAAGTTCTGCTGAGTCAGTCCAAAAGTTAGCATGCATATTTTGGCTACAGCGAGCTTACCGCGTAAAATGTTTAAACTGCCAACACACGGCTAGTAGTATATACATAGACAGAATAAAATTATCGACAAGAAGAAGGAAGATTTGAATGACGATCTCTGTTTTATTAGGCACAATCAACCAGTCATACCTTACCGTAGTCTGTGTTACCTCCTTCGTTCAAACCCACGACCTTTTGGTTAGACGGCTGAAGCCCCAACTATTGAATCACAGGCTCGATGTGCTGTCGGCTGCGATTGGTTTTTATGGGAGAGCAGCAATAACAAATCACGTTATAGGATTCATTTCTTTTCGGTGGGCTTTGGAACTCAATCTCCAGCCTCATCGGCGGTCGGTTATAACAATGGACTTCTGCTGCGCTTTAAATGTAAAATTGAAATTTACGTTTAAGATGAGCAGGAGCAAATAGCAACATAAAATCAGGAAATAATTCAACTTTTGCTTAGCAATAAGATGTTTGCTTTCAAGAATGCACGCTGTATGTGCGTTCATAGAGCTCATGATCAATGCATTTACTGACTTTTTGATGCTTTAATTCTATGAGCATTCACAATAAGTAGGGGCCTTAGTCCTCCTCTTTGCTTTTGAAAGAAATTCTTATTTTGACTTTGTAAAACTCTTTTTTATTCTTCGTGCGCTGGCGTGTTTAATGGACGAACAAAAGTTTATGGTAGTTCTCATCAAGCAGATGTCGAAGACAATTTAGTGGCTCACAGGGGAGCACTTAAATATCGCTGCCTTCAAGAATTTAAGGTCTCTTTGGTACAAGAAGACAAGATGGGGGTAACAAAGTGTTGAATCAATCATCACTGAGCGCAAGGCAGATAAGATAACCAGGATCACTGTAAGTTTATTTTTGAGAAGTTAAAGCAGCGCAAAAACGTAGGTGTAAGCTAGTGCTCAAATTAAAGCTTTCTAACCGATATAGGTCTGTGAAAACTTTGATGCCATGCAAATTCTTCTGGCAGAAACTAGTATTGTTGTCGAGTGTTAGACGTATGGGCAGAACAGATACTAGGCGACTGAACTGATAAAACGTTTGAGTTTGTAAAATTGCTAATAAAATACACCGCGACTTTCTTTATAAGTATTTTTTGTGGTCCTTGGCAAATATAATCGGTGGCCATATAAAACTCAGCTTAAATTCGAAAAAGTTCTAGCTGTAAGCGTCGATTAAAAATAAGGACAGCCTGTACTACTTTCATTTTGCCATAAAGATCATTGTATTATGGCAATCCAACAAGCATGCATAGTATTTTTATCTTTTTCTAGTCAGAGCTCTCAAGTGAGAGATAAAATGATTCAATTATTAAATGTGTGAGATACGCTTACTTCGCACAGGTGTTAGTTGTTACTTTTTATTTCGTCTACTAATTTTCCTTTTAACTACTTTTGGACGAAGCAGAGGAACCTCGTTCCAGACTTATCATCAGTCAAGCACATTAGAATATCAGACATACTCAGTGGAGACAACATGTTGTATGGTTAAGCGCAGGAGAGTGGAATTATAAACCTCCTCACATTGCTTCGGTGAAAATCAGAAGACAGAATTGGCCTCTAAGGGCAACAAAGGCCAAGAAAACTATGCCTATGAATGAAATTAAACCACATAGTAAGTGACAGACAGATAAACAAACAATTTTGCAAATAGAGAAATTCATTTAAACCGGTAAAACTTCAAAAGATTAACTATCTCTTAATACAGGAACCGAAATTCGGAAACGTGTTTTGGCTTCAAAAAATTGCTTGAGTAGGATTTTAATATTAATTATAATAAGTCTAATCCAAAGATATTTCAATCATTGCGGCTATTGGACGAGCTTCTATTTCAGACTGCTTGCAGATGGTAAATTCTGTAAAAATGGATGCTTATACAGTATGTGGTTTTGCATTGTCTAAATTAAATTATATTTTAAAGAAAACACACACAAAAATATTCTTGGTAGCCAATTACTTCTTCTTTAAATTTTACACCTGAAAAAAGTATATTTTTTGGTTTTAAAAGTTTTTCTTAATTTTGGAAAAAGTTGGAACCCTACGCCTGAATTGAAGTTCTCTCAACTATGCATGTGGTCTAGAAAAAAGTACATATTTTCTTAAGCTATGAAGAAGAAGTCAAACACTTCTTATAGCAATTTGTAGTGGATAGAAGAAGATGCGACTACTGGAACAAGAGTTTTATTTTCCTGACGTTTCGGATTTTGTCGAAAACCCTTTATCATAGATAATCGTAGGATAATCTGAGACGTGCGGAGACGTCGATCATGTTGAACAATTCGTAGGTGACATCAATAACTTGAAAAAATAATGTATTATGAATAAAACAGTATCGTTCTTTATGCATCTCATGAACATAAATAATTTCAACCAAAATATTCCCTTTTTCAGGTGTGCAATTTCAAGAGAGAATAAGTGTCCTTCCAACAAATAAAAGAAAAACTCTTTTGTGTGTTTTTAATAATAAAACTTGCTTAAATGTATAAAAGCGGAGGAAACAATAAAAACAATGCAAACCAAACAGGAAGCTATTTTTTTACAAAATGCACTTTTTGCAAGCGATCAGAAGGAAACTTATCCAAAAGCCGGCATCCTGATGCGATTGGAAAAAAACAGAAGATTAAACTGTGCAATAATCTGTGTTTAAATCCCAATTTAGTAATTTTTTGAATCGAAAGCAAATTTTAGAGTTTCTGTTGGCATTTCATGGGATAGAGAATTTACTCTACATCCTTGATTCTCATCTCTAGTCACACTCTTCTGCTACAAGTGTAGGGTGGTCCATGTGGTATTGAATCCTAAGTATTATTCCAAGGTACAAAAATGGAAAAAACTTTTTGAGATTAAGTTGCAACACATGTTCAACATGTGAACCTTTTATATGAGCCTTTAGTGGATGTGCATAAACTTGTCTTCACGATCATCATTACAACACAACGTGTCGAATATGCACTTGTACCCACATTGTCCACGTACAGCCCACCCTTTTTACAGAGACGGCTGATACCGGCGCCTTCAACTTTATGAAACGTTTGAAGCTAGATACGAGGATGTGCCCGAGGTACAAAAAATCACATTATTTGTCGAATGCAGTCCGCTTTTAAGAGAATGGACGGAGAGATCGACATAAATGTGGCCATTGTTCAGATTTAAATTCACATGAGGTATAAGAACAGGAGCTAAGCTTGTTCAGTTTCACTTTCTCGGGTGTTATTTGCAGTGCAGAATCAACTGTACCATTTTCCTCAGAGCATGCTCTGACGACCGAATCATGTTTAAAACTAGCAAATGAAATGAAACACTGGGACTTATAGCATCCTAACGTGCAAATAACTCTAGTTTTTACGTTAAGTTGGATGGCACCTCTGTCATTTAGGGGCTTTTGGTTCAAAAATAGCTTGATCCAGATAAATGTATAGGCTACTACGGTGTCCGGACTTCCTTCCCTGGGGTCTTCAAAAATTAGGTCTTCTCAATGATCTGGAGCGGACCATCAAAAAAGTAAGAGATGATAGTAGGTCAGAAATATGCAAATGTGACTAATTCCACTAAGGAACGCTAACGTAGCCATGTTTCAAACAATGGTTTACGTTTTGAAAAAAAGTACATATTCTGTGCAGTGAACTTTTATTTTTTATATTTGTAACGTTCAATCATAATAAGGGTTTCTTTACATTTAAACCAGTGTATTTTTGCGCAAATCTGTGATAAATCATTGACTTGGGATATACTTTCGAATTTTCTGACTTGATTTAAATAATATAACTTTAGTTGTTTAACGTTTAAACGATAAAGCGCCCCATTTAAGCAAAATTAATGCTTTCCAGTGTTTTTGAAGTTACTAGACACTCTGTTCGACTGACATCTATTGAGCACATGTTTATATTCGCGACAAATATTTTACAGGCGATATGGGAGAAAACTTTGTAGAAGCATTTAACAATCGTCTAAAACTTCAAACTAGGGACGCAATACTCCAAAAGCCCCAGTTGCAAGTTGGCAACTTTGCCATCGTGAATTTTTGACAGCAAGTGTTCTCTTTTCATGCTGTTAAAAATAATGAGTAGTTACCTTTTCACCATAACCGTGAAAAGGAAATGCTCACATTCTTAAGTTTAACTAAGAAAGCAGACTCCTCTGTTTGGTTTGCTGATGACAAAAGTAAAATTTCCACATTTTTCAGTCAGTCCTGCGAACGTTTCTTAAAATACTGATACATGTAGTCAGAGTAAAGTTAGAAATAGTGAAGTTTATAACGAGGAAAAAACCCTCTTCTTCGATGCTTAATCAAATCATTTCGAATTGCGTTCTTTAACTCGCAGATTCTAAGTTTAATAAAATAAAAACTAGTAGTTCATATTAAATGTTGACTTAATAATGCATCCTCGAGAGAGTTATCCACTACTGTTTCATACAAACAGACACCATGATCAGATATCATGACTGTGGTTAGCGATTTACTTCTTCAAATCCTGCGACTACAGATTGCGCATTGCTCTTAGTCCACCGCCTTGTAAAGTTTGACAGTCTGGCTTAGTTAAACGTACTGCAAAACCTTTTTTGACAACTTCATGCGAGATAAAATATCGGAAGATGGTTATTCATATCTGATACACGAAAGTGTTCCTAATTAGACAAATCAGTTAAGTTCCAAGTCCTGGACATTCTAAAATTACTTTCAAAAGCTGGATTGCTACAAAATAAATTAGCAAAACTTCAGTTCAGGTTGAAATTGCCTGAGCAAAATATATTTTTAATTTTTTATCTAACTGTTCTTTTCACGCTAAAGTTGCTTACATATTATTGAGTCCAGAACTGAAATCTCTGTAAGCTTCTTTAAATATCAAGGTAAATTTATATCGACTGAAGCTGGTGTAATATTGCCTATTTTGCACTGAAGAGTCCCTACTTATCGTAGCTCTTCTCAGTTTGGGTTTTATCGAGCAAAACGTACTCGATGATCTTACTCTTGTTGCAATATCTATATCTAGCATGTAACTAGGGACTGAGGTTGTCACAATTCAAAGTGTAAATTATTTGGATATCCAAAAGGGGAAGAGGAAAGATATTTTTTTGGAAATTTCTTTTGACAGACACGCAATTTTCAAAGAACTCTGTGGTCTGCTTCTTGTCAAGATTTTAAAGAACTTAGCGTTCATTTGAAGGTGTATGTGTGTGTTTGCCATTAACCCTTTTTGTGGTTGAGGAACGCCCGTTCCTCGCCTACGTGCTGCTGATAACTTCAAGCAAGGCGTCTTCTAGGTTTTTCTGTGCCTGTTTATTTTGGCTTTCGTGTTGAACCAAATCTCAGCAAAAGCTCCTCATTTAAAAAAGGACAAGTGTCTGAATGACCCATTTACAAAAGTCAGTGGGTGATTTGAAAATTTTGCCACAACTCCATATGGACAAGGACTTTGACAAAAGGTAGTACAACGTCAAGGGCCTACCTTAAAAACCCATTCACGAAGTCAGATGTAGACATCAGGAATATCCTTTGGAACGTCCAGCATATAAATACGCAAATCTACATACGGCAGTAGAGGTCAATAGTGGTCGCGTCGTGCATTAGAAAGAAGGAGGTAATACCGCGAACAGCAAATAAGTGATGAGTCTCATGCACAAACATTTAACGGAATGTTTACCCACTCTGATGTGGTTCGAAACGAAAAAATGACGAGTTGTTTACAGATAAATTTATAGTATACAGATTTGACGTCAACAATTCTTTAGTACTGTAGTCAACGGTGATGCAGACGCTGGCGTGAGTCTTGGTTACTGCGACACAGATGAGATATGAAAATGTAAAAAATCTTAAACCACTTGAATCTGTGAGCATATGGCACTGACCAGAACCTGTGCAATGATATAGATTATTTTGAATGGATACAGGTTTATTGCTGATAGGAATATGTACAGGCGCACACATCTTTCTTTAAAATAAGGACACTTAGACAAGTGAGAAAAATGGGCCAATATAATTATTGAATTTAAATTCACAGTCTAATTTTTTCCAGCTTTAACCCCCATCCTGTTTGTATGTAAAGCATGTACTACAATATGTGGCGGATAAACGTCCTACCTACGTACTATTCACAATTATTATTGGCATACCATGTTACCTGGCCTCTGGTAGTACTTCCAAAAATACTGGTTTTATTCGCCAAAAAACAATCAAGCTTCTTAGAAGCACCAACCGCTTTCCACTTATCCAATACAAAAATATAAGATAATAACATAGCGTGTATATTATTAAGTAAACATCATATTATGAAAAAGGGAAGAGGTACTTCGGAAAAAGCAAGTTGTATTCCTGAAGTTTTTAATGAAGTTCTTCATCAGATGAAACAAAAGAGAGTGGAAGGGTAAATAGGTCAAACTAGACAGTTTAACTCGACGAGACAGATAGCTTATTATAGTAAAGTCCTGTTTTATTGGTGCGGGGTGTGAGAGGGGATGTGGAATAATTACGACGCTGTGTCGGCCGAAGGGAGTGGTGGACAGTGGATCAGTTGAGTGCTGCATGACTACAATAGTGGCTGTGGATATGACGTTATGGCAGGGGACGGTAATTGGGGAACGAAGGTCCCGGTAGTGGCAGTCGATGTCAATATGGCGATTGATACTACCCGCACTTAAGTACCAAGTCTAGAAGTATGTCGGGTTGGCCAAATCGATGAATTTAGTAGCAACGCAATTAAAGATGTGGACGCACTCAATGGCGTGCGCAGAAACAAGGGACAGGTGGTTTCACCGACGGCCAGCTACTTTATGTTCTATGATACGTTTGCCGGGAAATCAACCTGCGTGATGAACATACACGCAATTGTTATTTACGCCCGGTAAGCGATGAACGAAATTTGATTATTGCTCGTTTTGGATAGTATATCTTGTACGAGATAACGCTGCATGTAATCAGGACGCTAGTTTTCTAAGCGATATAAATCCCGAAGCGACTTATCTGCCAGGCGATTACTTCAGAGGATCCCTGAATATAAGGCAAGACCATAGAATTTCGATGGCAGAATTATGCCATTAGGTTTGTAGGCTTGCAATTGTGCTATTTGCCTGAAATAGCTCTTTACAAACTGATCGGATATCCGTTAAATCTTAACAACCGATACGACTAAATACGTTCCTTCTTAAATAGATTGTCGATATTTTAATAGCAGTAGGCCCGATTAAATATAATTCGAACGCAGCTTCCCTTATGTGCAGCGAGGTTGTTGCAGCACAGTATAGCCACATTGCAGGTTTGGGAGTTTGAATAATATCTTTCTCTAGTCGCTGCAATACCAGTTTGTCGAATAAACCTGATATCTGTGAGCCCATTTGGGTTCCTTCAATCTATTGGTAGTATTTATAATCGAATTAACAATATTTCCAGTGGCAAATTTTCATTAGTGCTATAACATGCTGCGTTTGGACCTAGACAGGGTTGCCTATTAAATGGTCGGATACGCGATCAATTGCCGATTTGTGCGGTGTGGAATAAAACAAGACAAGGACTACTTTTATTGCAACCTTAGATCCCATGGAGGAATCCCTGCAATTTGGTAATACCGTATTCAGATCCAGGGGATAGTTGCTTCAGATGCCCGTGTAACCACTGAGCCATATTTTAAGTAGGAGAATGTAGGCCTCAGTGTGCCTGAAGACTATATAGTATATTATATATTATATAGCATTCTTATCGATTATGTATAATATAGGAAACTATCCATGATAGACTATAATGCTGGCAGCTAGGCGGTTGCTGGTCGATTACAGGACTTAATCGTGTTTTTTGTACCTTGTGGACTTAATATTGCGCCGTACCGCATTCTGCATTTAATAATATTAAAATGATACGCAATATGTAGGCGTTCTTAACAGAACGTGGTCCGAGGCGACCATTTCGGAATTCTAGAAAGAAGAACTAGTGAAATATATTTCTAATTATACCCCTTATTCACAGGCAACACTCCGTTCGCGTGTTCTCCCCCCTGATCCTCATATTGTGCGTGGATTTTACTGAAAAACATCGCAGTTTAGACAGACCTAAAGTCTAAAACCCCAATGAGTATTTTTATTATCAAAACTATCACTTTTATGCCGGCACTGCATTGGAAATTTTAAGAAATTCCAATTCCTTGCAAACATATGGGCACTGTCTTCAAGTATTCTGAGGGTTCTACGTGTAATCCATACTCTTGTAAGACTGACGGCTTTTTACATGCAGTTGAAAATGATTCTGACAGTAAGTAGAAGCTCACGGTAGATAGTAAATCTTATCTACCTTAAGTAAAAAAACCTAAAGTAAAAAACTAGCCAAACTAGTCTGATGGGGTTGTTACTTATTGCGCTATGAGGGAAAGGCTGATGGGAAGAGTAAGAGTAGACCCATAAATATAACTCCATAGTGGACTCCATATAACTCCATGTGAACAGGTGCGACTCCAAAATGTACAGAAACTCAGCAGTGGATAACGCCTGAAGGATAACTTTTCCAGGCCAACTAGACTGATTTCATTTGTGTATTTCTCCATTTTAATCGAAACAAAACTTAGATTTTTCAGACGTCTCCAGAATCTGTTGTCTTTCGAGTGTATGGCTTTTACTTTTAGATAATGAGCATGATTTTTTATGAAAGAATCGTGAGTCTTTTCGACATTTAATGTTCAAATGCCACTATCTTGTACTAATGTAAACGCCTGGAGATACTTAATTAAAAATGCATGCTAACCAAAGTTCGTGTTTTCCTTTTTGTCATTAACATTACCGCAGAGCTTATAAGAAATTTCGTGAGGTTGACAGTTATACGGTAGGAACTTGTAGCAACTCTTATTAATTGGCAAAATATATCTTTCAAATGGACGTTATTTGAGCATATCGGTGTCGAAATAAAGTAAGATTTGAATACTGCCACCACGAAAACCATCTTAATTTTCAAACGTTGTTTCTGGACCTAAGTAATGCCTAGTTTCTGTGATGCGTGTGCGATCTTGAGAAGGAGTTTTATTTTTCAAATTCTCCTTCTTAAAGTCCATAGTAGCGTATTCCCAGCGGCTTTTCATGTTAAAGAGTTGATCAATTAACCTCCCATAGAATATGCAATACGACCTGCTAGTAGAACGCATAACTGTTAAATTCGAGAATTATTCATATAAATACGGGAAGCTAATATCCGCCACGGAAAATTCTTTACTGAAATAGTTTATGTCCTTTTGCCCTGCTTATATATAGAGAGGTATAAATAATTTAGCCACAATAGTATTTTTCCTTTCAGACATATGCTAAACGATTCTTAACTAGTGTAACACGCAAATTGGTTTAATATAGACGTCCTCAAGTGGAACAGATAAAAGTAATTGCAGGACTTAAGAACGAAGTTAAAAAATCAGCATGTACACGTTCTCATTATTTTAATTTGTGATTTAAAATTTCAGTTACCGCATTTTACCTGGCGGTCTAAGTTCCGATCAATAAATTGCTTTATTTATCTTTCCAGGACTACGGAACAGTACATGTGCCTGATATACTCTGAACTAATGAGAATAATGATGAGCAGGGAATTTAATAAATCTGGAAAATTTACTGTGGGTAGGCGCTAAAGGCAGTTACTTGGTATTTTATGTTTTTCGAACGATCTCCATATAGTTCTCAGCCAAAAATCTTCTGAGTTTTAAACAAGAGGCTTGAAATTTCAGATGATAACGTTTTCCCATTCTTTTAAATAATTATCTATACCAAATCAAGCTTCGCCCACATCTTACCTTCATTTGCTAGCATGAAGTATGTTTTATGACACAGGACAACTGGCCTCGCCAACATTCTAAGCAACATTTTTTTTGCTACCACTGCACATATGTACAACTAGGGCACTCAAAGGAATTTTTCATACATACACTCAATATACTGATACTGATACTGAAGCGCATATGCGCGCCCCAGATTCTTGTTGTAAAGAAGACGAAGACGTGATCTCTGGAACGATAGTTTTATTCTGAGCTTTCGGCTACACACGAGAAGCCATTTTCAGAATAAATGAGAACAGCAAACTTCAGCTACGCATAAATGGGGTTGATAGGGGAGGGGTGGTGGTGGTGGCAATTATTGATTGGTCTTTGCCCACACCAAGTCCACTTTCACGCTTTCTTATCGCGTCTCCGCAGCGCGTCCCTGGAGTGACGGCATGTGACCTTGAGGTCGTGGCCTGCGTTCTTGTAGAGGAACAGGGCCCTGGTTTCTGGTCACAGGCCCGGATGGCAAAATAACAGGGTGGCATATCCATATGCCAGTTTATGGAGTTAGGATCTGACATCCAGGCCTCCAGCAGTTCGCGTCCCGTCCTATTACTGGCCCGTGCCATTATCCGTGTGTTCGAGAAGTCAAATGCTAGGCCTTCCTCCAGAATGTGGGTAGCGATCTGGGACTATGAGTCGCCTTTCCGCACTGCCCGTTTGTGCTCCGTTATTTGTGAGCTTAGTCGCCGCCCGGTCTGCCCTGTATAATGGCAAGAACAGTCGCGACATGGCACCTGATAATTGACGCCAGACTGCTCACCTACATCTAACGGGTCTTTGATTTTTATGACTCGTGCACGCATTATAGCTGTCGGGCGATTAGCAATACCCACACCGAGCTCTGCAGCGATACTTTCGGTTGATTCTGACACGTTTTTAATGTATGGTAGAGCGTGCTACAGCATTGGTGGTCCCCTTTCGTTTGTTTCCGTGCGCGTTCGGAGGCATCAGTGGATAAAGCTGTTGAGGTATCCATTCCTGGCAAGTTAATGCCGAAGATGTCGTTATTCTTGCGCTCGCCCTTCCGGTTCACTGTAGTGTGTTTTCACCCTCTGCCGTTACTTCAAAAACGCACTTCGGAGACGCGATAAGATAGCGTGAGAATGGACTTGGTGTGGACAAAGACCAATCAATAATCGCCACCACCACCCCTCCCCTACCAACCCCATTTATGGGTAGCTGAAGTTTGCTGTTCTCATTTATTCTGACGATGGCTTCTCGTGTGGAGCCAAAAGATCAGAATAAAACTATCTTTCCAGAGATTGCGTCTTCGTCTTCTTTACTTCATGCTTTATCTTGGTATTTCCAAGCAAATTGTTTTTGTATACGTTTAGTCCGAATGACTATCTTTTACACGCATATAATATGCATAAATAAATTCAAATGTACATAAAGGTTAAATATGATGGGTAACTGGACCCGAGTTTGAGTAAACTAAGGTTTACTGGTGAAGCCCTGCAACGCATACAATTACAACCTCACGTAATGACCTCATGTACATAAGCCTTCACTTAGCTGTTTCGGGTTCGAATCGCACCGAGTCCAGGTTTTCGCCCAAAAGAATCAAATAAAGTAAGGAATAACCTACTGACAATCGGAAAAAATTGAAACAAATCATGCAGTAATATCCAGTTTGTGTACTTTCGTCAGAGTGAGTAGCGTGCCCTTCTTGGAGAAAAGGGATCAGAATGCGACATTTTGTAGATCAGGGAAAGTGGGCACATTCAGCCACACGCAACTTTATCTGCAGGTCAATGCTCCATCATTAAAGGTCACCACCATTCTTCAGAGATCGGGGATAATCTTGTCACGCAATAGATATTACTTCGGTAGTTAAAGCGACCGAGGTAGCGAAGGCGGGTTTAATCAAGTTCAGAAAAACGCTTCAGTTTTGCGAAGACTTTATAAACTTTACAATTTTATTTTTACTCGTAGTTTATTTCAGAATATCAGTAAAGCACTTGCCAAAAGATAACCCACTTTGGTGTTTAGTTTTGCTACTGCTCCTATGGCATTTTATGAGATGCTGTGTATAAACCAATTCCCAGGGACAAACTTTCTATAATTTAGGGTTTCAGCTGAGCATTTTAAATGAACGGAGTAGGTTTATTTTTTAATTTCTCGACAGGAAATAATAAAAGTAGGCATGTATAAGTTCCACTGGGCACATGTGCATATGTTCGTGTTAACAAATTTGCTAAGTTTATGTCTCATCTTGGAGCTGCTTGCACTTTGCCGCTTACATCAAACGCCAACGGGCTACCTTTTAAGTTAACTGGGTTTTAATGTTCACAGATGAGGTGGAAATTAACAGTAAAGTCTTCATGCATCATTGTGCTGTTTTGAATTATGTGACAGCATGTGATCCCGAAATTTTTTCTTTTACATCAATGCAAATTCGTTTTCTCAGATCTGTTGAGTGCCGGTAAACAAAATACTGGTTTTAACGTACAAACGATGTACAAGTTAATTGCTATGATGACCTCTGCTATTTCTAGGACTTTAATTTTGACGCACGCAAAAAATTTAAATTGCTAGGTGACGTGTGTTTTTTTCAGCTCAAAGATAATGGTTCCCCATAGACTTTCGTTAGTGTTGTTGGTAGACTAAAATATTTATGTAAAACATGGACAGTCTCACTATATAATGTTTGTGGTTTTAAACCTAGGAAAAGATAATATCATTAAGCCTTTCTTTTCCTTATTTCTTCATATCCATATAGCTAGTACTTCGAGGACGACTTTTAAAAAGCATAGTGGTAAACTCCTTAAGTATCTATTGTTTCGAAAAAAGCACATGCAGATTGTTTTTAATTTGGCTAAGGAGCATTGCAACCCTTACCTCACTAGATAAATCATCGTATTTAAACCGAAAATTTAGAGTCCTTATGATCTGACCACAACTTAATAATAAGAATTAGAACATAATATCTAGGAAGAATATATAGAAAGCAAAGTTACTTCTTGGGTGACTAAAAGTCTTCAAGAAAAATAAAGTGTGGCTTTGGTTAATTTATCAGTGAGTTATCGAGCTCAACATGTGTTCCAACTTCTAAAATAAATCATCGCGATTTAAGCGCAGGGGTCAGCTGAACCAAGTTATTTCGAAAGATAGTATAATTTTACACGTTAGCCGTGTAAAAAGTGAATTGTTTTTTAAAGTCAAGTAAATGGTCGCACTTATTTTGTATGAACTGACAGCCTCAGTCCTAAGCGGACTTCTATACAACGAGTCTAGCAAAGCCGATTAAATATTACGAGCCACTTCGTTCAATAAGTTAAAAAAGTGGTGGCTTACATCATGTGTCCAGTTGCACCCTAAGTTGTACGAATAAAACAAAGATTCGTTAGTTGGGCTGGTGCAGGTCCGGTTCATTGGTGGAACTGTTGTTGAAAAATATGAATTATTGGTGTTCAGAAGCCACCATTACAGTTTTTGGCTTGTTGCATGCCTGAAAATTCATGCTATCCGGCAAGGAATGATCTAACACTGTCACGCTTTCTCAAACCCAACTTTTCTGAACACATATTTGGCAATTGCGCGAAGAGGGAGCAATAAATGTTTCGTCTCAACGATGACTGAATGGTGAAGACCATGATATTAATGGAGCTCTATGCCAAAGGCAGAGTTCAGTGTTTTCAGTCGGCATTACACAAAAACTGTTGTCAAAACGCACTTCAAATAGACGGCAAACATAGCGGTTGAGCCGCCTTTCTCAATTTCCTATTGATGGTAAAAGTGTTTTCAAGTAACTTTGCCCAGGTATAATCATGCCGCCAAGAAAATTAACAGAGGAGTCAGCAATCTGGCGAGAGCTGCTGTTGAGTTACCACATCTGTATGACATTAAGAGACTGATGCGTTTAAATGTCATGACTGCTTATGTGGATGATGATGAGGAGATTTAGCAGACTTGACTGCCAGAGTCACTGCAATTGTGCAGCAAACAAATTTGGAAATTGAACCAGCAGGTAGCGCTTAGGACGCACGCATGATCATGCCCAGTTAGTATAAGCGATGCAACCCTCATATTTTGAATTAAAAAACTTATAGATGAAGCAAAGTCTACTCATGAGGATCCAAAAATCATCGACATTTTGAAATGCAATCCATTCAAACCAGCACCGAGGACCAGAAACATGAGCACGACGACCATGAATTAGCGTTACGTTTTTCCTATCATATACCAGCCAAAACAGTGCATCTCAAGTAACATTGCCGAGCAATGCAGATAGACGGTATATAAATACGGGCAATTAGGTCATAAATTAAGGTTAGATGGCTGATGGAGATTGGCCGCTCGCGTTTCCCTAGGCTATCTAGGAGGCCATTGAAAAGAAAAAAACAAAAGTCGGACTGGATGTTTTCGGCAGGCGTCAGCTAATAATACCACCAAACCTACTATCACGAAGAGACACATCACTTGCACTTACGGGCAAGTAACTACGTAGGATAAACTGGACGACTGTTACGTAAGTAAATGCCCGAACAGGCGGCAGCGGTGCGAATAGATGGCGCCAAGTCTCAAAGCGCGGCAGAGTGAAAAAGACTCAGTCAAGCATTCAAGTTTGATGAAGCCGACATTCTTGTGCGAGTAGCCTGAGTCACAAGATGTAGGCAATTAACAAGTGCAATGATCTTCCTATTGCATCTTCGTTGCTGAGGCTCCCCGGGTACGAATAACCTGCAAATAATGTAGTTTCGGTCATGAATCGCAAAAGTCAAGTTAAGAAACCTCTTCCATCAGCAATTGCGTATACTTCGTCACACGCAATAGATGGTTGCGAAAGTGCGCGCACAAGGCTTGGCCGCGGCGTGTAGCCGTAAAAACCGTTTAATGCTATCTAATTATCTTACCACCTTCTACAATGGAATTATGATATATGCCCTATCAGCTAAGAAACATACTTGCGTGTTCTGAGCTAGTTTGCAATTATGCTCCATGTTAACACAATCTAAGTCCCTGTTGTAGTCAATATCTCTATTTAAACAAGTGTAATTGATGCTGTACGAGTTCGGATTCACATTGGGCTCCTCATATACCCCTAGTTTCAGCATTTTGTCCTATAGAACGGGTAGTTATAGGGTTTAAATGGGACGATTATTAAAAAAGGCTATATATTTTTATTTTATTGCATTAAAAAATGTTCTTGGTTTAAATAATTGGATTTTCCAAATGTATATAATCGTTTAGCATATTGCGGACAAACCCAGTTATCTAAATGCAGGCTCGTTGAAATTCCTGAAAAAATGAAAGTAGTGGTTAGGAGGTCGTATACCTTTAGTGACTTGAGATCAAAGTTGCCGGTCTGGAGTTAGGTGAATATAGCACGCGGCGCAAAGCGTCACCCAAATCTTCAATTTAAATGTGAAACAATTTAGGTCCAGCGGTCGAGGAAAGCAAATGCAACTACATATTTCCACTTTCTACTTACTTCTACAAAGTGCCTTCACTGCCTATCCTACTCCTCCACCCCAAACCCCTGTAACTCCCGTTTCCGTAGGTCAAAATGCTGGACCTAGAAGTATATTAGGTGCATTTCTTAAACTACTGTTGTCTCACATTATTGTTGCTAAAACTCACCACAGGACAGGTAGTTCAAGAAGATAAGTACTATAAATACTCTTCGAAATCTTGATGGAACGGACCTTATGTAACATGTTTCTCCTGATCACTGCACAGTTGGTGTGCTGTCGTAGGAAAGTTAACCATGATAGTGCAGTATGTCCTTGATCAGAAGTGATTACTTGGGTACAATTGTAAAAATCTTGATCTTGTAGCATTTATTCCGGGATATTTTAGTAAGAAGGGAGTGTCAGTTTTTGAACTAACTGCTTTTTGACTGAATAAAAGGAATACATATGGTAAAATAGGTCATCTTAAGTTGTATACATTTTTATCATTAACGCTGCATGTTTTTATAAAACCAGATCTAGTTTATAGAAATGACACAGAAATATTCTTATTCATACAACGTTTTTAGCTCATAATATTTTCTTTAGGGTAGTTATCGTTTAAAAGAGACATTGCAATCCCAAAGTCGTTTTGAAGGTAATATGCTATAAGCACAAAAATGTTGTTCAAGTTTTCGTATAAAAAGACACATATGTTTTTTATATACAGTATAAGATGACCTAATATAAGACTCATAACAATGTGCAGTGGATAGTGGCCATTTTGGAAACCCTGCAATAAATATGAGTTAGTTGTGAGATAATGTGCTTTATGGATGGATATTTAATACTTTTAATTAAGCTCATAGTTGAACACATTTCTTAAGCTGACCAGTTCGCTTTTTGTGAGTGAAATACAAAGCAAACGTTTTATGCTATCAAATAAGTGCCACAAGGAATGATTGTGTAGTGTTTTGTGTAAAATATGTTTGTATTTATAACAACTTCGAAAGTCGATTGGAAAATAGATGCTGTATTAGCAGCCATTTATTACAGCACGTAATCTATAGGCAGTTACCAAGAGGCTCGTTATAATATCCGAATCCTAGTGTGACAGGAACGATTGGGATTGTGCTGTTCGCCTATTATTATAATAATTATAATAATTATTTTATTAAAACTCTACGTAATTGATCAGGTCTAATCAGAAATACTGATTTTTTTTCGGTTGAAATATCATATGATTGACACTAAAGATATACGTGTGATAAGATTATGAGGTTATGGCTTACTACACACACGTTTTCTAATTTTACGATGTACTGGTCAGAAATATTGTACACAAGAATATAGTCAAGGTTGAACAGATTTCATAGCATTTGGTCACGTCATTGCCTGAGTTAAGGTCTGTAATTATCATATTTTGTAGCAAGTACTGACAAATGATATATATGACCAATAATGAACCAAATATTTGACAATCTTTGCGTAAATATTTAAAATATACTTCACTAGCTTAAGTGAAAATTAATCAAATTACATCGAAATAAACAGTGTTACCAAATTAAATTAATCAGCTTGACAAAATATGACAAGTTTACAGAAATAAAGTCTATGTTTTGCGCATCGGAATGTCGTTTTGCGAAAGAACTGCTTTAATTGAGCAAACGTTGGCTAAGTTTTAGTAAAACGTCAGGTGTGAAGAACTGGATGACGCAAAAATTTTATTTTATGGTTTCGATGACGGGTTGGGATCTGCTAAAACTTCCTGACTGGATAACAACTATTTCAGTTTACAGAGGGGATTTTCTTTGTCTACATGGTCGTAAAGTGCAAAAAATACATCGCTTCATATTTTGTCCTAGATCAAACCTACATAAAATAACAGCTTGCATTAAAGCCTGTCAGGCTGTAAAGAACACACCTGAATTCTCCAGTTTCTGCAAGCATCAGGCATGCCTCTCATTTTTTTGTAACCTTTTGCCAAAATTATTTGTCTGTTAAGCATAAGTATATAGTTCTCAAGTATTTAGATTTTTCTAGGGCCCCACATTGCGTCTTTCGTGAATAAATTCTACAGCATTTTTAGTTCTTTTTCCTTCAAAAATGTGTTTTGATTTTCCTTAAGTCCACTTTAAATGACCAATCTTAAACATCTTATTCAAATGAAAATTTTTGATTTAATTTTCCGAATGAAAATACGCCTTGCTCCGTTCTAATACCCCATATTATATGCGGCTCTAAAACATGCAAGAATCGATGCAGCAGATGGCGTTTAGCAGTTTGAAAGTGTTCTAGAACTGTTATGGTGAGTGACGATATATAAAAAAAATTAACTGGGTGGGTGCGCTGATGGCCAATCAGGGCAGGCCACGTTATCGATCAGGCTTATACCAGCAACGCTTATGCGAACTGAGTCAACCGTGACAGAGTGCTGCATGCGTTTAGCAGATAAGGGCGTTGCACGTATGTAGTGAACACTCATGATTCCAACCTCGTGAGTTGACGTGCAGAAAAAGTGTTAACGTGTATTTTGGGAGAAGACTGAGGTACACGTTCACATCGTTCCTACTGCAAACTACAGGAAGCAGCTAACTCTACCCAGCCTTATTGAACTAACAACAAATCCTACCCAACTAAATTGAAGCATTTTAAGTTGTGTGATCTACTGGGATATACAGAGGGTTCTGTGATTTTTAAGATCTGATTTACTACCGTTTAGCCATCCAATTTTTACTAACAATTATTAATTGCCCTGCAGTTGCTGCAGTTGAAGTCTGTCGCCATGTTGATATTTTTGAAAGCGGATCTATCAGACGCCGACTTCTCAAGTCAAAATCTGGTTGTAATTAAAAAAATAAGCCTTATAAAGCCTGGCAAAATTTATTTATTTTGTGTTTGTCCAGTGCGGTCCAGGTACTGCATAACAGGCGTATTGCAACGCGTTTTTTGTGATTATTTTTTAAGAAACAATTAGTACATTTGCTTAAATATACTTGTGTTTCTTAAATATAACGTGGTTGACGTTTGCTTTATTAAAGGGTATTTTTGAAAGGAGGTTGGTAAGCTGTCTGACCTTATTGTGAAAATCTTGACAATCTAGATAAGATTCAAACTTCCCACAACGAAGGCAACACATTAATACAACTTCTGTATTAAACACCCGAAATGCGACGTGCCATACAAAGTTGTAGGTTTAGGCACTTTTGGGTCAAGCTGACTGCCCAGTCTATTAGAACGCATGAAATGCACCAATTCTGAGTGGATTACTCAACTACTGTTGTAGGTTTTTAAAAAAATCAAAGTAAAATTCACCAAATTACTTTGGGGGTCTTGCAGATTAGCTCAATTGTGAAAAAAACTCGCGGCGTCAGTGGGAGTCGAACCCGCATAGCAGGAAAG
This sequence comes from Ligula intestinalis, assembly GCA_036362985.1. NCBI lineage: Eukaryota > Metazoa > Platyhelminthes > Cestoda > Diphyllobothriidea > Diphyllobothriidae > Ligula > Ligula intestinalis. Next base: position 26,892,573 of record JAYGXS010000001.1, read on the forward strand.
GCCTTAACCCAGCCAACGCGCTTCCGATTTCAGCTACGACGCCACGCCTGTGCCGTGAATTTAATCACCCTTGGATTAATTTTCCCACCCCGGCTTTACCGTTTGTATTGCACCCACCAATACGGAACAACAAACTGACTAACCAAATGAGCACTAGACACATCTAGGTTATATTGTTTTAATGTTCTGCTTCTCTGCTGAATCGGCTATATAGCAGAGATGGTTTGTTCCAAAAGCCAGCAGTCGGCAATGTAAAATATATTATTTGACTTGACCCAAATGTGAAAAAAAACTCGAGGCGTTTGGCGGGATTTGAGCCCACGCATCAGAGAAAGCCTTTAACCAGTAAATGCCTTCTTTGATACACAGGATCAAACCCCGCTAAATGCCTCGATTTTTTTTCTCAATTGGTTCAACTCAAATTAAGCAGACCTGCCAAACCTCCTAATAGTTAAGTCAGCCTAGTGGTCATTCTGGTGGATTATAGATGATTGCTTAGGAAATCCTGCTTGGGCAGTCGGCTTGCTGCTCAGAATTGGTGATTTCCATATGGGCGGTAACGTTGGGTTTGTAATATTGAACCAAATGTGATTGAATACGTGGCACGAGACGGGGCTTTTGTAGCTTAGCGGTTACAGCACTTGCCTCCGGTAAAGGCCTTCTCTGATGTGCGAGTTTAAATCCCGCCATACGCCTCGATTTTTTTCACACTTGGTTTAACTCAAATTAAGCAAACCTGCCAAACCTCCTAATAAATCTATTAGTTTTCGTATATCGGAGGGGCAAATAACCATAAAACCACACAGGTTGCAGGCAGTTCTGCTGAAACAGGAATGAATGACGGACTCCAAATATGGTTCAAATGCTGTTTCTGCTTAACTGTAACAGGCACGCAATTTCAGAAATATCCCTATAACGCTTAAGCTGTTTCCAACGTCAGTAAACATAATGATTAGCACCGATTAACTCAAAGCGAATGTTTTGTTTAAATCCAGTAAATAATTGATACTTTGTTTTTAGGATGATTGTTTGCCTTTTTTGGATTTCTTTAGCTCCAGAATTCTGTCATTCGGCAGTTACTTTAGTTGTCAGTTACTTATTTAGTTAAGCATGTTTTTTGGTTTTTAGTGTAGGTTTGATCTAATTTTAATTAGTTTTGCTAAGTTTAGATTAGTTTATTGAAGTGTTGGTATTCAAGTATGTTTGTCTTACTTTGGTGGTATCTTACGAAATTTAACGTTAAGTTAAAATAATAATCTTACGAAAACCATACTTAACTTAATCTAAAAAGTTAGCGTCCGGGGTAAGCTAAAGTAAGTGACCAACCTTACTATAGCTGGTCTCGTGACAAAAACCTCTCACTCGGCTTTCCGTAGTTTGCTGAACCCTAACTGCTTTTTGGCCTGTCCAATTACTCATTAAACGAATGCATTCACAAAAGCCTAAAATACCTTTGGATATTTTGTTTCTGAGGGGAACTGTGAATAAACCCGGTATTAAAAAGATGACCATTTTAGACAGCTTATCTCGTTATACTGACTTTGTAGCAGGTAACTAGTCTTCGCTACGGATAGTGCCCACAGCTGACCGACAAGTTTTAGCCCCTCCACCTCTTATTCGCCCGATTTACCACCGACTGCCCACTTGCAGGCTTGCTTACCTGCATCGTCCAACCTTGCAGTTGACAAAGGTTTTGTTTCCAACCCCGAGTGGAAGTTAACCGAACGTCGTTTTAGGCCGATTTTGCGAGGTTCGGGCAAATTTGCACGTGTTTGTTTTCATGTTTGCGTATGTTCTCAGCAGAACACAACCTCCGTTTTCATCCCTGTACCAGCAGTTGCGGTAGACTGTGTTACACGCAATTAATCTCTGTAGGTGGTTGCATGTCATGCCCATTGTTTGCTTTTCTCATCTCCTCTTTTGCTTCAAAGTTTAAGTTTTCCACTTGTCTCGGTTTAGGGTAAACTGATAGGGTGACGGATGTTTTTCGTGATCTTGATCTACCCCAAACCCAGTTTCAGAGCTTATGTACTTTCCCCTGTTTGTAAAACTACACCTGTAATCGTACTAATGATTCAGGGTGAAGGATTATAGCATGAGAATGATTAATTTTTTCTGACAAAATCTTTTTTGGTCGAAAAGATATATTTATCTCTTAATTTAAGGAAAACATTTGGCAAAACAAAAGGCAAATGTATCTGCCAATCGTTAAATTATCAGTGCTTTTTAGGCTATTTTTGTTTTAGACTCTTAGCTGGATTTCTTAGGGGGGGGCAATTATCGAAACATATTTATGTGGCCATCCACGATTTATAAGTGTACAGACATCTAAAGTAGGTAAAATAGACACGATACTACAAATAAACAAGTATTTTGAGTGCACCCAGAGGCTAATCGCCTCATTTTACAATAGCATGCAATAGTATTAGTATTTTGCGATTATTTTAAAATTGCTCGGTATGTTTAATTACCATTAATTCTGAACGGTGCAAACTGCCCAAGAAAAATGGAGTTCTTACAGAAAATGTGATGCAAAAAGGTGTTGACCCTTTTCTAGTACATGGAAAAGCTGGATTCTTTTTCCAAGTAAATTGAAGCTATGGTAATGTTTTGCTTCAGCAAGGCCCGTAAAAAGAATCCACAAAATGTTGTCTTTATAGAAGTAAACAGTCTACGCTTTTTTGCTCTAAGTTGTCAACGTTATGCGTGGTGTGGAACAATTAGCAAAAGATGACAAGAAAGATATCAATAAAAGCTATATATCTTAAAGTTTGAAGAAGCTTAGGGTATTATACTGCTGGATCTGTTCTCTATAGATTAAGAATCTCAGCGTTATCAATCTGCGGTTCAGGAAGATAAAATTTTACTGACTTTCGAATTTCGGATATTCAGCTTGCTCCAAAATATTATTGAAAATAATAGCAAATATGTCCTTACATCCGGCAAAGCGGCTTATCATGACCAAACTAGATTTTCAATGGGGCACGCCTCTATTTTGTTACAGTTGACTTTTATACTTAGTTTGTAGGTGCTATGAAATAAATACTAACTGTGAAAAATTCTACTGTTCATAGGACAAGACAGCTTTCTGTAAGGTATAAGCCTGGTTAAAATAAACAGTTAAAAATATAAGTGAAGAGTTATTTGAATTGCCTGCAAAAATGTCAGGCATATAAACAAACTAGAGCTTACCCATTCAGGGCCTTTCATTCCGTTAGCGAAGAACGCATTTCTTTTTCCACAGACTTTTTACAAAAATGTTATTAAAAGCTTTGTCTTAAAATTTTCTCATTTAAGCTGGCCAGCCCTTAATTTTGATCAAGTATTATGTGTTTCAATATCAGGAACCTATCATTAATATAATTATAAATAAATAGTGTTATTACTTAAATTCAAAAAAATTTTTTCTGCAACGAAATGTTTATTTATAAATGCGTTCTATTACACGCGTTTTCAAAAAGAGACATTTTCTAGAAATGTTCGGCTGTCAGGCGAAACAGTAGGCTAATTACTGCGAAGGTACGCAGGCAACCGATATTGTACACGAAAATTCTTTGATGTTTATCCGCCAGTTAGCTGCGTGTTAAATTTCATGTTTTTGCTGTGTCTGAAATCTCAGATGTTTTGCAGAAGCAAGAAGACGTGCATTACCTTTAAAATAAGTGTTTTACATCCGAAAAAACTTTCAGGCTACTTGGATTTTGCTTTACTTTATCTGCGAAACTGTCAATTTAACTATTGTTTGGGGTGTTAATTATATCAGCAGCATTTGTGTTCACTTGCGCTATAGGTAATCTAGTAATTGGGAATTTATTTCCCAAATATTCAGGCCTTTGATTTAAGGAAAAGGCAAGTTTACTATGAATTTTAATACCAACGTGAAGAGAACATACTGACGAGGTTTTATTTTAACCATATTTGCGCCATATTAGTTGCAGACAACAGGACTGCTTCAATTAAAAATCAAATCACTTTGAAAGCCCGAAAATAACTGTTAAAACCTTAGCGTCAGTGCAAAAAGGAGTTCTATTATTCCTTTAGCATAGCTCGCAATTCTGCTAAAAGTAGTTGTCGGCCTCCTTCTTGATGACGCATTTCGCTTTTTGCTCCAATTTGCAAGCGGTTTGGCATTAAAAATTTACATACTTTGCTTTGAATACTCTCATGATAAATGAGAAAAAGAAGCAGTAGTCAGCTTTGCCCTGTTTTCGTATCCGAGCATTTTTGCGTCAAAACATGCGTTACAGTATAAGTTGACCGCGCATGGATGCTATCTGTTTGCAATGTGAGTGCCCGTTTTCCTGTGTAATTAGGTTAGTCGGCTTGCGTGACAAGAGTTTTGAAGCCAAACGAAATCAGCCATGAAGTCGAATTTTACAGTTTAAGCCACTTAAAGGGACAAGATTTGGTCGTGGTTTGCCAGAATACGACGGCCATTTTGGATGTTTCTAGCCTTTTGGAAATTCATGCGGGTTTTCTTAATTGAAGTTATAAATAACTAACCAAATGACAAAAAGACAGAAGTTCATCTCATTGAAACGCGTCTACAGTTTAATGTTCATGCTAGACCTGCGTTCTTGGAGCACAAAATGGAATAGAAGGAAAATGTGGTTTTCTTCCATTCACATGACCGTAGCTCTGAAGGGTAAAAACTCCAAAGCCAACTACCGCTGTGCCTTATCTTGCGTAATTCCCTTTGGAAGAAACGGAAGTAATTTATGTTAATGCTGAAACCTGCATAATCTTTTTCCCGTAGGTAACTCATAGCATAAAAAACGTTCCGAAAACTCGTTTTCAAATAATATTGTCTGACTCTGACAGTTATAGTAAGGTCTTTAATTGAACTTTTATGAACCTGCGTTTAGGCTAATATTTCTTCAACAATAATCATCAGTAGATGTCAAAGACTACACATTGTTATAGATATAAACAATACCGGGCGCAACAGTGGCGGCAATCTTTCTATTTCATGGCTTTAATCACGCCTGATTAAGAATGTAAATTTGAACTACTGAAAGGCCAGGCCCACTATATCAGACCATTTTTTGTAAGTAAAAATATTAAAATATTTTCTTGCGACATGGGTACCTTTTTCTTTAATTCGGTTACAAAGCAAGAATACAAAATGTCTTTTTGCGGCTCTAGGCAAAATAGGGGTACTTTCTGAAGGTAGGAAATTGGCCATTGCGAACATTCAGGGTTTTCCTCAGGACTTAAAATAGGTTCTTCTATCACCTTTTAAAAGTACGAAAGGATTTATAATAAAGACAATGCAAACCAACATATCTTTCTCTGTTGACGTTATTGTTGTTTGCATTAGCTACTGATCTAGCGAATACTTAATTGCCCGTGACGTGAATGCGTAGGAATTCGTCTCCGGGTTCAGGTTAAACACATATGCTTAGTGATGCTTAAATTGATCCTGAGTTTCACTTGGCGCACTAATGGCAGCTGATTCTAATGTTGATAAATCGAAAAACAGCAACAATGGAACAGTGGCCAACCAGGCCCCTTAGAGGCCTTCTCTTCTTTTTCTGCTGTTTTGTGCAAAATCAACTGAATTGCTGAAGTTGATTTTGGCTAGAGAAGAATAAATTAAGTAAGGCGGAGCGACATAATCCCAGATAACTGCAACTACACTTGGATGCTCTTGAATGCGCTTAGTTTTGGCTGCCTGCAGATAGTGCACTTGGTGTAAAATGACGACTTTAGCTATGCGCGTTTTTCTATTGATTGTAGTTGCCCCTATATATTCAACTATGACTTAAAGGAAAATGCAGAAAATCATCCTTTCCTGGCAGCTAGTAAAATCTTTATAACATTTTCTACTCAGGAAACGGCAAGCTTTGCCTTTTTAAAACCTTGTCTTATTTTGGAATTATTAAGGTCACAAAATTTTCTTTCAAATTAAAATGCATATAAAAAATTATAATTGCCCTGCATGAATTCCGAAACAAATCCATTATTCGAATAATATGGTATTATCTTAATGACACAGAGAAATGCATGGTTTAGTTAACTCCTTATGCGTACAGCTTGCTGACCAAAAATCGTGAATACAAACGCCACGAGGGATTAGGATCAAATGAACCGATGAATAGAAACCTTTTTAAAAACTAAATATAGTCGTTGTATCATGTGCTATCAACTGATTACAATCAGAATGTACATTTTCTTACTTTTTCAATGAAATATGTGTAAGTTTGTATGGACACTACAAATCAATATATTACGAGTAATAAATACATAGATAGCCTTTATTACTAGGCGTGGTTTTCGCAGGATACTGGAAAGGTGTAAATTTAGAAACAAACACATTGAACTGACCGGAATGGTTTCCTATTATACTGCGCGATAATTACTCTTACAACTCCATTCAAGTTCGCTTTTGTAATCTTAAATGCGTTCAAGTATTTTGGTTAACTTCGCATGAGGTGGGTCATTGACTGAATGTCCAGGTACCCTTGCCTCTAGTTACCGGCCAGCCTAATGTACTCCAAATATCGACGGAAAGAATCTAGTAAAGAACAATTGAATGCCTAGGTCCATTCAGGCTGTCTATAATGTGAACTGTGGATACCAATTAGTATATATTGTCAATCCTTACGCCCTGAACGATATAGGCAGTGGCATCAAAGAATCGTCTGGTGTGCAGTCTGATATGGTATTTCATGGCGTAATACGTTATTTGAGTTTGACAAAGCCATTGGTATCGGATAGGGAAGTAAAAATGCGGGAAACCGTTTCTTTTGGATAAGACACGCATAATAACTTACATTTATTCAGTAGCAGACCGATTTCTATGGATGCATTTTTTCTCATTTTTGAGAAATATTTTGTGCCTACATGATTATTCATTTGCTTATAAGCGACACAAATCTGACAGTCAGACAAAGCGATATGTATGCAACTAAGGAGGCATTGCCATCCCTTAAATCACGGCACATTTCTTTTTACAATTTCCAGGGTTATGTTTGATCGAAACAAAAATACGCATAATATTCTCTGATAAATTGTCTAAATTCCGCGGTATAGGCCATACACGCGTTGTTTGAAGTGCAGAAACGTTAGATTTCTAGTGCTGACCTCATGTTGCCTATTCTCTGACTGCATTATAAAGGGAAGGACTTAGGATGTTTGATCAACACGTGAAAAAGTGTATTTGCTCAGTCATGTGCATAAAGACTGCAAAAACCCCTAATTTGCTGTTTTTCCTCTACAATTCGTAAAAGTTTCTTTTTCGGAAATATTATCCTCATTTCTTAAAATATCTGGTTTGTTTATAAGTTTTGCAGTTTTGAAGGTATGCAACAAGCTCTGCGATGCATTAATTTTGTTAAATTATTTGTTTAAATACCGATTAATTCTGGTCATTGCTGCAACTATTACTCAGCAGTTAAGCAAAATGTAGTACGAGATTATAAAGTTAATGACCAACGCTGGGTTGGAGAGCCATAAACGGGAGAAAGCTCTTATGTTCCACTTGAACCAGTGCTGCGGTAGTGCAAGCGGAATTTGCAAACAAAGTGTTCTTTGCCTGTCCAATATGTCGGTTATATGCTGAATTTCGATAGTATTTTGCAAAATCTGATAACAGTAAATCAGGCCATTTTACAGTATTTTTGTCAGCTTGCAACCCCGCACTGATTGAATCTGTATGTCCTCTATCAAGGCCGTTTTAATGTCCAGCAGTTTGGCCAACTAAGTGCCGATATTCGTTTTTAGTCTAAAGTTAAGCAGCTTCAATCGTAGTGCCGTCATTTGTCTGCAGTTAGTCACATCCGATTGAAGTAGAACCAGCTTAACATACAGGACGTGTCAGACAAGCATTTGCTGAACCTGCGTTTTATATGTTGATCCTTAGAAGCGGTTGCAAAAAGTAGACAAATTTTCAATGAAGGCGATGAATGAAAAAATGTAAAAGACCATAAAGGCGATCCCCAAAAGTATGATCTCAGCAGACGAGCATATCATAAATAATTATAATATGGCAGAATCACAATTAAGGATGCCACAATGAAGAGCCGTCCAAACAAAGATTTATTATGCACTTACGTATCGAATAGTAACAAGCTGAGCTTTTGGATTACGTACAGTAAAAGTCAGCGATTCGATGATGTCTAGGGAGACACGTTTTATGGTTGATTGCACTCCTGTCTTCTTCTATCTGTTTGATTGAGTTTTTCCAAGGTTTTACAAACCAAAAACGATGCTTAGAAACTGATGTTTAACATAATATATTTTGTAGCTATTGAATTGTATCAGAATATTGTTTTAGCATTTGGAGTGAAACTGTATATTCAAGATATACGGGCACAGACCAAATCTTTAGCATTCATTTGAGCCGAATTCCACCAGCCAGCGCGGGATAAGTACGTTGTATCTACAAGCTGCCAATAGGCAGTCAACAGTATACATTATGCAATTATATAGCCTATTGATGGCGAAAGGACTAACTCTTAGTCCAGAAAAATGGTTCGCCCATGTTTAACCACCGCATGACACAACTTCGAGAGATTCGGCATGTCGGTTGGCTCGGCGATGTTTCCCATGCGCTTTCTGGTAGAAACTACATTTTTCAAAGTTAAAATCTCCAAGTTCAAACAATTGTTGCTGAGGAAATGGAAGGAAATGAGAGGGAATCGTGGACTATCGCAAGCTATTCACCATTTCTACTGGAATGTTTCCTACTGTACTTTTGTTTTTCGAAAGATGTATCGTTTCATTGGCGCATCTCATGGCAGAGACATTATGCCTGCATCTATCCTGGTTTGGCTTTTTTCAAAAATAGAAATTTGGAGGCACGACTTAATGAATTATAAACACTTGCCCTCAATTTGCCAACCTATCCTTCGTAGAAGGAATGAAGCATGATTAATGTGGCTGTGGCTTCATGTAAAATACTTAATAAGACCGCAAACAGACTGCTAAGCCATTTTACCAATGCAACACATCATTACTAAAAGTGTGTGGCTTGCCAGTCCTTTACTGGAATATCAACTGGCCAACCCGGGTAACCTTGCCGGGTGACTTGCCACTTTCCTTTGAGCACTTAAAGGTCGCCTAAGTGTATGGAAAAACTGGTTAAAGCAAAATCTTTCACGCCTTTTATGCAAATTATTTGAATATATGCCAACAGAAAACGCCCTCAACGAGATTTTAGCCTTTGGATTCTGAATTCAGTCACAGTAATTTGGTAATTTAGGCAAAGCTGTCCCCACCTGTCAGACCTAGTAATTTGCTTTTAACTCGAGTATACATGCATAGTGTTGCCAAAGCCAAAACACCCTGAACATTTATTATGGCTACCGATTAGATCTAAGTGACGTGTGCTTTTCAGTTTGGCGGACAAACTTCTATCCATTTTGAGGCTTAATCAACTAAATTTTCAAGTAATTCAGCATTTTGCAGAATAAAATTGCCCCAAAGACATACGAGATTGGAATTGAAATTTCTGGCTTATTCTGTCAGCATAACTAACCACTATACTGTTGCTGGCGGAACTGAAAAATGAGTCTCAGGGCCCAGCGGGATAAGTTTGTCTTGTAATGCGTTTGGTAAAGACCTATCTTCCACTGCTAAAAGATCCAATCGCGACCGAAGTGATCGCGAGCTCGTGAGTAAGTGGTAAGAAGGTTGAACTTTTATCAAGCATGTCCGAGCGTTAAGGTGTGCAACACCTGGAACTGGTTACGGCTAGCTGCTGACGGTTGGTTATATAAAAATGAATATTGCCATATTTGTATTTTTGCGAGTTATTTTATTTGGTCAGTATTGTTGGCCTCTGCATAACTGCTGTCGGCTTTCAAGATTGATTCTAAAGACACAAAGAAACAGTTGTGTCCTAGTACGCCATCGGTGAACGTCTCTCTACCATGTAGATCTGTCTTTGAGCCCTTTTGTAGAGCAGAATTGCCCGCTGCTTAAACGCACCTTAAAGAGCCCTGAAAGAAGCAGAAAGTATATTTCGTTCAGAGGAAGAGCGGAATATGTATAAATCGGACTTATCGTGACTTGCGCTGGAGTGCAATCGATGAAAGAGGAAATTTTACATTTGAGGCGATGTAGTTTTTCTTCACGTGAAATGAACTTGAGTGTAGCAGTACGTTTTTATCTAGTCGGAGGAAGTTCGTAAGTGCATAAGAAAAAATCTTTATAATAGACCATACTTGCCTAGCCTCAACAACTAAAGTGGTCGCTTGAGCAGCCACTAAACTTTCTAAAATAACTGTGATGGTATTAGGAATACTTGTCTTAAGCAGCACCTAGTCTCTGAGTTTACGGTAAGATTGAACGCACCCTAAATTATAGTACTGAGGTGATAATAATCACGATGAGCTTTTAGACGATCCTTGTTACTTGGGTGAAACGCAAATTTTTGATAGCAATACAGGCAGTAAAATTCGAATGTTGCATTTTGCGTTCCACTCTACAAAGTTATCTTGAAAAAAACGTTTATTTGTTCAAGTATTTTCCTTAAATCTATATTATATTACAAGGTATTTTAATTTCTAGTTTATCTAGATGTCTACATTCCCTTAGCTGCAAACCTTCACTCGGCATAGGCCGAGAGTCGGTACGATTTTGTTACTTCACACGTGGTCCTTCGCGCACCTAGTCTATCTGTTTTATTCCTTGAGTTTTTCCATCCAATATAAACAAAATGCATGCTTAAAGATACATCTACCAAGTGTTTACTTTACCTATCGACGCAGATAAAAATTTACTGGTCCGATTCGGTTGGTGCTAAATAACTTAATCTGATTTTATCAAAACCCTTTTGGATGTGGATAATTTAATTTACTCAAATCAGGCTACAAGTTGTGTCGGCATTCCAATTGGTCAGTCCAGTTCTGTCGATATTTTATCGCATTTTCCTGTCAATCAAAATTCTCAGCGTATCACCCGGTTAGCTAATTAGCTGGCGTATAGCCAGCTGATCACCTTCCTGCCCTGTTATTTTTGCAGAAAAGGTACAATAAAATAGCCACAACAATTTTGTTTATAAAACCAAAATTATCAAGCTGAAACCAGCAGTGGAATTAAAGGGATAAACCCATTGTTTATATTTTAAACATAAGACATTTTTCCGTCATAATAATTTAATGAAATGACAAATTCTGTTATAATAAGTTTTCTTACAAGCAGTATTGTTGTTGCAGTTTGTCTTTGGTACCCAATGAACTTTCCAATTGTTAGTTTTAACACTAATCAGAAACTAAGCATTAAACTGAAGGCAAACATTCACTGAAGAAAGCTGATGTTTACAAAGAAAATTATAAACAAGATCATATTTTTTTTCCAGACAGTGCGAAACATTGAGTGTAAGGTGGTGAGAAGAGCAGTAAGGTCTTTTCTATGTAATTATTTAGAACGAACCTAAAACATATTACACTTTTACTTTCAGTGAATGTTTCAACTGAAGTTCACACTGATATAATATTCTGAAACCTTATGGATTTGTGTATGTGCCATAGAAATGAATTTCGTAGTATTTGATGGTATTCATTATAAAATCGAATAAAACCTTGTGACTGAGTAACGATGGTGACCGTCAGCGGCACAAATCCTTTTCCTACATGAATTTAAACCACGGTCCTTCTACGCCTGCATTTATAAAATTTGCTATGCAATGCTCAGGTAACGTATCTGTGGGACATCATAAACGACTAAATCATTCTTATGAACAATATCTACTGCGGTTTAAAATGACGGGCAAGGGATATAAAGTTCATTTAAAAAATTTCACGATTTTAGTTGCGTCAGAAGTATTCATTCATCTTATTGAACGCAACCACTGGGTTTCTATCTGTTTGGATGCCAACAGAGGCCACGTTAGGCATACAATTAAATATTTCAATTTCACATTTTTTTGTTCGGGCAGCTTCATACAGCTCCCACGCTTTAGGCCTGGTGATTGCAAACCTAGCAGCTTGAGAGCATCTACAATATTTTTTGAGGTGGTTTCGCATATCAGATTTGCAAGTTATTTACTGGTTTTCACCTAACTTTGATTCAAAGTACAGCACCTGATTATTTGTGTTCATTACTGCTTGCATAGTTTGTTTGAAACATTACTTATGAGTGGAAAGGGTCGCTTCGTAAATAAGACAGCTATGTTGCGAATTATTTTTAAATACATTTATCAAAGTCCAGGCTATTGCAGTATACTAACTGCTTGGGATCAACTTTGGAATTTTCATTTTTCCAACTAAGTTACTTTATCTGAAATTCTGCAGATTTGCTGGGGGAATGCACAATCAGATAGAGCGAACGTTCACAAAGTAACACCGACTGCAAAGCCGATTATAGCCGCTTCCGTTTTGCATTTAGTCATATCGGCTGTCGCATGGTGACTGGCAGTTAGTACGCAGACAGTGTTGTCTACAAAGGCAGAGGTATTTCACTGTCATCTCTCAGCCTCAATTGCGTAAACACCCAGAGAAGGGGTATATTGGGGCGGTGACTGATAATAAGCAATGCATGACCCTTTTGTTTTTCCTGTTGTAGTCAGTGACATTTTCGGGCAGCCTACATAATTGTGTTCCTCCATATTTTATGTTGCCCCTTTAACCTTCCCCCCATATCGTTAAAGTTAACGTCGCATTCAATTCACGTTATTTAGAGTGACAGGTTTAATGCAATCATGTTCGATATTTGTATATTCTCATTGACTTCCTAATGTTTGATTTTGACTGCGATGTCTATCTGCCCCATTATATTCGGGCGTGATTTTTATTCTTTGAATGCGGAAAATTATATCTGCTACTCTAAGCCGATGTGATTTTCACGATCGCGTTCGGAAGGGTCATAACCCGGGGGCATTAATTTATCACAACATTTGCGGGGAGGGGGACACTACGTGCATACTATCCGATATCCTCATCGATGGTTATTGGTTGGTGAAGCAAAACAATGGACGTAAAGTATTGTGGTCTTTTGTTCCGTAAACCACATGGGGTTGTTAAAAATTCAGGAACGAGAGGTTTTCACCTGCGTGTAAAATTAATGGCTCTAAATTTGGCTCATTTCTTGTTTATCTGTCTGCACATCTCCACTGTGCATGCAGTTTGTTCAATGGCGTGCTTAATGCATATTTTACGAACCTGTCAAACCACAAACCGTGGACTGCAGTGGCGACACCAGCACCTCCACCCACCTTCTCCGCCCGTGTGTTCTTCCTTTCCTTTCTCATACTATTTAACGTGCAAGATGTGTCTAGATCTAACAGCATACATTCTTGATTGTGCCTCTAGTGTTCATGAGAACCAGTGAGGACCGAAGCGCAAAGCAAGGAAGTTGGGTATTTACTCACTGCAAAAACAAGCCAAGGTCAAATGAAGTCACGCAGAAGAGCGTGCGGCTGTTTTTGTCTTTTTAAAGTGGGTTTGACGATCATAATACTGACCCTGATGTTGCTTCATTGGAGACAAATATGGGATGGATCGCTACTGCGGCTGCCCTTCAAACGTACCCTTAGATGGAGAGGACCTCTTGTCAGTCGTGAAAAGGATGCAGACGTGTTTGAGGATAAAAGGCCTGCACGATCGACTACCTGTCAAAAACCCAGTAGCTGCCGTATGTTCTTCTGTTGGTTTCTGTTGATGTGCGTAACAATTAAAGATCCTTCTTGACTGCAACTTTTGCATTTTAGATCATTTTTATGAATATACACCCAATGACTAAAACAGCATAAAGTGTATATTCAACAGATTCCTATTTGGTTCGGTATTAAAGGCCAGTAATTGTGTGTTTAAGTGCACAAAAACGATGGATAGTAGCACATATGCTAAAAAACCTTCTAAGTTTGTGTTACTTAAGTAAGGATTTCCTTAAGAAAGGCACTACGGATTTAAAAGCTGATTTTTCATCGCCTGTTGTACAGTACACTACTGTAAACCGTGGTACAATGCAGACAGTTTTTTCAACTAAATATGTAACCTAGCAATTAAGTTCCGAAAACGAAAATACATTGAACTTAAATAAAAATTGTGAAAGCTGAGAGAATCAAACATCTTAGTGCATATACCAGGAAATAAGATATTCCAAGTACTCCAGCTAAGGTGCACAATGTATGAAAAGTGTATGGCTTCTCATTTTGAATGTAGGTTTACTGTTTGCAACTGCACGAAAAAAATTCCAAGTTAGGTAGAACTATATTCAAAGCTAAAATAGGCGGTCAACTTAAAATTTTAGTAAAAAAACAGGTACAGTAAGCCACATTACTCAACCAAAATTTAACTACATTAGGTATGCGAACTAGAATGTAAGGAAACATCGCACTATAGAGTTCCATTAATACCAAACATACTGACTGTTTACTACAAGGAGGAATGCTTTAATTCATTCAGACGAGTCTCTGGATATGGACTAGCCTTTTTTTAAACGGTACCCTAATGGAAAAACCTTATCTTCAAGGTCCCACGCGAAATCACTTAAACACCCGCATTAGTTCTTACTGACTGGATATTATAAAATTGACATTTTATTTGTAGGTATGTATGAGATCACCTGCTTTTCAAATAAATTCGCTGAACATTCTAATCAAACAATCTAATTTTAACAATGCATGCATTTTTAAACTCTGTTTAGAGAAAAATGCGTTTTCAAAGTATAATGAACTTTGCACTGCATCGAGTTCTTGTGATAAAAACTACAGATGATGATTAAGGATGGGTTTATTGTTGACACATAATATGTGACCTTTGTTTAAAATTGAGTATACACCCTGCATTTTAGGTCATCATAGGGGCCAGCTTTTATTTTTCTCCGGACCAGCTGCTTATATTGCGGAGAGCAGCGACACGTTTTCCAATGAAATAACCATCAAGTTGACGGAAAAGTATACGAAATTCTCGTTTATTCTGGTAAATTAATCAATTATCCAGAACACGTTTACAATTTATTAGATGTACTGATACGTTTTTTGCTAAAGTACATTATAGAGGGGGCTTCTTTGTCTTCAGTGCATTGGGCTATTCAGGCCATATCCATTTGTTATGAATACATCGATCACCCGAGAAGAGATGCAGTTTGTATCTTCTGTATTATTCAACTAACAATATCATTGGATGCTGAATTTAATTGACAGAATAACGGACTTATTAAAGTATTTATTTTGCATTTAACGTCACTAGCTATTTTCGGAAAAAGTGTTGTTTAAACAATTGGATTAGTCCTGAAACAACAATTTTCACCTTGCAAAAGTTCGAGCCCACACTTGAACCCATAGCTTGGGAACGCAACTGCTGAGGACATTGAAAACCAACTTCTGCAAAGCCACAATGCTCAGAAAATTTTACAAATGCATGAGTCGGGACCTGCTTGAGCCTTTTTCTATTTCGGTGTTTTACCACTTCTTCACTCCAAAATCTGTAATTAAGCTTCGGAAGGGTAGAGTAATTGAACACGCGAGAAGCCTGAGTGAGCACACACCGCTTTTAATGACAGTTTCAGCCAGCCCATTTGCCAAGTAATTGTGTTCAATAGTTAACGACAGTGACATATTTGCCCTGATTAGCAAATCACGTTCTACTGGACAAGCAATCATCACACCAGGTAGAACAACCATCGAAGAGAGCGAAAACAATTTATTCGGATAGATATGTAGCTGCAAACTCAATGTATTTAAAAAAATTAGTAAACACTATCTTTGCCATCATCGGTTGCCACCTCCGTCGATGGGATTGATGGACTTTTTAAACGCCGGTTAAATCTACTGATTATCCAACAGTCACATCCCTTCTTAATCAATGCTTGTATAGAACTGAAATGTTTGCACTTATGCTAACAATGGTTAAAAAGACACAAGCTGAGGTCAGAAAGTGGTAAGCTTCAAAAACACAACAGGTATTTATTAATAAAGCAAAATATTGGTACAACAGCTCACGCAAGTATAAACCAACTTGCAATAAATATTTTTGAAAGAATAAGATGGGGAACATTCACTCTATACTATCTTTTTATTTTAGAGCGAAACATCATCGTTCTCTGTAGAGTTTCAGGTTGAAGAAGATGAGCAAAACGGTATTTTTGAAGACTTTACGCATGAAACAAATGACAACTTCTTAATTCTGAACGCCTCGGAGAAGTCCCCATTTTTTGGATTAAAATCTCAGCTACAAGAGCAAATTAACGAATTCTGCAGGTACGCATCTTGGGGATGCAGGTATACAATATGCATATAAATGCTGTCATAGTTATGCAAAACTTGATGGTTGTATTGAAAAGGGCATTCCATTCTTGCTAAAAACTGATATTAATAATCACTTACACGATAAAGACATAAATCGTTCTTGATTAATCTGAATTTAATGACTGCACCTGGTTCATACATCCCTCACCTTCGTGATTGTTTCCATATACGGAATCAGAATGCTCCATGTTACTTGTTCTTAAATATTACCATTAAGGGACAACTGCGAGAACAATTTTCATTGAAGCTTTGTCATATCTTTTAAAAAGGTTAGTAGGTTACTTAATGATTTTCATTGTAAATCTTATACGATGTAGCTATTGCTCTAGTGTTCAGGTCTATAATTTTTAAGTAAAATTCTGGTGTTAAAGTCAGCAAAAAATTTGTGAAAATAACTTCTCAAAAGTCTGCGTTGAAAAACGGCATTCTAACTGGTGCTTGTTAACCATATTGCTCTTACGGTATTTTATATTAACGCTTGCAAGCACTCATCTGTCAGCCTTGTTGATAGTAAATTGGTTTGACCTAGACTGTCAAATAAGTACAAATGTGCGTTGCTGTGTTCAATCGCAAATGAATTAGACATACACCAGGAAATCGAGTTATGCTCACATGGGTATGATAGCTGAACTAAAAAGTAAATCTCCTGATTATCACATTAACCGTTGTCCTTTTTGTGAACGCCCTGCTTTTACTTAAAAAAACAAATGACAGAAACTTTTATCAGATCTTTCTGTTTAGTTGCTTTGAATTTGATGATCGTTTTCTGTTTGATTGGATTTGGTTCACAGACTCAGCTTTGCACACCAAATATGTTTAATAGTTGACTTAATGGTAGGTGAATGCTTGATATTTTCAGTGTAACTGGACCAAGTGAACATAACTTTCTAATTAAACGCGACAATGAAGAATAAACAAATACCTCAATTATGGACAAACGGGACACAGACTTTTAAACTTATTGTGTTTTTTTGTTTTTAAAATTAATTTTATCTTCTTTTCCTTAATTCCGTTATCAATCGAAGTAACGTCGACAACTTCTACCCAACCCAGTTTTTCTGGAAATCTTAAAGATCTTTGGGAAGTCTCTATTTGTGTATGCTACTTCTTAAACAGTCTTAGTGTTTCAGCTAAAATCTGCATAAAAATAATGACACATTGAAACTCTCCATGAGAAAATGACCTGTTAAAATGGGTTGCCGAAACACGACTTTCGTTTAAGACGCATTCCATGTTAACATATCAATGACTAATGACAGCTCATATTTTGCTGCTTGATTTCTTTTTCTATGATGTAGCAAAGGACAATCTTGTTCAAAAATATGCATAATTTGTTTGAAATCGTTTTGAAAATGTCTAAGAAATTGCATGGGTGACTTCGTAGAGACTTCTCATTTAACGACGCATGGTTTCAAAACATAATTCATTTAAGATATGAAAAATTATTTATAAATATATGTTCAAATGTGAGACCATTTAACTTTTCAAATGTGAAAGAGTAAATAATAAAGAGTAAACGTATAGTTTTTGAAAATAAGCATCCCATTAAATATAATTAAATAGGAAAGATCTTTTGGGAAAAAGAAACAAACGTTTTTATAAATTTTTGACCCTGGCACATCGGGTCGTCTTCGAACGTGAGGGTTATGTGTGAAGACCAGTACGCATTTTTAAACGTGCCAAAATTCGGTAGTGCTGCGTCCATAAACATAAAAAGCATTTTATGATGGTTGGAGCTTTTCCCTTTACACATTTCCCTCACATCCAAAGACGACCTGGTAGGTCAGCGTCGAACATTTATAATAAAGTTTATTCTTTTTTCCAAAGGATCTTTATCTATCAAAGTTGACTTGTACGTTTAAGTTTGTCCAGTAGAACGTTGCCCTTTGACCAAGAAAATTCACAGTCACTTGCGTAAAATGTACTCTATCAGCAAAAATCATGCACATCATTGCTTGTATGATATTTGAAGTCGTTTAAATCTAATAGTATTTTTTAAGAAAAAAAATCTCTTTCCAAAGGCTGATTATTTTCAAAGTAATCTGTTTTTAGTCAATGGATTTCATAGGCTCAATCTTTGCAAGTTTATGGATGCATCTAACAGTGTAAGCTACAATATTATAATTAAATTGTATTCTGTTTGCTTATATATATAAACAGGAAGGGACTTTCAATTCATGTTTAAGTACAACAACCTGCAGGTGTTCGTTAAAATGCATAGAAAAGGTGACTCGTGTCATTATTATTCAGCAGTTAATAGACTACTTGACGAACCTGCGTTTTTTGTAGATAAATTTGTGTGACAAGCATATACGGCAGAATACATTTGATCAAAAACATTTTGTGACTGCTCATTAGCTGCAGCCTGTCTTTGCATGGGATTAATAACAAGTGGATAATAGCACGATTTAAATATCAACAAAATCGATAAAAGAAAGTTCAATTTGCTCGCAAGGGAACTGCACAAGATACTCCTAGCTGATTATGTCATTCTGCAGAAATTCAAGGTGTGTATTTGCTTTCGTTATTCTGCATCTTAATTATAAACTTCTATCCAGAGACTTAATTGTATCCGAGGAAAAGTGCTGTTTGAGAAATTTGAAACATGTTTTTCCAGGAAGAAATTCGTTACAACAACATAAACGTTAGAATTTATTTGGTCCAACAACTTTCCTGACTGCTCAGCAGCTGCAGCCTGTCTTTGCATGGGATTAATAACAAGGTGATAATAGCACAATTTGAATATAAAAAAATCGATAAAAGCACATTTTCTCGGATGCAATTAAGTCTCTGGATAGACTTTTACAATAAAGATACAGAATAACGAACGAAAATACACACCTTGAATTTCTGCAAAATTGCATACTCAGCTAGGTGTATCCTGTACAGTTCACTTGTGCGCAAATTGACCTTTCATTTATCGATTGCATTATTATTTTAATTGTGATTTTATCCACTTGTTATTAATTCCATGCAAAGACAGGCTGCAGCTAATGAGCAGTCACAAAATTTGTTTGATCAACTAAATTCTGCCGCATATGCTTGTTTCAAATTTCTTTCTAGGAAAAAAATGTTTCAAATCTTGGATAAATCCTCGTCAGACCAGTACATAAAACTGGAGTGGTGTAAAACATCTTTGCCCCTTTTTGTTCTACCTTTCCGTAACACTGGCGAATCATTTCCCTCACTGCCACTTAGTAATCCCAAAATTTTTTCATCTTGTTGATGTGCTAATCACCGAAGCAATTAATGCGACCCTGTTCTCACATAAGTGTACTCGCTTTAAACGCATGTATCAAGCAGCAAACATGTGATCGAAAAAAAATTTATGAATCCATCAATGGCATTTTGTAAAATTTATATATTAATGCAATCTAAAAAAGTGACAGCTGGCTTTCAATTGTAGTCTAAGTCAGGCGTCTGGTGCAATAAGATTGCAACTACAAATGAATTTTTGCGTGATTTTTCCGAAATAAGAATATTCAAAGGCACCGATAGCATTACCCTAAATAACTTGACGTTGACTGTCCTTTCCGTGGAAGAGTCTCCACCATTTGATCACATTTTGTCGCCCAAAAAGCATTTGGTACACGGTTTAAACCAACGAGTAATATGCAATTTTTCAAGGTTTTCTGTTTCATTTGAAATTTTTGTAAAGGAGAAGCAAGGCCAGTTTTCTTGTGAATCATATCGAAGCCTACATGGATTTTGTAAAGATAAAAAACGGGGCCTGTCATCAGACGTCGTGTTGAGTGCTTTATCTATTGGCGGCTGAATTACATGACGGCTGTCTGTGCTTATTTCGTGTTAGTGTGTTATGCAGAAAAAAAGTGTAATTAGTGATCAGTTAATTAAACCGAACCCAAGTGCTAGACACCTTTAAGGTTTTGCATCAGATATTTGTAAATCTAATGCTGTGACGGTGACTTAAAGTAGTACATTGTTTTCCTTTTATTTCCAAAGCATACGAATGAAGGAGATTTATTAATTACTCACATACCCTATTTAATCAGCCGTTTTGTCAAGCTTCTCCCAGCTTCCCGTACATAAACGTTTATATATTGCTCAGGGTGTTGCGTTGACTTGTCCCTCTTCTCTTCATCTACGAGGGCTTTTTCCAGTTTTAATTGCTTGCTACAAGCGTACTTTATGCTCTGATAGTTAAAAAGCAGAAACAATCAGTTGGAATGTAGTTTTAAAGAAGCCTGCGTGAGTTTTAAAAAACCTGAAAATGATCAATAATTATCGGAATAGAGCACACGTGATGGGCGAAGGCTTTTCTATGAGCATAGAAGTATGTATGGGGTGAAAGCAAAAACCATACATAAAGGGTAAGTAATTACAGCTTACTCTCTATATGAAGACGGAGGAAACACCTACGCTTGAACTCCATTTTAAAGAGAAACTCCTTTTAAACCCATTTTAAATAGGTCGTAGATGAATCGTTTTGTACGCAAAAAAGGAAAAAAATGGTGAGAAAGAGGGATGTTATTAGTGAAAAAACTGTTTCTGTTATATGCATTAGCATTAACGCCTGAATGTGAATAAGCATAATTAGCAAATTTTTGTCGACAGAAAACCGATAAGAGGATGCAGATTCGAACAGCCGTTTGTTCGAGTTTACGCCATTTACTTTATTCGGAGTTATCAACTTACTGATACTCTTTTATTAGGTCTCCCTGTCTAATTCACGTGCGCATGAATAGTCCAGTGTCTACGGCCCATTTTTCGGGGTCACGTTCCCTTTTTACAAGGTCACATAACTCATTAACATAGCTGGACTGCTTAGTATAATCTATTGTCGATGACGCTGCCACAGCACAACAAAGTAAGTTAAAACACTTTTCTCTATAAGGCTAACTAACGAGTAGTGCAAATTGTTAAATTTACTATTACGGATGCAATTGCCGGCTTTGGAAGTCTTTATGTCATTCAAGCTTCTTTTGTGGAACATTTGTGTGACATGTGCCCTGATGACAGACATGACTGGTGACAGACATGTTTTTTGCTCTCAACTCTGTTCCGTAATGATGCCATCACCATGATTTTATCTTGGGTTTTGTTGTCAAACACGACATTAACCACACGCCTTTAGGCCTGATTCACTATAGCAAATGGCAAGCACCAATTTTCAAAACGAAAAAAAACCTATATGGCAATTAAAGAGTTCGTAATCGAGCCTTTTAATGTTCAATATATTGTACTCAGGTGCGTGCATGAGGAAGCTAGTGTTGTGCGTATCATATATTCGACCGTGCATGATAAGTTGGCCGCAGTTATCTTCATTTGGTTTGTCACCAACATGCTGTCAGTATCTTACGCGAGAGGGAGAAATTTGGGCTAATCCATTGATTACTTGAACGCTGTAAGGCACTGCACAAGTTTTGAATCATTTTAGTGTTCTGAAAGACGTGACTTCATGAAGAGATTGAACACGTCTCACGACTGACAGCCAACGCTCAAGCTCTTTTTTTCCTTGAGTTACTTTTATTGTTTCTTTATTTATTTGAGATATAAGGAGCATGAATAAAGCTGGCATGTATAATATATCGATTGGTCGCTAATTTGCGGATAATTTGAACTGTATAATCGATATAGTCCTTCCTAGCTACGGCATTTTCGATTTTCTTGCCAGTAAAACTAGGCGAAAATAGAGTGCGTATATGTTGCACAAATGTACACAACTATAAATCAATTAAATCACAAATCGCCACTGGGAATTTGAGACAGCGGGTTTCATCAAACGACAAATTGTTTTTTGCCGATGGCTTCTTTTTTAGATACATGGGGTAAGCACCATCTTAGTAACACGGAGCGTTTACAGTTTCGTACTTTGTTAGCGCGAATGCCTAGCCAGAAGTAAGTGATGTGCTAGTCTACCTTCAAAACATTTTCGTAAAAATTTTAGTTGCGAATGACTTTGCGATCAACGAGTTAAAAATTTGATGGCATAACGCTCACCGCGATATAAAATTCGAATATACACATAAAGCAGTTTTAATAAAAATGTTTTGAATGAGAACGTTTTCAGTAGGGCATATGTTACATTGGTCACTCCGCAATACTGATTTTTTGTCTGACACCATAAAATATTCATCCATACAACATCAAATTACTGCGTTTGTAAGTGCACCTTATAAAGTGTGCAATATGGTCAAAAATCTTTACAAGCTTTAAGGAAACCTATATGACGTCTCCATAATAAGGTAGTGCAATTTATGATGTTTCTTCCCAAAAAAGGCATAAAACACACGGTGATTCAAAATTATTTGCTATACTCTACCAAAAAAGTACTTCAAATCGTTGCTTTGTAGACATTTTCCATAAAATGTGTATGAATACATAAGTGCACCAAACATGTATAGGAATAACTGATTATGTGAAGTTATGAATGCATAATCAAATCCATGTTCTCCTATTATCTGAATACTGGGGCGATTTTAATATCGTAAGATTATAATGCATGGTTAGTGATACGACAAGGTACTTGATTCTGATCAAAACACATTTTGTAAGTTCCAAAATTATATTAAGCTAAATCTCATGCACAGAAGACCAGTAGTACTTAACAATGTAGTAAGTTAAATGGTTACTGTCAATTTGTACTTTGTGACTCCCGTCATTGTAAATTTGGGAGGTATGCTGCATTGCCTATCAAAAAATACAGGTGTAGATACAGGGACACATACATATGTAGATTCAAGTGATCGATTGTTAAGTTGGCAGAAAGCAAATAGATGAATCTTAAACTGCAGTTTTGAGTTAACAAGCCTTATTCGTCGAGGTTTTGGAAACGGCACTTACTGCCTTGTTTAACAGTAATATTTAGCAGTAATGGTGGCCTTATCATGCTTATGTCAGGGTAATAACCTGCTTAAAGCTTGCGTGATAATTCTGGTAGTCTGCTAACTGCCTTCCTTTCACGCATACAAGCTTCCGTGAGAACAAAAGGAAAGCTGGGAGTTTCCAGTAAGTTTAGATGTCCACAGTGGCTGCTCTACCCACGATGGCCTAAGCACGGACTTATATGCATCAGAAGACTTGGAGGATCGTGCAGCTGCTACTATCTTGTTACGAGAAAATATACTAAAATTGTACATCTCTTGATAACCTATCAAAACAAACAAAGAATAAAAGCATATCATCCTTTGTTAGAGCCAGAAAAAGAGGAAACACGGCATGCTTTACAACAGAGCACGTTGCACCAAAAAGTTAGCCATATCGACCGATGTAGAATTAAATAATAGGTTGCAGCTGCTTAACATAAACTAACCTGAAGACCACAAACTTTATAAACTAGTCAGAAAAGACAACCTTTTTAACCGAAAATGGTGGTTGCTCCTTACAGAATTGATTATACCTAATACTAGGCAGCGAATTTGCGTGTATGTTTGTGGGACTCTGCATAGAAAGAACTGATGGAAATTGATTCTGCAAAAACCTTGTTCATGACAGACTACTGCATATCATTTTTAATAAATGTGACACATTCGAATTCCATCGCTCATTGCTTAAAAAAACCCAACAGCTTACGGTTTAACTCAGTCCTCCGTTGTAATGTAGATAAGACAGCTCATGTGAAAGTTGCCTTTTTTAGCATACAGTAGACGGCGAAATGAATGTATGTCAGTCGTTTTGCTAGTTTTTACCTCTACTTCGCTGAAATTAGACAAACCACGGTGCGTAGGACAAAGAAGAGAACGTGCCTTTAATTCAACTAAAATACTGCACTGTATTTCTGGTTGTAAACTATATATTCATTCTCAGCAGGGTACCAATCCTGGCTTGGGGGTGAGCCTCGACCATTTGACTGTTGACTTTGAGGAGCTTTACCACGTGCCTCACTCACAGTTGACGTAGGCAGGCGTTATTCACCTTATAATGAAGTCATGGTAATAGTACTAGTATAATATACAGTACTGCGAGCGCTGGAAACAAATTTCATAAATTTATAAACAATTGACTATTCCTCCCATAACAGCGGGAACGCATTTAACGAAAGATTATGAATAACAATGAGCAACATTAGGCATATTAAGTACTCAAAAGAATTATAAGAATTGCTTAGTGTTTGTTAAGAGAAATAAACTTTTCTCGATAATCCCCAGCTTGTGGAGACGTCTTAAATGGCTATAAATTAGAACAATGAAGTAAAATAATTGTTAAGTATAACACTTAAAGCAACCACTTTCTTTATGCAGAATGAACCTGTTTTTAGTCAAAATTTTTTGTGCACATGGTAAGTATTGCTAACCTTTGTATTGAATATTGTTCAATAAATCGTCATTTCATTTCGCTCTCTTACAGTGGCTACACTGATAAGCTGTTAATTTTCGATTCTGTGCGAGATTTATATCAATACCTTTAAAATAAGATGAATTTAAACAGAAGTTACCACAAAAATGAACAATTGTCTATTCTTATTCAGATAACGATGTTGGTCAAACGTAGAAATGCTTAAAAACAGCAAACCACATTTTAGAGCACACAACATGTTTCCTAGGTACCATGCATATTGTTATTCCTAAGATTAATAAAAACGTTTCCATAATCGGTAACCATTTTAAAAAGTGATTTATAGGATATCTTGCTGACGAACTTCTGTGTAAATGAACTTTTTTCAAGGTGATGTCACAGTGCAATTGGAGACTTTTGACAATTTCCTTAATTTACCTGAAGAAAAACGATTAAATTTGAATAGAGATGAATGAAAATACCTTTCTCTTTATAGAGGATTATTTTTGGTTAAGGAGATTTATTTCAAGATTTGTGATAAACGGCCGAATCGAAAAAAACAGGCCACGTATTATTCCTCTGTCTGTTTCACTTCTCAATAACAATTGAGCGTAACCTATTTTTTACAAAAAACTATATTTTTATATGACTTACATTAAGTAAGGCTTTCTATTGGCTGTCTGTGCAGTAACATGTAGAAATTTTGCGCGTTCGACTAGCTGTACAGTAAAAAATGTTCTACCGTGAGCTTTTTTGTTATTGCATTGCCTGCAACAAAACTTCACAGAAAAGCTTAATATAATTTTTAAAACTTCTATCACTGCTCGTTTTTGAAAATAAATGCGATTCCTTAAGTTCCATTTGATTAACTTGGCAGAAACTTTTCCAGTACTGGAATGGATTAATAATCAACCTTTTTTACACATTATGCAATACTTTTACAGCACAATGTATATTAGAAAACGGTTTTGTCCTGTATTTCTTTATAGCATACGGAATTCCTTTTATTTAAACATACTCATTATTTAGCAAAAGTGAGAGCCTATCTACCCCATTTACTTTAAATAAGAGGGCAGTTTTCCAAACCAAAGCCCTTCTTATTATCAAGACCACCCAGTTGATCAAAGTAACCTGTCCAACTATATGCCAGAATTAAAAGTTAAATTTCATCTTGAATTTTGTTTGCAGCACTCGCAGAACTGTAGTAATAATAATAGTAGATTTGCGTTGCGATTTTCTCATTTGCTCCTTGTCCCCACCAACTGGGTCCAGTGTAACGACCATACCAGGACAATCGAAAGTTGAAATGGACTGCTCACATAAGTTTGCCACCACGCGTAATTAGAGTCGTATGGCTTGGGAAAGCTATGTAAGCCACAAAAAAGAAGGAGCCCTTGCCGCCTGACTGTCAGTTTGCTAGTCGGCCATTCCATACTGAGCTGACCGCGCCGTTCAAGTTATGTTGTCCGTTGGCCGTTGGCCTCCTCTCTTTATCCACCCCCCCTAGCTATAGCCACTGTCCCAGCCGATGAGCTGACAGGTGTGTGCAATAAGCACATTGGCTCATGCACCTTATGACGTAATCTGCATGTTTTTCAACTAAAGAAGTAATTTTCTCCTGCGAAGACTGCGGACGAGGCTTCCATGACCCCCTGTTGAAGGAAAATTTGTGTACTTGCGTTCGTGTGAGGTCTGTTCTTCGTAACTGTATGATTTCCAGGCACAAATTGAGGTCAAATTCAACTAAATAGTTTGCATTTATAATGCTACTGGAAGACGGTGGATAGTCGAAAACCTAACGAGGCTGGTGCAATTCAAGTACGTTTCACACAGAATTAATAAATAGTTAAGAATTTCTTCAAGAAAATTCCGATATATTGCTATAATGTAAATACAAGCGAACATGTAATTCCCCGAAAGTAATTGAGAAGAATACGACACTTTTGCTGGGACAATGCTGTTATTCATCTGACGTTTCGAGATCCATCGCAGATTTTTTATTCGAGACATAATCACAGAGCCTTAGCAGATACACGTAGTGTGTGCACAGGAGTTTTCCGTTAAATTTAAGTGTGTAGAAAAATCGATAACTGACAGAAGTGTGCGCTGATTCACCACGTCAGCAATGATCATCTGGCCCTGCGGCGTTGGATGATGCGGTAGCATCTGTGTGCCCCGAGCGGCGACTTAATTTTGCCAAATTGAGTCTCAGCATTGAATATGGATTCGATAAATCGTTGCACTTGTTGATCGATTTGGGGCAAATTCCTGTGCACACATACCTGTAACTGCTACTGCTGTGTAATTGTGTCTCTGATGACGAAACCGCGACGGATCTCAAAATTTCAGACTAATAAGAGTTTTATCCCAGCGATCGAGTCGTCTTATTCTCCTCAATATTGATATAGGCCGCCTGCCAGATGGCCACAAGATCATCGGAAAAAATAAATTACCAATTTTGCATAAGTTTCGTAAACGACTGTATAGGTAGCATGTAGCTCTTCTGCTCACATGTACAAGATCTCCATCGGTTTTTACTGAGAGCTGCAATATGACCTGCTGATATAAGGCATGTAGAAGTAATATTTTGCATCTTAGTGACACTCACACAAATTGACAATGTTTTCTTACATAAGAATCAAGTTAAATTTTAGAAGTGGTGGTCATCGAAAAGAAAAAACCGTTTTTCGTCCCTTCAATAAAAGTATAATACATAGATCCCTATCAAAAAATTGGCAAAAGAGCGCAGCAGTGCGGATACATTAACAGGCAAGACGTCGGTACGAAAGACAGCCTTATGTCTTATGCGAAATGAAATGAAATTGCGTTCCAGACATATCAGCAACATAATCTTGCCTTATCATTGTTTTCGAAATAAAAGCATACCTTACCGTTTCGGTCACTAATATATGCGTTCTGCTGTCATTTCTGCGTGTGTATTGCAAGAGAAGCATAATGATATTTGAACATTTTTTTCGTAAAACGTATTTTTCTTAGTCCTTTGGGTGCATAACCATTTTTCGACGTGATCAGCTTCAATCGGAATTGAGTGTTTTTTTTCGCTTTGGAAAGTTTTATGATGGTCGTTTTGCGATACTGCAGCCGGTCATATTGCAAACATGCTTTAAACAGCCGCACTCTTATTTCAGATTCCCAATTCCGAAACGCTATATACTTACGATGACGCCGTATCTCGATCGACCGACGAAAGCTTATTTTAACGCATCCACCTGTGGTTTCGAGAGATCAGTCAATGACCCTTGCTCATATAACGTACGTCCAAATATTTGCCTGCACACCTCTTTGTGCATCGTATTCTTTACTTATAAAAAATTGCTAATCTAGATTTTTGAACTTATAGATTAATGCATATTTGAAATCAAATACGTTTTATGGAGGAATTAGAAATTGTATTTGATAAATGTTGAATGCCGGTTCGCCAAGCCAAAGGGCAAAGGTGCGAAATTCAGTTTCATCCGTCAATTCGCTGTAAAAATCCATAAATGCCTTTCCTTTAAGCCTATAAGCAGGCGCCGTGTGCATTTTTCTACTCTGGTTGATTCTAGTGTCGTCCATTTTTTCCCTGAGCATTTTTTGCATGTCCTGCTACTCAGTTTGTCTATTGATGCATGACTCATTTAAATGCATTGTCATGAGGGTTTTGCGGCATTTTTCAAAAAGACGGGAACCGACTGGGTAATTTTTCTCAAGCCCTATTATGCCCCCTGTCTAGGCTATGTCCGGCCACTTGGGACAGGTGGTCTTGTCTTTCTTCCACCAGCTGCCGTTGACGAAAGCGCAAAATGACTGGTTTCCCTGTTTAAGCATAATGCACTGTTTCAGAGGCAAAATACATCTTTTTTTATCCAAATAGTAAATCCTTCGCGTGTAGCAGCTGAGAACGTTAAGTACTCATAAGTTTATGCGCCATTTGTGTCGCTGGGTTTGCACAGGCCCATTTATAGATTATAAAAGAATTCTGAAACTAAAGAAGAGTTCACTAGATATATCGTTTTGGGGTCTGAATGTAATAATATAGTTTATTGTTTGACTCGTTCTGTATAAGGCCTTGGTGAACAAAGAGTCTAGGCTAACTATTTAAAAATAATTATGCAATGAGATTTGTTTAACTCCTTTAAAATTCGTTGCATTGCTCGACTAAGGAGGCTGATAACATCATTCTGTTTTTGCAAAGGATACGATATTTGCTATTATAATGCAAGATGACTACCTCAGTACTTTCGATGCGGTAATCGGACACAAGTACTAATCTGTCGATCTTCTGCTATAAAAAACTTTCAAATTGGTTTTTTGTTACAATCATCCGGAGTTATTGAGGAAGTTATGGATTGTCGCCGTTTGATCATTCTCAAGCCCAACACATATTCTTTTTCTCTTTATCTGAGACAAATTGAAGGAAAAATTATCGGTCTTACTGTAGCTTTGATAAAAAACCAAATTTTTGCGACACCAATAAGGACTCCTAATTGTTGATAGTATTGATTTTTGGGTAAAAAGTTGCGAAACCATACACAATATATGTCTGAAGAGATTCCTTTGTGCGGTAGTTTGCTGATTTAAGCGGACTGAATATGCACAAAAAGATGTTTTGAAGGAGACCCTTATATTATCAGAGCCCGTCTTGCTCCCTCGTATATTCACTATAAACTCTATGCACTACTCTAGGAGATTTTCACCTTTCCTCGGTAAATGATGGAACTGATAAAATGACAACTTATAAAATGTATATTTAGGCACGGTACTCAAGTTGAGTTTATATCAGTCCCGGACTATTCAAAAATTCTTCGAGTGCCACAGTGCTTTAAATAATTGATAGAACGATTTAGCCAGGAAAGTATAAGAGGTGAGCATCTAAATATCCGAATAATGTGTTTTCCAAGGCACTGAGTGAAAAGGTCCCGAGTTATAAAACTATTCTGTCATTAATAATTAATAAAAAGTAGTCACTCTTAAGAGCTAAGCTAGAACAAAGACTATACAGTCTTTGTTCTAGCTTAGCTCTTCAGAGTCATTAAGTTTGTTTGGCCGATTTGCTTAATTTGAGTTGACCCAAGTGTGAAAAACTCTAGGCTTTCGGCGGAGCAGTAGCCTGCAGCAAAGGCTTTCTCTGATGCGTGGGTTCAAATCCCGCCAAGCGCCTAGAGTTTTTCACACTTGGGTCAACTCATGTTTTAGATTCATTTTTAAGAATTTATTCTCATAGTCTCTTTTGTACAATCTCAGCCGAAGGATATAGTACGCCTGGTCTTCCCTGAATGGATTTTTGCTTAAGATGAGGTACCGTCCTTGTATGCGATCGTAAACTGTTTTATCTAGAAAGTGAGCAGCACCTACGTAACATTTGCCAATATGCCAATATGCTGATATTTATTTTAATATCGATTTGGCTGCTAATGGAAGAAATTCTTGACAATTACTTTCTTTCATATTGCGTACTTTAGCAAGA
The DNA here is from genome assembly GCA_036362985.1 of Ligula intestinalis. Taxonomy (NCBI): domain Eukaryota; kingdom Metazoa; phylum Platyhelminthes; class Cestoda; order Diphyllobothriidea; family Diphyllobothriidae; genus Ligula; species Ligula intestinalis. The sequence continues at coordinate 26,922,470 of JAYGXS010000001.1, forward strand.
CCTAAATGCACTATTTATAATTTTGTCTTGTCTTTCCCATAAAACACCTGAAAATTAATATACATATGTTTTCTTTAGACGGGTTTGTTATCAATTTTCAGGTTTGTGTTTTAAAAGGTGTATATTAAGCAGTTTTCAATTATATTGTAGTAAAAGCGTTTTCGAAACAAGTTATGGTTAATCACATAATCCGCAATCGATAGTTTTAATTGTAGCGCCAACGAACTGTATAACGCGATACATATCTGATGAAATATTTTCGCTCCACCACATACGTCTTGGCAGAGATATGAAAAGATAAAATAAATGGTTTTAAATAAAGTACGATGAATCTTATCCGGGAACGGAGTTTAATTAGGAAAATGACTAAGTGAAATGGAACTATACAGGAATTGAAACTCTTGGAAATTCAACGAATTTCCATCTCAATATCTTTTGCTGCGAACGTTATTATTTCAAAGGATGATTAACAGATCTTGCATTATGATTTTGCGACCATTATATGAGACATAATTCAGTTAATGTACTTAAAAAAAGCATTGCAGAAGTGATGGGCTTAAGTAATATTTTATGAAAGTGAACAGCATACGTATAAGTGTAATGCCACTGATAAACAGTCAATCCACTTCTGGTGAACGGTTTGAGTGCTCCTTCAATTAGACACTTTTGCAAACACACTTAGAAAACTCATATTAGTTTAAATATTTTTTTCCCGTTGGCTTTCTTGCATACCCTGAGGCTTCTTGTTGAGTAAGGTTGTTAGGGTAAACAGTTTTCTTTCAAAAATACCTACGTTGAAGTTTTTTTATATTTTTTTTGATATTATTTAGCTATGTAAACCTAATGTTGTCCTACTGAACAGTCAAACGGTGATTTCAATATTCGCAAACTTCGAAACGCTACCTGTGTGCAGCAGTTATAGCTGTGGTTGAGTTGTCGGAAACTCAAATGTACACACTGATCTTGTGGACTGTGTTACACTGTGTTTTTATCCCCAAAAGCTTGCGTGCTGGTTCCCGTGTATGGGCTCATCACATAAAATTCTCCACGGTTATAGTCATTCAGCTTTCCAGATGTGACATAAAAAGCATTTGCTCTTCAACGTGGCATCTGCGCTCCTCTTGTGCGCTAGGTGTTTTTATGCTGCTTCCTGCAAAGAAAAAGGGTATTATGACCTGTCTGCACAGCAGCGTGTTTGCCACTTTATGTCGTAGTGCCGTTTAGTCTACGCTCTAGGGCAGTTCTCTCTTAATACTGGCGAATGCATAACGTTGTCCAACTTTAATGGTTCTGCGGATAAGCGGAAATTCGGTTAGTCTGCTGTTTCTCTCAGTTGTCCTCTGGTTACAGGGATTTAAAAGTTCACCTCCATGCACTGTCTCCTGAAAGGTATGAATTTAGAATCAATAGGCTATTAGACAAATTTCAATCAAAAAAATGGAAAAAGGATGAAAAAATTAGCATTTAAACTTAAGCTGGTAATATGCCGTCATTTAAGGAATAATAGGCTTGCACTTGGACTTCTTATTATTAAATTAATAATTTTGATTTTTGGAAATAATAACTTATTATAATTAACACAACTGTACTACTTGAGGTGGTAACGGTGCATTTCACGAAGTATTGAACTTTAACTTAATTTTATAGCTTATTGCTGCTTAAAAGAATATAGGTATTGCTCAAACATGACAGGACATGACATGACACTTAAAAACAGAGTATATAGATTTAAATTCGTAAATGCTTAATCGGTTTTACTCAAAATCAACAAGTTTGATTGTATTTTATTAGAACTCAAATAGCTTTCTGTTCATTCCTCTATGAATATTGTGAGAAGTGAGAGCATACAGCCATTTCTACCGAGCATCTGCCTTTTTTCTGCAAAATAAGTAGGAAACATACGTCTTCGCACCAATAAATAATCACCTTCTTCGGAAAATTTCAGAATTCTTTTCAAAATTCAATTCTTTTTTCATTTGCTTAGGTCACTTATTTGTTAACGGAAAGTTTTCAAAGAAGTTTGGCAAAGTTTTCTTGTTTTTTTGCAAAGTCACCTGACCCAACCGATGAAATAGCCACTTTTTATCGGATAAAAAGATTCAGTAACTGCCACAAAGCATTTTTAATATGAAGTGACTTGTGAACTGCCTAATTTCTTTTCCCCGTAGCCTTAGGCATTTATTGTATGTCTATATGGTCACTTCCGAAAATGAGAGCTTATGTTTGGTACGTGGGGACAAAGTTGCCCCGCCTAAGCCAATCTTCAGTAGAAATGACGTAGCTCAGTTACTTGAACACGACTGTGTAGAAGCTGGATGATTGAGTGTGAGAAAATCTGTCTCACCATAATCCAATTTACAGGCCAATAATCAGTACTCCTTTAGGGAGTTGATGTCCTCTTCAGAGGCAGCGTAGAACAGTAAAAACATAAGCAATTTTCACCTAAGTATAACGGTACAAAAGAAGAGACCATCAGGTGAAGGACAGGCACATATTTCGTAGCTTTTGTCAATACTTTCGACAGGTTTGTATTTAATCAAAAACCTTACTAGGTTAACCTAATAAAGAAACTGCCGAGTGCGCTTTCATTGCGGAATTAATATTTTATTAGTATAAGACAGTCAGCAACAGAAGAATGAGTCAGCTTGCTTGAGGGCACAGATTTCATTACTTCCAGATGTGGAGCAGCTGATTATGTTCGCATTAATTTGTGCAAAAAGTATTATTCAACGTTTCAAGGTAAAAGCGGAGTGATAAAACCGACGAATGTCATCTTAAATGCTGAGGTCTTCCATTTTTAGAATACTATGCAACAAAGTTTTCTTATAGATTTTACAGAACAGTTGTAAAATAAAGTATTTTCTGCGTTAAGCTTTTTTGTAAAATTTCACATGATTATTGAACGGTGGAGCCTTGTTTTTTAATGATGCGTGAATTGTATTGCTTTGCCTAACGGTTGTCTCCTCTTCTTAGCGAATAACGGTATCTGATTCCTTGCTAGCAATGTGGACTTCAAACAAAATATTTGGTTCATGAAAATCGCAAAAAGTAACAGTATTTACGAACGTTTTGACGTTAAACGTGTAGGACCAATTGCTAGCCGCTATTCGCTACTTTGCGGGATAAACCATAATTAGCGGTTGCTGTACTGAAAAAGCGAGTTCTATACAGAATACAACTTTAAATATGTGTTTACTGTCCGTCTGCATCCTTGCAAATGGTGTGCTAGCAATTCTGTAAGGTAAAAATGGCAAGAGACTCATTAAAGGCATAGTGTATTTGAAATGTGTACGACATTATTTCTGAAGCCAGCGAACGCTTACTCGCCTTGTAACGTTTCTAGTCATACCTATAAATGAATAATATGAATATTTTTTTAGAAACCGTTTAGATCTTTATCATACACGCCGTTTATACATCAGACCTTTTTGTCTTTTTAGCCGGCCATGCCGCTTGAACACCAAAAAAACTCGCTATACTGTGCGGCAAACTGTCCGCTCGCAAGGGATCTCTTCAATGAAACACTAATGGATGCATACGTAGACCAGGGTGATGAAAGATGTGATACGGCGCGGAGGATCTGTCAATCATGTATGCTACGCAGCTGTGGGCTTAAACACGTGGACTGGAATATGCAGGAATTATCTTCAAGAAAAAGTGGTAAGACTTTGCAGTTCTTATTTGCATCGAAGTCTGACCAGGACACCTTAAATAGCCGTTTTCAAATGTTGCTTTCCTTAATTAATTATTCTAGGCACATATGGTGATCAAGAGAACAATTAGGTATGAATTTTAAGCTTTTTCGATCCAAGAACAACTGGGTTATATAGCTCTATGCATATATTGTTAGCAGCAACATGCCAAAATGTTTTTTGGCAACCGAACAATAAGCCAGCCCATTCACACAAATCGAGACAAATAATTTGCGCGCTATGACCACGGGTTACTTAAAAAAATGAGCTATTAAAAATATGACGCTTTGTAAAATATTAGCTTCAAAAATGTTTATTTACGAAAATTTCAGCATTATTTTAAGTTATCAGCGTTAACTGTAGAATCACATTATCGAACCCACCGCCGATAAATTAAGTAAAGCACTATAAAATTGGTGCCTTTAAAGCAATCTTTTTAAATATTTTTTTTGGCTGAACACCTTCTTATAATCATACGTATGTTGCACACCATCTAGTCATTGGCTCGTTTATCAATAACGATATTCATAGTTGTACGCAGTAGTAGGAGGTTCTATATATCTTCCGTGCATTTTTCTTCTGCAAATGGGTAAGAAAAAGATGACCTTGTTTATTTTCTGCTGTTCAACGCAGTAAGAAAACACGTATTGGTAAGGTCGCATTTTGGGAGGGCAGCCAATGCCCAAAAAATATGATAAGGTAGTAAGGGCGCCATAAGCATGCTATTTTTGTGCGGAGGAGCGAATATTTTTTCAGTTAAATAATTGTATGCGTCCGCTGACAGTTAGGTTCCTAGGTGCTCAAAACGTTTCGGAAATACTACTAAAATTTTGAAAATATTGTTTTCTTAGGCAATTGCCTGAAAACGTAGTTCCCGTAGTGGCTGCCTTTTAAGTCACCTAGACAGAGGATGTGAGTTACGTTCTATTTACTGCGGTTTTAAATGTTCTGCTTTAGAGAATGGTTAAGTTTTGATCAGGAATATGACCTAGTTTCTGAAAAAAAAACAGTAAAATCTAACAAAAAATAGCTGTTGAAAAGAATGAAAGACAATACTTGATATTTTTTATTAAATTGCTGAACGATCTGACAAAAAAAGGTTGAAATCTTTGAGCCCTTCAAAGAGTTAACCTTATTCATTCAAGACATTTTGACTGCCAATACATTTGCCTGGGTCGTGGTCTACATTTATCTGCCGCAACCAGACATTAAATTTTTCCCTGCTAAACGACAAGTAGGTTATTGCTCTGATATACTTTGTCCAATAATACATAGGTACATTCGCTGTAGAATATTCATCAAAGAGCTTATACATTTCTCAGTATCTAAGCTAAAACTGCAAGAAAACACTTCTTGATACGCCAAAATAATTTTAATGCTGATGGACTTTGTATTCGCTAGTTGTGGAACAATTGTGCAGGCTCGTAAGTTACGCCTGCTGTTAATTAGGCGGCTTAGGGCCCAAATGATAGAGCATCTCTTTTTTGGAACAGGCAGAATACTGTACAGTTCATGCCGTCTGATATAGGTCGAGAATAATATAAAGTTCAATGAAGATAAATATTTTTAGTTAACGCATTTGATTTGGTCTGCTACGCTCATCAAATATCTTATCTATGATCTAAGGTCTTTTTACTACAGGCCGAAAGACGGGTTCTGTAAATGGTTCAGAAGTGCGAAATGCGATCTCTTGAGCAACGCATTTACTTACCCGATAACAACAATGGGTGCAAAGGGATAAAAGTATTTAGTGGAGTCCACTACAACACAATTTAATATATTTCCTGATTAAAACTTCTTAAATATATCGTGGATAACAGTATTTTGTTTGATATTTGATTGGATAAATCACATACGTGAAGTTAATGTCAGTGTTTTTATATTTTGCTAATCACTCGGAAATTGTCTTTGCTGTTGTTATCAATGCAAGTGGGTTGGACAAACGCGCTCATAAGCAATACCAAATAATTAAATATAAGAGGCTCATCCCGTTTGTTAACAAATTAACTATTTAAAACTGCCATTTAATCAGTTTGCAATGCACTCGATTGTTCCCTCTTGAGAAGTTAGTAGCCTCCTTGAACTTGAGGGCGTAGCTAGAATCCTGTAAAATCTGTTGCGGTTTGAGCTAAGGCGTCAAACTTTCTAAGCATTTGGCCTGTGTAAGTATGCAAGTCTGAAATAATATCCCAGTGTTTCTGATGTAGTATGCTAATGCCATTAGTGGATATATACCAAATTAGGTCAGCATTATGGTGGTCAACACAGATATGTTCCAGAAAAGGCAATGATGGTAACATGTGGGACTGTTTGAATTGGAATGCGGGTTAAGTTCCTGATATGGAAATGCTCATTAGAACACTTTGTAATTTTTCTTTAGCCTAAAGGCATGGAAAAATATTTTTGGACAGTCTGTATTTTTTTCCCAAAAAAGAGGATAATTTTATTTACGAATAAACGTCTCACAGTAAAAACAAACATAGACGGAATACTGGTACAAATTCGAGTATCGTAGACAGGTAGCCTGACATTATCATCTCTACGTAGGTAAGGGAAACAAAATATACTCTTCTTCTATAGGAATAATTGGAAACATTAGTCTTGAAACCGAACCAGTAGTTACGGCCTGAGCATTAACGATAAAATTGTTAGATTTGAGCGTTATTCTAGCGATGGACTTTGTCTCAGAGACCTTCAAGTAAAAATTTATTAATTATCTATACAACTACAAGAGCTGAGAATATCTAAGTATCAGACGTAGCCAAGAGATGCACTGGGGTCAATAAGCTACAAATACGAATTTCTGTTAAATTATGAATGTTTTGTTTGTAAACCTGATAAAAAACATGCCTTTTATAGTGATATAGGCATAACTATATATGAGTGGGAAACAATTTTGAATGTAGACGTGTTTTTTAAATAGCAATGCCAGCAAAATGAAGAGCTCTCTCGAAATGATATGGATCCAATAAATCATTTTACAATTATTTCTATTTTTAAATGTTTACCTGGGAAACGTTGTTTTAAATAAAAGTGGTTATTAAACTACTTTATGCACTAGACGAAAACTTTTGGCTGAAAAAAATGGGCTTGTTTTCCATTAGGTTCCCAGTTTACTGTTACACATTTGCCTAGCCTTATGAAACGGAATAGTTGTTGCATCTTAATAAAGTGAATACGCAGATATATCCTCATAAGTTATTGTTTTTATACCGATAATTATGGAAGCAGGAACCAGTTGTGCTATGGATAAGGTCTTTGGTTTTTATAAACAGTTATGCTTTCTCTGTAGGAACTCTACAGAAAGCAGAGTTGATTTGCATATAAGAGGCCTTTTTTCACTAGCCGTTTATGCCCGCAGACAACGCAAGTCAACGTTTAAAATAATGTTTGACTGTCCGTTAAGCTAAGTTATGAAAAAAACAGAAATATACAATAGCCTTGCACACTTTATTTCGCCCATTTTTGCGTTTTGATTATGGTTTGCCTTTAAATGTTGACGAAACTTAAAGAGACCGCTTTTTGCCTAAGCCTTGTTGCTATCTTATCCTTGGTTGAGAGCTCAGCGATTTCAACCTTGATTCACTATTTTGCACATTAATACACGCATCTTACAACTGTCAAATTCGTTTTAAAATTAGACAAAAGGCATTTAGATGATGTGACTCACGACGCTTCGAACTTCGATGCACAACTTTAGGTAGCCTGGTCACCGAATACGAGCATATTGGTCACTGAGCACCTCATTTGCATACACCTCAAAGTCATGTGCGCATTTTCAGCAATTCAATTTTAGCAGCGTATGCATCTTTCTGTTGCTTTCGAAAACAGACTGGCAAAAGTTTTGAATTTTGAACATTCTTTCCTGTGTAGACGCCACTGGCTCAATGATGCTTAAAGTATTGAAAAATCGGCAGGTGCACATCTTTACTTCGGAGCACAGGCCTCTAGTGCATAAGGAACTGTGGCATTTAAACTGGCCTTTTCCGTAACGAGGATGGATATCGGCTGACCAAAACGTCACAATGGGAATTTTGTTTTGTTAAAATTCACATCTCTTAACCTTAACGGAACAGACATGTCTATTTGGAAAAAAACACAATTTTGGTTCACTTCCAATCATTACTAACAAATTTGCGCGTTTGTTTTTATGATTTTTAGACCACAGGACGCTCTAAAGCAGTTAAATACGCTTTCAAGCAGATAGCTCTAGTATTTCTTATACCACATGCTAGAAAATAATGAGAGTGCATCATTCTAAGACGCCTTGTGGGCATATGATATCACAAATGTAAATATAAATGGAAAGACTTTTAAGAGAAAATCCGAAACCTCCTTCAAGTAGACTATACTGAATGCAGAAAATTTGACGCATTCGATTAACAGTTTGCAGCCAACGGAGCTCGTAAGAAAATGCACACTAGTTAGTTCTTGTTTTTTTGGGAATTTGCGTTGCAAGGTTGGCCTTTAGGGAGTTTTATTCGCAGGCAACTTACTGGCATCTATTATGCATTTCGCTGTTATAATCACCGCATTATTATTTCCTTGAAATATACATTTTATTTTAGAACGACTTTGATTGTTAGGCCAGCACTCAAAGGGCTTCCTCGCATACTGTTTTTGCAATCTAGACCTATTTTGCACGCGCCTTACTAAATTTATTTTCATATTTTGTTTAAAGAAATAAGTGGGTTTGATAAATAAACTTTCAGCTCACACCATATAACCTTTCATACATCCTGATTGGAAGAATGCGTGCTTTAAATATTATGCAAGTCTTTAATGAAATATACAAACCCTCTTGAGGAGACTCATATTTTTATTTGTGCCTCTGGCATGTAAAAAGGCGGTCAATTAGTAGAAGCTTATTATTAGCCTCCTGAGGAGCTGACGGATATCGTGCTAACCGTCTGGAAAATGCATACTTACTGTAAGTCTGGTTTGTAGCGATCATCGCTCATTAAAAATTGGATCAGACTAATTCAAGACTATCCCAGGACTCTAAAATGAAGAAGTTCATAATTATCAGTTTTCATAATTACCTTGAATAGTAGTTGTATCTTTACTTTTTGTTTTTCAAAAGATTATGAAGTATATATATCTAAGTTTCAATTAACCAAACACTCGTAGTATTGTGTTTAAAAGTCTGTAAAATAATTCTGAAATTACATTAATGGAAAATCTAGGCAAAATCACCCCAGTCCCGTGTCACTTAGTATTCACTTCTTGTGTAAAATACAGTTTAAGTAAACCAGTAACGAAAAAACGTTGAATATGGTTTTGAACCCTTTATACTGGCCTTTTAACTCTCCGGTATATTACACTTCCAAAGAATCGACTATTCTCTATAGATTTTCTTGCTAAGCTTGTGTGTTTTGTTTATCTGCTTGTAGACGACTGTGCATTTCCTAAGTCGTAAACTCCTGAGTTGGCATTTTTTACTTTTTAGGGTATGCCAGAAACTGCTGTCAAATACAATGCTTCGCATCTACACACTGTATTCAGTATTTCAGTACAAGCTGCTACCCAACCGAACGTGCAAAAAGAAGTGGCAGTGTCTGTCTCCGAGGTAAGCCTCAATCCCTTTTATATAAGTATACTATTCGAAAGCTATAGCACGGAAATTATATCCCTTTGATATTTATCTTATCGTTAATTCATAAACGTAGGATTTGTTCGTTGAACGTAGACTCGGTTTTGTCAACTCGGATAAGTATCAACTACTTCGTAACTAACACAATGAATAAATCTGGAACAAAAAGAAGATGAGAGGCTTACATCGCTTTCATTATGTCTTCCTCTCTCAAATGAAACGGAGTAGTTATAAGCGCAGGCGTGGTAAAAGCACGATCCACCTCTCTTGCCTCTTTTCAGTCTGTGATTTTTACCTGTCGGTTCATGATGTGGAGCACAAAGTAAATAATCGTGCACTGTTTCGTGTCCTATATACTACGAGTCAGCTGGTTTATACTCATTGTTCGTCTATTCGAGTTTTTGAGTTATAACAGCTCGACGTTCCTCTGATAAATCTAGCGAAAAAGAATTTTAAGCAGAATAGATAAAAAACTAAGTTATAATTGGCTGGTTGTCTAAAATAAATAAAGCTTATTTGGCACTTTGTAGGATATAAACAAGCCCTTCTATTTTTTCAAACTGTCTGCTGAAATAAAAGCCAAAGGCTTCTATACGAATGCTGCACCACCAGTATTGGGTCCATATGCAGTTAACTCCCTTCAAGCTTTGCCTCATTAACTTACAAATACCTGGCCAAAAAAACCGGATAAAGAAACAGGAAACGTTTTCTAGACAGCATACCCATCTCCCGTACATTCGTTTATCTTGCAAAACGCGTCTGTTGCTCTGTTATATTAGACTGCATCTTGTTTTTTCGAAACCAGAGCACCTTGACGGCCAGCAATTTAGTTAAAAAGAGTACTGCTAAAATATCTTTCATTTAAATATGGTTGTTTGGTTCTTTTGTGTCCTTTAACAGTGTGCCTATATGTTCTGGAATTCTTAGTATGTTGATTGTTTTGCTTAGGAACAGTAGTTTACCCATGAAAAAATTGTATTATTTTTATTTTTTGACGTACAAATCAACAGTTTCATACCTTTATTATCTGCAGAGTAACTTGGAGAGATAATTTTATTTATCAGACGATAATAACTGAAATTGACAAATGCCGAATGCAAGAGTGGCTCTTTAAAGTTACCGGTACTAGGTTTGATTGACTCAGTTGCTAATTGCATTACCACCTTTGGTTCAACGATGATATGGAAAAACACCATATGAAGTGGTAAATAAGGTTTTGGTATCACGGTTTAAGGTAAATAATGTTTTGCGCCTTAAAAGGAGCAAACATAAGGAAACAGATTCGAAAAAGACGAAAAGGCGATGAGAGCGACTGTGCTCGCGCCTTCGTCTTCTTCGCAACAAGAACCCCGGACCTGTTTGCTCGTCGCCGTTTTTAAAAAGACAAATGACAAGCAGACAATAAATTTAACAAAGCCTCAAGAGTCTTAAATTTGACGACCTTCGTGTTTACAACAGAAATCTCTTAAGACTTCACATGCCTGGCTTTCATTTAACATGATTTGTAAATTTCACGTTGTCTGTCGTTTTAAATGCAGAGTATTTTTGTCTGGTGTCAAATACGTTAAAGGCGACCATGATTAAAATATTATCTTTGCAATATCCGCCAAGTCCTTTGCAAATCATTAAAGTCACTGTTCGGCTATCTGAATTAATAATTAATTTTCCCTCACGATTGTCAGAATTACGCAGCACTCTGTGAAGCTCTGTGCTTTCTTCTTATTTCTCTTTGCAAATTCACCCTCAGCCTCTTCTGCTTCTACCGAAGAAGGATTGGAGGAATAAGCAATAAGAATATTCAATTAGGAAACATGTGTTTACTATACAAGAGTTTTTTTCGGAAGCTGTGTACCTTGTTTTTCGCATCACTCAAGTCCTTTGCCTTAGCTTGATCGTCATGGAATGTAAACAAATGGCGATGGTCATCGCTGTGAGTAACGGCCTTATCACACGCTGCAGAACTTTCATTGCTGACACCGGCTTCGGCATTTTGTCAATTCGGCTAGCGTTCCTACATATTGTGGTATGCAGTTTTGAGAGCATTTCAAGATTTCTCGTTACTCCGCCACGTCCTGTACTTGGTCGATGAATTCCGTTGCAACTCCTCAGTATCATTTGTGTTCGCAGATGAGCCGCTTTTATTTGGTTTATAAAATTTAAAACAGTTTAATGCCTCCTAAGAAAACGCTTTTTATATAGTTTTCTCACTATTATTAACCTCGCAGCCCACTTTGTTGGCTTCCTTAGGTGCTTTTGCTAGTGAGGACAACTTGCTTCGAATAATAGTCACTAGACTTCTGTTTTGAACTAGAATTCCTGTCAACGAACTGACATTGAACCGCGACAGTCGGCACTGTCGGTAAACTTTTATTCTTGATGATAAGTTGAACAGAAGGCAGGGACTGCACATGCTCTACGAAGAATTCCCTTTTTTAAAAATCACTCAACTTCAATATGCACACTGCTTTTCCCCGTATTTCCTGTTGCTTTCAAGGTATATTGATGTATAGATGGATAATGGAAGCCTGATTCTATCTAATTTGTCTTAATCAACAAATAGCACAATAGACTACACTGACAGGTTTTGTGATTCAAGACCGGATCACCTGTACTGGGAGGAATCAAAAGTTAATGGGCCGAAATGAATGACTGATTTTATTTTCTTGGCGTGCATCCGAGTGAAAATAACTGAATTAAGCATATCAAGGCTCTTTTTCGTGCTCATCATCATTATATCTGGACACCGAATATTTCCCCATGTCAGTCTATTTTAATATCAGCATTGGAATAGGTCCTATCGTTTTTATTTTGCAGCATAGTCCATGGTCTCTTGTAATGCTCATACTTTGAGGCTTCCGTGTAAACAATTTGCTTCGCTTCTGCCCTATTTTCAGCTCGGACCAATGATTATCACTCATAACCTACTTCTGTAATGAGGAAGATCACATAGCGGAAGCATTTTAATATGTATTTTGACTGCAAAACTAACATCTGCTCTTGTGATTTGGGTCAATTGTTCTAGTATACGTCGCCGCAGGCATTTGGCTGTCGATTATCAGACAGTAGGCAACAAATATTACCAGTGGGGGGATTGACAATATGGGACTTATTTTAAATGAGTCATGAATCAATTGGAATGCCGAGAGGCGTTAATTGTTCGACGGTAAGTGAAACATGACTTAGGATTTCAAAGCTTCGTGCTGACGGATATATTCAAAACTTTCAGTGCGATATCGTAAAGCTCTCTTGTTGACTTAATAAACAGGAAAAATTATATATAATCACGCATTTAAACATCTGACGCCATTGAAACCATTTACGTGCTAATTCGCAAGGCTCTTTTTTATGCAAAAAAGCGTAATATAAACGCTCGAATGCTAAATACGAAATGTTTTTCAGTCCTGGAACCGTAGTTTATTTCAATTGAGCGATTTTGAGAACTGTGAACACCCTACTCGTTTAGCATGCACGTTTTAAAAATTGGTGTATTTCAGGATGTGTATTACGCATTTGGAAATACTTAGACGCTTGATTGAATTTATGCGGTTGAGTGTGAATTTTAATTGCTCACATGAAATGCGAGTTCACCAATTGGCAAACCTTGCATGGTGAAACTTGTGGCTTGTGCCGTGAATTCTCAACTGTAAAATGACTTTGCCTTGTCGTTTGAACAAGTATACAGTGATGCGTTTCCTAACGCAACTGCAGCCGCAGTAGCGACTGTGAACTGAAAACTCTCGCAGTGTTCATATTTTTTGTGTTTAACTGTGAAAACCTTTCGTTTAAGAGCGACCGTTTTGGAGTTGAGCAAATCCCTTTTTAGGGAGGTTTCCGCTTTTGAAATCAGCAGAAAGGAAATATGCCGGGCAAAAAAGCCAGACTCTCAATCAATAGAAAAACGTGACCATGACAAAATTATCATAGTCACGAGAATTTTATTTCATTGACCACTACCCCCTCGCTGTCGCGGCATTGGTAGATACTTCATAGCACGATATTTCGCGCTTATCAGCTTATAATCGCTGCGGTCTGGGTAAGTATTTTGCTTGAAAACGCTAGCAACAAAGCTATAAATCAATGTGCGGAAAGATTTTAGCAAAATTCCTCAATCATACAGTCTGATGCAGGTGACTTAACTTGCGTTGTCCGAACCCTCGACCTTTACCTGCATACCTGTCGCAGCCTTATGCTTGTAGTAGACTAGTTCTTTGAGTGTCCTTATAGAAAAAGGCATTGTTTCAAAAGTAGCCTAGAAACTGTTTTCAGCTTTATAGTGATTCAGCTAACCTAAATCAACGTCCAGCTTCATCCTTTCGCACTTATGATTGGTAACCAATATCAGGTTTGTTCCATAGACTACTGTTTTTGATACCAACTTGAGAAACTTACTCAAGGAGACAAAGCATAACGAGAGGCGTAAGCAGTGTAAGGTAGAAGTACAATTTTTTGCTTGTTTTGCAGCGTTTCATAATTTAAAGGCTTTCGATCATCTACGTTACGTTAACTGAGATAAGAGGAGTGAACCTTATTGGGATGTTGGAGGGCAACAAGTCATCTACCGATAGAAAGCCAAGCAAGCTTTTTGTGCCGAAATGGCTTTCCCTCCATTGTTTGCATAGAAATGATGAGACGGACCAAAATAAAAGGAAACAGAAAATGCTGTGGATTCTCGAGAAATTGAACCATGGGCAACTTAATATAGTCCGGAAGGCAGTACAGACTACATAAGAATTAAATAGAGAAAACTTTAAATTTGCGGAGTAACTCGTCCTAGGTATGGGGTACGTCCCGAAGTACAATTATGCTTGCCTTTGGGCGTTTTTCGCTCATAGATTAAACGTGGTGGCTAACAACGCCAAAGTACGAGTTAAAGCTTAACGGTCATTAATTATTCCTGAAATAAGTGAACGTTGCAACACGTAGCATTTTTAAAGAAACAAACACACAATATTTACACGAAATATTGTAAGTTTTAAATTAGTTTAGAGTTTATTTTCGTAAATAATCAGTTTTGGCTTAATAAACTGGAAAGATAATTTGTATGTTTAATCGCTAGGCATGCTGTAAAATAGTTGTTGACAGACGTAATTTGGTTGCCTTTCTGCAAATAATTCTACCTCTCAGGAATACTTCTAAAGCATACTAAAGACCTTTTTAAAAAAAAGTTTGCAATAAATATATCACTTAATTTAGTGTTTTTAAAATGTTATCCTAAGCATTTAGGGGTACCATGCAAATTTTTATTGATGAAAAATAGTGCTGTCAAAATAAATTCGATAAATTTCTTATTCACGAGGAAAACATCACTTGGTTTATAAATGCAGCCATAGAGCGCCTAAACCATGCAAAGTTTCTCGTTAAATATCCGATAAACGAACGACGACACTTGTTCTTATTTCCAATCCCTCAATGTTCGTCGTTGCAATATAATAGCATAGTTTTCAAAATCTTCCTCTACAAGAAAACGAACTGACATTTTTAAATAGAATTTGAAGTCCCTTCACTTCAATGAGACCAAAATTGGCTGCACTATTGGATATTGCAAATTCTGGATAAGTGAAGTAATTTGCACTGCAAAATGATATGATGAAACGAAGAAAGATCTGCGGAAAATCGATTTTCCGAAGATCTTCTATCTTTTCATTGCATATTCTCTTCCATACGGTATATCAGAGGCAAAACGCCTCTTAGGCTAGTGAAGGATGACGTTCACCAAGATGCGCGTTGTATGAAATGAGTTCTACGTTTTGATGACTTTTCACAGCAAATCTATTAGTCAACCATTAAACGTTCTCTCGATCAGTTCCTTCAAACATGATCTCCCTGTAGGCATCGATGTTCAGTCATGGAAAAATCGTATTGGAGAAAATGTTTGGCAATTCATTGCAATCGCACATGACATCAAATTCTTCCTACGCCAATATCAAAGCCATTTTATATGAATAATAGGTACTTCTTTTGATATCAGCATCCGCCAAACGAAATGTTAGTACATAGTAGATTTTCCATTATTAATAGGCCTATTGCGTTCACATTTTAACATACGAGCCGCATTTTTCTTTATTAAATAATGCCATGTCAATATGGCTTCCCTGCTACAGATTTTTGATTCGTTTCTTCTCCATAACTGTACTGCAAACACAAGGTACTTCCTCTGTGTAAAAATGTCCAGGAAGTAGAAGGATACTTTCTGGAACGTAATTCTTCTTATAGTGAACTTTTTTCTGTTAAAAAATAATACCGAGCACTTTCATAATAACAAACACTACAGCAACTTTATGCGAGAATCTTTAATTTTGCAGACTTGTAAATCCTCTAAGAACTACGAAAGATTGTGATTTTTAATGCTCCTCAGAAACTTTAAAATAATAATTAGTAGTAGTAGCGGCTTATCGCAAACTTTTTCTATCAGGTCTTGTTTAAATATAACTGGTTTCTCTACAAAAACCACATGCCTAAAGGGCAACCGGTGGTACCTAATTGGTAAATAAACACAAAAAGTTATTTTCTTCCAGAAGAACTTTCAATGTTATTATACTACTTAGGATGCCAATGGTTAAAGTGATTTATATTGATCAAAAAAATTGTCAGTGAGGAGTAATAGCGACCTTTGAGTTTGCACACAGACAAATTGCTATGCTTATAAGAAACCACTTTACCATTCTGAAATTTGCCCCTGAGCCAGAAATAGCGAACTTTATTGCGTGTACACTTGCCACTGGGAGAGATGAACCCATGCGGAAACAATGCACCGAAAATTGCATGTCTTCAAATAACCATCTTGTGGTCGCGCATGTCTTGAGGGCATAATGTAATTAGTTTTCGAAACAAATTCGGTTGGTTTGCGGATTCTGATGAATTATTGACTCACATCGGTTACAAAACAGGGATTTATTTGCTTTACCTTACACTTTTTACGTACCCAAAAGTAATATTCCAAATATATTGGCCTATATTTTACAAAGGCTTGCTTATTTGCGAAATTTGCTTAAACTATATATATTTTTATCGGGAAATTTAAAGTGCACCGCTAGAAACTGCAAATGATAAAGCATGAAATCAAGGATTCAGTCAAAATAATGATTTGAAGTGAAACACATATTACAATAAATCCATTCTTTTTGGGGGCTTGATATGGAGAATAGGACTTTGCTTTACAGAAACTACATAAGGGGAAAGTGACCTTTTTGGCCAACAGCACATGCAGTGGGCACATAAGCAGACTATTTTGCCTCAAGATCCAAAGGTTTACTAAGGAGCAACTTTCACTATATGATAGGCCGTTGAAAGGTCTAATGTATTGCTTTGTTTTGCTTCCTCTTGGACATTTCTCGCAAGATATACTCTCATTTTGAACAAATTTTACAAATTTTGGAAACTTGGACTATGATAGCATACGGTTTTGTTAAAACACTGCTCAACAGACGCAGTATCGGGTTTTTTAATGAAGACAATATAGTTTCGTCTTCGGTAAACATGCATTAGCAATGTGATCTTATCGGAATTTTTTAAGCGGTTTGGAAACCTACATGAACTCTAAAATTATCTATTTTTTCTTCATTTTCGTTTTTTATTAGCACATCACTGGAGCAACCGATATCTCACACTTGAGATACATTAAACGCTGCATCGTCAGGACGACTTTTCGGCATGCCATGACCCAGAATTTGGGGAATTTCCGCTAAAGTGTTCAGACGAGGATAGAGACAGCTACTTCTTTGCTATTGTTAGTCTTTTGTAACCTAATCCCGCTTCCGAAAGACCGGAAACTGGAATCCGCGTGTTTTTCTCTTTTTTGATGAATATGAGTCTAACAACATCAATGCCATTCTACGGACTTACGCTCCATCAGTTCCAAGCGGAAACAAAAGCCGTAAAGAGACTAACTTTGAATTTTCTCACTTGACTACCGGATGGAAAAGACTTGTTCCTGTTTAGCGAAGAATGATACATAGCGACCCGGGAGACACTTGCACTGATCTTGCATGTTTATGGATGAGAGTCTGAGCTGCTGGACTTACTTTCGTTCTCAAATGTGGTGAAACAATGTCCATAATTTGATTTCCATCAATTATCACCTTATTCCATGGGCAATTTGAAAACGAAGGCATGCGGGATAAGTATGGCTAATGCCTTAATAAACTTCTCATTGCAGCTGATAAAGTTGGGGTTAATGAAGTAACTGGTGGCTTATAATAACTGACTGAATTTGGCCACGAACAAAGATTTTCCATTTTATAATACTGTAAACTGCCACCCAACAAATGGACTGAGCCTGAAGTGATAAGTCTACTTTCTGTATATTTCATTGGGGTTGACTGGTTTCAACACAAATATACACTTACAATTTCGGTCTACGCCTATAGACCTTATATATACTGATATATACCGCGATCAGAAGTAAATTTCTCTGGAGATCAAAAACCTGAACAAATGCCACAGTAAGTTGGTATAACAAAACTTAAAGCAAAGGCAAAGAGGATTTTATCGGTATCTTGCCTTTTCACCAAGCTGGTCAACGTTTTTTTTAAACATTCATTTGACCCTAATGCTTATTATATAAAAACGTACGCCGACACAATATGTGTTTTTCATCGAAATGTCCCAGTGGTAAGCCATTAGCTGAATTGTGAGGTCTAAGCACATTATAGTTTTGAATTATGGACTAAAATAAGTCAAATATTTCTGTGAACCACCTCGTGGGTGTAAATCATCTGTGAGGTGCAGCAATGCTAGAGCTTTGGGCAGCAAAGTTTGAGTTTAAGTGACTTCGGTTTTGCTCAAATTTGCTGCAAACCCGAGAGTGATATTAAAATTACCATATTAAGTGTAAAATGAACCTTGTCGAGGTTTGTGCTGCCCTTTGTGACGGCGGGTCGTTTAGCATTGTCGTGCGCAATCTCAAATACCTTTAACTCCTTAGTCAAAAAACGTACCAAGGATGAATGAAACATTTATGAATTCGGCAACAGTATTTTGAGTAGTGTTAGTCATATATCCCTATTTCCAACATTTTTTATGAAAACGGTGGAAATAAGGGTTTCATGCATGAAGAATTTGGATAGGCAACGGAATATAATTAAATTATTGCTTTATGTATTTTTTGTTTTAGAAATATTGTCGATTTTTATATGAAGATTTCCCTAATGTGTATTATCGTTTAATTCATTGCGGAAAAACCCGATTACCTAAATGTAAGTTTTTTTATAAATTCCTGAAAAAATGGAAAATGTGGCTAAGAGGTCGTCTACTTCAAGTAAGCTGAGGTCTAACTTACCGTTCTGGGGCGATGCACTGCACGCCTCTTCAATGTACATACAAAAAAAATTACTCTCACTGGCCGCATGAAGCATATTCAATTACATTTTACCACTTTACACTTCTACAAATTTCCTTCACTGATTATCATATTTCCCCACCCCTTTATCCCTTTAACCACCGTTTCCGTCGGAACAAATGCTGGGACTAGGGGTATATGAGGGGCACTTCTTTAAATTCTTATGTAATTCATTGCAACATTTACAAGCCTTTATATTCTTCGGACGCAGCCAAGAGCTGAGGACTTTCGGAATTGTAACGACGTGCCAGTTTCAATGAGTGTTTCAGTCCTACTGAGATTTAGAATCGGCGGATAAATTTCGGACATGCAGTAAATGCAAATTTTGGCGCTACATTTTGATATCATGGACTGACAACTGCGATTCCGTCGAGGAACAAGTCAATCCCTCTTTTCTCCGTATTTATGCATTTTAATTTGGAGTTTTGTAATTTTTATTTAATATTTTTAGTTGAATTCAGAAGTTTACTTTGAATTGATCTATTTTTACCTTTATTTCCAAACTCGTCTGTCTGGTTTGTATTAAAACCAGCGAAATTGATTCGCTTGGAAAAAAAGTTGCAAAATCTACCAACAATGTGAATAGCTAACACGAGTTCTGTTTTTGTTTTCTCTCTTGACTTGTCATCCAGGAAAGACACTTAAATTTACGCTCACTCCGGACTTCAAATTTGGACAGGAAGT
The DNA here is from genome assembly GCA_036362985.1 of Ligula intestinalis. Lineage (NCBI taxonomy): Eukaryota > Metazoa > Platyhelminthes > Cestoda > Diphyllobothriidea > Diphyllobothriidae > Ligula > Ligula intestinalis. The sequence goes on from JAYGXS010000001.1 coordinate 26,941,776, forward strand.
CTACGAGTGTCACGTCAAGAGAATGAAAAATACTGACAGACTGCATATAAATATGAGCATAACATTTTCCGCTCGAACTCAGCCTCATAGACGGACCACCCCTGTTGGAGGGCAGTTACCAGCCCACACTTATTTTCACTCAGTCTCAATTGTGGCCGGTGTATTTACTGCCTTGCTGGACAATTTATTTTCGCTCTACTACAAGGGAAATACCCCAACAACCACAGATGCGGTGCTTGTGAAGTCACGTCAGAATAGCGCATTCGCGACTAAGCAGACTGAACCGCTTACCTCCAGGGATGATGTGGATCCCAGCAAATTGCCGGATCAAGTGGAGGAGACCCCCAAGTATCTCTACCAGTTAGTGGACCTGACAAAGCGCATTGTGGCAGTACATGAAAATGTCAAAGTTTTTAGACATCGTGAGCAGAAGTACGTAGTAGTTCAGGCAAGTTAACAATGAACGCAAGTTACTTTTTCCAAATTCAAGTACGTATAAAAGATAGCGCCTGAGATACAGGCAAAGAATCGAACCATAAATTCAAAAAATGACTTCATGCATGAACCCTGTAGAAAGTTTGCTTTATCTGTTTTTTCCTCTTTGCAAATAGAAAGTAAGCTTTCCTTGATATTATAAAGAATAACCTCATATTACGTCCGCAGGTTTTAGATATTTGGATTTTTTATGTCATGTGCTGACGATTATACGTCCACGTTTTGTTTCTTTGTGATATAAAGGTTATATCATATCCTGAACATTGTAATTCTGAACCATACATGTGTAAGGTAGCAGTTTTATGCTGGTGAGTGACTTAGGGTTTGACACTTCAGATCCGTTTGCGTAGAATTTTACTAGTTATCAAGTAAAATGAACATATATTTGTTATATTTGCTTATTCTAATGAACTTTTTTATCTCTTAGTGCCGTATGCGTTAGAATAGTATGCCAAATCATTAAAGCGATTTTTCGGTGTTATTAACCACCTTTGTAACATGTTTGTCGGATTCTTTTCCTGCTTCAGTCAAAAACGAAAACGTTTTAAGATTCACTGGCATTCGTTGCTGCTTTTTTGCACATACAGTTTCAACTGCCACGTGTAGTACATTAATAAGCTGTTTTTTGGAAGTCAAGATGAATATATTTCCAGCACAGTTAAATAAAAATGGAAGCAATTTAATTGGTCCACCACTGATGCACTGCAAAGAAATCGTAACCGACTTTATTGTTGAGGATTGCCTTAGAAATGTAACAAGATAACAATAATGTTGTAAATTTCATCATTTTGTTGAGCCTAGTTAAAAAGCTCCTTTAAGGTCTTTACCTCGAGCTCAACCCATTTACTTGCGAGCATTTGATGTAAAGTCATTGTGCACTGTTCACCGCAGTCATTAATTGTTCAAAGTGTTGATGTCTTAGAGTAGATGTTAGCATTGCAAGTTACTTAACTCGAAAGGGGGACTTATGTCTGGCAACAGCATTGCAAATACGGCTAATCAGGCTGCCCGTTATCATCCGGATGAAACGACACAAACGACAACAAAGTCTGCGGCATTCCGGAAAACGTATTGTGACTGTTCGTCTCAATGCTCTCACTTAACCCAGAAGAGCAGTTATTTACTAGTTTGCACCCCCTTTTTTCTATTTCCGGAAAGCCAATTAAGGAAAACACTAAAACAGAAAGACCACAAGGAAAGTCTGAGCATTTGGACTAAAATTATGCAAGTAGTCGGGTGAGGGTGGCATTAATCGTAGTATGATGCTCTGTTTCTCTTTAAAACCTTGGGTGAGAGATAATGATCCAGATAGTCACTAAGCGGACGGCCCTTTGTCTCCGGCCTAGATGCAAAAAAGGTAACAGGTATGCCTCTTATTATCTTTTTTTTATTTATTTGGTTGTATTAATGTATTGTCAGTGCAACGCACCAGTTCACATATTTGGTAGATAAGCGGTGAGTTCGTCCCATTGCGCCATTAAGCAGTTGTTTACTTTAGTTATCGACACAAAGCATGCATGCCCTTAGATCAGAAAGGGCACACCTCTTGCTTTTGATCTGCCATTTTCTATTTAATTTTTAAATCGGGCTATATGCGAGTTCAAGAATAGAAGAATAACAAAGTTTTAGCATTAGCTAACCTGAGGTCCTTACTCTTCTGAGGTGAAAAGAAATGCTTTTGAGTTTAGTTTTTGAAATGCTTCGCAGAGATCCCAAGTAACAGCAGTCCAAACATTAAAAACGTTATAGCACTCAAGCTAACTATTTTGTTCTTTGTGATTTTAAAAACCTGCTGCGTATTTGAAAGTTCCTGATTCAAAAACCTTTTCTCTCATATGAGACTACACAGCCAGTTTCTTTAGTACCTTTCCGATATTCGGGCATCTAGTGGGGAATGTTGCCGCCAACCACTCGGGAATAAAGTTCTCTCTTGGTTTCCTAATTTACGAGCCAAAATCATACCAGAGTATATAGTTTATATTGTAAGGCAATTTGCTAAAAGCAAAAGTCAACTAACCAGAGTTGACAAAAATAAATAGTAACGCATGAGGTCAACAAAGAAATGGATTCAGTTTCTGTGATATATTATGCCAGTCATCTATCAAGTTCGAATCCCAGTCTTTAATAAATGAAAAATAGATTGCGTTTTGAAATGAGGCCAGGTTTTTAATGATCATATTAAACATTAAATTTAATAAAAATTGTATTTTTCTTAAATTCAGAATGTGGAACCTTTTCAATATAACAGCGATAACTGGAGTTCAAAAGGCTGCTTCGTAAACATTTCAGACGGACTAAACAAAGTCAAGAAAAGCAACGGAAGTGACGGCATACCAGTTAAGTTGCAGATGCTTCGAAAATCACAAAGTGACGGGAGATTTCGTTACGACTTACGTTTAAATGGAAAAGAACGTGAACTCCGCGTGTCAGTCCGAGGTTTGTGTTTCATTGCTAAGTATTTCCTCTCAACTTATTTAATTTTTACTAGTATTTGGCTATTGGAATTTTTTACTTAAACTTCCCGATTCGTAGGCATTCAGTAACGCAGAAATCTAAAAATGTTGAATAGTATTTATAGTTTAGTTGATTCCCATACTAAAAGGATTGTGTTACGCCAGTTCGTCTTATTTTCATGAATTTACCAGTGAATTTTCATTAAAGTACAGTCTCATATTTCAACTTTTTTTCTACGAGAACACGCATCAAATGTTTCATTACTTAAATGCTTTGATTAACCTTCAATTCCCTTCGAAATCACATTATTTGTTGGTTTAATTTGACTGCTGAGCAATTTGACGGCATTGAAATAAAAGTCAACCGCTTCAAAAAACGCAATGCAAAAGTAGGCCTAGCCACTGCCAGAGACACCGTTAGAGTGAAATTTAATGTCACATTCAAAAATGAGTATTATTTAGAGCTCCATATTCAAAAGAAGATGTCTAGCTAACTGCTAATACAAGCGGGCCTGTGGGTCTCAGGAAGTAATTGAGAAAAAGACGACTCGATGGCTGGGATAACACAGTTATTTGCCTGAGGTTTCGGAATCCATTGTGGATACATCATCAGATACATAAGCAGGGAGCAGTAGCAGATACGGGTGACAGATGCACAGGCATTTGCAATATTTACAGGATACATAATTGCTACAAGCATAAAGCGAAAACAGTTAATACCTTCTTGAGCGTTTACAGTTTGTTAAGCACCAACTTGCTGACCTTTCATCAAGCAGGGTGGACCCGGGCGTGATGATTGTTCGGCCAGCGGGCTCTGCGGTGTTAGCGTCAGACGAGGCGGTGGCCTATGTCTTCCCCAAGTATCGACTTGCTTTGAACAGATTGAGTCGCAGCACCGAATATGGACTCGTCAGATCATTGCGTTGATTGATGGATCAGGGGATGTAAACCATGACTCACGTTATTCTCGGCTCATTCAATCGTAAGCTCTTGCAAGAGTTAAGGCCTCATCAAATTTGAATGCGTGGCCGAGTCCCATCAAATGAGCTGAAATTTAGGAATTTGCATCATTTCTTCACAATGCTGCCGTGTCCTCAGCAATTCGCATCTTCAGATATCTGCCAGCTTCTTCGACGTAGTTACTTTTTCCTTAACTGCACCAGATCCTGCAGACGATTGCAGATGCTTTTTTGCCGTGGCAGTGCGTCTTTCAGTTTCGTTATCTGACGCTTAATGCTTGCCTCCGGCCTGCGTACGACTCCAACTCCAAGTGGTGCGAGAAGGCGGCCGAAAACCTCCGAGAAGTTTTTGCAGTACGGGATTGTTCGCGAATTTTTTTGATTCAGTTCGATTTTGTTGGCTATCTTTGTATGCAAGCACCGCTTTACGAAGCTGCGCGGGTAGCCATTTTCTCTGAACACCCCTCGAAGGTATTGTATTTCGGCGACTTGGTCTTAAGTGCTGCTGAGTTATCATCACGTCCGATCCATTATGCGTAATGAAAGTTCTGCAAGCCAGGGCCCACATGCTGATCAACAAGCTATTAACGCTCAAGTAAGCAATGACGGAACAAGAGTTTTATTTTCCTGACGTTTCGGATTCCGTCGGGAATCGCTAATCATAGATGATGGTAACATATTCATAATTATGCACACACTGTTTTGTATAAATTCTGCAAATTCCTGTGCATATGTAATGCGTATCTGCTTCTCCTGCCTGCTTATGTACTGGTGAATCCGCGATGGATATCCAAACGTCATGCACATAAATGTTTTGTCCCACCGATCGAGTCATCTTCATCTTTTCAATCTCTGACGGAGTCTTCTTTTGATCTCTTCGGTTATATCCGAAATTTGAAAAGTGTACTGGATGCTGAAATTTACCAATTTTCACCAGCGTCTGGACGTTTGGGGATTTAATGTGTTCAGTTGGAACGTAAAACTTTATATTTAGTTTTATTTTTTAAGGTTTTCTCAATTGGTTGTTTATGTGTGCGTCCAATTTATACCGAGATCCAAAGCCGATTAGTGAGATGTTATCTGGGAGATAATAGGTGGAAAACCCGAAACAATGCAGACGTATTTTGCTTTTGCCCGTTTGCAGCTTGATTCTAATTTATCTGCAGGACACGCCATTTGCACCTTTTGGACAACTTTTTGGCTGAGCCCAAAAAGTGTACGCTCTCCTTTTTGACGAGGGTCTCTATTACTTCAGAGTTTTAGCCGGTAAACTTACTAATTGCAATGATTAAAGGTCAGCTGATTTGTCATTTACGACAATGAAGCAACAGAATGCAAAGCTGGAGAATGCTCCACTTACCTTCTTCATTTGTGTAAAATGCGGCCTTCTACGCGTATCGCTTGATTCCAAATTGCTTTGTCTTACCTATATGTTAATCCTAGGCTTGCTAATTGCTTTGTCCTCCAGTATTTTTTAATTTATTTTATCTGAAATTAGCTAATTGTCGTGTTCATCTCAAACAAAATTTTCGAACCGGTGCTAAACTACATAACCGTATATCTAGGGAATGACAGGTATAAAAAAAGGAGAGCAGGAGTTTCCTTGGTAGCGCAAATATGTTCTTATTTATATTTAAATGCCTACTCCAACGTTTCATGTAAGACAGAAACTTGGGGCATTTTACATGCGATATAACTATCCCAAACGTACCCTTACCCTAACTTCTACCCTAAACCTAACCATTACCCTAACCCTTACCCGAACCCTTAACCCCAGCCCTTACCCTAACCATAACACTAACCTTAACCATTAACCTAACCCTTACCTTAACCCTAACATCAATTAATTGTGTAGGCATTTAAATATAAATAAGAACATTTATGCGCTACCGAAGAAACTCCTGCCCAAAGAAGTTTCGCAGTATACTCTTTATTACTTAGAAGTTAATGTAAGGTCATCACTTCCAACTATTTTGAGAGGAAGCCTCAATAGCGTCTGACTTATGCAAGGCTGTCAATAGGATCATGACCATTTTCCTATTTGGCTGCAAACAATTTGCAAATGATCTCATTATACAGAAAAAATCAGAAAGAGATTTTCCTTGTGATTTTCTTCAAATCTTTAGAACGACGACGGTGCCTACGGTGTCCGCGAGCAATACTAATCAATATTTATTACTGTGACGTGCCGCACTAACTTACTAAAATTTATTCAAAGGTTTACTCAATTTCGAAGTTGTGATAAGGTAGGGCAAAGTTTTTGGGCTGCAAATGGATGTAAACTTCACATGTCAAATTTTCTTATATCTACTGGACTATTACTATATTTTAGTTACTGCAGCAGAAAATTATGTCTTCTCTCGCCTTACTATTTCAGACTTCATAAAAGTGAATGGCTTAGCCGCAAAATTTATGAATGTGGAATAATACCTATCATTATGCAGCGATGTGAAATAGGTAGAAATCCTATTATTTGCGGCAATTTGAGGTGGTTATGTTGGAAAACACCCATAAAATGTAGGACTTGCTTATGATCTCTGTGAATGCCATATTTTGCACTGGCATCAAGTTTTTGTTGGTGGTGAGTATGCTAGTTTCATCACAATTTCTAAAAAGTCTTGTTTAACCACGCCCTACTGTGTTACACATCGGAACGGTAGGAAATCAAAAAAGCGGACTTACATATTTTTCTGTCCAGAAGCGTTTCGAATAAGTACATTTTCCACGCATTCTGACAGACGCGGGCGACTTAAGAAATTGTGTTCTTTTAGCATTTATTAGAAAGCGTAATGTGTTTGACATCGACCTTCAGCAGCGAGTAGCACTAGAACAGAAATAACTCCCCAGTGTTGGTAAGTCGACTCACTATCACGTACGAGCTAGAAAGGCCAAGTATAAGTGGTCAAAAACGGAATAAACTGCGCATAATTGAGGCTAATTGCTGCCAAAACATATGAAAATGTTTTAAAATAATTCCCATAAAGGAGTATAAACTTTCCGACGACTACATTTAGAATAGCCATTTAACTGTATAACTCTCTTTTCATTATGACCGTAGAAGGAAATAAAATTACCTGCATAGTTGCCTTTTTACTGCGGACTGCAACGACCTTTTGTTGTAAAAATGGTGTTTTGTCAATGATCTCTGTCGCGGATATGCAAACGCGAGACGGCTTTCCTGCCTTACGGATTTGGTATCTAGAAATGATAAAGAATATCCCATTCCTAAAACAAACAAAATGGCTATGTTTGTACATATATAAAGGATGGAAGTTGAGACTTTCCCACAGGCATCGAAATACAGGATTCATTTTTAGTTGTACTCCCTGGTCAAAGCAATTTGTGTGCATCAAATCTGCCTACTCCTTGTCTATTCTGGATTTATCTCTGATAATGTGTTCAAGACAGAATTCGAAGCGTCAGGCAAATTAATTTCTCATTACAGCGATCGCATCTTCTACTGCCTAACTTCCACTTTCAGCCGTTAACATCTCGTCCTAAGGCTGAGCGCCTGACTTTTGAGTTCAGTTGTTTTGGGCATTGAGCATGATTCTCAAACCTTTTTCCTTCTTGTCTGTAAAAAAATATGCGAGACCGTACGGCATCACTGATATTGTTCTCTGTACTAAAAACGCTTCTTAAGGGTCAGATGTTCGCCGCTTATGACAACACACTAGACAAGACATTTATCAGTTCGCGCTTCAGACAAAGAGGCACAAATATTGTATATTTCATGGACACGTTTGACAACGCTATCAACTCGATAAAAGCTATGAGCCTTTTCTTACTATGACGTTGGCAGGGGGACTGGTTCCTGAGCGTAGTGATAGGCTGTGGGCTCAGGGATTAGCGGCTTTCAGACATGGTACTCGGAGTTACCAAGTTCTTTCGGACGCAAAGGATCTCTTAGCGTACCTGGATGGTAGCCGCTTTAGCCACAGCCAACAGACGCTCTCAAAAGAATCTTGCATAGCTTAGGAGTACCTTGTGGATTACTTGACAGGCCGCTTTGGCATCCACGCGATGGTCTGAGTCTATTAGGTGCGCTAGAATGTTACTATTTATATTCTTGGCAACAGAAGCTAATGTACACCCACTCATTTATTCCTACAACCTGCATGTTTTCCTACGAAAACGGTGTTTAACGGTTTTTTTTGGGCTGCGCATTAGAACACGCAGTGGAATATCATTTAATAAATGCTAAATTCATTATTATTTTACTGTATTTAGAAGTAGCATTGATTTATATCTGTAGATTTTCCTTATCCGTATTATTATTAAACTTACTGCGGAAAAAAAAAACAAATAATCAAATTTCAGGTTTCTTAAATTTCCCGAAAAATTGAAACGGTGGTTAAGAGGTCATCTACTTCAACTTACCTATTGTCCAACTTACGTTCTGGAGTTTGATTAGTATAGTCCGCGGTACGAAACGCCGCGCACACCTTCAATTTACATGCGGAACAACCTGCTCCCAGCGGCCGCGGGAAGCACTTTACGCTTACTTCTAAACATTTCTTTCTCTGCTTATCCTATTTCCCCACCCCACAGAACTCTTTAACCACCATTTTTGCAGGAAAAAATGCTGAGACCAGGGGCATACGAATGGGGCTACATAAGCTACTTTTGCCATATTCTTTATTTGGCCCTACTTACCATGCTGGATTATGTTCTCGTACTCTTTTGGACAAACACTGGCTCTAATAAACAGTTATATACTAGCGCACCTGGCAACACATTACATTTTCTTGTATTTCGGTCTAAAAGTCCTGAATTTGTAGCATTCACGTTCGATATGCCCACTTCAGTTTCACTAGTGTTACCAAAGCTTACCAAATTAAAGATGACTCCGCGTATTTTGTTTGCGGTTGCGTGTACCCTATATGTTTTTCAATGTTTTAGCCATTGATGCCCAAGCACAATGGTTTGGTAAAAATCAGAATTGCCTAGCTAGACACCTTAGCGCGCAATAGAGTCCACTTTACGTTGTGTGACCTTGCTTCAGCTCCTTGCTTATCCTTTTCCGCTGCTCTCACTGTAATTGATTTTGAGCTTTAATTTATTTATCAAGGTGTTCATCACGATCTCATGACTGCCATCTTTTGTCACCACCCAAGTACATCTTTACCTGGGAAAGTTCACACTCTGCTTCGAGACAAAGAGCACAGTTTACGACTGAAGGTGGTTGACCTTCAGCGTCATCGTTTTGCTTGGCATGAGAAAGTGGCTGGAGCAAGTGCGGGTGCTACTAGGATTCACGCACTTTTAACTGGTGAGTATAGCATGCTACAGTGATCACCCTCTTTTTTCCTCTCGTGCTATTACTCCTGTTTTTGACTCTGTCTTCAGCTTGACTTTGCTACGCGTTAACATTCGTCTAAATTGTTTCAAGACTGCAAATATTGGATTTTGTAGCAGGTGCTAAGTTGATAGTCATACATGTAAGGATGCTAAAGCCTAATAGTTCATGACATTTCAGTGGTCTGTGTCACTAACGGCCTTCAAGACAGCACACCAAATATTTTTTTCGTATAACCAAGCCTTTACTTTGCCTTCTTTTTTGAATAGGTATCGTGGGTATGCTTAAAGTAAATATGCAAAATTAAATGGCCTGGCCATTTCAAATAATATTGTAGGATATGATGAAGTGGAACTGGCAAAGGCAAGGGAGCCTGGATGGCCATTTCTGGCATAATAGCCGTGATCAGTCAGTCATAGCCAGTTCTACATCAGGATCTCCAAATATGCGAACCTGGGATCCTTTGGTCATTGATTGTAATACTTCAACATTGGATATGACTGGCTGATTACAGCTCATATGCCCGAATTGTCTCCCTTGCATTTTTCGATCTCACTTCATCGCATACTACAATTTCCTATGCAACCGCCAATGAGGGCTCTAAAAGTAGGCAGTTATTTCACTTGTCACTTTCAAATGTCTCATAGGTCTTGAATTACACCCTATTTTTCCTTGTTTGATTGAAATCAGTGAACGTTCTTTCAAATCGAAGAACAATTTTCTTTCGTTTTAAAACACAAGCATTATATCACACCCATTTGTTCACACATTTGGATGATTATGGTGTTGTGCTCATGTGTCTTGATTCGTCACAGAAAATAACCGAGTTCTTTGATACATTTTAACTTGAAGAGGAATATCAGCCGGATAAAATTTTGTGCAGTCAGTAGGATTTTGGAGCATGTGGCTTTTGAAATTTTAAGGTAAATTTAACTAAATAAAAGTAATTTCACTAACAGCTGAGCATTTTTTTATCAGACGAGCTTAGTTAAACCACAGCTAAGACTTCAGCCATATGTACTTAACAGCGAACTCGCGGAAAATACAGAGCGGATGACAATAAATGTCTTCAATTTCTTTATCATCGTCAGCTGGTCAGCACTCTTGATTGGAAGCTAAGACAAATTATGATTTAATTGTTCCCGCATGCACGTACAGTACGATATTTCTTTGATTTAGGAGAAGAAAATTGACATAAAAGAGTGTGTTTTCACTTGGCCTTGCGTGCAAAAAACGTGAATATAAGAAAATTTACTCTGAGAGGAAGACCCGATCGCTGGAACAATATGTTGATTCGCCTGACATTTCGATATCCGTCGCGGATTCGTCATCAGAGACATGAGTTGTCTGTTGTTACTAATTCTGCATGTTGGTAACGGTTCTGTTGTGAAAATTTCAAAAGCATAGCAAGTTTAAACAAATATAATAGCTTCAAGAAAATTTGTTGGTCAAATGTTTTCTCATCAGAGTTATGCTTAAATACATGTGTGCACAAAGTTCCTTCGGCTTAACTAAGATACATCCCTGAGCGTTTTAGTGACTTTTGCCTGCGAAAGGATGACAAACTGTTTGTGGCGGTCTCAAAGCATGGCCGCCGTTTCATAGAATATACATTGCTGCTACTGGATTTTTATGCGTGAGAAATTCGCAGCGCGATGGATGCATATTAAATAACCTAAGAGAGTCATCCGAATGCCCTATGACCACTCGACTTTCCTATTGCCTTTACTCGCCTAGGTGCCGTTCTTAAAACAATGCATCATAAGCGTTCTTAATGCACACCATATTTGCGTGAAGACAGGAGCAAAATTTGGGAGCGACAGGATAGATTTTTGCCGGTTTGTAGTAGTTATACACTCGAGCCTACAGAGCACTAACTCCTATGCCTATTTTGAGGTACTTTTATGAAGCTTGTGATGAAAAAGAGAACTTACAGTCATACTTTAAAAAAATCACTAAAATTGGGGCATTTCTGAAACAGTTTTTAAAGTAATTGATCATTTTTTGATAGTATCATTCACTTTGCTATGGAAAATATAAAACTGTTATTTTTTACCTAAATTAAGACGGAAAATGGGCGTGATAAACAAAATTGACATGTCCGATTGGGCCGCAAACAAGCAAAAGGCTTCTGTTTGAAAGGTGTTTCTCCAATCTGTGGAAATAGTTTAGCGATAGGCTATGTTTTTTTTCGCGCATATTATACTCTGAATGTTTTTTATTTTACACTTTGAAATCCGGGAGCAATGACAACTTATATGAGCTTAAATAAATACATACTACAGTGGAAGATTTGTTCAGCATCAGTTTATGGTAGTCTATATTTACTTGGTACATTTATCTCTGGTTATTATCGAACTCTTACGGTCACGTTTTTCAATACGAAAAGATATGTATTCAAGGACGTTAAAAAACGATAAATGTAGTATAATCAACAAATGTGTCATTTTTTCACAGAAACTCTTGAAGTTTGGGAAAAAATGAAGCATTTATTTTGAGTCCTAAGGATAAGAGGCAAATTTTGATGTTAACAGACTAAAATTTATCATTTTTTCATCAATTACATTTCGACAGTACGTTTTTTGTCAATCATTTTCGTGATTTAAACTCAAAATATGTTTTTTTGGAACTTAAACCTGGCTTTTACAGATAATATATTGACTTACAAAAACGCAGAAGTTATTCGACTTATTGACTTTCCAAAATTACAGTTATTTAAGCCATGCTTTCTTTCTTATCATGCTTTAAATATTACTTTAACGTTCCATAGAGGCCACACACAATAAAACTTTAGTTAGCCCATGAAGATAATATGTGTAAGCAGCAGTCGTGGAATAAAGGAACGTTGCAAAATTATCCTTATTTAGTGGGCTGCCGTTGGAAAGTTGCTGAAGCACCTATTTCTCTCGAACAAAATAGACGTAAGACAAAATTTCTGAGGCGTATAAACACTTTTTCCAGCTTCTTATCTACAATACATCAAACACTTTATTATCCACACTTATAGTCACATTTTTATTGGTAGTTGCTTTATGTAATAAAATTGTGAGCCTTTATAAATTGGGGGATGCTGGGTCACAAAGCGCATATAACAAGTAATTTAAATGAGGAAACACGGCGCCGGGGTCTATTGCGTATGTTTCCAATATTTACGCTCCCATTTCGTTTGAAAAATGAGAACGATCGCAATGTTGATGAAAAAAATGGCCCAGTATAGAGCCTTTATTTACATAGATTTCATTGTTACACTGATATTAATCACTTTCGTATAACAACATAATACTTATGTTCATAGGTATGAACTTCTATTTCAATTAATAGTGATAACTTGCTTAAGACATCTTTTTATTTATTTATGCCTCCGGTGAGTGCAATCATGTGGCATAATTCGGGTTAAAAATCTCGAAAATTCATTTTCTTTGTGGACAAATACCGTTTTATCAGAGTCACCCTTCATAACTGAGAATTGAAAAATATTGTTACTTAAATCGTAGTAAGTAGAAAAATACTCTTTTTCTGTGTTTATAACAATGATAATGTCCCAATCTCTCGTCGAAGGACAAAGCGAAACCTAACAACTATGCACCAAGGCTACTCTCCTTCTTTTTGAATGTGATCTTTGGCCATCGTACGAATGCACACATCTGATTAAAAGTCCTTCTTCTTCTTCTGCTCCCTCATCTTTTCTCCTTTTGCCTTTATGGCATATGAGCTCACCATTTGAGGCACATGTTTACAATCTTATGTTCCGTTACTTGGCTTCCACATCCTGCAGTCCATTTAATCTCATAAAGCTTTCTAAACATCCTTTAACTTCCGTTTTGTATATAAGAACTCGAATAAACATAAAATTATATCGAAAGGTAAATTGGCGTGGATAAGATGGCTATCGACAAATTCACTTCAGGCCTGTATATTTATATGATAATTGAATAAATACACTTTGCTGGTTGATGGTGAAAATAAGTTATCGAAAGCAAACAAAGCTTGCCCATTTATCTTTTTATATTCACAAGGGGAATTTTTTTTCAAATTTAGAGCATTGTTCGTTACCGTTTGCCATATCGACCGAGGATATTATTGTCAAAATAGCATCATTGTATTAACTAATGCTGATCTTTTCCTTTTATATCATTCCTTTATAAAGCTAATAATGATAAAAACGCTTTAACTGTACTTTTTGCGTCCAAGTGTATTGCATTAAATTCTTGAGGAAATGGTTTAAACCTTAATTGTGGTAGACACTGACATAAAACATCAGCGAAGCGCGACAACCGACTTTACGATAGCATGTTTGTACATGTTAAACAAGCGTCAAACTGAGCAGATGCAAAATCTCGTTTACCATAGTTATACATATTTCGGACCTTTTCAAGGAAAGAACATGTGCATTAGTTTGTGCTGAAACAGACATTTAACACACTCGCTCATCTTTAATTCGTCTTATTTCGATGGCAAGATAATAATAAGGAGCTTGAGAGTGGATGTTGTCGCTGCGGCTGGCTGAACTCAACAGTCCTTCCACAAGCACCACATTGAGTTCGACCGTCACTCCCGCGGATATCCACCACGATCTTTTACAGGTTGAAGCAACGCCGTTACCCCCACGGAATGATAATGAGAGTAGACTTGCGGAGAATCTACCCCACTCTCTCCCCACCTACGAACCTTACCCAATTGTCAAGACAAAAGGCAAGGAGACCAGAGATGGGGGAGGGCACAGGAAGCTGGCATGACCAACACTTAATAAGTGTAACAACAACTCACCTTGCTAGGTAAGCGCGACAAACGCCACATTTAGAAGGGGCCATTGAGCTTGACTAAGTCCATAACAAGCCACTCCGGTTAGCAACACATATACTGTTCAAGTAAGCCAGTCACTTAGCAACCATCTAAGCCACGGCTTTAAGCACACAGTGATAGCTTTAAGTGCATCAAATTGTGTTTAGTGAGAAAAAAATGCTGAGGGTCAACCTCACTCTCTCCCCTACCGCAAACAACAGGCCACACAGCAAAAAGCCACACAATACACGACAGTTCGACCATTCCTCTCGACTGTGTCCACCACGAACTTCAGCCGGCTAAAACAGCACGGTAACTCCCGCGGACTTATGGTTAAAGTAGACTTGCGGAGAATTTATCCCACTCTCTGACCACCACCACAACTGTCAATACAAAATTCAAGAAGGTCGGATATGTGAGGGCGCAGGCGGCTGGCGCGACCAACACTCAACATGCGTTTCAACAACTAACCTCGTTAGATAGGCTCTCATGTGGGAGCGCCATAAAGGCTGCATGCCTAAGGAGCCATTGAACTTGATCTCAACGTGCAGTAAGCCACACCACACAACTGCCAACTGCGGTCTCCTACCACACATGCACAAAAAACCCGATCCCCACAACCATTGTTTGCTGTCATCTGCTCAATGCTTACATCGCTGGCAGTGTCATAAAGGTCGCATTGAGAAAGCGAGCCCTTGCGGCCTGACTCTCAGTGCTGTGATAAAGGCAGTCTGCCCATCATTTGGCAGCCTTCCTAGCCACTATCTTCCGCGTCAAATGATAGGTTCTAGAGCGTCGCGCTAAATGAAGAGCGTAATTTTACTAATTAACCTCAGGTATGAATTTCGCATTGTCAGCCTAACCCACTCCTCTCACGTCCATGCACAAAATAGCTGCTCAATACTGACAACCAGCTAGCAATGAAATGGAGGGGAGCAGTTGCTAATGCGTCATTACGTTCTGCATATTAGACTACCCAGAACTTTGGGAGACCCAAAGAACGCATTCAGCGAGCCACTCTGGCTCCCGTTTTCTTCCAGGATGATTCTGCAGAGTATGTAAAGAGTGCTCACTGACAGTCTTCTCGTACCCAACAAAACAATATTGTAAATCTGCAATGCCGAATACGCGGTCCACGGCCTTAAACCTTGCTGACTCATATGCGGCCACCAGCGAAACCTCCTTAAGCCCAAACTGCGCCAAGCTGAGACTAAATTCGTGCCAAATAGTGGTTCACAGGTTGAATAAAAAAGTTACAGTCATGAACCACAAGGATCTGGTCCTAATTATACCGACAGAAAGTGAACACAGTAACTTAGAACTACTCTTATAGAGGGACATGTATTTTTACTCATTGACTGGCACTTCACATTTAAAACATTATGCACGCGTGGGCAGAATGGCTGAAAACCCTGGTACAAAAAGACCCCGAAGATTACGAGATTGACTAGATCGGCTCTCTGCTATGCGTTAACGGGCATTAATCAGCGATATCAACTTTTGCCTACTTTAGTCAATGATGCTATTAAAACTTTTAGTTATGGTCCAAGGGTCTCACCTCTTGAGTAATCGTAACTCAACAATTAGTCAGTATTTTCGATATAAAGAACACGTAGTAATCTTTTGCGATCAAAAATATCCAAAGGAGTTTGATTTGGAGATCTTTAAGAGCCGTCTTTTCTTGTTGCCATCAAGATCAAAATTTTGAAGAATATTGCTTGCACTCTGCCCGTAGTCTCAAATCAATCATCTTTATCAGTCAATGATTTTGTGTGATTTCTTTGATTGTTCCTAGGCTGCCGGCTTTCTAAAAAAAGTAGAATTCAAAATGCCCGAAATTGTTATTCCCTACGACAGCAGGAGGTCACTGATATTACTGGAAATGTGGATTTGCATATTTCGGTGCGCAGGAAGAAGCTGCGCGGTTTTCCTATTGAAGGAAAAAAACGAACATATTCTAAGAACTTTTTTTCCCTTCTGATGATGATTGGCACCCCAACATTCAACCGCCAGTCTACTTCGGTGACAATGCACTTATAATCCACCGCTGTCTACCATGACCGCATAGCCAAAATTTTCCTTCATCTTGTGTTAGACATGACCATCTCCCACCATTGGTCCAGTATGGTTTGCGTTTGTGTGTGGGAACGCGAAGCTCCATCCTTAAAAATCGTTGATTCTGTAAAAAATAAAGCTCTGCAACCGGCGACCAATCAAAGCGGCTGTTTAAATAGCTCTGCGCGAGCGCATTTCCGCGTGTGCGCGCGCCCGCGTGCTTTCGAAAAAGGAACGCATGACCATACGCCTGCAAGCCACTCGCCTTTTCCCCTTCCAGGCCAAACACTTTTGCCTGCTAGTAGTCAGTCAGGCCGCCGAAACGTGACGGAACCAGCGATTGGTTTCGTCTGCGTCTTACCCGGCGAACTTACCAAGTTCATTTGAAGATACTTTTTACTGTAAGTCCTTGAATGGCTGTCTGACAAATAATCGAATGGAATGTTTCAGAATGTGCTTTTTACCGGTTTTTGTAATTTAATACATTTCACTGTAGATTCTTAACATTTTCGAGTCCAGCCTATTAAAACACAACCTTTTGAATAACGCATTTAAAGGGAAATACATTATAAGTAAAAAGCTAACACCGGTTCCTATTGCGTCATCCGACTTCATCAAATGTGCAACAAAAAGTTAAATTTTCAGACCTGCTAAAATAAAATCGATAGCCATTTTTTGTGTGCAATATTTTGTCACCTATTTGCGATTAAAAAGTATTTCTTGGGATACCTACACTGCAGTCTGTACAAAAAATATGACATTTTAAAATCAAGCTTCTGCTCATTGTTACTACCAGCTAAGTTCGAAGACAATAGTCCAGGCCAAAAAGATTTAATTTGCTTAATTTTATTGGCTTTGGTTAATTTTCTGAATCGTATTACATCACAATCAACAAGACATTTTAAGCAGATATTTTAACCTAATAGATATATATTTACACTAGATAAACTACTGATCATTATTTTTTTACCGGCCACATACAACTGCGGATAGGAAACAAAGTACGTGTAAATTAAAGAGGGATCAACGCACTTTTTACTTCGGTAAGAGGCTTGCGTCAGAGGAATTTAAGTATCGTGGTAAACTTTTGAGAAACTGTATTTGCAATTTATTTTCGATTAGATGCACAACATGTACGGACCAGCACTGAATGATTATAAATTGTTATCCTTCACTTGAAAATGGTATTATACGATTTTGCTATATTACTCGTTTCCCAAATCTGACCAACAAGTAGAATATACTCGTTTCAGAACCAAAAGTATCTCGATCGTAAACTTAATTATTTTTTGGGAAAAAGCAAAGTAGTTGACAACAACCATCAGTATATTGATCTGGCTGTAAAACAGCTGTTCGGTGTGCTTGAGCTATGAAGATTAACGTGTTCTTATCTGGGTCTGATCTAAGTTTCTGGTAAAATTAATGGAGGATTTTGTAAGGTTGAAGCCGAGGAGTCTACTTGTTTGTTGCAGTGGCAGATGACCTCCAGTTGAGCGGCAGTCGAACCGATTCTGCGAAATAATCGACCATCATACGATCGCGTTTTCACTTATTTCCACCATAATGAAAGTTTTAAGCTGAGGCTTGCAATTTTTTCAGGCT
Source organism: Ligula intestinalis (assembly GCA_036362985.1). Classification (NCBI taxonomy): domain Eukaryota; kingdom Metazoa; phylum Platyhelminthes; class Cestoda; order Diphyllobothriidea; family Diphyllobothriidae; genus Ligula; species Ligula intestinalis. The sequence goes on from JAYGXS010000001.1 coordinate 26,959,421, forward strand.
GAACGAACTTTTTGGGCATGAGGATGTAGGTTTAGGCAGATATTTATGTAAAAGCTTATGATATTTAAACTTACTTTTTGCCAGATCCATGTCCTTTTCCACTTTTTCCTGGCTTTTGATCAAACCTTGATAATATCGATGCGGTGCCCGAAACCTGGAATACACCGTACAGAATTGTTAAATCAAGTCCTGTTAACTGTAGGGCGTCTTAAATTTAGAAATATTATTAATGGATGCCTATCTGAGGTGGCCAGCTAGCGTCTGGTACGTTACGTCCAACAGATAATAAACCACGCCGTACTGTGTACTGGGTGCCTAACTTCCAAACACTCCTGATTTTTTTCACTCCCCATGCATTTACCATTACGTAAAGTGGTTAGGCGAATACAATAAATCTAGCTTCGGGAATCCTCTCAATTCATTCAAATGCGCGCATTTTCGTCATTTGGATCGTTTATTGCGTCAACATCCAGCCGGTTTAAGGCATACATTCGTGTGGTTGACGGTTGCTCTTCTTTTCAGATTTGCATATTGAATACCAATTCGTAATTGGCAACTCAGTTCTCAGTTTCCCAAGTCGTCAGATTCATTGTCAATCTATATCAAGCATAGACCAACTGATGTTCTTCCCACATTTGTGGTTTCAGTTGCTAACGATCGCTCCCAAAAGTCCTAAACAGACGCAGAGCTGCATGTTTATTGCTTGCTCTCTGAGAAAATATCTTCCATGATTACGCGCACCCTCGACAGCAGTCCACTATCCATGTTTAGACCCCGAACGATTCTCCTGAACGGTAGAGAAAGCATCTAAGGTAAAACAAAATCAAAGTATTACACACAACCTAAACACTCACAGCGACTGCTTGTTCTTTTTATTCAAATGCTCATTGCAAACTTTGTTTATATTTGCTGCTCACAGCTGAGGAAACGAAGGATCTTAAGGGCAACGGGGTCGTCTTCACTTCCTTCTGCAACTGCGACATGACTTCTGGCTCCATCTTAAGTTTCTCAAGCAAAATAATTTTTAGTCCTCCTTTCAGGTTATGCGTTTCCCGAGGGAACAATCGTGTTATCTATGATTGTTTTTCCTAAAAACATTGCACACTGATTGCATAAACTGAAATTGCAAATTACCTGGTAAACTAACTACGACCTAAATTGCACCTATGGGGGACTGAGAGTCCGTGCTTAAATCGTCAAAGGTACCTCGGATATCCCTATCAGTACAGCACTGCTTTTTTTATTTGCTTTACACTAATGGCCTCTGTGATTATTATATCGGTTGTAAACAGGGGTATTTTGGATCTAAAACGCATTGATTAGAGCCTTTAATCTTAACAATTCGTGGTTCTTTCTCTTTCTCGCCGCTATTTTACTATTACTCAATTTGATTTCTCAGATAAAATGTTATACTCTTCAAACCGGATTAGAAGGTTACGGCAATAATATCGCATCCACTAGAATTTCTGAATACGAGTGAGGTATCCGGCGCTACATTCGTTTTTTATGAAAGATCTACCGTTAAGAAAAGCTGTAGAATCTGTACTCCGATTGCGTCATACTTCTGCAAATGACAATGAGGGATTGTGGTTACTAAAATTTAATCCCTAGAAATCTACAATTTTTCCCTTCTAGCATTGCCTAAAGTTCGTTTCGGGGTAACAAATGGGCCAATCACCGGAAGCATTCAATCACATCTTTAAGTATGCGTTCAATCAGAATAATCTAATAAAAAGAAAAAGCACTTCTAAGTTAATCAGCGGAAAGTAAGATCCTCACGTTATGCACTTCACCTTTATAAAAATCTCGAATTCTACTTCTTTGGATATCAAACAGTTCAGAAAATAATCCGCATTTATTGCTTTTATCATGATGTGTGGATTCGTTTTCGCATAGCCAATTCACATTAAAAGCTGCATACATTAAGTGATTTTCGGTTTCATCCAATAATTAAGCCAAATGAATAACGTAGATGGCTGATACTTTTGTCAAGTAACAACAATTTCCAATCACTTTCTGCACTTGTATTAATTCCGCAAGGCATTGCAATTAAATAGTTAATCCGAGCAATATTAATGCATTTCTTTTTGTTCGGAGGAGTCATCCTCTTGCTACACACGAAATCATATCCTGTATGGCAAACACGTTGACTGGCATTTAGGCCATCTTACTAACTAAACGAAAGCCAGGTTAGAAGAATAAGTCTACAATAAGTCATAAAATGTATCACGTCCGCAAGATTTCTTTATAGAAGAGAAACTGTTACTTTACCAAACAGAAAAAAATAGCGGATTATTTTTCGTTAAATCTAACATAGGGAGGACAATGTCCATTATATACAGGGTGTCTACGAAGTCTGGGTACATAGGGGATAAATACATACATTTAGAACAAAACAATTTTATTGAGTTATAATGTTAAGAAATTATATTTTCAATCTGAAGTCCGGTCCCTCGAACAGCGTGTATTGAGACATAGAGCACGTGAGAGCAAGCAGAGCGAGTCAGCAAGTCAGAATGTAAGAGTGCAAGTCAGTCACCGAAAAAGGCTCTAGGTTATTCATTCAGTGCGCATAGCGAGAAGGCGTCAGTATTCACGGTCCAATCAGATAGGACGGAAAAACGATAATAATTGACGCTTTTTCAAGCCACGGCGTGGGACTTTGCGCTGCAGCTGCGCTGAGAGCCTAAGCGTTGTTAACTTATCATGGGACTCTGCCATCCCAACAAAAATAAAATAAATGGATAAAATATTAAAACTCATATGCACTCAGACTTTGTGGACACCCTGTAGTAGACAAAAATACATTTCAGAATCGCAATGGAATAAGCATCATCCCTGGCGTTTTATCTCTGGGAGTAGAGGAATAACGTAAGGTTCAAGATTGGGCTAAGTTTAAATGCTGAGTACTGTTACGTGAAGGTTAAAGGCTAAGTTTTGGATAAGCATAAATGTTTCCATCAGGGTTTGGATAGGGGAATTGGAAAACTCTGGCATGTTGTGCAGGGCTACATGTGGAGTCTAAAGGGTGTTAAGAATTCCTTATAGGTAACACTGCAGTAACAGAACATCCCAGGTTTCTGTAAATCATAACCTTTGGTACGATGTGTTATATGGATGGAGTATATGAGGAAAAAGAAGTAAGTTTAATAGGAATACCTGTTTTCGGCAATTATCCTAAGGTCATTAACATTGCAACAAAATGAATGTTTTAACGTGTAGAAAAACCAATAATTGTCTAAAGTGGGTGGCGATTTGCCACTGTGGACTATATCAGTCTGCGCAAGTAGGTCAGATCGTTGTGTTGGGTGAACGACTGCCACAAGTGGGTGGGGGCGATTTGCTATCGTCACCTGGCATCTGCATCCGTCACAGAAGGGACAGGGCCTGTGTTAGAGTTTTCTTAAAGCACAGCACTGGATTCATTAGGCGTATATCCACTGTTTCCGCTGTTGCCAGCCCTTTGGAGTAATCGCTTGGTGTCGGGTAGACAACCTGAAAGATTTCACTAGTATCGACTCGGTTATTCGTATCGATAAGGTGTGCGAGAATACAGCTCGAGATCGATTTAGTTAAACCTTAACTTAAACAGGCTGGTACGTATTCACATGATCCAGGCGCCTCGTTGTTCAGCCAAAGTATCTTGCCCCTGAAGAGCACGTGAAGGAGTAAGTGCACATAGATGAAGCCTTCAACGGAAGTCAAACTTTATCTCCCAATCGTAGGAAGGGAGATTTCGTGAAGAGCACGCTTAGTTCTTCGCGAGGAAAGCGTTTGTGATCGCAGTCGTGAGGCATCATCTTACCAGGTGGCTTGTTGCATCTCCTAAAGGGAGTAAATAAAAGGCACAATTATTTTAAATAACTACATTTTAGGCAACAGAAACGTGCGCGCTATTTTAAAGGAGAAATACATCAGTAGGAAACAAAGACTGCGCGACTAGTGCCTGCAAAGTTGCCACAATGGTAAATCAACTGTTGCTCGATTTCTTAGGATTGACGTAAATCCATGAAAAATCGACTTTTTTCTCACTCGTTAAACTAGCAGGAGCTAGTATAAGATTTTGGCCAGATATTGTAGAAATGTAATTCGAAAAGTAAGAGCAAATCACTAAGAAACTAAAACTAACAAAACTAAATAGTAAACTAAAAATGAAGGTAAAGAAAATCTAGACTAAAACTAAACTAAACTAAAGCTAAACTTTACTATGTAGTTACGAGCGTAAGTTCGACCAGTGCAAGCGAAGATGTCCATTATTTGGCGTAGAGCAGCGGACGGTGACTTTGGTCAGGTAAAGCGATCGTAGGTGCGCCGCTATCTTCCCCACTCAACCCTCTCAAACTGCATTAAAGTGGCGACAAGGCAAGTCAAGATGGCCGCAGAGAGAGGGGACGTAGGCCGTAGCCGCAAACACCGCCAAAGCTTAGTATGTAGTGACAGTAGACTTTGCGCCGGTACTACTGCACTGTCAACTCTCACTAACCTATAGTAGGCGTCTAGCCTGATTCTAAGAAACCAGGCCTATTTCTGCGAAACAGCCATTACTGCTATTTTTAATGGTACTGTTAGGGTACGTCTAAGTAATATGTTCTTTAGTACTATCTCAGTCTGTAATGTAACTCAGAATTGACGCTGGCTTAAGTCAGCACAGGGTTCATATCCCCTAAATCCCAAAAAGAAGTGTAATAGTGCTGGTGCTGGCACTGGTGCCACCATTTGCCAGCGTTGACGCTGAATAAACCTCCCCTAGGGCTCATATACCCTTGATCTGAACAAAGGAAGGTGAAGCTGGGTTTAATTTTTTCTGGTAAGTACATGCTTAGGGGCCCAACCAAAGCCGTGCTTGCCTCGGCTTACGCACTCTCATCTCAATCCTTTGAGCTGTACGGACTGAGATGCTGCTGCAATAGGTGCGTGCTTATGAAAGAAGTGATAATTCTAGCAACCATACTTACTGAGGCTAGCAGGTAGTATACTATAAGTACTGCCTGTTTATCTTCTTTTTAAATAGACGTACCCTGTATGCACTCCTTTATCTGTGTGGGATAAAAGTGATATGCATTTGGATAGTTATAGAACTGGGAGTCCTGAGCAAAGCTGCATATGCCATGGCTCCCTCACGTTTAACTTGATCCATCAAGTTGTTCGGACTAAGATGCTGCTGCTATAGGTACGTACCTATGTCAAAAGTACTAGAGTACGCACACGGCAAATGCTTTTCCTTCTTCCTTTAAATTATCAACTATGAAACGAGTTTTTAGTAGTATTAAAGAAGACGTTTGTTATGAAGAAGCTGTTGGCTGCCATTTAACTGAAAATTTATCATTGTTGAGCAGGAGAAAACCCAGTACAAGTTTCAAATATGACATAACTCTAGCGTTTGACTGATTCCGCTGCTGACGATTTTTCCGTACACGCTCCTGATAACTAGCAATATCGCAGCCAATATTGTTGCCAGCAAAGATAAGAGCGACTATGTTAGCAAATTATTTGTTACCTCCTACGCATAAAAGTGGATGGAAAGCTTCCTGAGGAATTCTCATCATCAGATTGTGTGTTACTGAATGCTATGCTTTATTCCTTGCTTTTATATGTTTAAATCATCTTTGGTGAGTAAGTCTCTCTAGAATATAAAACGCCATCGTTCTGACATTCAGTTATGTCATAAGACTTTTTCATGAAACTGACAACATGAAATGCCTTCATCGAGCCCTCACAAAAGTACCGTGGCGGAGTGATCCTCATTTTCTTCTTTCTCCTTCTGCAAGCCATTTGTTTGATTCTTTTTGCATTTATTAATTTTACCTGATAGCATGCTGAAACAGATATACATGCTTTCAAAAGGTGGTTGGTAGCATATTACTGTTAATCGTTTCTTATATAAAATGTTTTTGATTGCTTGATAAGAAGGTAAACTGAGTAAGTCCACTTGATGCTAGACTCTGCATCTTTGGCCCTACCTTCTAGGCAAACTGCAATAATATTTCATACCTCATCCGCATGTTCAGGACATTTTTTTAACTCCTAGGCTGGTTGACTGGCACACCGGCCTTCATCTCCATTAAAATCACCCTCATCTACAGGAGTCAAAACATATTTTATGAACTGCGTAATCCCCATTATAACCTGACGGAGCATGGACTGATTGACAAGGACATTGTTCTATTTCGACCCGACGCTACTGCCCAACACGACTCAGCTGAATCAAGCCCTCAAAACAAATTCTTTCTTCGCTTTGAGGTTGACCTCTTCGACGAACTTGGCTCCGCCAGTGAATCCGACTTTATTGTTCTCCTGGTCTACGTTTCTGACTGTGTAAGAACTGAACGCGTACAGGCTGTTCTTCAAACCACTTCAGCCGTGGATCAGCCCCCAGCGACGCAGAGACCAATAGCAGTGCAGAAGACATCAAACCCAGCGCCGCCCCTGCCTGGCACAATGTTAATTGATACTCATGGAATGCACACCCCCCTGCCCTTCCTTCTCCTTTCGGTCTTCCTTGGTAGCCTCTACATGATCCTATTTCTGGCATTTGTACTGTTGTGCTTGTGTAGGCCACGAAAGCGCCAATTACTTTTTCCCGTCATGAGCCTGTCGCCTAAAGATGGTGACGCACGGCGTACCTCAAATACCTCAGCTTTTACAGACTTGGCCAACTCGTCCACCTCGGCGCTGATGAACAGTGAAGGGAGCGCCGCCAGAATGCATACCCCTGAGGATGGCCACGGTGGAGGCAAGATGCAACTGAGGCGTCTCCCAGCCGATCAAACCGTCACCTCCCGGAAACTGGTCATTTTCTTCTATGTATGCTTTCGCGCCTTCACCATTCTCCTGTTCACCTTCAGCGTCGGCCTCTCACTCATACTCAGTCTGGAGTCATCGTCTTTCAAAATCCTGCTTGCTTGTATGCAAAACGTCAAGGGTGATCGGGTCAGAGATTTGGTCAGCCTGGAGAGAGCAGGCAAGATACTGCCCGGCAGTCCGCGACTAGCTTCCCACTGGCTTCAAGAATTGAGGAAAATTGAGCAGACATCCATGTCGGAGCTTAGAAAGCAGGTTAGTTTGTACCACTTTTCAAAGAGTTAACTGCACTGGTGTCTGCAAACGGAGCTCTTCACTGTTTGTCGTTACGTTTGCACAGTTTATCTAAAGAGGCCTCAAACTGTACCAGAACTGAAGCCAGTAATGTGATCAAGTGTTGGGTTTAGTTATGGAATTAGATACTTCAGTACTTGTGTATGTGGTAGGCTTCAAACTGTTTGCAGTACCGTTTGTGATGCATAAACGCCTAAGGACCCCTGACGTGAGGTTCGTTACAGATCTCTGGGGAAACAAATTTTCATGAACAGAGATAAGATTTTCTTAGTTGAGCTGAAAACCGAATTTCTCTAATGCTTATCTATATTCCTTCTTTTGAGCTGTTTTGTATAAGGTACATGCAGTTTTCTACGATTTATGAATATTGTCAAAGAAGACTAACCTAACAGCTCAGTTTACCCAAATGGGGCGAAATCGTGGCCTCGACAGGAGTCTTATCCACAAATTTAATCAAGTTAAATTCACGGCCCCTGCTGAGCTTCGTAGCTGAGTGGTAGGGCCTCGGCTGCACAAAAGCCTTCCCTGCTCTGTGGGCTGAACTCCCAAAAATGCCGCGAGGTTTTCTGTACGTGGTCAACTGAATTATTCAAATCGGCCAACGTCTCCTAATAATCTAACAGTGGTGCTGAGTTCTTGTTAAACAGACTTTTGACAGCAAATTGTTTAACAATGGATCGCAATGCTTTCGGAAATTTTGGAAAGCATGTGCCAATTAAAAATATCAGGTAGTGCCGGCTGTATTGCAAATTCGTTTTTCTCTAAGGTCCAGGCTGTTTTCATAATAGGGTTGATGTTAACTCCACTATTTACAATGTTATAGGTCAGGTCAGTTTTGTTAAGTTGTTTTATTGTTACTTAACAAAAGATCTGTTAGAAAGTTTCTGTTCTACCCCAGGATTAATCGCAACTAAGAAACTCTTTGCCACATTCACACCCTGATAATAAAGGTTTCCTAATTAATATCGTTGGCAATGTAAGTTGACGACCATTTCGAAGAAATTACCTCAGCAACTGCGGGCCCAGGTTTCGACCTATTCTAATAGAAATAAGATCTGACTGCCGCATTTAATGTCTGTGCGAACAAGTTACCGATCAAACATGATCCGCCTGCTTTTTTAGGATGGACGACTGTTGACCGCATGTAGACGCCTCGTTCTGGCCTGATGCGATTGTCGTGACCTGAAGTTCTTTGCTGAAGGTGTGGGTGTTGGCATGTTTCACGCCCACACTCTGATCTTCGCCACGTTCGCTGTCGTGCTAACTGCTGTCCAATCGCTCGCGTTATTGCGGATATTCTATTTTATCCTTATATGTCCCCACGGTATTGGAAGACCGCTGAGTCAGTCACATGGCGATTTACGAACGTGTATGCACAGCGGGCAACCGGGTTATCCCTTAAAATATACTGTCATCTACCTCGGCCGTCTTGCTCGGCATTTTGAAAAGGTAAACCAAACAGGAATTGTGCTGAACACTGCTGCGTCAACATGCAATATTTCATATGGTATCCACGGGCAACTAGGTCTCCTATTGGGCGCTGGACGGTGCATTCATTGCGTTGAACAAGGACCAACGCTTTTGGTCGAATAGGATAATAACTAGCCTCCAGTATATTGAGATTATATGGTATCCCCCGACAGACTTTCCACCCTCTTGTTGTACACCGATATCATAGAATCTAAAACACCATCAGTCTGCCTCTTAAATTCCTGCAGTGTAATTTCAGCCTTTATCAGAGGCTTTGCATGTGTCTTCGTTTCTCTGACATCATTTAATCGCTGTGGTACATTTGCTCGAACGTGTTCTCATTATCTACGTTCATCTCCGTGTTTCGTCGTCCCCTTAGCAAACCAAGACGACAAGGAACTGTTACTGATATTTTTTCTCTTTTTTACGGGGTGAACTAAATACACAACAAGTAAAATATACGAAGTAGTGAGAATATAAAGAGGGTCGTTGGTGAATGGCGAAAAAATTTCCAACGCTAATCGCGCAGTCTCTATTTGTAAACTTTGAACTTTTAAACGTTAAATTGCTAAACTGCAGCCTAAACAATATATTCAATGGATAAAAATTCCATTGAAGAACTAATTATCTTCTCTGCTGTAGTTATACAGCACGCTTAGGATCTCTGTTCATTTCATGGACTTCTGTTCCGTTATATTCATCTGCCAGTAGCTTGACTTTTGACTAATAGTATCTTTGAATGAAGCGTAAACCGAACCTCCCTCCCTTTCCCGAGACCGCACATATGTAGTAGAAATTGTTTCGAAGCCTGAAAACAGGCAATTCAGACGTCAAAACAGACAAGTAGACAGGCTAAGCATATATGTACTAGGCAGTAAGCATTTTTTGGCAGGCATGTACCGGCCTTATGAACCTTCGGCAGTCTGTTGCACTCTGGGGGAATCGCATTTTTCTTCGTTTTTTTACCAATAAATATTTTAGGTACCTTTGTTTCTCTGATGTCCTCATTATATCAGTATTTATGATTAGTTAATTCGAGTCCTGCACAAACATAATTTTTTTCTAACGAAGGAGTATTCGTTTACGAAAGTAGGTGAGCGAAAAAAATTGTCCTCTGCATTCTGTGTATTTTTCAGGTTAACTAGTGGTCGGGGAGTATTTTATGACATAAAATGTATAGTGATGAAAAAAGCCAAGGCTGTGGCAGACAGTTGTCAAAACCCTACTAGACTCTCCAATCCAACTTTATCATCCCTCTTCCCCTTCATGTGTGCGTGTGTTTTAGACACAGCAATTTATCAACCAGTCGGTGGCCTGCGAAATGCAGGAGATTCGGTCCTCCGGCGAACTTGGACTGACTATGGAGGAGCTGGCCAATTTGGTGGTCCTTCAGACGCAGCTGACAAGCCGTAACGGACAGACCGACGACGGCACACAATACCTTCTTCAGATCCACTCTGTCGTGAATGCCACCTGGCGTCAAATTCAGGCCGAATACTGGCAGCACTACAATTTTTCAGTTCACGGCTACATGGAAAGTGTACGTTAAATAAGTATGACCACTTATCACTTAGGAATTTAAGTTATCTACAATGGTGGGTAAGGGTGAAGTTTGTCGCCCATCTTAGACATCCCTAGCTCCTAGTCCGGTAGTAACGTGTAGTTTCATGAGTTTGTTAAGTTTATTATTTACGTTATTAGTTCAATCTTCGTTTTACATGGGTTTTTAGTTTATGTAGGTACAGCTAACGTTAGATAAATCTATTTAAGTGACGACTTTATATTCAACTAAAGTTACTAAATCAAGATAGACTGAACAAAGCTAACAAAACGAAAAAGGAAATAAAACTTAAATTGAAATATTTATCTCAATAGTAAACTTTAAACTAAACGTACACCACCGGTCCCGTTAAACAGAATTCTGAACCTCGGGCGGGCGAACGGCACGCCTCCATGACTTATTGTTTCTGAATGCCTTTGACGGGAATTTGGTCTGCTTCGAAAAGGATCGATCATCCATTTTATTTTACCAACTTCGTATGGTTTCCTTCGGCAGGTAAGGGCTAACTGCTTCGACTAACGCAGCAATGGTCATTTCATTTTCCTGTTTAAGTATACAACTAGGACGACCTTAAGGGGAAATGACAAGGAAACTGGCGGCTTTTCCCTACTTGCTCGATGGCAACCAATACGCATTTGCTATGTGTTTTCTCCCTCAAGTATTTATCTGGAGTGCAAATTTATTTTGATATTAGAGGATCCAATCAAGCGTGTATAATAGAGCGTCATGTATGCCAAAGGGCAGTTTTAACTCTGCTTCAACCCCGCTGATTTTTCTTAGACTGTTAAGAACTTGTGCATTTTTCAGCTTGCCTGTTCAATTACACTCGAGGCGTCCCTAATTGGTCCTATTACAGTTTGATTTATCTGATTAAGAAATACTGATTATGACAAGAAACGTCGAAGTGAGAATTTTTGACCAAACACACCCGAGTGCTAGCTTGGACAATCTAAAGGCACGGAGTATAAAATCCAAATATTTGGTTTCTGAGCGCGAAAACAAGCCTTACAGCCTTTTTGAACTGATCTGACACGCTATTGTTTATAGAGCAAGGTTAACTATTAACGGCCATAAAACCAGACACCGTCGTATCATATGTCCTTCTTGTCATTATTCCTCATATTGCATTGGTCTTCGTAAAAGCACCGCCTGGTTGGACGAAATACCATTAAGGACTACCAGAAGTAAACGCGGTCGCCTGGAAAGGGAATGTATTCGGTCATAAGTAGAGACGTCCCGAAGAACAAAGGTTTCCTATCAGTGGGCCGATTGGAGTGTGTCGCGCCCAAACAAACTGCCTACATAAATAAAGTTTTCATCCCAGTGATCATCTTCTCAATTACTTCCTTTGACTCGCGTTTTCGCTAGTTTCAACGATTAGGAACGCTCATATCCCTTTTTAACTGGCCTCTGTAAAGCGCCCATTCCAATTTAAACAAATATTTTAAATCCGAAAAGCAATATTTTCATGAAAGACATTGTTTAACAACCTGCCTCTTACTAATACTGACCTGACATGTCATTGCTTATATATTATGGGTAGGTATCAACGTCCATGAAGTCCATGAAGTCAGCTGCTATATTTTTCCTTTTTTATTCGTTATTCTTTTTGCGTGCAATCTTCGTCGTAACACAACCATTAGCATAAATTTCCGGAGAAACCAAAAGGAAATAAGAACGATCACGTTGTACACTTTTTCAACATTCCGATCTGAGGATCGCTTCTTCCAGAGGAAGCAAACATGTTTTTTGAAATTCGGGATAACAGTTATCCAGATGAAAACCCTAGTTGAAACAAAGCTCAGTTAATTTCTTCCTTTATCCTGTAGATATATGTGCTCCTATTTTCGACATCGGTACAACATTTAAGCGCAGGTCTAACGGCCAATACACGGACGATTACTTCGCTAGGCTTATTATGGGATTTATTCTAATTTTAGGCAAGACTAAATTCTTTGATTGATGCGCCTGCATTATGGCATATAATGTGTATTTTTTCGGTGTTTTCAGACAATGCGCGTATTTCAGGAGGGAAATTCGATAGCAGTAAAATGTAAAATATTAGGCTTCTCAGCTAATGCGAGTGTAGCTATCCTCAACCTAGAATAGGTGCGTGCCCTTGTTGAGTTCTGCCAGACAATGGGTTTTGTCCAAAGCTGGTAAACAGTACGTCGGTTATCGTTATCTTAACCTCAGTGAGAATTGGTTGGTGGTCTATGAGGCAGTTTGGAGATAAGCAGCCCCGCAATCAGTTAAAACTTATATATAGTCATGGGTGCCTCCTTTGCCATGTATGCTATCACTGTGACACCCTTGCAACCTATCGCAGTGCATTCTTGGTTCAAAAGCTTGCTATTGCTACTCTTTTTCGTAGTAAAGTACTTTTTCGATTCGAAGATTGCCTGGGAGTCTTCTCATATGAAACTTTTATGAATTAAACGCCCTGTAGGAACTAGCCAACGGTCTATAGTAGCCGGCATCCGGAAAAGGTTTGTTACACAGTTACCGATGTTGGCACAATCACCACGCTCAAGTCCTACACGCGTGATGCAAGCTCAGCAAGTCACGACCCGCATGCCGACTATCAAGCAATAAGCACAAAAACGGGGAACGCTTTCGGATTGGCGGGGAGGGAGTGTTAATTTTTCATATGTATGCAGTAGCATAGCGACTTTATCTTCTAAATACTGCGATTTCTTGTGGGTGGAATACTCGTTTCTACTAATATTTTTGATAAAGACGCCAACTGAATAAAATTCTTGTCCCAGCGCTTGCATCTGTTTCTTCTCAATTACTTCCTAGGACCTTCAGTTTCGCTTATTTTAACATTTTTTTACAGTAACTTCCAAATCACAAAGGTTTCCTGCGCTCTAGCCAAGTGATGTCGTTTTCATGGTCAGCTGTTTCCCCTATTAGGTTCGCAGTCTCCTGGATAATCTGCTAATGCAACACTGGGCACCGTATGAGACGCTGCTTGACAGGATGATGGATAATGCCTGGCTATCCGCTGCGCGAAGAGCAATGGATTCACCAAATGATGCACTGCGAACTGTTAATGAGGCCGGGGACACAGCAGACAGATTTAGCATGCGGTCTAATTCGGTAAACTACCTGGCCGGACTGACCCCTGTCAAACCACGCGAAGTCTCAACTCTAACATTTTCGGGTTTCCTAGGAATACCTCAACCAGCGAATGCTCGACTTGCCGAGGCCCGCTTGTGGAACAAGTAAGGCAATCCCTTTTCTAATGTTTGACAGTTTTGGCTAATATTCATTTTCTAAATTCGAGTATGTATGCAGTTTCTAGGATTAACTAGAAAACGATCAAACTTATCGGGACATTGGTTGCAACCGTATCAAGATGAAGGAAGGTTTTGCACTTTACGTCACACGTGATTAGTGTTAGCTGATTTTATTGCATTGCAGAACTGGTGGCACAGGACAGAACCTACGGTATTTAGCCTTGAATGAAAGTTTTTAGCAAGATGCTAGAAACGTCCTTTCATTACAAACGGATTATATAAACGCAGTTGTATTGCAGACTATCGTGCAAACTAATATAGTGCTATTTGAATTACATAGGCTGCCGCATTTTTAGTGATTTTCTTTTCGACTGCCTGAGTAAAACAATTATTCAAAAGTAAATACTAAATAAGGAAGATTTCTTCTCTTGGTTTTAGTATCCCTTTAAATCAAACACATTTGCTAATAGCATCACAAAAATATTATTCCAAGAAAACGTTAAATCCTAAATATAAGCAGGAAAAGTTATTTTATGCATGATTTTGACTAAATAAATTTATAACTGCATCTTAGTACAACCAGATAAATCCTACTTACAAGCACGTACACAGTCATTGTCTCTAAAGATGTCCTCAGACACCTAGGAATGCTGTCCTAGTGATCGCATTTTTATCAGCTTTGCAGGAACAACCTGGGGCTCTCATATTCGCTTCGAGTGTGCTAGCAAAATAAAATATGTGGGATAACTTCACTTTCTTGATTATCAATTGAGATTGGACACTTTCGAATGCAGTCCTTCCCGCCTTTCTTCGATGAACGTCTGCAGAAAAGCATTAATCTACGGATCCCCAGTGGCGTGTCCGGAAATCAAAGTGACAAGTAGTACTTTTCGTGTGTGAGCATACTGAAATGGCAGTAGGATTTCAAAGGCTGATACTTTTCAAAAACGATCCCTTCCTATCAGCCAAATTCACTTTTAGTTTCAAAACGTTAAGAAGTTTCTGTATGATCTCTTTCCTTGTTGGTGTGCTATGGTATATCGAGACTAAGGCGTGAACAGGATAGAGTATTGTTGTAAAAGTGCTAAATCAACATAATGTTAATGGTGTTCCAGTAAAACAAATATCGACAAGTGGACGATTTAGCCTTATGAAGCAAAACCACCCGTGAGATTTCGGGCGGTCCTTTTACGACAGTCTTCTAAATGATGGAGTGGGTTGCAATAGAATTATTTGTAATCTTACATATCAAACAGCAATTACGATTTGTCTTCTTCAGTGATCGGTAAACCTATCACATTGGTCACATGCTGCAAACAGCAGGCTGCCTGCGGACTCGTTCTTAGTGTTTGGGTATTTAGGGCCCACATCTGTGGTCACCGCTGTTTGTGTGTCATCCAACACCTTAATTTGTAGTAACCAGGTCCTCGTGCCTCTTTCGACCCTTTGAAGCTTTACGAGATTGGTAACACGAAGCTGTATAAGCCGCAGACAGCTCAAGTTGACCGACAGCTCAAGTTGACCGACAGCTCCGCCTATTTAAATGGCCCTGTGGGTTGCCCGCATACTAAATAAGGCCGACATTGGAGTCTTGATCAGTTTGTAGAACAGATTTCTCAATGATGATATCCATGTAAGCACTCAGAAAGTTAAGTTAGATGAACGAACATTTTCGATTATTCATCATCAGGCAAATACGATGAAATAAGGGAGGGCATAATTAACAAAAGTTTAGGCAACCTATTAGTAGTAATTAGAGGAAGAGGTGTTAAGGGATCAGAGGGGTCAGACGAGACAGTGACAGCGAGTATCCCCAACACAACGCGAGACAGGGACGACTGGGTGACATTGACTACTTGTCGGGCCCTCTCTCCCCCCCTTCCCCCTCTCTGGACCCTAATTAGGACTAGAGTTTGGCCCCCTAGATCTCTTAACATTGACATTACCTGTTAACTGTCATGCACAGTAGCATATGCCTGGGGTTCTGAATATTCCTGTTGGTGGGTGTGTTTGGTGCTGGCCCTCTTTCCAGAAAGATCAGTAGTGCAGCAGGTAGCCAGTATGTAATCAGCGAAATTGCCATTTGTTTAACTGTTCTGGGGCACTGTTTGGCCATGGGGGTCGTTGGTTGATGAGAGGAACCAGCTTACGCATTAGTTGGACCGATATTCCATTGAGGGGCAGAGCAGCCGAATTTAGTTAAGAAAGCTCATGGCGGACTTCCCATGCGTAAGCTCTTCCTTAAACATGATTAATGATATTGCAAGCCCGAACTAGCCCCGTGTATCCGTCGGATGCACAGAAAACGTCCTCCAGCGTCTACTCGTTCCCATGAGGTAACTATCCGCTGACTGCAGACGAAATAAATGAAAACTCTTCACGTTTAAGAGACCTTTGCTATTCCAACTAGTCAAAGTTTTTTTCTGACACCTGCGAAGAGGCCTGAGTCCAAAGAATTAGTTGGGAAGACGTAGGTGCGATCGCTGACACAAGAACTCTGTTAGCCTGATGTTTTGGACTACTGTTCGAACCCATCACCAGCGGCACCATTAGATACAGGAAATTAACACACACGCACACACAGGAAGTTGTCGTCGGTATGCCACCGCATACCTAGGCCAATTAACGGCTCCCCCGGATTCATCAAGGATGGTTGCCCCCTGATGCGATAATTGCCTGACGGCTGGCATCTGGGGATAACCTGATAAAATACCTGGTTGATGATGGCTCGGCCACCTTATTCAACGGCAACGATATCGCTTTATGTGTTCGCTTACACACTCCACGAGTAGGTAATTATTTTAGTCAAACTAGCCCTAGCAGAAAAACGGGGAGATGGAGAGGTCAGTGCACTTGCTAATAGACTGCGGCGCCGTAAACCCTAGCTCAAACAATTCACATCTCACTAGATTCTCACTTTTTGGTGAGAATTTTAGCCTCAGCACACTTAAATAAGTGACCGGGTCTCGTCAAATGAGCCACGAATTGATAATTTGGCGCCATTTCTACGCACTGCTGCCGTGCCCGACAGTTCCACCGTCCCCC
This sequence comes from Ligula intestinalis, assembly GCA_036362985.1. NCBI lineage: Eukaryota > Metazoa > Platyhelminthes > Cestoda > Diphyllobothriidea > Diphyllobothriidae > Ligula > Ligula intestinalis. The sequence continues at coordinate 26,975,834 of JAYGXS010000001.1, forward strand.
TTGACGATGTTCACCACGAACTTCAGAAAGCTGGAGGCAGACGCGGGGAATATAGCTGTGTTTTAGTGAAAGTAGACTTGCGGAGAACCTGCCCCACTCTCTCACCACTCCCACATCCGAACCCGATGTCGAGAGAATAGTCGACAACACCGGGGATGGGGGAGGGCGCAGACAGTGTGCGCGAACGCACACCAACCCGCGCTAAACTTACACCACATTACTAGGTAGGCTCCCCGTGTACGGGAGACCCAAAAAGGCCACACTAATGAGGAAGCATTGCAATCTAACTGTCAGACAGCCAGTCAGCCACTCCGCACAGCAAGGTGCACATTGGGCCGACTGCGGTATCCAAGTTATCCTGTCAGTTGGCAACCCTCCAAGCCACGGTTTTTAGCGCACCGCGATAGCCCCAAGTACATCAGATTGTTTTTAGTGAGGCAAGAAATGCACTGAGGGTCAACTTCACTCCCCCTGTCCTCCCCCAGCGCTAGCAACAGGCCACCGCCTAGTTGATCGGTCACCTGAGGTGGGATGGGCGCATTTGGCTGACGGTGCCGGCGAACCCATCTGCGCGTGCCATACCACGACCTACTCCCCTTGACACACGTACTAGGATACATATAACCAGAGGATTAAAAGAAGACGGCGCTTCTAGACTCCTGTTGCCGTCTACCCGGCAGTTTGCGTCCAGAGCCGTCTTCGAGTTCCTTCGACATAATGATTTTACCCGCAACCGCAGCAGATCCCATAAGTAACTCCCAACATTTATTGGCCTGACAATGGTTTTTTAGCCGCACTATATGAATCCTGATGATTGCCTCCAGTCCCCTACCGCGTAAGCTTCGTGGATACTCTTTTAACCTACGGAAGCGCTCGTTAAAATTTGGAATTGATGGAAATTGTCGTTTGTCGTCGGTCAGTGAATTTGCGCTAGTAGCCATTTTTCCTGAAAACCTGTTGGAAGGTATACTGAGTGCCGAAGACGTGATTCTGCCTCGCATTGATGGCAACACTTTGAGACAGCCCCAAGAGCCGCGATGAGGGGGAACCCAGTTAATCAAAAGCCCCACAGAAGTGACTGCTCTCTTACACTTTTGGCATCAACAAATGCGAAAAATCTTGAGATCACCAGCAACATCTGAATTTCGCCACATAGAGGGAAAGAGGTAGTGGCCCCCGTCTTTTTATATCATACATGATAAGAAACATAGGGAATTAATGGCTTATTTCATTGACAGTTACAGTTAGGCGTACACTTTCTAGTCTCCATCGTGCAGGCTTTGCACTAGGTCCTATAGCCTCTTGTACTAAGAAGTCAAAGTTTCTTTGCAGGAGCTTTGACTGCAAGTACGGTGAAATATTGCATGATGAGCAGCCCTATCTGCGAGCAATTCAGGTAAAGCCACCAGCAGACCATTTTTTTCGTTTGAGGAGCTGCCGTTAAGTTGACGAGTTGTCAGTGCGTGTGTGTGTGTGTGCTCGGTCTGCCGTTAAGTTTTGCGCCCACAGCATGTGACCGCAGTCGCCTGCAACCAATCAATATACTGACGCAGCTTGATAAGCTTCGCTTTGCGAAGCGAACGTTTGACACCCAGAGCCGGGTGCTGGGACCAATTAAACACGGTAATCGAGGTTGTACTTTCATCTGAATCAGTACTTTCTAGTGTAAACGGCAGAACAGCGTGCAGTTCTCGTGTGTACAGCCACTTCTTGTTTCCACACCTCGTAAAGTAACTTATTTGATAGGGGTAAGCATAAAAGGTCAGGAGTTCTGCGCACAAATTTACTGACTTCAACACCTAAGAGAAGACGCTCATATGGCGTAGTCTTAACTAAAACAAAAAGGTTACGGATCTTAAAACAAGCTTATAGCATGTGATCAAACTAAATCCTCGCTGTTTCCTCAACTGACAAAACGCCTTGAAGTTTAGATGTGCGAGAGGCGCCCCAGAAGAAGAACCTTATTGTTTGCTTAATTTCATAGCAAACCATCACATTTATTGTACACAATTCCTGCATTAACTCCGCAGACAAACCGAATCAAATGGGTAAAATGGGGTCGTTCTAAAAGACCGCACCCGAAAGCATTCTTGACTGTTTGCCACATTAGCAGCTCAGTTATTAGCTAAATGTCCAGACACTCGTCTAAAGTTTATCTTGCGCTGTTGCACGGTGCAATCGCGAGGATGTCGGGCTCAGTAGTTATTCCTCCAGCGTTCTCCATGCATTTTCAAGTTAATTCAGCTTCAAGATTCATATCCAATTTCGGACCGAACTTGAAAACATTTTTTTCGAAGCACTGACTGCAATGTGGGCATCAATTTCATAGTGTATTATCTTGTTCAAGAAACAAGTTTGTATGAGAAAAGTGATCAAAAGGGCAGGATTATCATTCTAAATCAATTTTTGTTTAAACGGCCGCGGAGGCTTGGTAAGTGAAAAGCAAAAGCATGTACATTGACTGGCTGAAATATCTGCTCCCACGTGGCTGTAACGATGCCAGTGGAGTCGGAAGTTATCATCGCTCATGTCAGCTAACACGAAATCATCGATCGCTAAGACCTTTCGCATACACGTGATAAACCCGTGTGGATGGTGGTTGATTGGTTGAAATCAACCAATCAAAAGAAAGTGGATATTCAAAGCATTTTGCGGTGATCGTTATGGTTGTAACTACTTAGAGAAACTATAAGAACTGCCGGCTTAACTATTAAATAATTGAAGCCAAAATCCAGAGACGACTACTACTGTCTTGTCACTGAAAGCCGTAAGCCTACAAAACTGCATGGTAACGCCAATGGCAGCTTTTTGCATATGATTTAAACATTTAGCTCCGTTAGCTTTTGCTAGCAACGATATAATAATGTGTCTAAAAGGGTGAATAACATGCCGACTGACCCTATGTCAAGAGTTGTAAATTGAAATGGCCCAGAAAATAGTGCCGCAATATTTCTTTTAGAGTACGAGTGATAAAAGTTACCACTTTGGCAGGTTACATTTAAGGCAGATACATTGTCTTCTTTATTCAGGGTCACTTAACAAGAATACAAGCAACAAAGGTCAATCTCAAAAAATATGCATTTGCCGTTTTTATCTTTGCATAGGAGCACTTTTGACTGCTTTCCAGCGCTTATGGATTTTCAGCTCACATTTTTAAATGAATTAGGTTTTAAAAAGGTAAAAATTTCCATCAGAGAATCCAGAAGGGTAGTTCGCCAGTTTGTGTAAGCTTTCGATAAATTCTCATCGGGCCAGTACATTTATATGAGGACAGGTACAAGGTAAAAAAAACGTTTGTCTTTTCACACAAGTCGTGGGAATGTGGGGCAGGATTTGGTGGAGGCAGCCTTGAGGAGGAGGGGGCGGGAGACAAAAAAAGGGCGGACGATTGCACGCAGCTGAGCGACAGTGGAGTCAGGCTAGGTGCGAAGCTTGCAGAAGGCCCTTTTGTAAACACAAAACCTGCTTCCACAATCTGATATCGGTGGCTTCTGCTGTTGCTAGCAGGCATTAACCTAGGTACTCTGGATAGTTTGTTGGGAACTTATAAATCATCCGGAAGGCTTCGTTGGGGTCCTCATGATGTCCGGAATCAAGGATACGGGCAAGAATAGCGCTGTTCATTTTCCTGACTTCACCTTCGCTCAACCGTGCTGGGAGGTGCTCCTGTATTCTTTTGGATAAGTACTGACTCTTGCAACTGATATAACCTGCTCCACAGAAGCTGGCAACCTTTTCGTACCTGCCCCGTGCAAAACCGGTTTAGTTGAGAAAATGCTCGAACTCGCGCTGCCGGCAACGTTCGTGACACGGCTTGATCAAAAAGTCTTCCTAAGAGTTCACTTGCCACACCCCCATAAAAATGGGGAGTTTGAAGAGTAGCGTCGTCTTTTCCACAGTGGGTGTGAAGGTTTTATTTCTCTCGCCACCATATTCGTTGCAGTGAACCTCTCAAGATACCCGTGCTCATGAAGCAGTTTATGGATTTTCTTAAGCTCCGTATCAGTTCTCCCTGCCAAGCAAATAATTCAAGCTCTTTGCGCTAAGCAGCGGACTGGATTGCGTTTCAGTTGCATGGGTACGAAACTGTTGAAGTTTGTGTACTGTCCGGAACACATTTGCTTTCGTTCTTATATAAACGTACTGGTCCGATGAGAATTTATCGAAAGCTTATGCCTGCTGGCCAACTACCGCTTGGAATTAGGATTTTTGAACTCGAAGTTCATCTTGTCGCAAAATTACTTAAACCGAAACAATATAAAAGTAAACGCAATTTTAGTTATTGTTGCATGAAAAACCCCTGCCGAAAGAAGGAAATGAACTTGATTAACTATTTTTCTGTAACTGGAAGATAAAGTTTGCTGAAAAAACACTACTGAATGTTCATATTTATAAGAAGCTAGAGGCTTCCATTGAATTTTCACCTTTATCAAACTTATATGTCCCCTCAGATTGATTTGCACAAAGGCATTCGGATACCTTTGCAAAAGTGCGTCATTGTTAATAAACGTTTGCTTTCTGCTCCCAGTAGTCATTCCGTATACTTAATTATTCCTTCCTGTGAAGATCCTGATGTCTGCATCTTGTTGCAATTTTCAAAATCCATTTTAATTTGCAAAATGTGATTTTCTTCTTAGAAAGTGAATTTCCCAGCCGCATTTTTCAGCTTTAAGTATTGTTTGCCAGTGGTTAGATTTTATTTTCTCTAATTGAACTTAACTCATTGTTTTCTATTGGAAGATGCCGTCAGAATATTCCCGAAGTGCAGCCTTTGCAGGAATTTGTGAGTCAGTTTCGAACAAGCCCCCAATTGGCCATTAAGACAAACCTACCGGATCCCTTCTTGTTCTACGCATACAGTCAAGCATTTACGGCAGATGACCTGGATGTTCTCAGGCGACCAGCGTTTTCGGGACCCGGAGCAAGATATGAACTGCCATCTCTACATTTATCAAAGTAAATACCTACCATTTGCATCCATTGTTCTTTCTTACTTTCATGTTCCCCATCGTTGCAGTTTGCTGCTCCACTACTTCCTTATTTATTCTATGCAGTTTTAAATTATTGAAGCCTAGGTTAATCCCGTATTCCATAATTCTCCCATGCTTGTATAGCTGTTTTCTTTGGTAATTATTCTCGTTAACATTCACTCTAGTAAAATGGCACAGCTAGGGTGTCCTGATAAATAGGCCTTAGGTGAACATTTATCAACGAAAGTCAATATCTCCTGACCTAAAGTGGCAAGACAACGAGCTCACAGTTTAACGGTTAGAGCGATATACTCTTATGAAAAATGTCACCAGTTCGATCCTCGGGTGGTGTGCCACTTAAAGTTGGGTATGGCTAGCTGACACTGCTAATAAACCAAAAACGGCCACTCTTGTTTCACTTACCTCTGCTGGTAATACTGTGTACTAGGATGTCGCCTGAGTAGGTCTGTTGTCGGGTTTCTAGTACTCACCTTCGAATAGAGTTAGCCATTTTATAAAATCTGTGCCAAATTCTGTAAAACGTGCGTTTTTACAAACGACTCACTGCCCGCGCGTTCTTTGTGGTCTTTTAGTTTTGAATTTGACGTACAATGCGGGCGGTTGTAGTTTAAGTTTAGTTTTTTCATTATATTATTCTTGTTTTATCATGCAACCATCAGCCTTTTAAAAGACGAGTCGGTGTGGGACCTAACTTTCCACCTTTGCTGCAGATCGTGACACTCTGCGTTAGAATAGGTTCAGTTTTTTTAGTATTGTACAGAAATTTGCCTTAGGCACTGTGAGCAGTGTTGCAGCTGTTTTACAGCTTTCATAATAAGTTATTTTCTTGACCAAATTATATGTTTTACGTGTCCTTGCCTCTTCGAAAAATGAATTCTCAAAGTTCGAAAGCACAGCTGCCTGATAAACTGTTGAAAATTTTTCGGAGTCATTTGGACCGGCTTTCTATAACTCTGCCTACTGCGCTTCAAAGAGATAGTTAATCCTAAGGGACGGTGGGCTATTTTCTGCCACATATAATATGAAATTGTTTCTTATTGAACTGCATCAAAAGGCAACATATGAAGGTCTTTTATCCGTATCTCAGGGGCATTTCTATTGGAATACGAGCAAACGTTTAATGACTCCTGTCCACAGTATTGTTAGCGGAAATTCCGTTTCATTTGTGCTGAAGTTTTTCCAACAGCAGCTCCACAATATTGATTTTAAGGTCATTGTTGAGCCGTTTTAAAGTTGGACAAATTCATAAAATATAGGCTGCTCACCAAAGATCCCTTGTTGTTCAAAGTAAATGTGCAAATTGAATTAAATTGGTAGCTTTTACGAACCTTATTTTTAAATCATTTGTAAATTATATTGCCCGTGTTTTAAGAGATTACGCTTCAGCGTCCTCATTTGGTGGGGCTGCAACGTATACTTTTTACAAGTAAGCAATATATCTCGGCAGTAGATGGTCATACTCAGGTTCTTGATTTTTTGAGTTGGTTAAATATGTATAACTTACGAAAAGCATATCTGATATTAACACTACAGCTAGTCAGTAACAGTATTGCATGATTGCGCAGTTTTTATGGGCATCGAAGGGAATTAAATAAGTCTATATTTAGAAATGCGGCTTATCGTAGCCATAATTTTCCAGAAAAGGTGGGGCCATTTTAAAAAAGGTTAGTTAATTACTCTGGAACATTTCAGGTCAATGACTCTATGGGGAATAAACAAAGTGCAAAGTATATAGATATTAAAACACTCCGTCAATTTTATTTGAAATCATAACGCTTATGGGCAGGTTTCAGAAAACAATTAAAGGGCTTAAAATTAGCGTAGATTATTGTTGCCAATTGTGGATAAAAAAGGCCAATTTCTTGCTAAATATGTTGTTGTTTCTGTAATTCCAAGAAGAGTTTGACATTATGCAATGAACTATAGTCAAACATTATTTAATCTCGCTAACGTTGCTCGCGGAGTAATTAGAATCATCATTGATCGAACCTGTTGTTCTTTCAACAAATTAGGTTGAGTTGCAGATGTGTGAGACCGCAAAAGGTGTCAGCTCGTCAGCCTCTACGAAGCCGTTGCGAGTCCAAAACTTCTGCCAGTTGTGGGGGTGTTTAGTACGTGCATTATCTTATGAAATGTTCACTGAACTTCTGAAATGTTTACTTGATTCGAAAATATTAATTAGGTAAGATTGTTATTTACATTATTGCGCAGCATGATCCCAACATAGGGCATTGACAAGCACGCCTGTTACCGTCAAATATACAGAAGCCGCAAAAGACCATGCAACGCTAATTATGGAATTTGGGTTAACACTTTAGCATATATTTAAAAACACTTTCGTGATTCATTCAGTTTATTAAATTCTGTGAAAGCCTTTTACTTAGTTAAATCGTCATTTAAGTTAGGTTTATTAAGAGAAATAACCATTAGTTATGGGGCAATTGGAAGTAGTCTCATATGGAAAAAAATGTCCTATGCTATTGCGAAAGAGAGAACCAAAGTGCACGTTCATGTTTATAATACTAAGATTGAACTCCAAAATAAGCAGAATAGGTATAGAAGATATCCTTTCCAGAAATGAAAATGTTTTACAAAATTATTCAGATTGAAGTTAATCCAATTTAAAGGAACCAAATTTGTTTGCAGTAACATTTAACAGTTGTGTTTAAGAAATTATATTTAGCTATTCTGTTTATTTTTTTGCACAAAATGAAATAAGGCAGTGTTTTTTTGAATGCAGCAATGAACCTTAAATGTCCTTTAATAAAAACTAAATGTTTGATATGTTCTCGCGTATTAAAGACAAATAAGTGTTTATTGAATTTAAGTCGTGCAGAAAAATAATTTTTGTATACTTTACGTTCCCCTTTTATTTCATTTAAAAACGGAACAGACGAAAGAATAATAAGTATTTAGTAAAATGGCATTGTATGTGACCAGTTTTTTTTTAATTCGCCAGTATATATCTGAAAGTGGAATTAATTTTCTCGTGTAGAAGGTAATCCATTTTAAAGATAAAAGAAAGTTCTTCTATCTTCAGTCAAATTAAATCGGTTATATTCAGGAAACATAAATAAATTCTCAAAATTCTCAAATTTCATTGTAACATTAGGTTGAAAAAAATTAATTTACGCAGAAGTTCGTCAGCCGAAGATCTAATCAGAGCAATTTCTAAGAGGTAACCTTTTATGAAACGCCTTTTAATGATCTTAAGAATAGTAGTTTCAGAGTTCCATGGCTGACATGATTCACTCTCGACAATGTGGTTTGCTGTTTTGAGGCATTTCTGCAAATGAACAACATGAACAGCATTCTAAGAACTTATATCCAAAAACATTTTGTTTCGGTAAATACTTTTTATGCCTACCTAATTTTAAAGGTTTTGATGTAAACGTCAAACATATGCACAATTTATGAATTGCTCAATGAACATAGAGAAAAGAAGGAAAAAGATGACACACTTTTTCTATGACATTCAATAAATACTTAACCGGTAAGAGCAAAGTTTAAAGAATATTTTCACTAACAAAAATTTATTTCAGTGTAAAAAAGGTGGTTGCTTCAAGTTTTTAACGTAACACAATATCTTAATTTATTGCTCTTATTAAGAGCTCTTTTTTACGCCTCTAGAACCACGGGATTATTGAGAAAATTTTACCTTCCTTTACGAAGACTTAGTGATTCCCATAGTTCTTTTAAGTACTTAATATGCCTTATGCTGTTCATGATTATTTTTATGTTTTCTTCAATACATTCTTACTGGTATTGGAGTAATCATCAAACTTATACAAATTTAAGAAAATTACATGGTCTATGGCGACAACTGTACAACAACTGGATGCCAGACTGCCTGCAAAGTCTCCATTTCGCCCTAGATTCAAGTTTATCTTATAGAAAAATTTTATGTTTAATCTTTTCTGCAAATCGTTTCTTTTTCTTTATTAAAATTAAATTTTTAAGTACACTGTTGAGTTGAAACGCAGGCTTTAAAGCTAAAAGCAAAAAATATCAATGCTATAATTCTATAAGTTCATCGGTTTATTACCAACTATCACAGTGCCATTTTCCAAAAAACTGTGAAGTAAATGGCTTTCCTATTTTGGATATTTTAGATTAAGCAAGGCAGGACATGAAACGCTTTATTTGCACGACTGGATAAATGCCGCCTATCTGCGCATCTTTCTACTCTTCTTGGATGCCTATCTCATCGTGTCCCGTTTCTATGGAGCCTGCCAAAATTTTTATATTCTCTGGCTGGGCAAACGGCGACGCATTCTCAGTCAGCCTAGTCACCACCAGACACAAAGAGCTGGTTGTAATCCAGACTTAAATGGAGGGCGCAAGTTATACACCCCTCAAATCTACGAACGGGAGCATCAGGATGAGATGCTTTTGGATAAAGAATTGGAGTTGTCGAACCGAAGGTCTCTGGGAGACCAGGCCTCGTTTGTTCGATCGGCAGAAAACAATGTATGCATGATTCACTCTAGATCACGGCTCTCTTCTGATGTTATAGTCGCCATAAAGTTATCGGTTGGCAACATTCCAAGCCACAGCTTTTAGGGGACCGGTCTTCACACCGGGCACGGGTGGATGGGAAATGAGAGAGCACAGTAGATGCTGCGCAAGTCTAATATCACTTAGGCTAATTCAGGCACAAGTTGCCACCTATTTATTCCCCTGTTGTAGGGCATGTAGAATCGAAATAGGTAGTCGAACTTTTCGGTAGCCATAATCTGTGCTTATTAATGTAGGAATTTTTTTTTCATAGTCGGGACTACGTCTAGTAGGTTTAGTTAGCGGACTCGTCTGTAAAGCCATATGGAAACAGGATAGAAACTGGAAGATGATGACTGCATCCTTTTAAACACATCCTTTTCTGCACATGAGTAACAAAACTCCGGACATTATTCCATTACTAAGGTAATATATTCGCTTCAGCATAATCTTTGATATGAGCAAGATGAGTACGCTTCAGACGCTTTAGAGCACAAAATTTTAATAGATAAGCAAACAAGTTTGCGCAAACTTATATCCTCTTCTGCTACAAAGCAGCTCTAGTTCGAAGGAATATGCTGGAATTCACGTTTTTAGGAAAAAAAGAAAATAATTTCCATAGGCTTTGCTACAATTTTTGAATCTTGTCTGGTCAGTGAAAGCCCTTCGGGTGCTGGTTTACTAACCGATTTCCACAGGGCATGTATTCGACGTCAAGATAAGTCTATTTTAGGCTTCCTATGCACAACCCAATCCAACACTTACAGACTGAATTATTTTAAAAAATATCAGAATCAAACCGCCTGAGACTTTCCATCCATGCAGGAACCTTCGCAAAAAGGTCACGTCAAAGCCCCTTTCCAGTCCTGGATCGGCCTGTGCAGATAAAAGAGAAAGTAAAATATTTCTCCGTCCAGGGTTAATCGTTCTTCTCCTTATCTTTGTTTTAACACTAATATCCTTGTGCTCCTGACTTTATGCATTTAGTAGTTAAAGACCGTTGATCTGCATTTCACTTTATTACAAATAATAAATCGCATTAAAGGTAAACAGTAAAATAATGCCTGCATTGGTTCTTGTTTGCCACCATTGCTCTGACAATTTAAATTATGGTAAGTCTACTTTTCATTTGAAAATTTCAGTTGGTTCTTAAAATTCCTAATGTAAATCAATTCTTTTGAAATATCTATCCTCCACGAACGGAAGCAGCCTGATCTAATTCAGACCGTCATGCACGTAACAAAGAACATCTCCCCAGACGATCACCTTCAGTCTCTTGACGGCCGGCTTCCCAGTGAGCAGAGTGTTATGACGTATTCTCTTCGTGATCGAGAAGACCCAAGAAATAAAGTGAGTTTCCGATGAAAGGAAGCAGATAATTTTGCCTGTCAACATAATTCAGCGATATTTGTCTGTTTTTGAGCATTCATTTGATTGGCAAGTGAAACGAAGCGAATATTTCTGGGCGTCCGAAAAGAAGATCATGAAATATTGAAGCTGTCAACAGTTGTCTACCCCTGCTTTTGGTGATTAAATAAACAATTTGGAGAACAAAATGAGCACATAATAGATGTTTCATCTAAGAATGTCCATTTTTTTTAACCGTTTACAGGTGTCCAGTCTTTACGTGTTTAATGAAACAGTAATCTTTGCCTCAAAAGAACATGATTAATTTGCCCTTTTTAATTGCTTTATAAATAAAAATGGGAAATACTCACAGATGCATACTTAAAATATTTACGAACACAGGAATACTTAGTTTTATATAACGTGTTCATGACAATTTTAATGTGAAATGAATACGTTTCTGAATAAGCATTCTTCGCCATTTTAAGAATACGCGTATTTATAATTATGTTCAGTTTATGAGATGCCTATGTGTAATCGGCAAAATCATCGGATCTCCAAACGTCGGCAACAAGATGTGTTCTTCCAACAGTTTAAGTCTCTTTGCGTTAAATTGATCCGCTTCTGTTTGTCTTCCAGCTTTGCGGGAGTTTTTTAAGCATCTTCGTCTTGTCGTGCTGCACGAGAAATTTTGATGGAGTTAAGATTAGACCTCCGACAATTTCGTCTTTCTTGCCAACCATAACAGCACAAAGGCAAGGTTGAAGCCGGCTGAGAATGCTTCATCGGACGTATCAGTGTTTTTTTCGTATAGTGCTCAAAAACTTAACCAATGTTCTGCATAAGAGCAGAAATTATTGCATGGGAGAACGCAGGAGAAAAATGACGGCTTACGCGCAATGGTATTGATTAAATCTCCCCCTCGTCCCCTTGGGCCAGATGGGCGCGCAAAAATTTAAAGTGCATTATTATTTCCTCAGTGCTTACTGTGATTCGTAAATTGCACGTACATTCTAATTTCCAGAAGGCAAAAGAACATAAATATTACTTTTAAATTGTACTTCGAACAAAGGCCTGTCAAAAGGCTTGAATTTAGGTGGCAGCTGAATATGTGTATCTTTTTATGCCTTACTCTTTTGTGCCAAACACGTCTTTTTAGGTAACCTTGCCTGTCCATATTCGCATTGCGGTGTAACTGGTCTTTTTGTTATATGTCACCGTTTAACAGGCCATCAGTGATGTCACATCTCAATTCGAGAGCCATAAATACTTGAATGATGGTGAGATCTTCTGGGATATTTCCTCAGAGAAGCCATCAGCAGCGCCGGACAAAAGGACTACAACCGAATTTCTCACATTCAGTCAACGTCGCGGCCTGCCTGCCTGTTGCTGCTGCCTCGACTTTCACTATCTTCTCATTCTCACCGGAGTTTTCTTCGTCTTCCTGGGCCTGGCTCTGAGTTTCTCTGCCGAGCGGAATGTCACGAACAACTGGTTACTAAAAAGGCACGTTTTCAAAGGCATACTATGATTTGATGACAACATTTATCTCGACACTAACATATCCTCCTTTACGCCGATGAGTGTGTTTTGAAAAAAATGTAAGATATGGATTTTTTGCTCTATGTGAAAGGCAAAAACATCCAAGGGAATTAATATTAATGTAAGGCTGATTTGTGTTAGCATTTTTTTCAAACGGGAACTCCGATGAATTGCGTGTTGGTTGCGTTCATTTTTCGAAACGTTCTAATTTCTGTGTTAAGGATTTGAACTAAGAGATTAAATTACAGTGACAATACAGTAGCTCTTCTATCTCGTGATATTTTAACTTAAATCAGCGAAGGTTGTTACTCAAGTAGAGTTGTAACCATTACTATCCTACAGCATTATTCACCAGATATTTCAGTCATTTCAGGGTGCCAGCTTTTGGAAAAGGCTCCGACTTAAGAACAACATGATACAAATGGCTAATTGTGTAGTGTGTATGCATATAGTATGTATTTATGCCATTGATTTGCAACACCAAAATAAATTTGAACGTATGTTATTGCAAATGTGAATGCAAATATTATATTTTGTACACATCTGTTGGTAAATTACTTTCGTCTGAAAATTCTATTCTTGAACAAAAATACTTCTTTTTGTTAGGAAATTCCCTATGGGAAAGAATAATTCCGAAGCCAAAATGCTGTTCTATCTGCATATAGATCTTTTTACCTGTGGGCTGTATATTTTCCTTTTGAGGAAAATCGTATATTCATATACGCGATAAAGAAGCCATTATATAGCGCACGAAATAACTCTCAGTTGTCTGCAGATATCAACTTCTTGAAATCCCCTGCTACCTCAGCGGTCAGATGTAAAATGGTAACGATAGCCTAGGTCCGTACAACTAACCCCAAATGTTTTCGCGGTGTACGAATAAATAGATATCCCGTCGGCTCGGTACAAAGTCTTTAGAGAGGCCTTTAACACTACCGGTTCTTTGTAGAAGGGTGAGAGAAATCGTATTTACAGTAGTGTGCCTGTGTCATAAAATGTTTGTTTAAATCGTGCGAGGAGCCTTCAATTAGAAATGTTCACTAGGGTGGAGAGGATAACTTTGATTAGCTTGTGGAATAATCTTTGGAACGTTCAATTGCAAAAGAAAAATGATTTACCCGAGCTTCTTTCCTACTGCATTAAAAACATATCTTACTTATCACGTGCTCTCCATAGTGATTGTCAAAACTCTTCTTAACTGTCAAACAGTTTTACGATGAAATTTGCAAATAATTCTTAATTTTTATCATTTTGTAGCAAAAATAATCTTTTTTAAATATGATACTTGAAAAAGGGTGTTCGTAGGATGTGAAAATATTACCAGCCAAATTGGCACTTAGGACATTCAAACTATATGTGGTTTACTTTTCGCTTTTGGAAAATCACGCTTTTCTCTATGCTCTTTGAAATAAATCCTATGATGCTCATATACCTTGCAATGAATGGAAACCAGCTCCTATCCTTCTTAAATAGAACACAGAGAGGTCAAATTTTTACTGAATTAAACTTTCTTGGTTCTAAACAAGCACATACGTTCAAGAATTTCTTAAACCCCAGCGATATCAGTTATTTAAGAAATCTATTTAAATCAAATCTTAATTGCTACCAACGAGAAGAAAATGCTGTAAATTTTTATTTCAAATATAATAAATTTAATGATGCCATCTGAAACAGGTAAATCATACTAATTAAGCAGTCATTTATACCGAATAAAGTTCTTTCGGTTGACAGGGAGGAAAATCATTTAAAGGCTGGCTTTCTGGCGTTATTAAAATATTTTTGGATAAGGCTGCATGAAACTCCGTATAACTCCTCGAGTTTTATAATCAGATTTTAGTGAATACGAAATGAGAATGCTGATGCATATATCGTGAAATTAAATATCTACTGTTAGGTAGCATAACTTTATTTTCGTCGACTGTATTTATCAACAATAGATATGAACATGTCCGTATGACTTCATCTAATATGAATTAATGGTGTACTTCGATAATTAGCATCGCGCACGTTTGCAATTATGCAGCTTTCTAAATTCGAGCTTTTCTGACCTCTTATAGTTCCATTGAACATTATTTGTGAGTGTCAGGCGAAAGAAGTGAATTTACCTGGCTTTAAAAGATTTAATTGATGTAACATCTACACTTTGTCATGGTGTTTTAAAAGGGAAATAAATACAGTCCTAAAATTCAGATACAGTTGCTATGTAGTCTACATAGCACCCCTCTTTATAGTTAAAATTGCGCAAATTTATTTTGTCTGAAAAAGACGACCTTATACTAGGTAAACATATGAGCATAAAACCGTACATTGAAATGTCGTAAAATATGTATTGCGTAATTTCTTCCTTACTAGCTGTTACCCTTGTTTCGCCCTCGCTGGTTATTCTTCAGCACAATAATATTTTTACGTTTATTATCAAACATCTTTCCCCGAAGTTGCCAATTAACACCCCTTGGCTTGCAAAAATACCTCACTTCAATTCAAAACTTTTTAGAAAACAAAAAAGTGACGTGCGCAACCATTTGGCTCGATTTTTTGCCAGCGGCTTTCCATGCGTAATTTGCAAGGCAATTAAGCCTTGATAAGAATCTCCAAAATGCTTGTAAAAAAATCCAGACAAAATCTCTCGCTTTCATTAGTGTCTCGGTAGCAGCAAAAGTGCGTTTGCAAATCTACCCGAATTAAAAGCAGAGTCTCAGAAAGTTTTGATCGTTCGACGTCTGCACTACCGAATGTATGAGGAAGAAAACGAAAAGCAATATTCGTCTGGTGTAAATCAAAAGAGGACAGCATTGTAAACGATATGATAGTGCGTATCATGAGAAAAAATAACTAATGCTGTATTTGACTGCTTTGTGCAACTAAAATGACTTCAAACAATCCGTTCTTTTACCATTCGTGACATGTTTTATGCATAAAAATGGCTTAAAATATTTTTATAAGAGCTTTGCAGATTAAAATAGTTCAGTTGACAAAATTTTGAAAAACGTCGTGACCTCGGTTATGTTCGAACCCAAATCAACTGTGGATGCTGTAGTTCAGCCAACGTTCTACAGATTGAATGGTGAAGGCACACTGAAAGCCGTTAGGTTAAATCGATCCCGTTGTGATTAAAGGCAAGTCTTTCGGCCTGCTTCCGTAGCTCAATTGGTAGAGTTTTGGCTATACTACAGCTTTTTCTGTTGATATGCATTCCGATCCCACCAAAGGCACGATTTTTTTGTGATTGGATCAACTGAATTATTTAAATCTGCCACGTGCAGGGCAATCGTGCATTGGCCTTGAATGCTTGTTCTAAGAAAAGTATCATCTTTACAATATAAATGTGATCTCGCCTTTCTGGAACTATGACCACATTTGGCCTCTTTTAACACATTCACTCACACGCCTACATTCATGACAGACAGCCTTTGCCAACGTAACTTTAATAGTGATTGGATGATTTTGTAACATTGCGAATTTAATGCAAACCTGACAGAAAAGGACCATTTTTTCCCCTGTCACGCAGAGGAACATAATTTTCCATGAAAATGAAGGCAACTTCAAACAAATCTGTGCATTTAGAATTCCCCTGGGATTTAATATACGAACATGTTACAAAAATGCTCTAAAAAAGCCTTCTCGGTTTATATTTGATCGAAAATGTCGTTATCTTACTCGTAAAACGGCAGACTTTCGTTTTTGAATAAGTTGTTACTTATGGGTTGCTTCAAAACCTTACAATGACAATTAAGATCACACCATATCTGTACTGTTATTAATTGCTCTCATCAACTATACAAAATCATTCACATTAACTGAGAAACTGTATGAGTACAGTATGACACCTACTCGATGGCATAGATAAATCTATGATGTTTCTTACGCTGAAAACATACAGATTGTAAGGTGGAACCCCTTAACGCAGATGCTATGGCAATTCGGACTAAAACGTATTGAGGAATTATAAACTTATTTTAAAACCTAAAAATCAGCTTTTTGAGTACAAAAGTTTAACAATCTCTGCTTGACTATTACATTTCTACATGGATTGATATCTTTGCTTATGTTTTCTTTAAAATATATTCGATCCTATGAGTGTATTAAATGCATTCTAACAATTTACAACACATAAGTAATCACTGTTCAGTGGGTCCGGTTTTTCGGGCTACCGTCAAGGCATGCATGCTAGTCTTGGCATCTGATGTGTCTCAATTATCCTGTTTTTATGCCTTAAGCGTATTAATATAACAGCTCGACATAATTTTTCCTTCGTAATTGAAAAGGCATTTCAGAAATTCAATATTTTCCTTTTCTCTGTTACTTCAAATCGGTTCTTTACCGTGAATTTTTCGTCCATTCGTTGTTATAACTTCCATCATATAAAAGGCTATCTTAAATATATTTGGGTACAGTTCAGTACATTTTTAAAGTTTATTTGATCTACTTAGAGTAGAGCTGGCAAAGTGCTCAGGCTGAACTTTGCCTAAAAAGATAATCACAGTGAATTTTTATTGTGGCAAAACGCTTCAATCTTATTATTATGCTTTCCATAGTTTCATACTAATGTTTTGTTTCCAAAGAAGGGAGTTGGGAGACAGAGTTATAGAGAGGGCAATGCAGGAAATAAAGAACATGTGTCAATTGGACAACAAAGCTCCTCGTTCCCGAGCTTACTGATTAAAGTTGTGAACACATCCAATGAACTATTACTAATACGCTTAAAAAGTGTGCAGTTATTTTTGAACACTCGATTATATATACGGCAGTAATATACGTTTGACTATTGGACCTCTAATGCACTTAAAAAGTTGGCAGTCACTTTCGAACACTCAGTTTTATATAAAAGGAAAGAAGACAGCATTATTGTAGGATTAACTATTGATCTCTCTTAGCTGATTCTTTCATAGACAGACTGAAGGCAATTCAACTATGTGATCAAATCGTTATCCAAAACTTTACGATGGCATTTTCCACGGACAACAAAAAAGGAAAAGTTGAGGTAGATCCAGGACCTCTTCTTTGAGAATAAGCATCTTGATTTACTAC
Organism: Ligula intestinalis; assembly: GCA_036362985.1. Lineage (NCBI taxonomy): Eukaryota > Metazoa > Platyhelminthes > Cestoda > Diphyllobothriidea > Diphyllobothriidae > Ligula > Ligula intestinalis. The sequence continues at coordinate 26,993,239 of JAYGXS010000001.1, forward strand.
CGATGAAATATCTCTCTCTTTCAAGGAGACGCTGAAAGGGAACTCTAAAGAAGATGCCTCGATTAGCTTATCCAAGGAACCTTCCCGGAATCAAGGAGTCTGGTAGCGCTTTCAGCCAACCCTACTTTATGCGGAGAAGATAAGGCTGTATTGCCAAGGCGGACAACCTCAGTGTTCAACTTACTAGTGTGTCGAAGGTACATAAGTCACGCTCGTCGACACCTAACCAAAACAGTACAAGACCAACTCCGACATGGTTCGGTAACTTTTAAACGAGAAGCATAAACAACACCATTCTCAAACGTGCTTTCAAATCAAGGCCTCATACAGACCACCACGAGCTGCCTCAACCTACTGGGCAAGAGTTTGTTTATAACAATAGAAAAGACCACCACCGGTTAATGAAAGTCCGTTGTGGGTATAAAAGAACGGCGTAAAAGCTCCACACTTAGCGTAGTCAAAGGTCCACTAGCTGCATGCAACTCCCCGCTCCCTTCCCCTTTCTTCCTAGTTTCCATTCTCTGCTCCTCCACTGTGCCTTCTCACAACTCTCGTTTCCTCTTATTTCCTACCCCTACCTCCCCTCCGCCCACATTCTCACACGCCACTTTTGTTTAAGGTCGATGGCTCTTACTTAGTGCGGGCATGTTTTACTCGACGCCGTTTCCTTATAAATGCATTAGCCTGAGGAAACCTTTCTGCGAGCAAACTTATGCGCGCCAACTAATCCCCTAAGTGAGATTTCACTTGCTATCGAGGCGTTAAAGGACTGTTTGTGGTTTGAACCCCCCAGCACGCATAATCAATGTTCTAACTGACTGATTAAAATGCTTGTTTTCGTATACATTTGATTGTTTATTTCTAAGCAAGCAAAACTGCTTGAGATTTTTTTCGATTTTGACCTGAAAATATCCCACTTTGATATTTTTTGTTGACCTCGTTCCAAAAGACTCCGTGTTTTCTTTTGCATCATTATTTTACCTGCATCATTTAGGAACCCCAAGTCGTGCAGTTGGAAGATTAAGTATCTAGACTTTTAGAAATAAAAGTCTTCTTAAGTTTAGCAAGAGATTGTATTGAAGAGCAGCTCACTGCCTTCTTTAAATATACCATACATTGAGTTGTGACTTTCTCGCAACGGACAGCATCCAAATAGGATTACACGTTTTTGTCTGAAGTTTATTTTTGTGCGTGCATTTGACAGAAACCTCCTGCCATTTTTTCTGAATTTGTACAAAAACCCAGAATGCTTGAGATACAGATTTGTCACCAGTGTGACCAGCAGCAATAGTCCCCTACCATCCAGCCTACTTCAGTTGTTATGCTTGCATGGTAGCCGAGATCTTGTTCAGCAAAGCTCTACCGGATATTTTGTTATTTCGTATTTTACCGCTCTACCCTAGCTCTGTCACAGCAACGTGGCCAGATGCCTGCCTGAAAAAGGTTGTTTCTTAAATCTGCACTGGGGCAACAGTTTATTTATGCAAGCTTAGCTTTTTACTGAATGGGCAGGAACGTAACGAATTTAACGATCTAGCAAGCAGACGTAGTTCATAGCATAAAAATAGGGGAGATTTTTTGCATCATCTGTTGCAGATTGATTGCATTATACAAACTTTTTTTTCGTCAAACAAGGATGGCAAGTAGATGACAAGTACGAACAATCTTATTTTACAAGAAGTAAAAAATAGGCAGCTAGAATCGAGAATACTGAAGAATTTCTGATTTTTTCTTGGACATTTTTTGCACGCGTTATATTTACCTCGTGACTGTTTTGAAGACATGCATAAGGCATTTCATAAAGTAGCCACAAACTTACTTAAGCCCGCTTTTCTTAATTAAAATGAAGCATGAAAACGAATTTTATGAGTGGGCCCTAAGAGGAGAAGTTAAAAATATCAGTCCAGTTTAATTTATCCAGCGATAATAAAATCTTACGCAGACAATCATTTTTGTACGAACATAGTATTACAGAGTCTACAAAATAAAAGCAGGCCAACCTTTTGCTGAGGCACTGCTGAGTATTGTAAGATAAGGTAACACAATGTAATCGTTGTTAAAATATTAGGGAATTTCAGTTTATCATGTCAGCGCGTGTAGAGTCGGTCACTCTTCTAATAAGACATTGAAATACGATCTATCCATTGGAATTCGCTTCATTCAAACTTGATTGTGTTGAAGTTAGCACTGTTTTTAACATGTGTTGAATATATTAGAATGGTAGGTTTAATATTTGCGTTTTCTGATAATTTGGTTCGGTGCATTTAATGCCTTTTATAATATCTTCGGGACCTCGCGATATCCACACATAGATATACGACAACCAATATGGCTACAAAGGGTCTGGATATTTCTGCAAATAACCTATGCAAACACTGAGATTCGTTAAGACTTAAGACTTTTATGCATTTGAATACCCCTCTGCTAAACCAATGACGACGTATGACATTTCTTGACCTTTTATGTGAACGGTAGAACCATTCATTAGCAGTACGGTGTCCTTAATGTATTAGCTGACCATTAATATTTTAGTATGAGAATATATGAGGTGGCCAAGAAAACATTATCGTATTAGCCCGAAACCTTTGATATTCCATGTATTCTGTCACCCCCTTTGCGTTCTGGTGTAACAGCTAAATATTTTACACTGCAAAGTTTTCGGAGGAAACGTCAACTTTTTTGGCAGTGCCATACCCCTAGCTGTTTTCGGAATAACGAGAAGAACAAACTGTCACGCAGATACGAGATGTCATTTCTGCTATTAAATTTATTGTACACTTTCGCTGTATCGAGTTAAAGTTAGAAATCTTAATATCATTTTAGTTGAAAATTGTTCGAACTTGCCGTAGTTTGCATCACAACTGGGGTGTTGCTTTTGTGCTTTTGCATTCAATTTTTTCTATGAGAGGCAAAAACCGAAGAAAGAATTATTTTATGGCAGAAAGAAAGGTATTTTCACTATAAACATCGGGCGCTGTATGACCTATCTTCACATCAGTGATTGATAATTCTGCCACTCAGTCTTACTAAGAAATTTAGTTAGATTTGTTTGAACAATTTTGATTGCCGTTAACAAACTGCAGACATTGTTTTTAGTGTCCCGGCTGTTGGAAATTGTTTGATCGTGAGGCCATTTTGTCAGGTCTATGTTTCAGTCCTATGTAAATGCAATTTAGTTTGACTGATTGCAAAGCGCAGATAAGCCGGTAATATCGGATTTGTATGTCCTATTTGCCAGCGCTTGTGCATACTTTCCGCCAATTAAATTGATAATCTTCTATTCGTTAACTGACTTAGTGCAATAATTAGACTATCAGTCATTCTGTGGGACACCTTATTTAGATTTATAAAGTATTTTGGGTATTCTTTATCGTTTCAGCATTAAAACAATCAAGAATATCTTTAAAAGTCGAAGGCTTAACTGTTATACTCACGAGAAATGCTAGCAGAGCATCGCATTTGTTTGCCGAGCCCTCTTTTATGTTGTTTTTGCTGCAAATATAAACTGCGGTGATCTAGTATGAGGGACGTCAATCCAATGATTGGTTATGTATAATATATCCTGGCCTTATTTTATTGTTTGTCGGAAGTAGTTCTGAGAAACTGCATTCGATGCAATGCCTGTAGAGCTTGTAGAAAATCACATATTCTATCTAAACTACAGAAACTTCCATTGAAAATCTTGCAAACTTGTTAGTTTTACTTTTTGGGAATATGGTTCATTTGATGATATGCAAATGCTAAACTCAATTTTCTTTTTGGACGTGAGCTACTAATTCGTCCGCTGATTTAGACATAAACGCTGTTTGATTTGACTTGAGGATTTATGCGCTTCCTACATTGATATTTAAACGTTTGCATGAGGCCTTTCTCTGAGAATATATATTTGATTGCTCTTTTAACTTTTTTCGTTGTGGTTTCACTTTAAATTTTAGCTTAGACTTGGACGTTTGTTTAAATAAGTTGATTTCCTCCAGCCAGGTAAACCATGGATCCTAACGAGTGCAAAGTATTTTCACTACGAGCACTGGGTTTTTTACGCTAGTAAACTGAAAGGGTAGGCAGCTGACCTTTTTTGCCTTTAATGTGGGGACAGTACAATGTTCATGACAGTCCATGAAAAATGTTTGTATTTCTTACTAATTTTGTTACTGCCACCTACATTAACCGTCATTTGAAACGCTGTCGATGAGTCAGTTTCTCACTATCGCACATAGGAGTTATGTTTCGGCAACTTTCCCACGGTGGATATTCTCTAAATTCTGAAACCATAGCCCTGGGTTATTGAAAAGACTCTAGCTTAGTGAGGCGTTTGAGTTTTACAACAGAAGCCGCTAGGCCATAACTGGGTTATCGGTCTATCTTGCTTTTGTTCATGCTCTTTGATCGTCTGTCCCATAGGAGCTCGTGGAGGCTGCCTGAATACCCTCTAGCTTTACCCTCTGACATGGTCTGGCAGGTCTATCGCAACAAGCAAAGTCGGCCAATAATCCTGCATTTTATAAGTTCAGTTTTACTTCAGCTGTATGAGAGAAAATGGAACGACCAACTCTGCAACCTCATATGAATTCTCAAAACTCATACTGCGAGTACTTATTATCTATGGTCGCCGACCGAACTATCAGGATTTGTTAACGAATTGACATTTGACATGAGTTAACTGTAGTAACAAAACCATTATTTCCAGATTAACCCCAAATCTCAAATTTATAAGAGCTTTGTTCTTCACTCTTATGTTAAAACTTTGCCTTATTCTGAGTGCAAACATAAATACATCCGGAAAAAGTCAACACACACTCTTTTTCCCTCTGAGTATAAAAACGCTTTCTTTTGAAGATAGCTTAGTTCATCCCGTCAGAGTTTTATGATTTTCGTTTCTTGATCTCATAAAGATATCCGCATTACCTGGCTACTGGGGCCGATATCCTAATGATGCCATCATAAGTGATTAGATCACGCACCTGACTGAGTATTATCAATGGCTTTGGGTGTTGCGAAGACGACAATGTATCCTTAAAATCGAATGTTTCTATTGGAAGTTTGCGTAAGTTATTCGTCTTAAAGCTTTATGTAGGAGTCGCATTTACATTTATAGTTTCTCACAGCCAAATAGCTGCACCCGAGAATGAATTTATAATGTTTCTGGCGAAATCTGATAATTCGTACGTCATATATCAAGCACTGTGCTATATTAACACATTGGAATGACTGCTCGGTAAAATATTTTCGAGTGCAGCTTATGTAATAAAATAGATGCTGACGCTTAAAATATGGCAAAACGTTCCGGCTGAGCGAGCGGGTGTCTAAAGACAGCCACAATTATTCTTACATTTGGGCAAATTTTCTTCGTAACTCGTTTCTACGTCACTATTCATCTTTTGGTTATCAACAAATGCAATCCTGTTTCCATCAATGTCGAGGACATCAATTCAGTGCCTTGCCAATCAAAGCGAAAATGAGAGTCTTCGGAAGTAGTTGAGAAGACTAAGAAGTGATCGCGTCTACTGATTATGCTTCTGATGACGAACTCATGATGGAAGTCGAAACCTCAGGTTAATAAATGTTTTGTCCCAGCGATCAAGTCAGCTTCTTCTCAATCGTGTCTACTTCTACGCACTAAATTGCTGATACTGTAAGGAATTAACTAAAAGCCCATCCGCGATGACATCTTAGGCTCAGTTTCACTGAAATGTCATGTTTGCAGCTTGATCAAAGTTGCTTCTTACTTCGGTTTAAATACGGCTCTTTAATGGTTTAAAGTACTCCTCCCTCCCTTTACGCACTTGTGAAAAAGTTGGCGATTTCGATCGCCATGGAATCCATCATAGCCGAAGAAAGGCGCTATTGCAGGCAATTCTCTTACAATTTGAGCATATGGGCCCAACGGTAGTCGTAAGTTCAATTAGAGCTGGATCAGGTTACCTACCCAGCTTTCTGCACCAAACGGAATCCAACGATACAGTAAGCTGACTGCCCACACAGGATTCAATACGCAATCATTTTAGGATTTACTACTTTATAAATAGGGGGTTGACGGATTTAAATAGCTAGTTTTGTCCAATTTTGAAAACTGCGATGTCCTTAGTGGGGTCTGAACCCATAGCAGCAAGGGGCGGGCTTGGGTATGGTCAACACCCTTACCATCAGAGCTACGAAGACCCACCGGGGTCCACGAATCATTTACACCTACCAAAATATTCTTATTGTCCCTTTGTTTCTAGCTAAGGGCATATAAAAACTATTATTTTTTCTACAGATAGCAGAAGCCAACTCATTTGGCATTCTTCAGTTTTTTAGTAAATAACCTACCTAGACCCTAATGTGTCCTCTGTTATGACGCTTCCTTTTACCTGTATAAATGCAACCAATTGCCAAAAATGCCTTATCACAATTACTTTTTGCAGAACTACCATTAAAGTATTCTTAATTTTAAACTCAACGAAGTCCAGCCTTAATGAACAGCATGTCCTTTTGGTAGTACTACTCCAATCATCTCCCTATTAGTGCACCGATGAATGGAAGACCGCCTTGACAAAACCATTTTGAAGCCACCTCATTCATCGGGGAAATGTACTAAACACTATGTATCGTACTACGTGATCCAGCAGAAGGAAAGCCAATAAAGTAATTGAAGAGAACTACATTTTTGCAGTTTTATTTTTTGCTTTGATGCGAAGCGTTATTACTCGAAGAGAGCCTGAACTTCTTTATTTGAAGCTCGAAGGCAAAACTTATTTCAACTACACTGTCCTGCAGACGGTTTATAAACAAAGAAAGGAACGATAGATTTTGAATGTGCATCATAATCAGTGTTTATGTGAATCTCGGTGGTTTCTCGATTAAATTCTTCTCAAAGGGGGAACAATGTGCGCAAAATGAAACTTTCTATAGAGTCCCTTTTTTCATTGCTAAACCTTTTTCTAGAACACGGTATTTAAAACGGAAATTTCAGATGCAGAAAAAGAGAGAAAAAAACATCAACTGCTTATACTCAGCTCCGATAAATTGTCATGTCAAAGATTGGATCTCTACAGATGTATCAGGCTGTCAACGTTTGCTTTAAACATCGGAGTCAGTACGCAAAATTTTCCATTCGCACGGAAGCACGCAACATCATTGCGGGTGCATTTTTTACACGATAACTCTTTCTGTTTCTTGGTGATTACGTGTGCATATGATCAAACTACCCCAACTTCTATACAAGGAAAATTGCCTAGATCATTACACTCGTTTTTCTAGACCATATTTTATTGCGTAGATAAATTGCGAACGTTAGGCACTGCTAACCAAAAGCAAATGCAAACTCTTTTTTCCTACAGGAGTGCTCTTTTGTCCCGCCTGAGAGCTATAGACGACTATCGCAAACTTACTCGGAACACAGTCGACTACGTGCAACTTGGCTACCTCAACACACGCCGCCTGCGGTTGGAACGAATAAACACGGAAAAACAACTGCAGCGCCTTAAACGCCTCCAGTCTCGGTTAAATTATGAAAAGGTACGTTTCAAATTTAAAACTGGCATTAGTATTGGCTTGAACTCGAAGACCATTTTCGTCTAACGTTGCCGACTTGTCTAGTAGTCAGGTAATAAAAATCTGCTAAATTTCAAGGAAAGGTGTCCTTTGGGAAGGAGGCCTTTCCTTGAAATAACATTTCTTGGGATATCTGCCTTTCAGTTTATACGAAGTATCTGCTAAAGTTATCTCTGGACAGGCAGGCATCCCAAGAAATGTTATCTCAAGGAGACAGGTTCTTCGAGATAATGAGGAAATTTTGTTCGGTAAATTTTAGACACTGGATCATCAGGCTGTTGTCAGAATTGAGAAACTGCACAATGAACAGTTAACATTGCAAAAGTGCTGGTCCGACACAAGCGAACATGCGTGTCCCAGTATGTAATTGAGAAGAAGAAGAAGATTCGATCGCTGGAATCGAGTCTTCTTCTTCTCAAGTGCTGGTCCAGTTAAATAGTCATCTGGTGTGGGTGCTAATTGGCAGTTGCAATTTGCATCACTCCGTGGTGGACAAAATTAGTCGTTGAAATAGCGTAATGGCGGAGAGGCCACTGTAATTTGCGTTGGTCTGCGGTCAGTCTGGGTCATCAGGTGTGGGTGCTAATTACAGTTCACGTTTGGCTAAGTGATCGGCTGTCGCCGATAATTCGGTTGGTGCATGAATCGTCGAAGTGTAAGGCCTCAAGCAATGCTCGTTTTTTTTGGAAGTGCAGTTTCCGACGATGCGTGCTTTGTCCCATGCCAAGGTGTGTCTTTTGTCAAGGCAATGCATCGCCACTTCGGACAAATGGTCACGTCTTTTCGCTGCCAATTGGTGCTCGTGGATGCGTGTTGAGACGGATCTCCCCGGTTGGCCACAACATATGTTATTCTATTATACATTAAGTGTTATACAATTTCACCAATGTCTTGATTAAGTTTAAAGGTGATAGCGACGTAGAAAAATAACTCGATAAAGGCCTTTTCCAGTCATAAAGATCATTGGTTAGGCATATTACTCAAACCAAAACTAGGATAATTTGAAATCTGAAATCCTGCCTCTGATCCTTCAACGATTAACGTTAAATCCGTTTACATCATCTCGTCGAATTTGATGAAAAACTCCAAAGGATACGTGGTGATGGAATTCATTGTTTTTTAACACTTGGTATTTTTATATTATCGAACACTCTAGGATGGAATTCTGGAGAGGACGGTGTCCTCCGTACTCCAGCATCACTTAAGAGTGAAGGATGGCGGGTATTCTTCTGTAGCTTCTACCTAGACTGTTTAAACTGAACCATTCTGATGACGTGGACAATTGCTAGTGAGCGCTTCTCTTCCTCCTCCATGGCGCGCTCACTATTTCTGATGTTCCAATAGAAGCTGTAACAAAAGAAGTTGCGAAATTCACCAAGGTTACCTGTACCGAACCGGTTTCTAAGAATTTTTCGAAGAAATATCTAGAAACATGATGAGTCCCTCACAGTGCTGCACATAATTATAGTACTTAAATATTAGGAAAAAATTATATTATCTGCATTTTTCATTATATTTCATGGAAATTGGAACGTTGACCACAGTACTGCCCTAAATTCTTGCTTTCATTTGAGTCTGTTTTTTTCAGGTAGACATTTTATTTTCGATTCGGTTATTCCAGAATCTTAGAGCACTTTGCATTTAGTTTGAAGTGCTGAAGAAGCCATATTTCGAAACATTAATCTAAGGTCTTTTGTTCTAGAGTATTAGACTATGGTCAATTTAAATTAATTTTTCTTCTTGTGCTTTGCGGAAAATTTTTTGATGTTTGTGGGGCATACGCATCTGGGAAATAATTCAGGTGCCAATTATCTTTCCCAAGAATATTTCCGTTAACATCTCCGGAAACATCCCGGCAAACGCAATAAATAAAATATGGTGGGTTTTCATCTTTCGTCTGTCTCCGTCGGACATAATCTACCTACGATCTACCCATTTCTCACAACCTAAAAATATTAATCCATTAGGATTATCGAGTCACTGCCATCTCTAAACTCTCCACTGACCCAACACTTTAGTGATATTATCCGATTGCACTAAAGCCGCCTGGAGTTAGATTGCATTTCCACCCTTCGTTCTTCCAGAGAAAGACACTGATTGGCTGGGTTCCGGTAGCAGTCCTCTGTCAGTAACTTTCACCCTGTCCTCGTTATTTGACGATCCCAGACTAGGAATGAGCGAGCTGGATGTGCATTGGTTGATGGATCTGTGGGAGGTTAACACGTTCAGAGTCACGTCTCCTCCCTTAAATGCCTTCCCCCTCCCCTTCACTCAGTTCTGTGACAAGTGTCGACGGCAGCCGGCCAACTGGCCCAATCTCAGACCCTCCCTTTTAGTTCGCTGCTCTAGCGCATGATCTCCGATAAGGTTGATGGAAAAAAATTGGTGACTACGGCTACGTCACTGTAGTTCACCAATAAGTGAAAAACCTCCGGGGAGAGTTGCTCGACTAAAGAGTGGGCGGGGGTGAACTTCAACCGTCGTTCTTCGTTCCCGGTTATTCTTCCGCTTTGAAGTCGAAGAGGAAGGCGAGGTGGACGACAGAAATTAATGAGGCTCCCTTGTTTGCCCGAGCTAGTGGATTGCGCTATCTACTGCATTTCGTCAGACTTCCATAAATAAAAGATTACCTAAATGAGTAGCTGTGGGACTGCTTGTCGAAGGTGGTTGTGTCACAGGTTCCTCAAATCACAATCCAGGTAAGACAGACTTGGTAGAAAAAGCTTTACAACAGGCGCTGGTTCACTATAGTAACCGCTGCGTCTTCAAGCCAGTTGTCTCCGTGCAAAGTGTGCTAGTGTGCCTGTGCGCGCGGACTGAGAAGCAAGCCTGTAACCTGTCCTTTGTTGCTTCAGCCAATGAGGAATTGGTGCACAGCGGCTGGCGTCAAGCTTGTGAGCCTAATCGCCAAGACGATGGGCATTGACCCGACCGAGAGGCAAGCAAGATGACAATACAAGCGGCTCCTGCAGTAAATCGGAAAAGGCGTGTGACGGACAGGCCGCGCAAGCGAAGGCAAGATGAGTAACGCGCAGCCCTGTAGCGAGTCGGCCATGGACGCGTGCGGCAATACAGTGTTTGGCAGCGAAGAAGACGTATCAGCGTAGAACTGGATGCAGGTCACCACATGCTAAGGCCTCCCATGACCAGATGACTATTTCTCGAAATATAATTTGTTCTTAGACATGAAGTTGCTAGCAGACAGGTGCCAACGCAGACAGCTGGTTCATGGTCGTTACCGATAGTCAGTATGCCCTAGGCCTCTCTTATGCACTAAAATTCAGATTGACTTAAAATACTTCCAGCACCGGCACTAGCTTGGAGCATTACGAATCAGTCAGTATCCATATATTACTGACAGTTTTTCGGTACAATGGAAGTTAAATACAGTTATTCTGCATAAGCTGATTGGTTTCAGTTTTTTGGTGCATTCACATAAAGTCCGGTTAATGTGACTCAGTCATCCCGTTCTGCCTTGGGGCTTACTCTCTATCTAGTACCTACACAGCGGCTAGTACTTAAGACGGATGAACATTGGAACGTTGGACTTCTGATCAACAAATCGAGGGTTTGATTCTCTGGTTGTAGACCACTTGGGGTTTGATACGACTGGCTGATGACAGCTAATAAGCCTGAAATGACCATTCCCTTCTCTGTGTAGGTAGTCTGGTTTCTATTTTTTTCAGGCCACCCCCAGTGGGGTTTAATCAAGGAATATACTCAAAAATCATACATCACATTCTGAGGAAGCTAGAGTCTTGAAGTGGATCCGACAAAGACACTGGAAACATGAATGGTCCCTTTTTGCTTATTAGCCGTCATCTGCCAGTCATACGCAATCCCAGGCGTGATTCACTCAAGATTCGAATCCGGGACCTTAAGTCATGAAGTGCAGCACTCTATCAGTGCACCATGGGCTCGTTGCTTTTGTTGATTGTGATCAGGAACATGATGGGAGTATGGGGGACTGATGCCGAACACAGACTAAATCTTTCGAAGCAACCCTTTTTAGGCATGGTACGAAATCCAACAGGAGTTGAAAGTCAGCGGCTTCTCTAGATTATCCACATTCTATGCGCAGGCTATCAAACAGACCGGCTGAACTGATAATTGGGATACATATCGGAAATCACGTGTGCACGTTGGGTGAAACACTAGAGAACCAAACTCCTCGCAGCTTTATCAGTCAACGGTACAAAATCGTTGAAATACGGCTTTGCACTTTTGGCTAGTGTCTCTGTCTGAAAACTTGGCTGGCCAGGTCGTGCGTGACAACGGTCGACTGCCTGTTTATTTCCCCCACCAATTGCATCTAATCATCAGATGTCTGATTGGTTTAGACAGTGTACTCATGGTTGAGAGAGGAAGAGGAGGGTGGAATCACCCCCGTTTGATCCATCGCCAGAACACTTCAGCTGACACGTTTGAATCCATCATGAAACGGTTAATATTGTACGTCTAAAATCGGTCATCTGACGGTGTGACACCCATCTTGCAGTCGAATCAGTGTGTCGGTTCTTGTGTCAAGCGATCCACTAGAGGACTAAGGGCTTCATCTTAATATAGCTTCGTAGAATTCTCGGCAGGAGTTTCCTTGGTAGTGGGCTTGGATGCAATAAGCCGTAGGTTGTTTTCATACGGTAACCGAGAGGTTTTTTTTAAGTTGACAAAACTGATTTACCAAAAAAGGCTTTTGTGAAAATAAGAAAAAAAGTCGTAAAATTTTGTTGAAATACGGTGGCCATAGGTCGACGGCGTTGAGCACGTAAATCGAAGAAAGGCGCAAAAAACAAATCGAGCTCGAATCGAGCACGAATCGCTGTCAACAAACTAGGAAATGTGGAATTTTTATCCGAAAACTTTCCTTTGCCCAAAACCCAGTAATAATGGATTTTTCGAAGACTTTTTGTAATATTAAGCAGAAAATTTGGGCTTTTTACATAAGATATCACGATCTCACACTGTATTTAACCCTAACCCCTCACCCTTACCCTAACCCTAAAAGTTACCCTAACCCTTACCCTAGCCTCTGACCCTTACCATAACCCTAATCCTAACCCCTAACCTTAATCGTGCTCAAATCGAGCTCGGATGGAGGTCGAATGGAGCTCGAATCGCTGTCGAAAAATCTGGAAATGTGGAATATTGTTCCGCCACTACCAAGGAAACTCCTGCCGAATTCTAATGCATGTCAGATCCGAGCCACTAACACCCGATTTTTGGAAAAACCTGATGTTTTATGGTGGAGTATATCGTGGATGATACTGATGGGCGGGATTATGTAACTCACTTTCGTCCAAACCCCCAAGTCAGCCGACTGAGGGGCTCAGACCGTGTACTGGTGTCTGGAGGAGGGACGGAAGAGTTAATTGAATCCTGCGCCATTCCGCAGTATCGGCAATCTGACCTTTTGTCACTATACGCTAAAATGCCCTGACTTCGATGTTGCCAACTGATGGGTGGTTGGAGTCCCTAACCTTCGAAAGGACTAAGCACTGGTTCCTCCATTCGTTGGTGGTGCGAGTTCTCACGCGGGTAGATCAAGATTAACGTGACTGCGGATGGAGCGAGAGGCGAGAGCGTAGGCGCGCAAGCCTAAGCAGGTCGAGGCGCGATGAGTCAGCGTGAGGCAGACAGTCACGAGCGTGCCGGCATCTTGGTAGTCGCAGGAGAGGAGAGCCAGCACAGTGCCGCTGCTTAAGGGTTCCCGAGTGGCTCTAGCCGGCAACTACAGTGGTTTGTCCATTTGTTGTCACCCCACTCCTCCCTTTCTACGCTAAAATGTCGGGCTGACTACACCGTCAGATGAAAACATTGTGCAAGTGATATCACTGACTCGATTGAGATTGCATCCATTTGGTCTTCTTTCGGATTGGAATGCGTAGAAGGGTGGCGGTTAAGGAAAGACCGTGTTGTGTACAGGCCTACATGAGGACACAGTACTGTTACAGCTGCCGATCCCCTGACGAACCAGCATTCCCGGTCAGCGTGATGTGTGGGTGTGTGCTAACGTGGACAATTAAGTCGCCAAAAACAGTTACTTTGTCCGTCATCGTCACAGTTGCTAGGATGTCGTACAGGTCTGCCTAAAACGTTGTCTTTATTTTCCGGGAGATGTCAATTGCGAAACGAGGTCGGATGAGTTTGTCTCCGCGAGGTGAAGCCCTTATGCTATGGAGACGATTAGTGATGTCTGGCAGCAGAAAAGACAGCCGTATCCTGACGTCCTTCCGAATGACGAAATTAAGTCTGATTTCTCATAGCTCCGTCTTCGGAGGGTCCTGTTGTGTGTTTGACATGTTTTGCCCCTGTTCAGAAAAGGGCAGACTGTGACTGATCTCATGCAGTGTTAACCCAAATTTTAAAATCTATTTTAGATAAGGAATGATCACTTACGTGGAATTTTCACATTAATTATCTTGGAGAATAACCCTAAAAAAATATTCAGACACATAAGGAACCCAGCTATTGAAAGAAGGTCCTTTTGTTCTCCCTAATATACGCCACTCGATATAATATGACTAATTAAGTACTGTATATTGTATTTTATTGAAAACATGAGAAAAAATGTTCTTTCTTATACTCCTTCAATAGAAAATTACTCATTTTTCAAATTTGTTATGATGACAAGGTATATTTTGGCTTTAAAATGTTTGTTACTGTGTACTCGCTTAGGACTGCCAAAGTGCATTAAAATTGCATCGTAGCTCCTCATTTAATAACGTTCTTCGCTAAGTATACAGTATAGTTCACATCCACCGCAAAATTTTAATCGCCTTATATGATATTCCTTCTATGGTAAGCATATAAGTTGCAGACGTAAAACCCTAAACGCAAAAGCAACGATTTAGCACTTTGGAAGTTTACGGACTAGGTCGGAGGTGACCAGACTGTTAAGCTTTAGCAGCAACTGTGTTCAATACTCATTTCCAATCCTCCTGACTTGGTTAGTGAAAGGGAAAACAGTCTGTTTATCTACAAATAGATTCAAACTTAAATCTTTCTGTCTGGTTGGGCAGTGTTACTGATGGAAGAACTATGAGGTTTCTGCGATGACTTTTGGAAGTTATGTCTCGGGCGTTGCCTTACTGTTCAGTTTCCGCACCGAATTATCCTTGAGGCAAGAAGGAAAGGGGAGTACTTGCTTTATTTATTCATTCTGGAAGTTTTTTGACCTTTCCAAAATGTCTTAAACGTTCATGTTTCTACCATTCTCGAGTAATGTGATAAAAACTTGCATCACATTTCTTTTTTCTACCACGTGTACGCTCTTCCGAATTCCAGAAAACAATAATGTTATTTAAAGCAAACGTAGACAGCAGGATTTATTAAATCCCACAAATTTCGCGACGGCTTTTAAACTGCATCCCGTCAGTTAACGGTTCGAAGCATAAAGGCAACTAGAAGCATAGGGCAGATTGAATTTCACTTGCAAGCGGCCTACATACAGTGGAATAAACCCGATCAGTGCAAGCAGCTCGACCACGTGGCCAATCTCCAATTACCTTGGTAATGGGGCAACTAATTTTAATCAAGACTTTGTTTGTGCCATCTTCCTCCCTGCCCCGCCTTTCTGCCTATAGACTGATTGGCAGCAGTAGCTTGTGTAGCCCCACTCATTAATTCCGACAACCTGCATGTTTTCCAACGAAAACGGTGTTTTTTGGGTTTTATGGGCGGGAAATTAGGACATGTAGTGGAATGTACTTTAATAAAGGCTCAGTAGACTTTTATTTTACTGCATTTAGAAGTGTTGTTGATTTATATCTGTAGATTTTTCTAATCTGTATTATCATTTATGTGATTGCGGAAAAACCCGATCATCAAACTGCTGGTTTCTTGAATTTCCCGAAAAATTTAACTGGCGGTTAGGAGGTCGTCTACTTCAACCTACCTCTGGTCCAACTTACCGTTCTGGAGTTAGATTAGTATAGTCCGCGGCGCGAAGCACCGTGCACACCTTCAATTTACATGCGAAACAACTTACTCTCAGCGGCCGCAGGAAGCAACTTCGACTACATTTTTTCACTTTACACTTACTTCCAAAAATTTCCTTTTTCACCGCCTTACAAATCTCTATAACCACCGTTTTTGCAGGACAAATGCTGGTACCAGGGGTATATGAATGGGGCCACATAAGCTACTTTTGCCGACTGATTTAATGTAGTGCCCTTCAGTTTACCATCATTGACACTCAAATATGACCCGTGCTGTTATACACTGACATGTTGTGAAATTCAATCTGCCGTAACCATTCTAACGACAGGATGCAATTGAGAAGCTGTTGCGAACTTTGTTGAATTAGATCCACCCTGCTGTCTACGCTTGTTTTAAATTCCTACCAGGCAACAAATGCTTCAAGCAAGTTTATTCCCCATCGAGGTAAAGGAAGTGGTATAAAAACAGTCTAATAAGTTTGGCATAAGTCAGGATGCTCCGATTATTTACAAAACAGCATTTTGGAACGGATTCGAGGAGCGCAGCTCTTGTGCCCGTACTTTCCAGTTGACCAGACAAGTGCTTTCCAGGACTGAGCGATTATTTTTACACGAGCGGTGGGCTAGAGATGACGCATGCAAGCAACCAACCCCTGGTTGCGCTAGGTCCGCCTTGCCAGCGTCCAACTACTTTTCAAAGGCCGACCAACCAGCGATGCCGATGAGTCATCCTGATGCCTGCGTACGCGCGTGCGTGCACCCGTCGCTGATCTACCGCGCTTGCGAATTCCCCCACTTAAATGTGGGTCGCTAGTCTTGCGCGAAAGTTTGCTGCTGCTGACTAGACGCGCTGCTTGTCTCCTAAATGAGTTTGCAAAGGCGTCTAGGCGGGTGGTGGAGGAGGAGGGGGGGGTGGGCGAGGTGGTGACCGCAGCAGCCCGTGGCAGCAGTCCGCCGAAGCACGCCAGCTGGAGTACACTTCCGGCCTGGGTATATATCGCTAGAAGTTGGCACTGTGGGCGACGTAATAAAATCAAGTCTACCGGGAGTGTTTGCGATAGCAATTCTGTGCGTAGGGGTCGTTTACTCGCGCCTCCCCCCTCCCCTCCTCGGCAGGAACAGAACTCGCCCAGTGTGCAGGCGGCTATGCACAATATATTCCAAGGAAATTAGAGTTAGCATTAGGATTATTTCTATGGCGTCCTACGAGTAATAAGTATGGCCCTGTTTATACTTCCATGAAGAGCAAAGACTCCCGTGCCCATCTCCTAGCCCTGCCATATGACAATAAACTTTACCTTAACCTTAATTTACCATACATTTTGTTCAAAGATGCCCTTCCTGCGAGCAGCTCCTGTTTTCATGTCCCGATTGGGGAGGGGGGCATGTGACTAATCCTTACCAAGGTTGGGTATGCATTAGGATTAAGCTTAAGTTGGAATTTGAGTTAAAAATTCGATTTCCGGTTCAGCTTTCTGTTAGGGTAAATGCTAAGTTTGGGATATGCAAATATGTAGCAGTCCTGGAAATTAAAGCAACGTGTTTCCCTTACTTTTATAACTGCCTATAACTGAGTGCGATCCCTCTGTGTCCTGAAACAGCACTGGAATATTGCATGCTATTAAAGCCTGAAGAGCTAATTTGGAGGTTTATCGATGCCAGACTAACACTTGAGCACGAAAATCGCCAGTAATTACGAGGGTATTTTCCACAAAATAACAAGTTACATATGTGACGGCGATTTGTAACGGAATATTGCTCCATAAACTTCATATATGTATTTTGTAGGGCTGTCTTTGGAGTGCCCTGCATACATTACCAAAAGTCAAATCTTGAATATGTGAACGGTTGTATTTCAACCCACGTTTATTAATTTGAAGAGCCTATTATATCCCGCGGAAATTTCGCTGTCATATCGTTTAGTAGTTTGCAATTTGGAAGGTCGGAAATTGTGCAGCCTAAAGAACCGGAGACTTACACGAGTTATGTTTTTCTTGTCTACTTTTTCTTTGAAGAATCCTTGCCTACCCAGTCTCCACTGTTCGTATTTACTCACTCGCATTCGCTTATAAGAAGCTAACCCCAGTTTACACTACTGCCTAGCTTTTTAAGGTGGCCTTCTAGGTTGCAAGCTGGGTCCTGTTACAAGCTAAACGTATTTAAGAAATTAAATGGGATTGTTAGTCAACGTAAATTATAATAGACTTTTGCGGTTAATTTCTCGAACCAACAGCATCCTTTGAAGTCCCGTTGAGACATTAGGCCTAAGAGCCGAGTGCCGGTGAAGTAATTTAAAGTAAACCATCCAGTGTATGAAGCGGCATTTGGGAAACCATATTTTTTGAACTTTCAGACAAATGAATTTTAATTTAGGTGACTCAAATCGTAAAAAATTTGCGGCTTCGGTACTAGTCGAATCCACACAACAGAGAAGGCTTTTGTGCGGCTAACGGCCATACCATTGTGCTACAAGGTTCACCCTACGTCGTGAGGTTAATCACACTTGGATCGATTCACCCTCCAAACTTATTGCTTGTATGGAATCCACTACTACATAACACTGACTGCCTAGGCAGGATTTCCCAAGCATTCATCTAGAACCCACTGGAATTACTACTAGGCTCACTTAATCGTTGGGGGGATGATTGGTAGATGTGCTTAATTAAGTTCATCCACTTAAGAAAAAATTAATTAATGGCTTCCTTTAGCATGCGTCCGAAAGAAATGTTTTTCTATGAGGTAGTACGACGGTGAGTCTAATAGCGAAACGACTTAAAAGCAGAATATGCGCTCGTTGGAACAGTGAGCTTGATGGCCTGACGTTTCGGATTCTCACTCGAAAGTATCATCATCAGAAACAGTTGCAGATAGGGGGCACTGGAGATGCAAGGTCACTGTGGCATGCAGCCGCTCTGCCACCATATGCATTCTAGAATTAGCAGTAGCCGCGGTCATCGTGGAAGGTCATAGTTGTTGCGATTATGACTTACGGCTCGCGCTCACATTTTCAACCTTGAGGAGAACGCAATTCTCATAAGGATAGCGATGTATGTGCGGCCGCGTAAGCAGCACACATGAATAGGGAGTTAAAGTAGATGAAATTGAGAGAAATTTCAGCAAAGGTAAATGTTTACGTACTCTAGCTTGAATAACAGTTCGACCATCAATTTCGGTTAGGTCTGCTGTGTGCTCCATAACAGGCTGGTGCAGGGACAGCGAGTTCCGTGTGTGCTAGTTTTTAGTGATAGAATGTTTGCGTAGCATCTACCACACTCACACCCTTCCCTCACGCACCCGCACCCGGTGTCAAGGTAGAGTCAAGAAAACTGTAGGTGGGATCAGACGCAGAGGGCTGGTGCGGCCCAAGCCGCCCCCTAGACGGGTAACCACGCCACCTCCCCTGTATTCGACATCTGTCATCGGCGTGAAACCCAAATAATGCCTATCGTACCTGATTTGGCCCTCGAGTTGTTCCAGCGCACCTGCCATGCGACCCGTTTGGGGGACGGAGCCTTAACCTTGACTGGAAAAGTAAACCTAACACAATGCTAAATTGTAACTTTACTCTTAACCCTAACCCTACCTTAAACCCAAAACCCTACAGTTAAAACCACCGCAAACGTAAACTCTTGTAGACAGGTGCTCACCGATACGTTGCCAAAGGAAATGGTCTCGTGGTGCTTCTGAGCCCTTGCTGGAGGCCCACTAGAAGCTAGCATACTGGTCGGTATTGTCTTCCTGCCTGCGGACTAGTACTCCAAATATAATCCTACCCCCCACTTACCCCAGCCTTGAACCTAACCCTCATCTTCATCCTAAACATACTTTTATCGAAAGTTCGCACAAAGCCGCACATATTGTGAGCGATTCATATTCCCATGTCCTGGTAAGGCAGCCCCACAACCCATTCTGTCCGCCACAGGTGGGGACAGCCGCATAAGCCACGAGCTACTTGAGTCATCTTTATCCGGCCCGAAGGGGATTAACAACCACGATGACTCATCGCTGCCATATCGTGTGCGGACACTATCTGGGTGGTGTAATTGGGTTCGCGGTGAAGGCGTAGGCCACCAACACTTGCGCTGACAAATGGCAAGTAATTATCACCTCAAGAATCAACCATGGTGATTAAATCAGTGGAATATCAAGGTACCGGAATGTGTACACACAAGCCATCAGCACATCAAATCCGACTTCCAGCGATGGTATAGTGCGCATACGATGGCATGGCAAATGCGTCCAATGGATACTGTATTCTGTGACCCCCATCGCCGTTTTCTGCGACTGACTCTCAAGACGGATGTTTAGAAGAATCCGAAAAGTCACATCAAGAAACGGTAGGGTTAGCTTATTTGTCCCCACCCCTTGACAGGACACCGGATCCGGCGTTAAATTTCGGGGGAATAAGGCTTAAAATTCAGATTAGGATTAGTGTCTGGGGTGAAGATAGTATTAAGGTGGAGGGCACGGTAATATTTACCATTCCTGGGATTTAATGTGGTCATCCTGTTTTCTGCGCGGAAAGTGACCACAGAATTGGTTCCTTCTCAAAAAATTTCGTTTTTCACTCATCATTTTCTTCATATGAACAGCTTTCTCGAACTCTCCTCTTCGCTTACATCGGCAATGAACGGGCTAGTACTACTGTTTTACTATTTTACATTAAATTCTGAACGAGTAATTTAAAATCACGTTAAAGTGGTGTCTCGTTGATGCGACTGAAAGAAGAAACAGATGCATTCCCCGTCGCCTTGACGTAACGATCTAAATTCCTTGTTCGAGGACTGATGCTTCAATGCCTGTTCTTGATTAGTCGCCGCGATGATGTAGGCAGACCACCTTTGATACAAAACTGTTGAATAATGCGTAGACGACAAAGTCATTTATGTTTTTTGTCCACCAGCAAGCAGCTATATCAACTGGTTGCTCACAAACCAAAATTATCAATTCCGACTTTAATTGGCTTTGCTTGTGTTTCTTCTAGCCTCTAATGTCTGCATGATTGTAACGTGGGAGAACTTGCTTCATTCATGCTCCACTTTCAACAGTTCATTTGCAAACGTACGTCCTGATGGAAAGATCGTTGCATAGTCCAACATTTTGAATAGCTCTAGGAGACATCATACATGCCAGGTCTTGCAGTCTGTTATGACTGGCTTGATTCCATACTCCATTAGTCTCTGGTTATGGCAAGGAGGTCTGTTCGCTGATTTGCTCGACAACCAAATAAAACGTAGTCAACTGCTCAGGTAGTAGCTGTGGGCTCGAAAAGCCTCGTTTGAAACTGAGTGTGGAGTGCGAAGCTGTCGATACGTCATAACGAAACTCCCACTCCAACTTCATGGATAAGAAAAATGGTTCGGAATGGATTCACCTCACTCTCGTTCTCTAATTTCCTTCCTACTGCCTTCTACCTGCTTCTTCAGATAAAGCTCACATTCCACGAGGTGTATTATTGCTATTTTATTTGATCGTAACCTCCAAAGGTCTCTTGTGTTTACTGTGACAAAACTTAAGACAGTTTGCTTTCATCATTATTGGTCTCACGAATATAACAGCAAAAGGTATATTTGTCCTCGAAAACACTTATCTTCCACTACTAGAACGGAGTGCAATTAGTTTCAGTCACGTCCAATATGCAAACTCTGATCTAGGATTACATCAACTATTGTTCTTATGGTTCCTGTTTCATGATCACCAACAGTATATACTTGCTCGGTTTTACTTTAGGACTTCCAAGCCAGACAGCACCTTCAGGAAATTTGTTTCATCGCTGACTCCGCGGAGCATGCCTCGCAAAGAGTTCGTACCATCCAGGAGAGCTCCCTTTGTCAGAGTTTGAATCAGAAGAGGAGTTTATCTTACCACATCGCGCCCCTGGGAATTCTGCCCACGATTGTGACTGAGCAGCTCAAACTGCCAATCTGCGCCTTTTTGCCGATCAGTTCAGCAGCTGAAGGTGCGTTCAAGTGAATTACCTCCGCATTACTCTCTCTCGCTCGCTCTCAATTTTTGGGATAATAATTCGTAATGAATAGTCGGGATTGGATTTATTACCCCCTGGAAGTGGTGTCGTTCACAACCCAAAAACCGTACTATTCAAGCTGGGCAGAAGAAATTTTAACGGAATTAGAATAGTAATGTTGGAATATGACAGTTGCAACTACCTTGGAGATCTTCAGACTGTATTGACAGGTCATGTCAGAATGTTGGCAAGAGCGAGAGACTTGAATGATAATTTTGAGTTTATTCTGTGTTGTCAGTTATGTGGATGGCTTGGAGAGCCAGATGTAATGTTACGCGAGAAAACGAACACAGCCTAGTTTAAATGTAGAACAAGCTTGAAAAGGAAAACGTAGCAATTAGCATAGGAATATTTAGATGTACGAGTGCATTTACTTGCTGCAAATTCATGTCAACGAACTTCGGGCCTCTAGGGCATATTCACTGAAGATCCGGCATTTATCAGCGGTCTTCGTAATAAGTGCCTTTATTTCCGTAGAGATCTTTTTGAGTCAAGTTAAAAGTCAGGCTTGTTAAAATAGGGGTAAACCCGTTGTTACACGATAGACTGACTCTAAAATTCGCGATGGCAGTTAGATTTTCCTACGAGCCTCCCTGTTTTCAAAAAAAATATATCTTTGAACTTGACAAGCTCTTCATACACCCTTATAAGCTTTATTACTCTTTCTTTCACTTTTATAAACACTTAATATGCTCTTAAACCTTGTTTTGGGTACTCCTAAGTAAGAATATCATTAATATCTAAAAACATTCGAGAAATATCGAAAATATGCAGGACGTATCCAAGAAGAAAACTGGCGAGGTGTCAAGTCAAGAAAAACCAACCAACAAAATTGACAAGGAATTACTGTAGGCCTTCATAGGTGTGTAGGCATTTGCTTCTCTTTCTAGCCACTGCTAAGGTCTGTGGTTGGTTAAACGAAAGCAAAACAATCTCTGTTAAGCATGATATTCGTCATGCAAGTGAAGATGCACGAGTTTACAAAGGAAGCCCATACTCTTTGGAAATAAATATAGTCCGTGACTTTAGGCTTACAATTTAGCGTCTCCAGGTTGCTACGAGTACGACCGTGAATGACCTCCTATGAAGACTGGAGATTTTCCAGTCAGGATGTGAGAGCTGGCGTGTCACCTGCAGTAATTAAAAACGGTCTGTAAAACCGCTTGCCTAAATTATTGAGATGTTTTCCAAGTGTTGCTATAAAAAGGCGTTTAACGGCCAACACCGCCAAAAGTCAGCTGTTCTTCTGACCCCTTAATACCGTTTGCTGCATGCACGGTAGGGAAGCAAGACGCGAAAGGGTCATAAATTTGACACATAAAAGTATGTGTTCTAGCTTCGAGGGAAATTTTCTCCCGTTTGATACTATGTTCCTATGACGATGCTTGCACCCAAAGGAAGCAAAACGTAAGCGTAGTAATTGTTCCTCGTTCAAAAAAATTTATGGTGTTCCTCAAGCAATAGTACTGTGAAATAGTTCATTTGAGGCGAAGTAAAGAGGATGACCGTTTTCGTAAAGGATGAAATTTTAACTGGCAATTTAACCGATAATTTAGCCAAATTAGGGCGTGATGTACGTTGGATTTTGCCAGACATAGAAAAAAGCAGGCTTATTGCTAGCAAAGAAGAGAAAGGGAAGTGTGCCATCAGAAGATTAACGAAGCTTTGCTTTTTTCGAATATACAAGCCTTCAATTTTATTGCATAAGCTAGTGAATAGCTGCAGCACGTTATATCCAGCCTATCGATAGCCTTACTTTTAATCCATTTATTTGGAGGTTTGGCAGACTTGCTTGATTTGAGTTGACCTAATTGTGAAAAACTCGAGGCTTTACTGGGAGAAATTTACTAATTTATAGAATGGCTTTCTCCCAATGCATGGTTCGCATGCAGATGCAAATAGATTAGGTAGATGGTTTTCTTGATAAAAAAATTGATATGTTTCTTTGTGGTTGTGAAATATCGCATTTCGGGAAACCGGCTTATGTGTTTTGTCAATATAAAACCCCAGCAATGTTTTAGATTTTATGATACACCATTTTAGCAGCTTTCTTTTATAGACTCAGTCGTTATTCTCTTTACAATTTGACGGACAGGCCATTGTAGAAAGTACGGCAGCGTTCCTACCATTTGACATCAGTCATGCTATTCTTCCATTTGACTTGAACTCAAACTTAATTACTGTAATCTCAGCAGTTGGGATGTGTTCAGCTTCCTATTGAAATAACAGTTGCAGAACGATACATGATGCAAAAGTAGATCAACATTCTTCGACCGTTAATTAGCGCAATAATGAATCCAGGGCTGTTATCATCTGCTTCAGGCATACCATTCAAGAACCTAGATAACGAAAGTCTGGCTGCCACTCTGGACACATTAAGCTATGTTCACATTAAATATTCGCCAAACGTGTTCCATGAAATTCCCCTGTGCATAAAAAATTACAACTAAGCAATTTTACCAGAAAAAACCTATCAGATTTGGCAAAACGACATGTCACATAATAAAGAAAAAGATACGTAAGTGTACATTGCGCAAAATCAATATTTTCAAACATTTTTCGATTTATACTGTTTAATTTTCTGCGTTTTCTAAAAGTCGATTTGACGCATTTGACAGGAATCTTCGCATTGTCGGTATTTCCGCCCCCTACTTAGAAGGTTGTTAGATGTAACCCACGTCTCTAGTAGTTCTTTACTATTTTAATTCAATTGCAAAATTTTCAGTATTGTAAATCATACTGTTCTTGTAAATTTCTGACTGTCTGATGCTATCTTTTGAAAAAACGTTGCTATCACAGAGTGGCTGATTAATTTCAGTCTATCCTTTGTGCAATAAGTTCCGGGAAAATTAGACAAGGTAGCATTTCAAGGGAAATTTTAAAAGATACGCCGCTTACCGTAGACTGGCGATTGTAGAAACTGGTACTTAGATATTACTTTTAACTTGCCATTTTTCTCACGAGCTCATTGACTTGGTAATTTTTTCGGTATGAACGAGACTTCATGTATTTCCAATATAGTCATCTTGAACCACTGGCCGTCGTTATTCAATGTAATTCTCCCCAAGGCTGTGAAAGTCGGTAAGATGACAGCCACTCTGGTGGATCGGAAATAATTTGAACAGCATCAACCCTCATGCCCACACTTGATTAAGATAAACAGTCATATAAATGACAGAATTAACAACCAGACAAGGATGTGAGTCCACCTGCTCACATTTTTCTGATTGTTACTGGTAACACTCATATAGACGATTGTGATTGAATTCACGGCTCCTAGTGTGCGCCACTTAACTCAGGTAGCTGGAGCGTTGGCTGTGGGTTCGGATCGACTGACGCCATCGGAAAGGCCCCGTCGCAACCTATGAACAAACAAGAGCCTGAGCCCTAATGCAAAGGTAAACCAAACATGTAGGGACCTTCCAGATTACCATGTGTGAAGGTACATGCCACAGAGCAGGGAAAGGAATGACTAAAATTGCCAAAGGGGGCAAAAAGGGGCCGCTTCTATGTTGTCTGTTGAATCCACTGCTTTCCTCAGTCACGCTGC
Organism: Ligula intestinalis; assembly: GCA_036362985.1. Lineage (NCBI taxonomy): Eukaryota > Metazoa > Platyhelminthes > Cestoda > Diphyllobothriidea > Diphyllobothriidae > Ligula > Ligula intestinalis. The sequence continues at coordinate 27,018,284 of JAYGXS010000001.1, forward strand.
CACATTTTTCCTGTGACATTCAAAGGCCGTTACCACAGGTTTGTCTTTCAACGCGTTGGAGTGCTCGAGGTCAGTAAGACAGGGCATATTCCCAGGGGTTACACCCGCAGGAACGATTCCTTCAATTCTCAACAGCTGCCACGTAATCCTACCTTTTTATACTGCAGGAGTCTTTAATTTAAAAAAAATTAATAGCTACGCTATAAAGTGTGCTTCGAAAACGCAATGGAAGTCAAGAGGACGCAGAGGCTAAATCTACTTATTTGCGTGTGAGTGGGAATATTGTTGCTTTTGTTGCCTGACAGGAAAATGCCTACGTGCTACAGTTACGTAAGTGGAATTTGTCGTTGTTTTTGATCGGAAATTGCTTCGTCTGGCACAAATCTCAGCAAAGTGCAGGAAGTGTAGGCTGCGTATTCCAGACCCCATCAAGCTATAGTTCGTCGAATGTTGGTTCTTTCGGAGAATTTATTCGTAGCCGGATAGCACGCAGGTCCTAGGTGGATGGCTTCCCACTTAAGAGGAAAATTTAAAATTCCAGGGCAATTTACGATGGCAGCCAGTAGAGTTTCAAAGGATTGCAGACGAGATGCGTCGTGTTGCATTCCCATTACCCGTTGTGAGTTTTTTTTTATCGAATCGACGTCGAGTCATATTTGACCGTAAACTGTCGCTTCGTTGGCACTTGCTCATTCATCAGACCTGGGAGTGTTTATTTCACAATTAACCCTCGTTGACTGACGCTAAGCTTACACAGACCTCCTGATACAATCCTTTGGGGGTAAAATGATTGGTTTCAAAAGATATATCGTTATGGCCTGTGCATCGTAAACGAAGTGGCATTTATTCCTCATAAATCCCCACCCTTCACTTGATTTTTGTATGCACTAAACCAGTTAAGCAGTTCTCATAGCCAGTAGCAATGCGATATGGTGGAAATTGTTTTCTTAAAACTGAGAAGCAACCTATGTTTCCAAATCCGTACATTAAGTTTTACTCAACTGCATTATGCGATAAATTTATCTCTATTTGCAGGAAACTTTGTTTTAAATCAAATAATCGGCCGATTCTGGAGGTTTAACTTACTTCCAACAAAAACATTTCAATTATCATTTTTTTCATTTGGTTCAAATTTGCTTGTATAAACCGAAACCGAAAAAAGGCAAAAATATATTCCAAATATTTTGTAAAAAAATGAGCGAACTATTTAGTAAAGTGGGTATTAATTATCATTTATGCTTTAAAAGCCAAGTTGCTTGGGAGTCATTCATCCTCCTACAAAACATTGACTATGCGTTTTTAATGTTTATTTGTTCCCTGTAAATTTCAATCTGGCGTGAATTTTAATTGTTCGGTTATGCGACAATAAAGTAATCTACGATCTCATCCATGACTTGCGTTTCTGTTTACATTACATGAATGGAATGGGAGATGGGACTGCAGTTCAACAGAATGGACCATAAATCATACACTGATAAGAATATTCTCTACTTTTGTAGACTACTGTTTATTATAATATCTGCATAAGAAAATAGCCGCGAAAGTGTAACTTCACCTTATACATCAACAGCGCAAGAATATATTATTCAAGGGCGTCTGGCTTCAGTTCCTGAAAATTATTTTTATTCAACTGACCTATCTCTAAAAGGACATCGGCTTCTATGTGTAATTACTTTGGTTTTTAATTCAGCAACAGTTTTTTAAGCTTTTGAATTATTGTTGGCTTGCTGCTGCACGAATATGGTTGGGAGAAGTAAGTTGTGCAATTTCTAAATTCATCGACAGCATTGGTCTAAAACGCCTCTTTAAATTTAAGGAGAACGACTTACGTATGAGCTGTAACACCATCTTCGTAAAACCAGATTCTGGAGTATCGAACGCTTTTAGTACGAGAAAACTGTAGCATTTATATCGATCACTTGCCACTAAGACCCAGATGTGTTTAATTAGCGTATTAAAGAACTAACAGTCTGATCATCTGCAACCCTGCCCAGACACCAGGACAAAAATAATGCAATTTACGTTGAGATGTATGGCATAGAATTCAGCATGCTCCCTAAAATGTGCGAAGTGTTTAATGTAGAATCGATTGAAATTGAAATGAACTTCATTCGATCTAAATGTAGTTTCTAATAAAATCCCACACTGTGGTTACTATTTTTGAAATCTTTTTTACACTGCAAAATCTGAAGTTTATATATCAGCACCGGTTAGCGTTGGAATTCGATCATATAGGGAATGAGACGACTATTGGACGTCGATCTCCGTCAAAATGACGATTTTGGTAAACCAACTCAAAGAGACCATATATTAAGCAAAGACCAATGTATTTTGTGACCCTATCACTCATGAGGGTATATTCTTTATGAGCACGAGAATTTCATCTTTTTTCTTCGGAAGGATGATCTTAAGCAAGTCTGGATAACTTCCGTTATGCAACTACAGAACATTTACATGGTATCACTTGACAAATTATTTCGAGATGTACTTTTTAATGTTCAACGAAGTCACTTCTGGTTTGGATGGCAATACTGAATTTACACAAATCATCCTGGCATACATATTTTCTTTCAGCTTCGGGATATAAAGTTATCAATCTTAACAAAAAAATTATTAATTTCCATATCGGCTCCTTTAAACTTCAATAACATTTTATCAGTTCTTTATCAATTAAACAATTGCCTAATTTTCAGTCTACCTCCAAACGTTATCTGCAACCGTGCGCAATTAAGCCGTCCTCGCAATTTTACTGGCAAAAAAATGCATTGTCTGTTTGCTAACGTAAATTCCTGGAAAACAGTGCACTACAGAATTTCAAAATGCTCTATGTGCTTGCCGAGCAAGAAAAAAGGATTTCGAATAAAAGTGTTTAACCCTAATGCACAGCAGATTTTTCCCCACCAGCATTAGTTTTTCAGACACTGAAAACCCGCGCATCGAAAGAGGTTTAGAGAGTTCCATATAAAAAGTATTGCACAAGCCGCACAGGTTTTTTCTGCACACTTTCAATGGAAATATGGTTAAGGAAAAGTAAATTATTACCATCGAAAATAATTTTCAATGAAAATTAGCTTAAGTCCGACAGTTTCTTCCGGCAATGAAGATAGTCAATGGACTGAACAGATAAACGCGGTTGTGGACGGACTCAATTATATTTTCTCGTAACAGAAAGTTTTGTAAGTAAAAGGTGAAGGATAGACCATGAAGAGATGTATATGCGCAAAGATTTGAGGTCCAGATATCTTATCGTTTTGATCATCCTCCAAAGAAGACGAAGAAAAAGCTGGGAGGATGAAGACTGAATTGTATTGGGGATGACATTCGGATACTCGCTTGTTTTCATCGTCAGAGTAACGTTGTGATAATACCAGGTATGCAGCAAGGTTGAAACAGTTACTCTGACGATGGAAACAAGCAAGTGTCCAAAACGTCAGTCTCAATCTAATTCGGTCCATGTCCTTGCACATTCTTCTTTTTCTTCCTTGGGGGATGATGGAAATAACAAATAAACGTATGTGTATTCCGTTCAAAAGCAGCACTGCGCACGTTTGCTATTTTAAATTTTGTACTTAAACATTAAATTCACTTGATTCCAAAATTCTTAAACTTGTCCTTTTGCTGCATCAGAGGGCTTTGGCGCGATAGTATGCCGATCTGGCTGTTAAGCATTTTCTTACCATTCTGTGACCATAACTTCTTTTCTGCTTTTGCTCTACAGTCTATCTCGGCAAACAAATCAACAAGTCATCGCAGAAGGCAAAAAACAAGACAGAACAGTATGCTCCGCTTATTTCTCAGCGAGACCAACAACAACTGCAGCTTTTACTCTTCAAACACTCAACTTTTGCTGCGTTTGTGACCGGCATCTATCGTCTCTGTCTCACCACTATCCTTCTAGGGGTTTGCGTGTGCTGGTTACTCGCTTGCAAATATCTGATCGCGCAAATGTGCTCCAGAACCGTGTCGGTTTTGACAAATCGGGTGAGTCCCTTCGTCCCAGGAGATGATGCTTTTTGCAGTTCTGAATACCAGCTGCTGCCATCTCAACTATCCGCGTAATCAGTTTTTATGTACAAAACATAGATAAAAACCGCAAGTAAACGCCTCTCTAAAACTATGGGTGAAGATATAATCCCGACTGAAAATGAAACAGCTGCCGGGAGCCCAGCAAAGGCGGATTTATTTGTCAAAATGTCGGCATTTTCCAACATGCTTGCCATTGAAATTAGAAAAATAGCAGTGTAGTTAAAAAATAGGAGTTTTAGAAATGGACCAATCTCACAGCTCACTTATGTTCCTACCTTATGGTATTTCCATGCCTTTTACTGTTAGGCCCATTCTGTTTTGACGAAATAAGGTATCGGTTTAAATCTCTGACATAGTTACTGCTCCCTCTACGTTGCTGAAATGCCACAATGAAAGCTCTTAACGAGAAGGCAAATTTTCGCTGTGCCTGGCATCTCTGTTTTTTGCGTCAATAGACCCCAGTAGCTATCGCACCCGATGTTTGAGAATGGGTCCATGTGGTGACAGGAAACTTTACTTTAACGCTAGAGCTTAGTTGAGTTATGGGGTTTGTGCGTTACCAACTGCAATCGCAACGCGTTAATGTACTAGCGACGTTCATCGGTGTCTCTTGCTTGCAGCACGAAGTGTTTTTGTCGTCGGGTTGTTGGTCTCCATCGCATCTAGACACTCGGAGCTTCCAAGAAGCGCAATACTCGGAGCACCAACTAGGCCACAGATCGCCATCTCAAGTTCGACTGCTCTCGGCCTACTCAGCACCTAGACAAATTCTTTGAGACAATAGAGAATTGCCTGCTAACTGCCCCCCTGCTCCGTTCTCCGGTCAGGAGAGATCAACAAACCTTACTGACACATTAAGGTTATACTTTCCTTTCGATCGAAAGCTGCCCTCTCCTTAATGTTATTCGTGGGAGGAAGACTGCATTTTTACAGGAAGATGTAGGCCTGAATAGCTGATTTACTGTAAGTAATTGCTAGCAGCCAATTTCACCAAGAACAGACGCCTTCACTCAAAGACTCGAGTTCATAGTAGATTTAAGCGCTTTTCCCTAAGGGACAGAAACACTCAACGAGTGGATGTGTGAGCATGATAGCTGTTGTTGTTGTTGATCAAAATGGTGGTACTCTATGACCGTTTTAACTCATCCAATAAGCATAATGGAGCACACACGATAGTTTGCAATCTTCACTAGCAACGTCCGGATTGTTGATTCCATGGTATGATAGAGAACGTCAGCGAATGACTCAAGTCTAGAGTCCAGTACTGTGTGACAGCACAGCTGGAATATAGAAGTCGATAAGTCGAGACGGGCAATTCTAGTTGGCGAAAATATGCATAAGAGCTCGTCAAATCTACGTCAATGCTTTTAATCAAGCTTTTAAGCATAGAAGATTACCTGAGTAAGGATTTATGAATTAGTTATAAATTTATTTTCTAATAACTTATCATTATTCGATAGTATTTTCTAAAGGAAGTACACGGACCATTAATTTATTATAGTCTTTTTTGTGTATAGTCGCCTCTCCTTCATGTAGGTTGTTTTAAAATTAAAACCACACCATTCTATGTTACTTTTTGCCCTCTGTTTATTTGTAGGCACAGCCGGTGCTTTAAATTTCATAACTACCTACAAATTAATCGATAACTTAACATTCCTATAAGGAAGAGAAAATGTCAAGTCGGGATGAGCATGGGACATGAGTTTAAAAAATACGATAGACGGAGTTCGGAACACAGAAAGGGCTCTCAAGTCGCTCAGCCAAATGTCAAGAATCGAAACCCAACCAAAGTTTATTTCCATTCGAAAGTAATGGCAACAGTGTGAATTTACATATCGTAGGTTATAGGACCTGCTGTATGTCTGTGGTTTGTTGACATTGAGAAGGTAGCATAGCGGTAGGAAGGCATTAGGTCCATCTGGTGAGTTCTTTTCTCACGAAAATCACGCTGTCAGCTTTTGTTGACTGTGTGGTCGTGATGGTTTTCATATAGCAGAATATCTTACCCATTAGCCTAACAATAAGGCTTCGAGGATTCCACCAATAATTCGCATATAATAAAATTCTGCGGATTACACAAAAACTAATTCGATGAGATTAATAAAGAGCATATTTCCAGACTGGCATCAACAAAAACTCACTGGCCTAGTCAAACACTGTGCCTAATCCTATTCCGGATAGCTGGAATGTTGTTTTGAAAAATTAATGATAAGGATTAGAAGATAAAGATAGAGTTTTCTCTCACTCGAAAAATGCTACAAGGCAAAAATGCTTGGGAGAGTAATCAGGGCTTTATTTTTAGGCTTGCAATAAAGCTTCAGCGATTCCCAATAATATGTTCTTCATAACGCGTTTGCGATGTACAAAAACTAATTCACTAAGAAAAAAAGTATATCATTACGATAACATCAGCAAAAACAAACTGACCTGATTAGCCATTGCGCTTAGTCGTATGTTGGACAGTTGAAATGTTGTCTTTAAATTTGAATGGAACGGATAAGAAGAGAGAACTAGGAGGAAAAAATGGTCACTGATTTGCTGGCATCGCTCATTTTAATGCATATCACTTACAAGCGTACAAAAGTATTAAAGAAGAGTAATTGATGAGCATACGTAGGCTTTCGATAAACTCTCATCGGCCCATTACACTTATGTGCGAAGGGGGAGAAAGTTACAAGGTAAACGTGCGAGGAAAATCGTTCATCATTACAGGCAACTTAATCATGAGCATAGGAGAGGGGGCTCGGGGTAGATACTACGCGGCGGCTTACGCGGCAATTAGAGTTTGTTGACGTTGGACAGGGGCGGGAGGAGAAAGGAAAGTGCGGAAAATGTAGACAGTTATCTAACCGTCGGCCACGTCAAGCTGGAGGCTTGCAGGAGTTTCTTTTGCGCGCAAAAAACCGGCTTCCTCAACCGCATAGTGCTTGCTTCTGCTATTACTAGCAAACGCTGACCCAGGGACAGTGGGAAGTTTGCTTAAACCTTGTAGATCCCTCTGAATGCTTCGTTGGTGTCCATACGATGTCCGGAGTCAACAATGTGGGCAAGAATGGCGCACATGCGGAAGAGCTTTTTATGTTTCAATGTGCGGTTATTCTGGTAATAGTTAACGTCCTTACATAGAGACGCACACTTCATCTTTCATCATCGGAACCGCAGTCCTGGATTATTTACATCTCTAACTGTAAGTTAGCTTCCGGCCAAATGTTTTTTTGCTATCGGTAATTTACTTACTGAGGCCGAAAAACATGTATGAATTAGCAACCAACTTTTGCCTATTCTAAACAGCTGGCATGAATACAAGGGAAGAATTTACTGAGGTACTAAACGTTTGGAAGGCAAGTTGCCTACTCTCGGTGATTAAGAAGTGTCAAAAACAGGTGGTTTGCTTCCATTGCAGAAATAAGTCAGTGAACGCCAAGTTATCGATTCACATCCAGCCAAATCATTTTAGACCGATTATCGGACCACCTGCTTTATTTAAAGCTTCATCGGGATCTGTATACCCTCTGCTCGTTTTCGCTTTGCTTATACCCCCTGGCATCCTTCGAGCACTTCTGACTTCCCTCCGATTTTTTCCTATCATCCTCAACACGGAGTTATCGAGTGGTGGCGTTAAGGCTAGTAAGTTTTAACCCTAACGGTTGCGATCCTCTAGGCTGGGTTCGTTAGGAGCAGAAAAGTGCTAAAAAGCCCAGAGTAGTAGGAAGAATATATTATTTACAGAATGAATTGGCGATTAATTAGGACGAACTTTTGACTGCCGGAGTGTACGTCTAGCCTCGGGGCGGGCTAGGTTCAGAGTAATGTCTGGGGACAGAAATTCGCGCGGCCACCGTTGGCTGCAGCCTTGAAGGTCATTGGTTGGACCACGTGGGCATCGCGTGTTGGTAGGTAGCGCCGGACATTGAGTGAGAGATGGCCAGGGTGTGGGCAGTCAGCATGGCTGCAGCCTTGGCGTGAGGAGCCAGCGACCACGGGTTCCCACAGTGGTGCTAATGCCCACTACAATTATGAACTGCACTATGTATCATGCCCCCGCCATCTGGCAACGACCATTGTTAGGCTTTTGATATTTCATGTGGCAGGTAAGGACAGTTTCCGTCCCCGAAATCTCCGATATGATTAAGCAAATAACGTAGATACGCGACCTAACTATCAGACATTCGATTAGACCAATCTACGAACAGCGAATTAACTAGAGGCAGCAAACGTACTCTGGTCTTTCTCCCTCTTCTCTCCTTACACGACGGCTGGCTTTCGATGCACACCGTTCCAAACTGCTGGTAGCCGCTGGATGACACGAAAGCCGCCTCGTCAGTACTCTAGTGGCGTACCCGCCAGGCCCATCCTGCGTTGCAACAAGGGCTACAAACCCGTGCAGTCTGCGTGCTGAGCTATAAATTTTGCTGTAGATGTGTAAATCCGTCAGAAACTGCAGCTGGATGGACTAGAACGGTTAAGTGTCTAGTCATCCGCTGAATAATTTCTACTCGGCCAGCCTATCCCGCCGCAATGCACCAAGCAGCACATAGGCTTTCCGTTCGTTCGCAGGCTCCCCTAGGGTTGGAGAATTCGGCTTTGGTTTCCCGCATGATTTCTTTGCAAGAGAAACACTGATTTCTACAGATTTCAAGCAAAGTCTCCTTAAATGGTCCGTTTTTAAGAAGACTGTCCTTAATGGAAAGATTTATTTCCCCGAAAATTCGAGGAAAGGGCAATAGCGCGCGAATTTCGTGGCGCCTCCGCCTTACTTCTGGAGTAAACAAACAGACCTCGAATTGCATATAAGGATTCTCCAAAGAATTTAAAAAGCACAAAGTGGCTGATATGAGCATTTTTGGGCGACATACTTTATAAGCAATTATTAAAGTACACCCATATATTGTTCATCTTACACCACGTGAAACTCTGACTTCGTTATCGTTACCGATCAGCCCGCTCTGGTACCCCGTTCGGGCAAAAGATGACACATAGACACAAATCGATCGCTTTGAGAGGGAAGACCACAATTCGCGTCCCCGGCAGCATTTGCACGCTGTTACCGTGAACATTACGCTCCCTAGCTCTCAATCTAGGGCGTGACTTGCACGCATGCAGTTATCGTATGCAACTGTAATGAGCGGAACTGTTTGAAACATCTTTGTCTAGGACCAAACCTATCAGTCGCCGAGAATGTCTTGTAGTTCTTCCTCAGCTAGCTTCAAGTGAATTCGAGTTTCCGCAACATTTACCTATCTGGCACTATGCTGTCAGAAGTGAGAGACAGTACGATTCTTCTGTCTTTATTGCTTACTTTCAAAAAAAGGCTGGTGATACTTCTGTAGGTAAAAGTTCTTCCCTGAAGAATATGCAATCGGGAATGACAAAAGGTGCAAATGCTTGCGGACAGTTTTTACTCTGCCTTACGAGGATGGATGATTTCTTATCAGTTTTTTGTTCATTTTCTCTGCAGGTCACGTTGATCACAACTTGTCCACCTAGTCCGCGTAAAATAGAAACCTTCCTGGCTTCAAACCACCGAAATCTCTTCCACAGAAGCACGTTGCGAACAATTTGGCTACCGGAGCCCGAAAGGACCTCCGATCCTGTAAGACCTCCTCGAGCTCAGCGACCGCAAGGGGGTAGAAAGCATAAGCCCAAATGCTCGAAACCCCATGAAAAACAGTCTACAGAGTCCCGTGTCTGATTCCATCCGAAAGGGCTCTGCGCTGGGTTAGACGCCCCCCACGCTGTATTGCCAGTTGTGCGCAGTATGCTTTCTTTCCCTCGCTCTCTCTCTCTCTCTAGGCCTTGTTATTTATTCCTCTTCCATCTCTCCTTGAACGTCAACTCCGTGAATGGCCTTTGGGAGAAGATGCCGGTACCTCAAAAACATTACCTTTTTGTATGTCTCTAACTGTGATTGACAGTCTTCGTTTTAGAAGACCTGCTATCCGCGTAAAATACAGACTTGCATCTCTTTCAGTCTCTCTCTGTTCTCCAATTTACTGGTGTGTTTTTTACTTTGGAGCAGACTCTTTCACAAGGCAGAAATCTGCAAATTGTGTTTCCAAATAAATTGCTAAATGGGGGGGTGTATTATTGCGTCAGGTACTGTTTCCCGGGGTACATTGCAGTTTACGTAAGTTGGCATGCGAGAATAGTGCAATTTCTTTAATAGATAGGCGTACACTGATCAGAAACAGGGCACAACTG
>JAYGXS010000001.1:27028520-27058065 GCA_036362985.1 Ligula intestinalis
TTTCTTTAATAGATAGGCGTACACTGATCAGAAACAGGGCACAACTGTCCTGGTTTGTGATGTCCAGGGTTTTCGGGGATCCCCCGAACCTAGCTGTATGGCTAATTTTCATGTTACTTACTAATTTGCAGTAACATTTCTGTTATTTTTAGGACATATTGCCGTAAGACAGAGAATCCAGAATGGCCATTTCTGCCTCACTAGGCGTCGTCAGCTGGATATACTCTACTCAAGTGTACTGACCGGTATACGCCTATCTTCTAATGTATAGTCCCGATGGGCAACCGGCAAGACGTCGAGTCCGATGGCTCAATGGTTAGAGCGTGCGCTCCTGACCGGAGAGACGCGGGTTCGAAACCCGAGAGTGGTGGCAATTTCCGCTGCTTCACTTGAATCGATTATATCTAGCTGACGACGCCAAATGAGGCAAAAATGGCCATTCTGGCTTCTCTGTCTTACGGCAATATGTCCTAAAAAGTGCAGTCTCTGTTTAATAAACGCCCATACAGCTTTTACCTAGATCGCAATCACTGTTAGCTTGCATTAGTCCTTCATATTTTTTTTGCAAAGCTGAGGGTTATTTAGGTTACCTAATGGTTTCTAGATGTTCGCGTTCAGAATTTGGTTTTAAAAAATGGTCTGCATATCAGGGACCGCTTTTAAAGATATAATGGCCTTCTTACCATATGGTATTTGCATTTGCTTCTCCAAGACCGTTGTCTGTAAACTACGCTCATCGATGCCGTTGGAAAGCAGCTGCTGCAAGATGTAAGTCAGTCGGCTTGGAAAGGTGGTCCGCAGCGCATTCAAGAGTGTAGTGCTATAGGGTAGCTGGCTCGAGTTCTGGGTGAGAGACAAATGTGCTAATCGTGCAATTTAACTGCTCCCTTCTGATCTTTCACAAGATCCTTACCGCAATGCAGCTCAACTTCATAATCCTGTAAAGCCGATTAATACTCATTCCATGTTTTCGTAAGAAAACGTTTGATGACTTCATGTTTATGCCATTTTTAGACCAAAATACACATTTTTATTAATGATAATCAACGTGACTTCTATAAAATGTTGATACCGAAGAGGACGACTGGCATATGAAACCGGAAACTTGCTAGCTTGCTAATACAAGCGAAAATGCGAGTCCTGAGAAGTAGTTGAGAAGAAGCAGATCCAATCGCTGGGACAAGAATTTTATTCATTTGACGTTTCGCATCCAGCAAGAGGCACAAAGGCAGAAACGGATAGTTAATATAGAGGGGGTTGCAGTATTTACACGATACAGTCGATGTACTACTGCATACCTACGACAATGAACAACTGCCCTCTATCGAGAATAATTGCCCGTTTTTGTGCTAATTGCTTGAGGGGCGGCATGTGAGCCATGCCCTGATGAACTTTCATCATCCGTGCTAGAGTTGGGTGTAATAATTGTTCGTCTACCTAGCTCCCTGGTGATGACGCAAGAAGACGCACCAGCCTGTGTGTTCCTGTGTGGCTACTTTCTTCGGCCAAACTGTGCCGCAGAACCGAGTATGCTGTGGGCAGGTTGTTGCACCTATTTATGGACCAAGGGGTCCGTAAACCATGATTCAAGCAAAACTTTTGTCAAGGCAGGAAATATCTGAAGTCGTCTATTGGAGTTGGTACAGTTGTGGACAGAGAAACTATACTTGAGACACCGGAAGAATTCTCAAGACACCAATTGCCGAACACGTGGCAGCAGGGTGAAAAAATTACGCCAGTTCTCAATTCACGGCTCATTTGACGAGATCCGGTCACACATTACAACTTGATGCAGGCGTTAGTGGACGACTCGATCGCTTAGACAACACTTCTATTCGTCTGACGTTTCGAGATCCGGCGCAGTTTCACCATCAGAAACATAAGTATGAAGCCGTATCAGTTACGAATACGCAACTTTTGAGAGAGCTGAAAAATCTTGTGAGTCACGAAGCGCTTGAATCATGGTTTACGTGCCCCTTGGTCTATTTACAAGTGCAACTACCTGCCCAAAGCATGCTCGGTGCTGAGGCTCAGTTTGGCCGAAGCAATTCACCAATTCGCAAGGGAGTCAGATGGCCGAGCAATCATAGTGCTAAAGTCCAGCACGGGTGATGACAGTTCAGCTGGTCACAACTTGCACGCCGGACATCAAGAAATTAGCGCACAAGCGGACAACTATCCCTCATAGACTAGAGGCGATCAGAAACCAGGGCCCAGTCCCTCTACAAGCATGCAGGGCACCACGTCAAGGTCACATGCCGTTCCTCCAGGGACGCGCGTCGGAGACACGATAAGATAGCGTGAGAATAGACGTAGCGTTGACAGGGACCAATCAATTATTGCCACCACCACCCCCCTCCCCTACCAACCCCATTTATGCGTACCTGACGTTTGCTGTTCTCATTAACGTTGACGATGGCTTCTCGTGAGGAGTCGAAAGCTGAGAATAAAACTATCGTTCCAGAGATCGAGTCTTCCTTTTCTTTGCAGAGGTCTTAATTGCCCTAGGTATGCGACTTTATCCTGTTAAAACCGCAACTCCCTCTGTATGAACTACCCTTTTCTGCCATTGTCTAAGATGCTAGGTCCATGACGGAATCCGAAACGTCAGTCGAATAAATTTCTTCTGTCACTACTCGCGTTTGCTTCTTTTCACTTTATACTTTTCTTGTCATCTCTCGTGCCTTAGCATTTGTGCAGATTTCAGGCTCATGTACTTCCGACACATTCTTATTACATGGCAGTGCATGCCAAATCGTAGGGATTGGTTCTGCTTGGGCCCTCGGAGGGCGAGCACATAGGCATCCATCCCTATCCCTCTAAATGTTGCTGGTTTTCATTGACGATTTTATCTCTGAGGATGGACTACCGCAAGAATTCGAAAGCTCAGACTAATAAAACTATGATTCCAGTGATCAACACGACTGCTTCTTTTAAATCAATACACGGAACTGCGAGGCGAACCTTTGCCTCAATTCGTGACAATAAGTAGTCTAATGACAAGTGGCTGTCCACCACCGCACAGGAATAAGACATTTAACTTGCATGGTTCCTAATGCACATCTAGCATTCATATTCCAATTGCGCTTGTAAAAAACGGGAAAATCAAAGTAAAAATGACGAAACTCCAACCACTGTGCAAATTCCAAGTATTCTATTTACATTTAAATGATATTGTGTGGGTCTAGTGAGGGAATACTGTTAGCGTATATCCATTATATTCAGCCGTCTTACAGTACGTGACCCGCAATGTTTCTGCATTTCGCTCATGAATTCTCGTTTTAAATCACCCAAATAGGTTAGGTTTCATCGGGCTTTTACAATGGTGATGCATTCGAATACTGGAACCCAGGAAAGGGTGATTTTTATGATCAAATGTTCATTTGAAATCCTTTGGGAGTGTTTTAAATTTTATTCTAGGTATGCACTTTCCTTTGTAAAAGAACTGATTTAACAGCGCTGTTCTTCTGAATTATTAGGAATCCAGAGAACATAAAAGTCCATTTGCACATTACTGTCTTTCGCAAAAGACAGAATTTCTTCTTATATACGTGACCAATAAACATCAAATTGAAAAGCACACTGGGCATATTAATGCATTGACTACTAAAGTTTGAATCTGCATGTGATAAAACACATTTGTTTCCCCAAGTTTCAAATAACTCTTGATAAACTTTTGAATGAAAACTACTCGATTAGGGATGCAGTGGAGACGGTACACACTACCTAGTGTTGAGATGCGAGGCTTTTACTTACTATAGTAGTTTGTCTAACTCATGAAATCCAAGGATGTTTCCAAGTTACCCCTTGTTACTCACATGCAGCCCAAGCTGCGGCCCCCAGTCTTACAGCAATTAATTAATTTTCGTTCTTTACAATGGGAAAAAGTGCAATTTATCAAACAACATAAACTGGTTCAGAAATATCAGCTTTTTAGCAAGAGCAAACATTCAGAAGAAATGAAGATCAGGCATACCAGGTACACTTAACTTTTAAATGTAGGGAAAGCCTGTTCATGCAAAAAAACCGAATGAATAAAGCCGTACGGTAGACGTTAAAGATCACGCAACATTTAGACATATGTGATAGATTAATACTCCTTCGCTTATCGGCATTGACGGAACTTGAGATACTAATTATAGTGTAGTCTATTCTGAAGACATTTCAGTCAAGATAAGACGTGGGCTTTTTAACGAGCTTCGTTCTGAACACTAGTGAAACGTATCTATTGTAAAAACTTGCTTCTTAAGTAATATGCCTTTTTATCATTTATTTCGACTGCCTTTATAAATTCAAATATATTTTGAGGAAAAAATTCACGAAAAAAATATTTAATGCACTTCTTTGATAGCAAATTACACCATCTTTTAAATGTGTACTCAAAGATAGGGTAGCTTTCGGTTTGAAAAAAAGGTGCTCAATTTCCGAATAATTTTCTAACTTTGTGACTGCTACACTCGAATTCAAGGTTTAAAATTGCGCACTCTGTAAATTCTGTTTACGGAAATCTACGATTTCGCCTACAAATTGAGGAAGACGTCACACAGTTGTCATAAAATATTGAAATAGATGTGAAACATATTTTATGCGGTAAAGGCAGCATTAATAAATTGACAGATAGGACATATTATGAATAAAACACCCCAAAATTGTAAAAAAAGGTCATAGTTAGCAACTTCTTTAAACCCGAAAGGAGTTCTTTGGGAAAACGAACTTTAATGTGTAAATCCTCGACTCTGGTTCCCCAGTTCATCTTCATACAGCATGAGAGTTATGCGAAAAACAGCTAACTCAACACGATGACTAACAGAAGATTCTACAGCGATTAACTATGTTAGCAAATAATCGTTGGTCGCATTTAATTACTCGGCCGAGGGGGGAAATAGTTGTCACCCGAATGCAATTATACGGTCAGCGATAGAGGAGGAAGGGATGGGGGAGGGGGAAGATAAGGCAAAGATTGTCACTTTTCTATGTATACTGGAGCAGTTTTCAGGATATTTCTTAATTCTTTGGCCCATTTCGAACATAAATGTAGAGCAGGAAGGCAAAATATCAACGACGATTTTAAGAAAACTTATAATCTTCTGTCCATTTGGTTTCACTTTTTTCTATTCGCTAACTCTGCTCTGTACAGAGAAAATGCGTAAACATCTTTTGCACATGGCTTGGCAGTGAAAAGTGACGACAGGTCTTGGATGTTTGTGTATCCGCTTGTTCACGGTCGTTATTTTCTGTGGGGAAACACAAATTACAGCGTATTATTAACAGTACAGTATTATTTACAGTGTATTATTTAGTTTGTGGCATAAACTTAGCAGGTTTGCAAATAAGAAGTTTTAAAATTACTCCGCTCTTGTATTACCAACTATAATACGCTATCTCAAGTTCATGAACACAAAACAATATTATCTGTTCTATGAACATATATAAAAAAGGTTTCTGCTTTTTATTTATGTTTTTTTAATGGTGCAACACGCAAAAACAAAAAGTTTTTACCGCAGCGTTTAATAGCTTAGGATATTCCTTGGATATCAACAAAAGTTGGATTTAGCCATATTTTGCCCCAGTATACTGATTTTAACCGGACTCTTTTCTAGTAAACATCACTTTGCACCTCAAGTTAATTCAATGAACAAAGTAAACAACTTCAAATGTGTATTAAATCACCCATTCAATTGTTTATTATCACATTTAATCAGATTTAAAATTTACTGCAACTTTGAGGGTTATCAGAAGTTAACTTAAACAAAAACGGTTGGAAAAAATGAACGCTGGTGATTTTTAACCTTACGTATGAAAGTATCACACTTCGTAGCTCTCTTTTAAGAAAGTTGATCAACGAAAGGTTTTTATATTCGAGCAAACACACGTCCTTTTCTTTAAATTCGGGCAATAATTAGTGTTAATGCTTAACGTACAGCACGATAGTGTATTTGGAGGTATTTTCTATTGAAACCATGAAACTGTGGATGACTACACCAGCCAGTAAAAGCAGGTTCTGAAAAAGAGATATAAATTAGTTTGAAGTAGAAAGGAAGAAGCTCATCCGATCCCAAATAATCGGTTGCATTAATCTGTGCAGTTCTGTTTCCTCAAAAACAGCCAGCTGATCATCGTCTGTTTTAGTATCCATCCACAGTTTACAGAAAAATAAATGTGCCAGATGTAACCGCAGAAAAATGAAAATGAGACGTTTATCTTATATAGGGTTGATATTTTCTGTGGATTATTCAAGTAGCTGAGAAGCAAAGCCTATGACAGATCAGTCTTTTGCCAAATAATTTCATGTTTAAAGACCTACTCTGTGTGGTGCATTTTGTATTCATAGTATCTAGCGTAGAATAAATTCACTGATAACGAAAACGGTCTTGCAGTTAAGAGAAAAGTGAGGTTTTTGTTCATGGTCAAAAAATTGTTGATGTCAGCCAGCCAAGTGCATTGGCAGGCAAAATGTTTAAAGCTATACTTAGTGTCTATTTTGGGTGCGAATTGAAGCTCTTTTTTTCAAAAGGGAACTTGATAGGAAATATTGTTCTGTGGAGCAAGAGCATATTTCTAGCAGGTTTTTGATGTAGAAAACAACAGAAACGATCCCATTGGTTTTCTGCAAAATAAATTCCAATTATTCACTTACTTGGTGAAAAGCTTACGAGAGTTCTCGAGATTTGAGAGAATTTGAATTGACCCAATTGTGAAAACTAGAGGCGTTCGGTGGGATTTGAACCCGCGCATTAGAGAAGATGATTGCTTAGGAAGACCTGCTTAAGCAGTCAACTTGCTGACCCATTATTGGTGGATTCCATATGAGTGGCAAAGTTGGGCGGGTAATATCGAACTAAGTGTGATCAAATTCATGGTGCGAGGTGGGGCGTTTGTAGCTTAGCGGTTAGAGCGTTAGCTTCCGGTAAAGGCCGTCTCTAATGCGCGGATTCAAAGCCCGCCGAACACCTCGAGTTTATCACAATTGGGTCAACTCAAATTTAAGCAAATCTGTAAAATCTAATAATTTGAGAAAATAGAAAACTTAAATACTCTTGCCACCAATTTTGCAACCAATCGACTGAGTATAAACAAAATTACCATGTTTTCGTTTATGTCAACGGTATATGAGAGTCAGAGGATCCTACTGTTAGAAAATGATTCGCTTATTGCCGCATTCACTTCATCCAAATGTTTCATTCACCGTCTTATCTGCCAGCATTCATTGCTTAAAGGAAACTTTTATTTCCGAAATGTCTCTGCACGAAAAATTAAGCCAAACACTTAACCGTATATGAATACTCCAAAAAATAATCTTTTTGATGTCTGCTGCTGCGTTTGATCTAAAAACGCTTCGGAACACCGAGCACCTGAGTGGCTTTCATACTTCATATTCTACTAGGTCTTGGGCGACACTTATTTGCAGAATTTTTCAAAAAGTTTGTTTTAAACGTAAATATTTTTA
This sequence comes from Ligula intestinalis, assembly GCA_036362985.1. NCBI lineage: Eukaryota > Metazoa > Platyhelminthes > Cestoda > Diphyllobothriidea > Diphyllobothriidae > Ligula > Ligula intestinalis. The sequence goes on from JAYGXS010000001.1 coordinate 27,035,968, forward strand.
GCTCTTCCTGCTTGCTCAACTATTTTCATGGATTCTTTGTATATCTTCTACAAAAAGGCCTCTATATTTGCGTTTTTGTCCATTTGTTTTTTTCTAATATATAATACTTTTTCAAACATTCCGTTACTTCTACCTTCATTTTGCCTCTTTAAATAACATAAGGCCGGTCCTTTTAACTAAGTATGTGGGTTGATCCAACCCAACCGGTTTTTTCCTTAATAAATTTGTTTAATGAGTTTGGGCTTAGTCCAGGGTCGTGGTTATCGCCATTGAAAAGAAAAGTTAAATATTAGAATGGAATTCCGCAATGTGAATAGACAGTTTTACGGACATTGACTACACACCAGTGGCACCGAATGCAGTTTACGTAAAATCCCTTAAGACTTCGCTTGCTAATCCGTAAAGCAAGTCCTGGTTTATTAGGTTCGAATTTACAGTCATGCAGATCGAAAAATAAAGGATCTGGTGCTGCAATATCACTTCTACATTACAGTTTTTGGAAAGTATATGCAAAGCCTTGTGATGACATTATTTGTCGGAATGCTAGTTGTACCCGAGCGGAATATACAATAAATACACAAAGAAAAAGCTGATTTCACAAGAACTGACTGATGCCAAGTGTAACGAGTCTTGCTTTCATTGCCTGAAAAGTATTTTGTGGAGCGAAACGAACAATTTCTTAAATTCCTTTAACTGGACGTAAGAATGGGCTTGGCAGTTTGTTTGCCGTACAATTCACAAGTCTCCCTCTCTTTAGTCATTAAAGACAGTGCAAATTTCATGATGAAATTTAAATTGCTACTTTACTATATATTTGGTAACACTATCTTGATTTATTCAGTTGATTTAATTCTGCGAAGCCTTGTAGTTAGAAAAATCAACACTTTAGTTAGGTTTATTAAGATAAATGGCTATTTATTTTGGCGACATTGGGAGCGGTCTCATATGGAAGACATTTACAATGTTATTACGAAATAGAGAACCAAACTGCCTAATTATCTTGATTATACTATGGAGGAGCACCAAAAAAGTAAAATCGGTAAAGAAGATATCCCTTCCAGAACTGGAGAATTTTATCCAAAATTATTCAGGTTAAAGTGAAGCCAAGTTGAAACAATTGCAGTTATTTGCAGAAACATTTGAGATTTATATTTTAAAAATCATGTTGAGCTATCCTGTGAAGTTTTTGCACAAAATACAGTAACAAAAACTTTGCATCGGAACATTTGTTCAATCGCACCGTCCGATTGCGCATATGTAGCGACGCATATTTTACTGTGAATATAATGTCAAGACCTTGTTGAATGTAAGTCATTTAGAAATATAGTTTTTCGTATGCTTTACTTTCCGCTTCGGTTTTATTAAGAAACAGAACAGACAGCAGAATAATAAGTATTATCAAAAATCGCCAAATATATGGCCAGTCCTTTTGCATTTCCAAGCTTACAACAGATAGTGGAATAATTCCACTTATGCGGAAAAAAATCCATCGGAAAGAGCAAAGTAAGTTATTTCATCTCCAGTCAAATTTAGTCGTTCATCTTCAGGTAAATTGAATAAAATATCAAAGATCTTCAATTTCATCGCGAGATTACCTTGGAGAAAGTTAATATGCACAGAAATTCGTCATCCGAATAGCTTATCAAAACACCCTCTTAACAGGTAACCTTTTATGGAAAGTTTTTTTAAATTAATATTAGGAATAAGAATATCAGAATTCCATTGTGGACGTTATTTATTCTCGACAGTGCGTTTTGCTGTTTTGAGGCATTTATAAACTTCCATAAAAACTTATATCCAAGAACACTTTCTTTTGGTAAGTGCTCTTTATATAGACGGTATTGTAAATTTTTTGTCGTAAACGTCGAAAAGAAGCGCAATTTATCAATTGAGATACTGAAAAAGGAGTAAAGAATTACATGCTTTATTCGACGATATTCAATAAATATTTATCCACTAATGGTTATATGCACACAATATTTTGACTTAAGAAACGTTATTTTTATATAAAGAGATAAGTTCCATTCCACTTTTAACTGAACAAACTATTTAAATTTATTTTTCTAAGTTATAGCTATTTTTATATCTCCGGAATTATGGGTTTATCAGAAAATGTTTATTTTTCTTTACAATCGCTTAATACTTCTTATAGTTTTTTAAGCAATTAATATGCCTAATGCTGCTCATTACTATTTCTAAGTTTTCCTTAATGCATTCACATTGGTATTCGAGTAATGATCAAAATTTTCAAAGTTATGAAAGTTGCACGGTGTTTAGCGAAAACTGTATCCGGAGCAGGTGTGTTTAAATATATAACCATTTGGTATATTGAATTTGATTCATTGATTGATATTCTTTATTATTTGTTTATTTTCATGGTTGTACATTTTCTTTGCAAGTAAATACGATTTAATCTTAGCAGTATGACGGAAAGGGCTGCCGAAAGTGAGGTGTAAATGTTAGACGGAGTGTTTCTAGTCAAACTGGTGGAAATACACCAATGTTGGTCCAAAGTCTGAAAAATATTTCAGCAACATTTAAATCATGCACCAGCAGAAAGGACAACCGTTCAGTGGTGGAAACAGAATTTTGAAGAAACCTTACTTTACGCATTAAACCGCGAGCGGTGATACAGTGAGACTAAAGCAGTAAACTAAAAGGTGGCCAATTTCGTAATAGTTGATGATGACGGAAGGCCAAGATAAATTGCACGAGCGTGTATAAGTGTACCAAGAGTTCTATTCATTGATATCTTAAAAACAAATACAAACTCTTTCAAGTACACTTCAAAGCAAGTATTTACAGAAGATGAGCCTGGCAGCAAAATTGAATTAGCTTCCTGGATAGTCGACGGACACAATACGAATGGCAGTTGAACGATAGTTCTCTCAAATGAAACTGCATTTTAGCTCAACGCATAAAAGCACAATCCCTTGTATTATACTGACAAAAACTAATTTCCTGAGTTCTCTCCTTCTTGAATAACAGCAAATAACCATTCAGATGCCTGTTTCACATGATATTGCAGTTACCTTCAGTAGCAGTCGTGAAACAGTAAAAGGCGTGGCATGTTGCCATAATGGATGAAGCTTTTTTTGTTTTTCATTGGTTCTTGTAGTTATTTTATTTCTTTGTGATTTCATCCACCTGGATTATTTATTTATTTATTTTTGTGATATGGTTTTTAGTGACGTGTTTTATGAGCCGCTTGGTACTTATATGCATCTTGCACAGAGTTTTCGAGGCGGAAAAAAAGAAGCAGAGCATGTCTTATCAGACAACTTTATCAGAGGAGTGCTTAAAAGCAGTTGGCAGAATGTGACACCATGAAAAGAAGCAATTGGCTGTAGTTGTTTCATGTATATCTGTCAATTGGATGTTCCTGCTGATCCACAAGAGTTGTTTATGACACCTAGGCACTTCTACTTCTCCTCCATTCGTATTTATGAGGTATTTTCTCATTGACTTGCCAATTTCGCAGGCAAGAGAATATTTCAAAATAGGCGGCCGCGAATCCTGTTTCTGAAAGGTATGTTGAATCAATCAAGAAAACGTCTTTTTTAATTTAGTAGTTTTCATCATCACTAAGCCTGATCTATACTTTATCACATTTGCCAATCGAAACTGAAGACTTATTCACGGATAATCTTATCTGTTTTAATACTGTGCTTTAGGTAAAAGTGCATTGAAATGGAAAGATATTAGGAGTTACCCAGCACAAAAGTTACTCTGCGCTATTTGAAAAGTTAAACGAAATTTTCAGCGGCAACAAAAACGAAAGGTTAGATTCATAGAATAAAACAATAGTCACTAAACTGCAAATAAAATAAAGTCTCTTCCTAGCGTTCCACAGTACCGACCTTTAAGTGAAAACGGAGTCATCTACAGAGCGTTCTACCTGAACTCAGCAGCCAGAAACATACATCGGTGTGCCTAAATGTTCGAGATCCAGGTATTTAATCGTGTTCATTGTCTTGTAGGATACGATATAACCTATCCAATTATCTGAGATAGGAGTACCCCAAAGGTTACGAACTAGTAAATTAGAACAAAGTCATTTGCGGCTAAATGCACGTGCTTGTTCAAAGTGTTATTTAAAAGTTGTGTTAAGTTTACGAAAGGCATATTTAACTAAGAAAAACAAAGGGGCAGTTCATTTTTACTACAATCTCCCAAAAAAGAGGGGGCGAGCTCATGGACCACATTGTTTTGTGGTGAAGTTTTGGAAACATTTTCGGGTATGAGTACCTCTTGGTGCTGCCTTGGGGGAGCGCTAAGCGTGCCCTCGATTTTACGGGCCCCTGACTTTAGGAGAGAGAACAGGCAGGGCATGTCTGTGAACAAACTATATCTTAATAAACCTGTAAAATAAGAAAGTTATGAGGGTAACTTGGGTCGCATACTCAAATCTCGGGCGGGGACACGGAAGCACGCATAAATATCATCGCTTATCCCCACTGGACCAATGGTGAGCGCATGTATGTCGAATGAGTGTGTCCTGACCTCGGGTGAGGTCCTTGGGGTACATTTTCAGTAGAACCACTTACTCCAACTAGAATAAGGGCGAAAGAAGTAAGAAACTTTAGGATTTTGGAAATTGACGCTACTGAAAATTTGCCAGTAGAGGATTATTTATTTTATTAATGTTTAAAGACCTTTTTACTAAGAATACTGACGTAAGCGGTTATTGTACGCAGCGGCCTTCTGAGGACTCCTCTGCAGTTCAATGTCATGATCCAATCCCTGCTGGATCGACGGTTGGTGTAAAGAAAACTGGAAGATTGTAGGTAATTCAACCTACTTAAAATAAAAAAAGAAGCGGCTGTAATGCATAAGGACCTTTCGAAGACCCCACGAGGAATCCTTACCCTTTCTCGCTTCCTTTATCTTAATACTGTGGCTGCTACACCTGGTAACATAGTTCCTGCAAACTCGGGGAGGCCAAAGGCAATCAGCAGTGAACGGGCAGGTTAAAAATGCGTGCTTCAAGCACAGCTATAATAGGAGGCAATTGGTAGGGCTGATTAACTCAGCCCACAATGACTTGATGATGGTGTCGAGAAAGTTTCAGAAACGTCAGTGCGAGAAAAATTTGGTCGATAAAGCCGCTTTCTCGTTTTGGTCTTCTTCAGAAGATGATGAATACGCTACAAACATCAATATAAGTAAATTTTACTTTCCAATCAAAGCCTCCACAACTTTTGAAGACATCAGGCAAGCCTGATAAAACAGAACTGTTGGGACGCCTTTCAAATTGTCCTGGAATGGATAACACAGTCTTTGAGGTGCTTGGGATCAAGCCGAAGTGTAAAGCATTTGTAGATTTCTGAATATGTTAACTCTTTAGGCAGCAAAACTTAAAACTGTTCTCAACCCAGAATTAAGCGTTTTATTCCTTGACCCAATTGTGTGAAGTTTGAAGAACTCAATAGTTGGACCAAAGACACCGAGGGCAACATTTGAATACAGCTTACGGGCTAACTGTCTAAAGTACGTGGTCCCATGGGGACATCGAAAAGAAACGCATTTGGGTTGAGCTATCTGAACAGCTTACTGCAACGTATGAAAGCCATTCATCTGAAACAGTAATGAAACTACACAATCAGGATTTCTTAAGCATTAAACCTAGAATCTATCAGCTGAGAAACATTCTTGATTAACTAAATAGGTGGTCCTGGCCTATTCGTACATCTCAAAATCTCTGTGAATGCTCTGCTTTTATTATACTGTAAGTTTTGTTTGCCAAAACGTAAAAGCATCAGAACAGACTTCGGTTAGCACGCAGAACAATCATCGCACTGACATGCACGTGAACCGAATTATATAGTGACCGGGTTTTATTTAAATTGGCCAGCTAGTTGTCTTAGTTTTGTCCATCATTTTCTAAATTGTACATAAAGCTTATTAGAAGAAAATTCTCATTGTTCACTGAATTTCCTTCGTTTAAAAATGGTCTTTCTCTAAGCTTTAAGAGGTAGGATAAAGGTAAGTGTTAGGAGTATTAACCAAAATACAGTTATGGGTAAGGATTCATCGTAAGGTCACCCGATGGCAAAAGTCCCCCAGCCCACGTTTGTTTGGGAATTCGTGGTTTAAATATTTTTGTTTGACTGGTGTGTAGTCAATGCGTGTTTAATGCGTCATAAGTGCGCCATAAGTGTACGAACTAAATTACACTCGCTTGTATTTTTACTGCAATTAACAATTGGGTTATAAGATGCAGAAAGAATAAAAACACCGCAACGATAGCCTATAGACCAAGCGAACTATCAGAAAATTTTTTTGGCTAACATGGTCAAGGAAGTTTTTGATACGAGATAATTACACCTATTGAAAATTTGCAAGTAGTTTTCTTATTATATATTTTTAATACCTTCCATCCGGCAGTGCCACTATGAACCCCTACCCAGTTTTGGTTATAAGGGATTAGCTATTTGGGATTATAATATCTTGCAGTAAAATCCAGCGATATTGCAGTCCCCCCCCAGACTTATTTCTCAATAAATAACGTGTGGTTAAACCGACTACGTGATCACTATGGGTGTCTCGCATGGGAGACAACACATTATTGTAATGAGATAACCAGTACTACAATTCGGATGTATAAGCCATATGTGTAATGTAGCTATGGGTTTGCAATTTATATTCGCTAGCGCCATAAAGGCACTACCAATACAAAATCAGTTTCGTAAAAAATCTAAAATGAGTTTGACAATGTGCGCAGATAGAGGTAAAAATTTGTAATGCTATTTATAAGGGTTCTTTTACCTGTTGCTGTTAGTGCCTAAGCTTCCATATCTTTTGAAAGACCTTCCTCCTTGACTTTTTGCACTGATGTAAAAAGACCAACTGATATTCGTTGAAGGAGAATAGTTTGAAAAACTATTTTAGATCTGCTCATGATCATGAACGGTAGGTTTCGGCGTGACCTGGTAAGTTGTTAATATGGTTACTTTCATCGGATATAGTACGTTTGCTCCCATTATGTAGTCTTACCCAGAGTTTTTAATTTTGCTCTAGACTGACATTTGCAGTGCTCCATTTAGACTTCTAGGCAAGATACCATCTAAAAAAAGGATTGATTTTCAAACCTTAACGTACTTGGTTCGCACGTGGATAAGGCTGATGAGTTTTGGCTGAAAACCGTCGAATAAATAAGAATAGCGACATTAATATCAGTCTAGAATTAGTGGTATGGTTCGTGAATCTCATTGAATTGTGTCGATCTACCTTAATTTTAACGATTTTTAACGCCATGGCTGAAACAGCCATTTGGATTTTGATCGCATTAACTAATCAAGTTGGGACTAGCTTTGTGTTCGCAACGAGAATAAGGGAACGAGTGCACATCTAAAGGTGAATGTATGGTTATGAGCAGTTTATATAAGGAAGATAGACAGAGTATTTGAAAACCAGATAATAGATCGATTCTGGCAAATAATGCATATGTTCCAAAATAATATGTGCACACTATGGAAATCTTTCTCGTCTACCAAATGTATGACCATCAAATAATGTATGATCGAGTCTTCTTTTAAATGTTTTAACGCCTTCAGCGGAAGCAACAGAGAGAAGAAGTTTGTCCCAGTCTTCAATGACTGGGTTGGAAAATAAGTTGGCCCACATTTTTAGTTTGGCGTGGCATTTCTTCAGTTTGAATGGATGACCTCGGAGATGTGTCGTTTCGGCCAATTCAAAGAAATCACCAATCTGAAGAGCACAGTCTACTCATCTGACGTGTTTGAAAACCATGATCATACCTCATCGGTATTGCCTATAGTAGAGTGGAAAAAGCTTGAGCCTTTCTAGCCGACCTTCGTATGGTAGACCTCCTAAGCCACTAACTAATTTGGTCGCACTCCTTTTAACTTTTTCCTGGGCTGCGTAATCTTGCTTTAGCATTTGAGTTAATTCATTTCTTATTTAAGCGCTAACTTTTACATTATTCTGCCCTCCCTTACACTGTAAAATAACTTGTACCCTAAATTAAAACATGAACGTAGGCTTGACCATAACCCGTTGACTTTATTTTGATCCAAGCGTCAACCTTTGCCCTAACTCCAGTTCTGCCTGGAAACAAAGTCCCTTATTCGTAGAGCATTGTCCAAACTTTCACTCTCGGTGTTTACTGACTGACTTGAACCTAAAATTTGTTATGCTGGGCTACTACAATAGAGATTTTCTCAACAACAGATGACGTAGTAGCTTTGTCTCCTGAATAATATATCAAGCATTGACCGCTAAAGCCCCCCGGTTGTCTAAACGCAGCTGAGTTATCGTGTGAAGGAATACTCGGAATTAGCGTGAGGAGTTGTATTTGAGTATCGGTTTCCTGTTCTATTTCCTTTGCTTTGCATCAGTGAACTGGTTAGGTTTCTCAACGGACTGGCATCACAATCGTCCTCGTAAAACGTTTGGTTTAAAATCCCTGTTCATTTGCATGCATGCTCGCATCTGACATTTATCAATGCCAGTGCGTGTTACGAGGTACTTAACACAAGAGACTAGGATAAAGAGTTAATGTATTTAAATGTGGCCGAATATTAATAGGTGGTGACTGACAATTTGAGTGTAATAATAGTAAAGACTTCAAGTCAGATGGGTATCTAACCATGCTATCACCGTCCCTACCATTAGAAGTGGTTTTCTGTTTGCTGGAGATATCGCCACTGTATGAGGTTAAAGGATTTCTGTAAGTATGACGAAGTGTTGTCACTCATTGGGAAGTGATTTTTAGTCAATCGATACAGGAATTTACAATCAGACCACATTTGGGCTTCGACGGATGTTGATATTTTGGACCTAAAACATGTTATGCCCTTTGTAACGTTCATTTGCGCATGCTAACGTTAGCCTGTTTAAGTACACAGAGGTCCAAATTTTTGGCGCAAGCCCAGGATGCAGCTTATGTGATCAAGGTTCGGTGAAGAAGCCAGTGCCCCTTCTTTCTCTTAGCCACTGACTTTCGCTCCGCCGCCGTTGGCATTAATACCTTTGTCTCACACTCAATGTGAGCACCCACCCTGGCAGTGGCATCGCGCTCTGTATCCCCCCACCGGTATCTGATCAGAGATAAGAGAACATTCGTCACTCCCGATGGGGCCTGTATCTATGCAGCGCCCTCCTCTCTCACATATAATTATATAATCTTGTATACATGCGTTTGTTACTAGTAGATTAATATCCATACGTTTCTATTATCCTTTACCACAATGTCCTCGTTCGTCTGCTGGACACTACGCTTATCAGCCCTGTTCAGTACTCTTACTGCCTGAAACGTTTTCAGGTCTCTAACCCATTCCTGTGTGTGTCAACCTCAATGTTCTTGCCCGCTACATATGTCGTCACGCCTTACCCTTGTTATGTGGTTGTATTTGGAGAGGACTAATTAATTTTTATAACTCGTTTACATGCCGGTTAAAAACTTGCAAGAAATTATTCGACCTCGGAATTGGCGTCTGAAAACAACAAAAAATAACTAGCGCATTCTTTTAATGAATCTTTCGTATCGACGGCTCTTAAATAAATAGTAGCTCATCGGTCAAAATTTATCTGTTGTCGATTCATTTGATTTTGACTCACTGATACCGAACACCTATCCTGGATCCGCCAAATGATTCCAAGAGTTCGGTACTTGGGGTGCTCTTCCCTCAACTATTTTGTTATATTCTCCGAAAACAGTTTAGCTTAGTCAATGACCTCTTATAATTTATCCAGGATTCTGTACCATAGTTGAATTGTTTGGTTGACATTTTTGAGCATCACGAATGGCAACTATGGTAACTACAGAATAAGTAATTTCCAGCGAAATGTAATATTCAGTGAACTACTGCTTAAAATCAACCTACAGGGTAATTCGGATATAGGCCCAGTGGAACAAATGCTCAGCAATTTCCCTCGTCACCTCGATTGTCTTCCTTTGTGACAGAGTTTTAGGCACATGTCCAGATTATTGTCTCATTCATCAGAACTGACCTACCCCATGGTTTTCTACCAAAAAATACTGCAATTGGCTGAAAATAGATCTAAGAACTCTACAATTACGTGAGAATTTACATTTGGAGGAAAAAATGTTATTACTGTCTGTTTCCTTTCCAAACACACAACTTGTAGATTTCGAAAAGGATCCTCCTGGCATTTGGAGCTCTTCCCAGGATGGTAAAGTGGTCTCTTAATATGTTAGCATTTTCATCTACAGGGTCAAGCATCACTTCCAAATGTTGCAAACCTTTCTCCATTTTGGAATCTTGGCGGTGGTTTTCGCGGTCACTCTTGCTGGTTAACTCGTGTTCTTACGTAGTCGCTAACTAGTCGGTGGACTCTGGAGTCTGGTGGGTTGCATCTCAGTGATGTTGCCTTGACTTATACTGTATTCTCCTGTTGTCTCGGATGACCCCTTCTTAACTCACCGCTATATTTTTTCCATGGCAATAATCGTCCCGAACACTCAACAGCAGGATTCCATCTTACTGAATTATGTCATACCATGCTATCTATTGAGACAGTTTTTGTCCCACATTTTTTTGGAAATCGTTGGCTCGCTGAACTCAGCCACTGATGTAGGAGTACCAAGACTATTATTTTATGAGAGAGTTCGTTTTTAATCGGATCTAACTTACCATCTTACCACGCGTAACAGACTACTTATTCCTGTTGTTATACAGTTGCTTATGCGCAGCTGTAATAACCAAGTTTGCTTTTTTTCTTTTAACGATAGCTCAAAGTTTGTAATGAAGGGGCCCCTTGGGCCTTAACTATTCGATTTAATATTATAAAAATTTGGCTAATGCAGATTTATATCAACCTTACCAAAGTGTGCATCTGAAGCAAAGCTACATTTACTCCAAGAAACACCAGACGCCCCTGAGATTAATCTTCATATCTCTTGAAAGTAGAAGTTTCTGAGTTATCTGCTCATTACGTGGAAGCCAATTAAATGATCAAAATGACAAAAAAGCCGCCGTATAACGTATGTCGGTGCCATTTTAAGTCAAACAGACAATGCAAAATGGTATGAACCCATAAAATTTGTTTTGACCCAAAATGAACGCTTATCAAACGTGTTCAGCCAAACGAATCCAGTCTTTAAAAAGTCATTCAAGGCATTGCGGAATTAAAATAATGTGCATTTTAGTTACGCTTTGGTGCACATGTGGGTGATGATCGCCCACAATTCTACGTCACATAGTTTCAAGCGAATTCGTTTTGTTGTTTCATAAAAGTTACTTGAGTGTGTGGTTTTAAAGACTCGTCGCGAAATTCCAGGATTCCAAAGAAATTTATATTCGGTGACTATTCTTATTCACCCTATCGGAAGATGTGCAAAACTGGAGGCCTCGGAATTCTCACACTGGTACAGAAGAGTGTAGACCTGGACTTCGTCAACATCCTAATATCTTTAATATGATAGACAAGAAAGAATTTGTAGTAGCCAAGTGGGCTTAAGGCCTAAGAACCGTATAAAATGCGTTAGAAAAGTTGAAATACAACATTCTGGTACGTAGTACTTAAGCTACTACAAACAACGGCGATAGAGAAACTGGTAAAGGCGGAGAAACAAGGATATAAAAAAGTTCAGTAGACCCAATAGTAAAAAGAACTCATGACCTCGGTGGGAATCGAACGCACACAGCAGGGGAGACTTTTGCGCAGCCAACGTTCTACCACTGAGCTACGAGCCTCACCGTGCGCCGGGAATTTAATCACACTTAAATCGATTTTACCCACCCACTTAAAGCTTCTATGGAATCTACCATTACGGAATAGCAGGCTGACGGTCCAGGTAGAACTTCCTAATTAATCATCTAGAATCCACCAGAATTACTACGAGACTCATTTAATTGTTGGGGAATTCGGCAGAGTTGTGTAATCTAGTTGACCGAATCGTGAAAAAACTCGTGACCTCGGTGGAAGTCGAACATACATAGCAAGGATGGCTTTTGCGCAAAAGGGAATGGATGGCCAAACTGACGGGGAGGGCATTCAAAGTAGGTTGGTTTCAATCGGTCAATGAAAACAGTGTCAGTCTTTCCGGCCTTCTTAATGTCGTAGTATTTGTTTATTCATTGCAGGACTTTGTAGAAGCCGTCGTACGGTGGGCAAAGGGGCATTCGACCTGCGTCGTGGCGGACGAAAACGAACGGAAAAGTGATCAGGTCGTCGTGCACAAACACACGTCTTGGGAGTTAGAAGCAGCTTGCCGTGCGTTGTTTCAGCTGTTGAACGAACGTGGACAAAGTGTCGCGGTTGAAAGAGGATGACTTTATGAATGCACCAGGAAGGTGAAGAGGTGTACGAGCTGAACGAAAACCCAAGAGTACAGTCGGTAGGTTGTCGCTCCATGAAGTTGGATCTGGACAAGATATCAATGCGGATTTGCGTTGACGACTTAGACGCTCCGAGAGGCCCTTGGCTGCAGGGTTATACGTGATAGAAGTGATGGGCGCACACCCGAGCAATTTTGTGAATTAACGGAAGAGGGAAGATTGGAATTGGTTTCCATGGTCAGCTGTCAGAATAGCGTGAACACAAAAATTGAACATCCAGTGCGTGGGAATAACCATGGCAATTTTTTGCCGAGGTATTCCAGATAGAAATAGCAACTCGCCATTGGGTTAAGCGATTCACAGCGATCACTATAGGAATATAGCAGCGTAACAAAAGTTACGGTACTAGAACTTCCAGATTGGCATGATAGAAACGTACGTCGGGTACTGTGAATGTACTTGAAGTAGAAATTGTGTGACGCTGGACTTTGTTCGTTTGGCGGCCTAAGCACTTTCTAGGTCAAAGCGCAATATCAAAGTTTATCTTGAGTCGGAGGAAACGTGCCTACATATGTTTTGCAGCTGGCGCGAACGCCGGGGTGTGAAAAAGAGTGGAAATAATCAAACATGACCTTACCATAGGAATGTGGTGCAAGAGGTCGAGGAGGTCCTGTTGATCAGTCACACACGGTCGTACCTGGAGATTCTGGGATCGGATCATCGTGAAGCTGAAGCGACGGAGATGCATGCATTTCAGTGGTAGAGTGATCACGCGATTGCAGTTTCGCTAGCTTCTTAAGGTCGAACTCGATCGTAAGTGTGTTGCTATCTGGGCAAGATAAAGCATCCACAACAGCATTGTTGTTGCCGCGAACATAGCGTCTGTCGGGAGTGAATTGAAAATTATAGCGTAGATGACGTACTCCTCGTGGCAAGTAGCGATCCGGCTTGGCCCTGAGGTCGTAACTAAGAAGTTTGTGATGCGGGTGGACGTGGAAGTCTCCGCCCTTCAAATGTGGCGAAAGTATCGGATGGCCAGATAAATAGCAAGAATTTAGCGCGAGAAGGTACTGTAGCGATTCTGTGCTGGCTGTAGATTCTGTGAGAAGGCTAGCGACTGCAACTGGTGGTTGACATGTTGATGCATGACTGCGCCGATAGCAGTGTTGGGTTCGACAGTGGTAAAAAGTAACTGTGCGTCTGTATCGGTGCTCAGACGATGATGCATAGTGGTATCTGTGAGTGCTTTTTTTCTGCCTCAAATGCTGCAAGAGCAGTGTCCGATAGCTGTAAGGATTTGGTTTTTGGCTTCAGAAGTTCCGCCAAAGGAGTCAGAGTCACTGCAAGGTTTGGAATAAAGTGGCGATATTAGTTGATCAAGCCAATGAAACGACGAAACTGTGTGATTCTTTGTGGAGCGGATAAAAAACACGCTTTGGACTTAATCTGAAAGTGGCGTTAGTTCATGTGACAACAAAGCGGCACTTGTTGACGTTCAGCTGTAAACTATTTTGCTGGAAATGATGAAAAACTTGGCGCAAGTGCTCAACGTGTTCCTCTGGCGAAGATCAAGTGACCAGAATTTCGTCGATGTACACAGACATGAAGGGAAGGCCCCGTAAGATGACGTCAACGAAACGCTGGAATGTTTGGGCCGCATTACGCAAACCAAAAGGCATGCGAAGTAATTCAAAAAGATCTAAATGCGTTATGGCAGCAGTCTTTGGGATTTTTTACTCTGCGATCGGTATCTGATGGCTAGCCATGTCGAGGTCAATCTTAGGAAAGCTAGTCTTTCGCGACAGCACGTGCGAGAATTCATCAATGTGGCGTACCGGCTTTTGATCCGGGACAGTTATTCTGTTCAGTGCACGGTACTCACTGCATAGCCTTTAATCATCGGGTTTTTTCTTGGGCACCATGTGCTGTGGAGAAACCTTACGTCGGCTGAATTATCCCCAAAGTCAATATGGGCTCAAATTCGTTTTTCGCAATCCAAAACTTCTCAGGGTAAAGTCGGCGCGGGTGAGCATGGACTAGGCGTCCAGTAGTGGCAGTGTGATGACAGACTGCGCTCTGAACTAACATGACTTAGCGAGGGACGGAAGTCATTCAATAGGTTAAGAGACGGCGGGCTTATCACGGCCACGTGTATGCTAGCTGAAGATTCACGTGCGAGAACTCCGAAATTTAAGTTTTCGGTGGTGGAATCAATCAGGCAGTGATATTTCAAATCAACTGCGGGGCAAAAGTGCGAAAGAAGGTCAGGCGACTGAACGTCAGCCTGAAAGAAGACCCAGTGGAACCAAAAGCGAGGTAGGAGGTCGAATATGAGGGACCGTTGACCGATCGTATTAATAGTGGTGCTGTAAGCGGCCTGCAGCGAAAACTGTGAAGCCTATAAACGCTGATGCCTAGATCGCAGAAGAACGCTAACTTTGGCACCAGCATCGATCAAGAAACCGAACGTCGTGGACTTCTCGATAACATAAAAAGGTGACTGAGTTGCAACTGGGTCGCGACTGGCCGGCTGGAGTCGCCGCCATTAATGGATGGCGAGGTCATTTCCCGAATGGGACTGGTTGTCGTAGTTACACAGGGAAATGTACTAACGTACCTTCGGGCAATACATGCGATGATTCAAGCGCAAAATAGCAGACATCTGATCTCGCGAAATAGATTGGGGGCGGCTAGTTCACCCATGACCCAAATGAAGAAAATTAATAGTGCAACACAAATGTGCTGCTGACTTGTGAGCAGAGCAAACGTACCGTATCCATAAGATCCTGTTCATCGCTGGGATGGCACTGATCAGGTCTGGCTTCGTGCTGCCCCCCTTTTACATTTGTGGTTTCCTTCTGTGATTTTTATGCAGCCTTAGCATACCCACTAGGAGTGGTTGATGTGCTGGGTACATTTTGCACTTTCGGTCCGAAAAATGAGCCTAAAAGTAGCGGGGTTTTTAATTTGGAAAGTTCCTCATGTGCTGAAATCGGGCGCAGAGTATTAGTCCCACAGACCGTTAGAGATGTTTCTGTAGAATCTTGATCATGGTGCTCCTCATCGAGGACAACTTGACCATTTATGTTACTTGCCTGATCATTTTTGTGCGTAGACGCTTCGGCGAGAGATGCTGCTGCTGCGTACGTTAGGCCCCTCCCTCAAGTTCATGCATCGCCAGTGTTTCCTCGTGAGGGAGAAATCGAGAAAATTTCTTCAGCTCTTCCAGTTCCACTCTAAGACTATTAACCACCTCCTCAAGTTTCGTAAATTTGTTGAGAAGGGTAAAATATGATATGCTGGCTTCATCTTTATGAGTTGCATCCCTTAAACATTTAAGACCTTTAGTTCGCTTGACAGGAGGACTTTTCAATAAGCTTCGAGACCGATCTTTTGTATCTGATGACTGAATTTGATCCTTACGGCTATACGCTTCTATAGCTCTATCGGTTAGCCATTCTACTTCCACCCGATGTATCCGCGGTTCGATTCCCGGCCCCGCTGGCAGCTTTGGAGAATTATCGAGAGCAATAGTTTCTACTTCCTTTTTAGTTGTAAACGAAACGATTCAATAAAAAATGTTAAATTTGCCTTTGTGACTGTGACATAGTGCGTTGACTGATATTCAAAATGACGAAAATCTTCCAACGGTGTGTAGGGTATTGCAAATATTTGAACCAGACTGAGAAGACAATACGCCTTATTGCTTAGAAGCACTTTCAAATGTGAATCAACAATATGAGGATATTCAGGAACGACTCAGCCGTTTGTAGATCTTCGAGGTCCTGAATAACTGCTTATCTTCGAGAAAGCTTGAGATACATGCACCTTGGTCTTTTAAGGCTGTTTTCACTTGTTTGTTTGTAGGTTGCAAATTCAGTTCAACGACTTGAGAAACAAATTCCACTTTGATTCCATCTTCTGATGAATTTCGACACAATAAAAACTCCACGATGACGAGATTGTTGAATAGTATCCAATGCTTAATATTGAACTGAACTGAACCCGCATAGTTTGAATTTTCGAGCAAAACCAAGCCTCAGGCGAAGGTCTCCGCGGTGTACCCTACTTGGCTATCTGCGTACCGTGATTACCCGCTGGCGATCTTATCAGCCAGACCTGACGGCCTAAACATTCACCCTTGGTTCGATCCAAAGCCGACTGTCGACGATCTGGACGGATGCCTCTGCTTTTCCAGTTCCGTTGACGGACTCTGCAATCAGAAAGTAAGAATCAGGACGTGGCTTCCACATGGTGATGATCCTGGGAACCTTTGCAATGCCCCCCCCAATGGGAACCCCCTTTTTCTTCTAAATCCCACGCATTACCCCCACAAGGACGACAGTTTTACTCCTAAAAATGCCTGAGGAGTTTTTTCACTGTCTGCTCCTATTTTCATCCTATGACACAGGACAACTGGCCTCGCCATCAGTCTAAGCAACAATGTTTTTGCTTCCTCTGCACATATGTACAAATAGGGCACTCAAAGGAGTTTTTCCTACATAGCCTCAATATACAGATAAAGAGTGTCCAGAAGTGTGAAATCCCGAAACGACTAAATCCCTTGGAGTCCGAAAAATTCGAACCGATTTCGAAGGACGCGCGGAAGGCGTGAGTATATAGGAGTTAAGGTTAAGAACGTTAACACTAACACCTACAATCTGCCAGGCCCGGTTCCTTAGGAGATGGGAGAAGTATTGTGAAAGCAAGCGTGTTAGGAATCATGAATTCTGCAGAAGGATAGGAGAATAAATGGAGAGAGTTTTAACTTGCGGAGTAGTGTGTTCGTTCCCTATTCGGGTCGGTTCCGGAGTGAGGCTTGAATGCAGACATCGCATTGTTGTCTTTATCCCACGGATTGACGCCAACCTACTAGATGAGGTCAGTCTACTTGTGGGAATCTCGTTGGACGAATTTCATTCAAGCCACTATTGGTTGAGGCCAGAATCGGGGAGACTTGGTGCGTATGTTTGCGTGTGCGTCAGTTACGTCTGGCATCAGTGGCGGTCGCTCGTCATTTTGGGCATGCCCTGAGGCACGTGAGAAGACTGCTTGGCTCGAGGTCCCAGGCTCTGAGTGACCTCGTCTGTTGCGTCAAGCGTAAGGAGGGCGTTGGTCAAACGAGACCACTACAAGTGCTCCCCTCCTATACCAAACTTTGTTGATGAAAGAAATCGAACGTAGGCACATAAGTGGAAGATAGGTAAGGAGGTACGCACCAACGGTAGATTTTGAACAGCTGGTGTTCGTGTGGCTAGGTTGCGGGAGCCAGGTCTGTGCCGCCAGTGCCGCTTGGGGTGAGGAATGGTCATCTCGCGTCCGCGTCGGCCACTGGATCTGCGTGCTTGTAGGAGGAGAGTTTTCCACTACGCGTGCTTCGGCATGTTGTATGAGATTGGTCATTTCAACTACGCAGGACGGAACATGGTTGGCTGCGTTGAACTTTGACGGCAAATCGATATGCAGCCTTAGTGTTCACTGAGAGAAGGGAGGGATACCATCGGCAATAAGAGAAGGGTCAAGGTTTGTAAAAGAGGTCTGGATATTGGCACTCATAGCGGAAAACTGCTCCGTGGGATGGGGAAGGAACCAGAGCCTAAGGTCCGTGGGCTTTGATCGATTGAGCATCTCCCACTTGCTTCACGACAAGGTATCGGCAATGAAATTCTCCATTTCGTGGCCAAATGAGCTGACAGAGGAGAAATTCCGATGAAGGCAATGGAGGATTGACGATGATTGAGCTCGGCCATATCAGAAGTTTACTTGAGAGTTCATCTAATGATTGGGGTCACAAGTTATAGCGTACCAACGGTAGGGTAGCTGCCCACAATCGTCTACAGTAGCTGCCTTTTATTATGCAAATGAATTTCTTTAAAATGTTCTGATGTGCTGACGCATTTTTAACTACCATGTTTCAATAGGGAGTTCAAAGGCTTTTGCCCATATTTCCCTTAATAAACTTGACCTGACTTGACTTGACCCGTCAAAGATATTCTAATTCAGCAAGTTTGTCTCCTCCTTCTCTTCAATGTGTCTTTACGCGTCGTTATAGCGCTCTTACGCAGCTGCGTTACTGACAGTTTGTGGATACTGTTGAAACTCAGAACTTGCATAATGCTGGTCGCTTTCCTGAACACTTTATTTTTAGGCCACACTTTCTCTGGGGCATATGAGGGCATCAAGGAAAGCTAACTGCTTGTTTTTTCTTCTTCCTCCATTGTTAATTTAATATGAAAGACGGCGTTTAGACGTTCATTAAATGTTAGCACCTGACGCCCTCTTAATTACGGCAAACTTGGTTAGAACGGACGGGTAAATAAATAAATTTTATATTTTAGGCCCAAAGGGTCTCGTCATTGCAAACTTAGTGCTGTGGAAAAATAAATGCAAAGTTGATAAATGCTGCTATCCGTGAACAACCACATAGGCAGCGGGAGCGTTTAATAGTGTTGGCAGATAAAATTCATACCCACCAACACATCGCCATTTAAAATAGTAGTCAACACTCTCTGAAAACGCTTCGTGAACGAAGGAGGAAGCAGTGAAAAAAAACTCCTACCATTTAAACGTGGGCAGAGTTCAGCGGACCCCCGCTTATAAAGAAAGCAAAGCGTAGGAGAAATAACTTATTCTGCAGCATTAAGGAGGTTGGTTGATAGGATTGATTGTAGTGCAGTGAGACAGGACTGTTGATGAGAACGTATGAGGGTTGGAAATGCTTCTCGTCAATTTGAGAAATCATACAGCAGCAGAGGCTGTCGTTCACCACTGTAACACCGCCCAACTGGCACCATGATCAACCATTAAAGAGGGGAGAATGGAGGAGGCCATCACGGACAACAGGATCAACAAGATGAGGGAACGGCAGAGGTCACGTGATCATCAACAAAACGCTGGAGATGCGACCTTGTGGACTGCGGAGTCCAGTGACGAGCTGGCGAAAATAGCAGAACCGCCGTGAGAACGATAAGAGACAATGAAGCCCATCTTCACGGTTGTAAGACGTAGAACGGGGAACGGCAATGATGAGACGGGGAGGAAAAACTGTTGCAAATATCACTCTATAGAGGAAGAAATAGACATATATGGAAAACAATGTAACATAAATATAACCACCTCAAATACCAGGAGGACCTTTTTAAAGTCCAAAAGTTTTGTGTGTGGGAAGGAGACGGATAAGTTAATTGTTTCCGTAGATTGAATTTAAAAAGTGCTAGGTAAGATGACAGCTTAATTTTGAGTGGAATATTATTCCAGAACAAGGCATATTTGGAGGCAAAGAAGCGAGAATGGTTCGATGTGGAGCTAAGTGGTGCAATAATCCTGGAGGAATTACGAGTGGCATTAGGTCTATCTGCGGGAATAAGAGCGTCGATTCGTAGGAGGTTAGGAGTAGACTCAACTGGAAAAGGAAGCAGAGGCCCGCTTTGAGTCTTCTGACCCAAAAAATGTCATGTTCGTTAACTGATATTTCTCCGCATAAGAAAAAGTGGATCAAGGAAGAGCGAAAATTTTGCGAGTAAACACCCTTTCTACATTTTAAGCCTTACCGCGGTCAGAAGCATTCATAAGACCAAAGATGGAACAGCAGTATTCTTGAATAGGTAGAAGATACATGCGATAAAGTTTAAATTCATTTCCAGCAGGGAGAAATTATGTGATATTAAACCCCCTTATCTGTGCAGCCTTCGCAGATATAAGATCAGTTTGAGGCGAAATCGGAGTACACTCATGTACTTATTTACATCCAGATCAAAAACAACTGGCAAGACGTGGACCTGGTGGCTCAGTGAATAGGATGGTCGTCTCTAGCTCACTGCTTCCAGGTTCAAAACTCGAGTGTAGCGGCAGTTTCTGTGGCTATACTCGAGTCAAGTAACTCTGACTGATTAAGGCTAATGACCCAGAAATACGCGTATCTCAGAGTCCTAACTTTTTTCAGTAATAAAAAGTGCTATATTATTTGTGTAGCATAGACCTAAGTCTTTTATGGTGGATCGTTCTAAAAGTGGAGTATTTTGAAAGACTAGTGTACGAGGAGGCTTGGCAGGACCGAAACACATGAAATTACACTTGGATGCAGATATGTCTATCTGCCAGGTAGCACCCCAACGTGAGAGTGTAAGCAGGCCCACGTTTATTTTACCAAAGGATGTATTGGCTTTGTCCTTAGAAAATGAGTATATGCATTTAAGGTCATCTGCATGAATGAGATCGTGTGAATTTTTCAGAATAGTCGACATGTCATTTATATAGAGAATGGAGAGTTTATGACCTAATACAGTGCCTTGAAAAACGCCACTCTTGATCAGCTGAGTAGTGGAGTAACTTTTACCTTCTAAGACCTTCTGGCTGTGGTTAGACAAGTAGGAGCCGATGAAGTCGAGGAGAGGGGGACGGATGCCAATGGCTTCCAATTTTACCAGAATCCGTCTGTGCGGTACCTTGTCGAAGGCTTTGCTCAGGTCAAAGTAGATAACAACTACGGATTGCCGCTCGTAACGGAGGGAAGTGACGAGGTTAAGAAAAGCTAAGTGACACGTCTCGCATGATCGCCCGGATAAAAAACCATGCTGTGAGTCGCTTAAAAGCTTATTTTAGGCAGAAATTTGGAATTTGATTAAAAATTATTTTCTCCAGAAGTTAAGTTAGGGCCGGGTTTTATGAACACCGCGGTAGTTATTTATGTCCGAATGAGATCCTGATTTAAAGACTTGAAGAATAATTGATGTCTTACAAGTGTCAGGAAAGAAAGCATTTGAGAGATAGGCTGAAAATATATGGCTAAGTAATTTTGGAAAGGTGGACACTCTTTTGATAGCCGAATTGGGAATGCCGTCAATTCTCGAAGAGTGCGGGTGTTTTAGCCGAAGTATATGCTTTCGAATAAATTCTATAGAGAAATCAATGTTCCTGCGAGTATTGTCTGAGTATGGTTGAAACTGCGGGACCGGTTCGGATTCTGTCGTAAAATGCTTTGCAAAGAAATTATTTAACAACTCAGCCTTGTCAGTCTCATCGAGTACAAATGTTTCATTTTCACTAAGCGATGGGGGTTTTTCAATACCTCGTTTTGCGAAGAACCTACGACGAAACAGTTATGCAACCGATTTTGCAGAGTTTGACCCGCTCAGGGCGCAAGATTTCCTGTGCTGGACACGCGCAAGACGAATCTCGTACTCTATTTCGAAGATCTTTGTGATCCTTTAATGCACAAACAGCAAACTACTAGATCGATCTTTCAGCTGCTCAGTCGGGGCAAAAGAAAATGAGGGACAGTCGATTCTGGTGCGTAGGGTTTTGCAATTTTAGTGGGCACAAATTTCAGCATTTTATTAGAAACGATTGACATGAGTTCAGCAAGTTATGCAGCGTCGTTGATGGAGGAGCGACTCTGCCAGTCTAATGAGTCATGAAAATGGTTGATTAAGCTAATGTCTGCGAGGTTATAAGCATAAAAGGTACGACCAGCACTAGCCTTTTCCGTAGAAGGAAGCGGAAGACAACAGTAAATTAATGGGTGATCAATTTGAAAGATGTTCTGCTTAAATTCAACGAAGAGGGGAGCAATACCGTTGGTAAAAATCAGATCTACGATATGATTCTGTCTTGTTGGGGAACGAACCAATTGAGATCCGTTCGAAAAAATTTACGGTATCTACGAAAGGCTGAAATCTAGGTGAACAACAGTTTAAAATTAGTCAATTTCAGGAAAATTAAAATCTCCAGCAATAATTTTTACTTCAAAAGTGGATTCTGAAATAAATTTGAATATCTCACACCGATTTGCATCTTCTTCAGATGAAGAGTTAGGAGGATTATATACACGTGC
>JAYGXS010000001.1:27067405-27141854 GCA_036362985.1 Ligula intestinalis
GAGAATGTCAAATAGTTCGGGAATAAGAAAATGCTGCAAGCAACACGCATGGCAGTTTGAATTTCCTCTTCGACAAACTCCACCGTATGCTCCATAACTGGGTGTTTCAGGGACGGTGACTTGGGTTTGGATTATTATTACTAAACTTGCGCTGAATCTACCGCACCTTCTCCTCCCTTACCCACTTGTGCCCGGTGCCAAGACAGAGTCAAGAAGGCGGGCGGCGGGATCGGACGCAAGTAAGTGGTACGGCGTGAGCCTGCACCTACCTGTACCATCACGCCATCTCCCAACTATACTCTGCATTTTTTATGGAAGCGGAGCACGAATATGCTCGGATGTGTCGATGCATTTCTTAACTACTGTATGCTCAACTATTCGTGCTCAAAGTGGAATTGTTTCATTGTCTTGTTTTTTTATGTCTGAACTGGTGCCCTCCGAGGCATCATTGTTTGTGGCCCTCCCTCCGTCTCCCTTTCAATGTTCGGTCATCTTTGGTATTTCTGGTTTTAGATGGATGAACTTATTCTATAATGATGTGAGGCGCTCTGTGGCTTTGACGACATTGGCGGACGAAACGGAGAATCCAGCTGCTTATTATGTGGGTTCTTATACAGTGCTTTGTAATTAATGCACACATAGGCTCGTAGGATGTATACCGAAGAATCCACAATTCTGCGTGATGAGGTAACCTATTTTTTCGTTTCTGACAAATTAATACGTAGGGCTTTTGGTCTTGGATAGGCATCTTATTGAGGCTGACGTAAGTTCTATACAGAAATGTTTTTAATCCATACTTCACATTACTAGGAGTCGTTTTGTTTATAATCATATGTGAGGTTACGATTTCGTGATCCTAAGTGGTGAAGTAATTTTGGATATTGGCACTCACTGCCAACTTTAAAAGACACCATCAATGAGCACCCATCTAGCATTGTTAATATATCCTGATCCCTATCGACAGAACAACCAGACCATGGCTCAATAGTTACGTCCTTCGATTTCTAGCTAATAATTTGGAGATTCTAGCCGTAGTAGTCCTACAGTCTGACGCTGGATCTGGCGGGCTGACGAGGGTTAATAAGCCAGAAACGACCCTTCTTCTTTATCATATTATCTGAAGAAGATTTTACTACCCATGCACGATCGCTGGTCGGCGTGGTGTTATTCGTCAGGATCTCATCTTGACTCTCAAATACGGTTCTGTGGGGACTCAGTTATGGGACACATAATTGGTCTATGACGGCCGCCATGCTCAGACCATCTGTTTTGATGCAGGTTCACTTTGCGATTGCGTTCTGCAACAAAAATTATCTGCCATCATTTGATGGGCGTTTGATGTTTTAAAAAATGCATGGTCAGTGCAGCAGCTCCGACTTTCTGGGTTATTGGTTAGAACTGAGCCACCTGCGACTCTGCGGTATCAGAAATTGCATCGAATCACGTTTCAATCAGCGGCTAAACCACCGATAAATATGGTACACATGGGTTTCAGTTCTGGAACAGCATGACCTACCCATATAAGAAAAAAATTCACGATCCTCGGCCAAGCTTAAAATAAGAGGAAGGGCTCTGAAAAACCGATTTTTACCTTGAGGGTGACACTGCACTCAACCGCATTTAATGTAGTCCATGACTGTGTTCATAAAGTACTGGTCGTAGCACATTCGCTTGCGGCCGTTGGGATAGACGCCTTTTCTGCAATCGCTTTTTTAAGCTTGACGCGCTGTTGTAATCTGCGACGGGAAAACGACTGGTGCATTCTATCATATATAATTTCTCGCATTTGAATTTATGAAAGTTGTCGCGTACCATTTTATGTTTTTCTATTGTTTTAAACCGTCCTGAACTCTGCGCTCGTCCAGAGCCCTCTGCGATAATTGGTATACGTTGTAAATGCAATGCGGTGATCTACAGTACCGCATTGGTATGTCAAGTCTCCAGGTTCTCTCATGTCATGTGTTTGTTCTCTCAGTCAGTAATCCCGATTATTCAAAGGCCGATGTGTGTCCGGTCGTTACAGTGCCCTGACATTGCGTCCATCCTCCGTCGGCGCCTACAGTTGCCAACTGGTCTCCGACGTAATTCGCTATGTATTACCTGCATCTCATACGACAGAAAATATGGAGTGTTTGGCTTTATTGACAGACAGTCCTTTGGTCTTGTGGTTTTTCAATTGTAAACGTGGCCGATAATTGGGTTTCGACTCGTTGGGGGTGCCTAAGTGGCATCGAAATCTCACTATCTAAAAATACAGACGGGTGTCTTTGACCAGCGATCAGTTAGCGGGACCATTAACAACCCTAGTTGTTGAGGTGTGTGCCATCGCTATGTCTTCCACTGTTAGATGTTCAATTACGTTGAAGTGTCCATTCACTAATCCTCCGCTTTGCTAAATCCTCCCCTCTCTAGGCTGGACACCTGCTGATCCAATTCGAAATTTTTTTTAAATTAACACGCCTGAAGATAGTTTGATATAAGCCGAGAATGATGAAGATTGTTGAGCTGCAAACTTATATCTTGACCCTACTTTTCTACACGGTTTACGTGTTAAAACTGCTTCTTTTTGTTTGGATAGCGATGCTGAAATCGAGAAAAAGGCCGGTCCGGACGCAATCTACTATCTGGAGTTCTACAAAACCCTCATAATTTACACTGGCACAACCATGGTCATGTGTCTCCTCTTTGTGCTGCCTGTGAACATGCATGGCAATCTCAAAGGTACATTTTTCTCCAACAGTTGTGGTTTTCATAAAGAAACGCATCAACGAAAACTTTGTTATCCCATTAAAAATACTTCCAACACCTTAATGCTCCATTTCCTCATCTTGGTGAGGTGGCGCTCTTATGTAGGATTATCTGGTGCTTGTATTATTTTTCTTGTACATTTTGCTTTATTGAAATCTGGTCCATGTGAATTGATCTACTGTTGTGGCAAAGGTAGGCCGGAGGTTTTATGCCAGGTCATCCGCTGTGCACACCCCGTAAACGCCTAAAATGTAAGTCCTCGATGCCTTACTGAGCAGACTGGCCATTGGCAAGTCCGATGACTAGCGTGTTTTAATGCATCCTTTTCTCCTGTCTCCTCACTTCGTCGCGCTCGTTCTAGGTTTGAGCGAAGAAATTCCAGTTCGTTAGGCAAAGGCAAACAGAGGCCTCTGCGCACACGCACGCGTTGTGGACAATTGCAGGCCCTGCGAACTCATCAAACGTTAGTGATACAGCATTTTGGCGCTGACTGACAATTATGGTAGGAATTGCTAGTTCGACCTGTGATTTCGACGATGTCTACCGTGAGCTCTACAAAAGGGTGGTGCTGAGACAGTGACTTGTGCGTGGATTAGTCTTAAGTGATATTAGACTTGCGCGTCATCTGCCGCACTCTCTCTCTCTCTCCTCCCCTACCTACCTATCTGAATCCGATGTCAAGACAGTCAAGATGCCTGGAACCGAGATCGGGTGCAGGCGTCTGGCGCGCCTGAAGTCGCCCCTACGCGTGCCACCACACCAAATCTCCCATTTTCGACATTGGTTATCGGCGCGCAACCCGAATAACACCCGATGTGTCCCGATCAGGCTCCCGTGTCGGTCTAGCGCATCTACCACGCGGTCCTTTTAAGGAGGCAGATGGCTATAAGTGTTCTTACCGACACACACACACACACTACCGTATTCTGTCGAGTACTGATAGAATCCATGCAAATTATTAATGTTTTAACGCTAGAGCGGGTTGTCACTCACACATAGTCTACCTCCTACCTGGACTCGGCTTGTACTTGTTACGGCTCCGAAAATGCCTGCACTAGTTGACCTCCATGATATGGTAGGCTATACGTTATGATCTATGGCAACAGATCTGGAATGTTCAACTCCTTATCTGTGTGACCGGCGAAGGTCAAATACTGAAGGTCCAACAACTAATTCCATGTCTTAACGAACTGTATCGAGTCAGATTTTGAAGTAGCCCACTCTTCGATGGGTCCAATTGGGTAATGGGGCTGGATTGGTGGCAGCAACACGGGATTGGTAAAGTGGACGGCGGAAAACTTGCCCAAACCATCTTGTCGTCCCTAAGATGACCTGGAATATCCTTGCTAATTTGTCGCAGCGAATGTAGGCTATTCCATTTGAGACTCAAATGACTCTTCAAACAGTTTTTGCTCATCTTCCGCGCGCAGTCTAGCATTCACAGCAATAGAGAAGAACTGACTAGATGAAGGTACAGCACACACGAATATTTGTGGCCATGGAACTATCGAGTCAGCTCCATAGGCACATTCTAGGGCATAAGAAAACCCAGTCGGCCGCATCAATTCGGGAGATAATATCGTCAGTTACCCGTGGCACCATAGACTGCAAGGCACTGAAACTTAAGCGTAGCGAGGCGATATTATCAGCGTAGTGCAGATGAGTCAGCGGGCGTCTGGATGCAAACGTAACACCATAAACTTCGTGTTGGACCTTCACGAGAATCCAGTCAAAAATGCAGTTGAACAGAATGAGCGACAGGGTGCAAACTTGTCAACACCAGACCGAATACCAAACCGCCAGAGAAGATTACTATTGATCAAAGCTCTCGTCGTGGTAGAGCGGTAATAGGCCTTGACCATGATTTATTTTTTTGCCACTTCATCATCAATTGCCATTATCTGCCACATGGGCTCATGATGGAGGGAACCAAATGCAGTGATGAGGTCCATAATGCGGACGGCCATGGGTTGTTGGAACCTGTGTCAAAGTTAAAAGACGCACTTCATTTTGCATATCTGCTACACACATCAGCACTATCAGAGTTTGAGGCAGCTCCATGAGGCCGGTCTTTCAGTCTAATTTTTTCCTTCTGGTCATCATTACGAGACCTGGCTGGAGCTGTCTGAATAGAAAACTACACCATTCTTTCGCTGATCAAATCACTGCGACGTCGCTGGGTACAGCATAGTTTTCTTTCTCAGTTGTCCCATAAACAGAAGTCTTCAGTGTTAACCCACCGACTCGGATAGTAAAACATAACCCCATTAGTCTAGCAAATCAGCGCTGCAGATGCGCTGAATTGCTAGATTTTTGCGACGCTGACCTCGTCTGCGAACAAGAACATAGTCCACCACCAGGGAGGAAGGGGGGTTACCATTTTTGGCACCACGTATTGGTCTGCTTTCCAGCTGTAAAACCTTCAACTGACTGGAATGTACTCGAGCTACCTGATCATGTAACTGCTGTTTGAATGTCAGGTTAGTAGACGTTTGTGATGATGCTGGAAGTAGGTGTTCCTGACCAACAATCGGCTCGGATCAGCAATCTTTCGCCCTTGTTACATTGAGAACCGGACCTAAAGCGGTGAATATTTGTAGGGTCACGAGGTCCAGTCCGGCCATTTCAGTCATTGGCAACAATACTTCTTTCAAATAACGCTTTGTGTGGGCAATAAAACGCCTGTTTATCGTGCTGTTTGGCAGCCGATGTTGCTGTGCGTACACATAGATGACATACAAGTTCGTTAAGTGACCCTTCAGTCGATGACGGGTTCCCATGCAAGTAGCGAACAGTTTGCTTGTTCTGAAAAGGTACTCGCCACCCCACGTCTACCAGAAGAGTTGCATGGGCCGCTGTGGTATAGGGTAAAGTGGCAGTTGACACCCATAATTTTTACTTCACGGTCGCTTGAGTCAGGGCTTCGGACCTCGGCCAGGCAACGGGCATCCAAGACTGCGCGCAGTCAAATGCTGGATATCAGGGTCTATAAAATTTCGCACTTTGAAACATCTATTGCCTAGAGTCTATTCGTGGTTGAGTAGTCCACCTCACCTACTACTCGCCTGTACCATTGGACCAGGTTTGCGGAGTGTGTCAGTTCCCCCAGACGCCGCTACATAGGTTGTGTTACTTAAGTCGGATATAATTATATTAGCTTTCTCTGAAATGACGCGTACCTACGCGTCTCAACAGCCGCTCGGATTGCTTGTTCGTGTTTCTCTCCTCTAGCTTATTGACTCAAGAACCTAATAGCAAGGCCTTAGTGACAAGCAAACCTATTTAGTGGCGATTAAAGGCCACCATGTCACAGTGCTGATATCTGACTGTGCTGCTTTATATAAGGCTTTCGGTGTGCTGGACCTCAGCCCTCCGTGCCCTGGTAACACTATCGCTGCTGGTCCGCGACTGTTTATTCGTCAGACCCGAGGGTCTGCTCCTTTCTTTGCTAACCTTTGCTGAAGGCCGTTCCACCATCTGCCATTTGTGGACGCGCCAAGTAGCCAGCAGCCAGACTGACGGTCTTCCCGGTTGATCTCCCAATGACTACCTGAATCCGGAGCAATAGTCGTTTATCGGCATACATTTAAAAATCATGGCGTGACTCCTGGCATTTTCGCAGCTAGCAAAATATGCCCCTAAACACACTTACATTCGCACTCTGTCTCAGGTCAATTCAGATCTCTGCCGAACTGCTACATAGTTATATTCTGTCAAGCATGTGTTTATGTTTATTTTTTGTTCACCGGCGTCAATGCATGCCACGTCTGCGCACTAGTTGGTTTTGTTTAAGATTTGTCGCTTGGTCTAAGTGGCATACGCTCGTAAATCTGCGACCCCAACTGTTTACCCATGACGACGTCAACTCTTCACATCTGCTGGGCTATATCAGTGTTCGCCGTGGTGTCCTAATGGCATCTCACCCCTCCATGTTCAGTCATGTGCCTGCATGTTTGTGACGATCGACTTTCGTCTGTCTGTCGTCTGTGGTGTTTTCCGATGTAAAGTTGCCCAGTAAAGCCTAAAAGGTCCACATTTTGTCCTAAATATTTTGCGTGTAGAGAAAGATCGATTTGCCAATACAAGCGAACATGCGAGTCCCAGGAAGTAATTAAGAAGACGACTCGATCGCTGGGACAATACTTTTATTCGCGAATAAAAGGT
The DNA here is from genome assembly GCA_036362985.1 of Ligula intestinalis. Lineage (NCBI taxonomy): Eukaryota > Metazoa > Platyhelminthes > Cestoda > Diphyllobothriidea > Diphyllobothriidae > Ligula > Ligula intestinalis. The sequence continues at coordinate 27,074,318 of JAYGXS010000001.1, forward strand.
GAATCAAAGTATTGCCCCAGTGATCGAGTCGTCTTCTTCTCAAAGGTAGATTTCTAAGCAGACAAGAACTGTTCCAGGATAGGTTGTCTCACCTTGCCAAAGCACAGAATTTAGTAATGTGGGCAATCGTGTGGGTATAAATAATTGTTGTTTTCACCTAAAATAACTAAAATGCTTATCCTGCTTGACAATAAGGTTTTGTAATCATTACGTCGGATTAAAGAATTCAATTCAAAGTGTCTGATGTGCTTACTGATGACCAGCTAGATATCGTTAGTCGTATTTACTCAGTTTTTTCACCAACCAGGGTTGCTCTTCTGCCCTCTTTCAATATTTTTTTATTTCAAACATAATTAAAACCTTATTTGCTCCACAGACTTTATGGTAATACGGTCCGAAATTTAAGGTCGAGCCAGGTTTTTAGAACCGTTCACCAATATCATGGACCGTGGGGCAACAGATTTTTGGAAACTACTCCGACAGTTGTCAGATGATACGTGTCATTCTACTTGAATCTGGCCTTTTGAACGGCTTAATTGAAAACGCAGACGCGGACTACTTTACTAAGTGGACGACTTACTTTTTATTGCTTGTTGGTGACCCTCAGCTTCTGGGCATCTTTTGGTGCAGAGTACCTGCGATTTACATGCATGTGCAAGAGCAAGTAACATTATTGTCAGTAGGTAGTGGATTTTTTAGCAAGCAAGCTCGATTCCCAAAGTGGTGCTTTTGGGTCACTGCAAATGTTTAAAACTTCCCCTTTTTTTCTAAGTACCTCAATTGACTATAAATAATGCGTTTTGAACGCATCCATGTGTAACTCACTTGCTTTACTAACATTTACTGGAAAGAAAGGTTATTCTTTACTTCCGCCCAGTCTCGTGCTTCGTTTCTGTTGCACGCATAGGTGGGCCATCTTATCATTGTCAGCTTCTACGACCGGACCCACCTCTCGTCGTCTTGACATTATCTGGCCCTAGGAGCCTGACTGGTGGGGGGAGGTGAGCTAGTGCAGTAGATGCTACGTATGTCACCGGTGCAATCCAGAGCATCGGAATAAATATATAATACTACCTTTTGTTTGTTGAACTAGTCTTGGCGTACGATGGCCAGCTCCAGCGTATGTAATGCAGCCTGCTGATGGATGGCTATCGGCTAACTGGATTCCATGAAAATGGAGGCTTTTATCCATATTCAAATACCTAAAGTAGGTTCAGTTACAAACAGGTGCTCGGCTAACTTTGTCTTCGTTGTTGTTTGATCCCAACGGTGCTGTAAGATATGGCCATATAAGGACCTACTTGTGCCTGACTCCTAGGAGGATCACTGTTAAGCCATACCGGTTTTAAAAGTCGGTGGCCGACATCCGAAATCGTTGCGAAACACGCCTCTGTCAGTCCTCCGCTATCCTTGGCGTCATTTGAAACCGGGTGTCTGAATGACATTTTTTAATGTTATCAGTCGGCCCTCGGAAAAGCTGCCCGTGGGTTAGGTTTACATGGAGGCCAAACTCACATTTTTTCTCCAGTAGGTTTAATGATTGAGATGGAGAAGGCATGTGAGAATGACAGGCGATTGTGGTGGTCAATCCTGCCCAGTTAAATTAGTTTTACGTATCCATGTTCTGTTACGAGCCCCAAAGGCCGTGGTTTCAAGAACAAGGAAGGTGTTGTAATGCCCCCGTGGTGTGATTTTATGACACCCCTCACCGGGGTGGTCTGTGGCCGCGTAAACTGTGGTTCGTTTGCTGCATTAGTGAGTGGAGGCCATTTCGGGTTGTAACTGCAGCCTAGTCCCTCTCTGATTGTCTCGATCTGTTCGTGCCCTTGAAACTCACACACAAACAGCCCCTGCCCCTCTCTACCCCTCCTCCCTCCCTGTTCGGAAGCAGTGGTGGTTCTTGTCGAATTCAACATAAAATTTATCGAATATTATCAATAGTCCTGCCACCTAGGAATGTGAGTTACCCGTTAGCCTAGCTGCTGGCTACCTGGCGCGTCCACAGGTGGTGGATACTGGCACGGCCTTCAGGGAAGGTTAGCTGAGAAATAAGCACGCTCTCGGGTCAGGCGAATAAGCAGTGGTGCACGCAGCAGCGGCAATGCTACCAGGGCGCGATGCGCTTAGGTCTGGCTCACAGACTGCCTTATAAAATTCCGCAAGTCCCCGTAACGGCACTGTGACATGGCAAGCGTGAATCGCCATTCAATAAGTTTGCTTGCCACCACCACACACACGTGAACGGATGGTTTAACGCAGACTCCGTCACTGGGTTGAGGGAACCAGAGGCTCGTAGACTAATGAGCCGGATTCTGGAAGACGAGGAGCACTGAGGATCAGCTAATTAGACTATCTCAGTCGGTATCAGATGGATTCCATAGTAGGCCGTGCAGAAGGACAGCTTTGGCTCATATCGATTTCGAAAAAGTCTGCGACACCGATCTGGCCCTCTGAAGGCCCTCTGCCACAGTCCGGTATCTGAAGAAGACCCGGAAGTCGTGGCTCTAAAGCCACTTACCTTGCAATTGATCCTGTAACAACAACCACCACCGCCTTGTGGTAAGGTTATTGAGTTAAAGTTCTAGAGAAGACAACCCCGAACAAAGAATCCAAGCTGCTGTTAGGTACCCGCCTTTATTCAATATCTCCAAGATTCCTCATGCAAAAATGTGAACTCACAGTATTGCCATCCATGCTACGGCGTCCGCGGGAACCGACGCGCTCCGTAACCCTTGTCCGGTGGTGCGGGTGAATTATATACAAGCTGGACTGCCAACCTAAAACTGATTCTTGGTATTGGATGCTGGAATGTGTGAACACTTCTGAAACCTGCTATTCAAAGTCTGACAGCACACAGTCTCCATGAATATTGCGTGGATGTTTTCTGTCTGTCCGAAGTCTGACTCCCAGATTCGGGCCCCCGAGACATCAAAGTCCCGGAAGTCGATTCTCATCTCATCCTGTATCACAGTGGTCCGCATGACTCCTCTGGTAGACACGGTGTGGCTATTACCCTCTCGGAACAAGCCAACCGTGCACTACTGGCATGGGAACCAGTCAACGACCGAATGGCCTATGTTCGACTAAAAGGCCATTTTACGAACATCTCGGTCGTATCTGTGTATACAACTACGTCAGCTGCTGAACAGCAAGATAAAGAGAATTTCTACTCACAGCTGCAAGAGCTAGTTGAAAAACTCCCTCGCAGTGACCTGTTAATTGTTGCCGGGGGCTGGAATGGCCGGACTGGACCCGGTGACCCGTCAACAGCCTCGTTATCGGTCATTTAGGGCTTGGCTCTCGAACCGAAAATGGTTAGAGGATGCTGCGGTCTACCGAACAGAACCGACTATTTGTTACAAAAACATGCTTTCAGCATCCTCACAAACCTCTACTGACCCGGTATTCGAACGATGGCCGTACCGCCAGTCAGATCGATTACATTCTACATAGTTCACGGTTTCGCAGCCGGGTCCACGATAGCAGGCCGACGTGATGTTCCGAAACTGGAACCGTCCACGGGTCTGACCATGCTCTCGTTTGCACGCACCGGAAGGTTCACCCCTCATCTGCGCCCGAAATTCCATGTGCGAGACGCCTTGATGTCGGAAAGCTCTGGCAACCCAGTACTACCGAGACCCTAAGCACAGGAATCCGGTCCCTTCTTACGACCCAGGCTGGCAGCGAAGGCAGTAGCAAATGATCATCATGGAAGATATCCGTCAATGGGGCAGCTGAGAAAATTATCGGCTTTAATCAGTGGCGCCCCAGTGACTGGATCAGCGGAAGAACCCTGCAGCTATCGGCCAAGACGACTCCAGCCAGGTCCCGCAACGATGCCTCCTTCCACCGACTTCGAAAGCTGACAGCCAAATTGGCTAGAGATGACCGGCAGAAGTATTGATCCGAAACGGCGACTTCTATGGAGCAGGCTTCAAATTTTGGTGACACCTGAAAATTGTACTTAATCATCCGCCAAGTTAGTGGTAAACTCCCAACACTCTGTGATTCTGTTTGCGATGTGGATGGAGGCTTTATTGCTGACAACTCGGCCAAGGTCGATTGCTGGCGTGAACACTTCAAGCACCTCCTCAACTTCGATAAACAACCCATCACGCCCTCCCTCTCCTTCACAGCGGAGTTCCAACCCTCTCCTTCCTACGCAGTGTCGTGTGACCTCCCTTCCGAAGACTTGTATCGACACCCTGGCGCCTCGGCTTCATGAGATGATTGTACAGGCCTGGCGAGAAGAGGCCGTTCCCGATGACTTTGGCTCAGGCATCCTTGTACCTGTCCACAAGAAGGGAGATAAGACAAGATGCGAGAACTACCGCGGCATGAGTTTTATCGACGTTGCTGCAAAGATCTTCGCTATTGTTCTTCCCAGGCGCTTCCAGTCTGTTCGTGATTCCAGGACACGACCCAACCAACCCGGATTCCGCGCTGGGCGTGGATGTGCGGATCAGATATTTACACTGAGGCACATTCTAGAATTCCGTCATAGCTACCAGTAACTGACGGCAGTTTGCTTTGTCGACTTCGCCGCCGCATTCGATTCTATCCGTTGTGAGTTCCTGTGGCGAATAATGGAACTGGATGGAGTGCCGACCAAACTCATTGCCATGATTAAGGCCTACTATCGGTCTACCACCGCACGAATTCTGGTTCACAACAGTCTCTCGATATCTCGTTCGATATCCAGTCTGGTGTCCGTCAGGGCTGTGTCCTTTCGCCCATTCTGTTTAACTTCTTCATTGACTGGATTCTCGGCAAGACCCTACATTAATAGGACGGCTTTGAGCTTGCACCCGGACGCCGACTGATCTCGACTTCGCCAATGATATTGCACTGTTAGCCTCAAGCTTGTTTCGTCTACTGTCCGTAGTATCGGTTGGCATGTCCATAAATTCCGGAAAGACGAAGTTATTCTCGAGTTGCATTCCTGTTTAGGAGAAGGCACCCCTGGGGATTAATGGCCATCAACTTGAAGAAGTAGACAGCTTTAAGTACCTCGGGGCGAGGCTGCTACCGAATGGGCAGGGCAAGGACGACATTGTCTCCCGTATTGGTTCTGCTCGCTGGGTCTTCTCAATCCTTCGAAAGTGCCTATGCATCCGACGTGACGTCTCCATCTCTACGAATATTCGTGTATACCATGCATACAACCGGTCAGTCCTCCTCTATGGACGTGAATGCTGGGCTGTACGCGCGGAAGATGAGCGAAGACTAGAGGTCTTTGACCGTGGATGCGTGAGGACTATCCTGCGAGTTAAGTATAGCAATTTCATCTCGAATGAGACAGTCCGCACCCGCTGCGATGTTATCGCGAAGATATCTCAGGCCATTCGAGAAAGGCAACTGAGGTGGTTTGGACACGTTCTCCGTCGTCCGCCCCACGAGCTTACCTATGCTGCCCTCGACCCGGCACCGCAGCCCATCTGGAAACGTCGAAAAGGAGGGCAACTGAAGATTTGGCTCGACACCGTCCGTCAAGGCATGGAAACAGTTCTTGGACCTTCTATCTTCGATCTCCGTCGCTGGAGAAGACACTGGGTGGAACTCTCCAGAACAGCTGCTGCCAATCTTCACGCATGGAGAGGTACCCTTCGTGGCATCATTGAAGCCGGCTAGATCAGACATGGCCACAGCCGTAACAAGTACAAGTAAGGGGAAATCAAGCATTCATAATTCATCACTGGTAGTACTCGATACGGGGGGCCTAATCGCCCAGCTGTCCGTATTCCTCCTTCATATTTGCCTTAAAAAGATTCTGCGTCGGTTATTCTACGTTTGGAGCATTTTTACGGTCCTGGGAACTGCTAGGCTTACGGTCAGGGCACACATCGTTTAACAAAGTTCTATCTTCTTTATAAGTCTACTTCCTATTTTCTCCTGACCACATGAGTGCACACCTTGAGTGACTTGTAGATTCTCACATGTGTACATGCACGCAGATCTCAGTTATATTGTTCTGCTAAGAATGAAGAGGCTTCCGTGATCAGGCCAAGTCTTTGCCTTTTTTATCTCTCCGGTTTGTAATAATAATAATAATAATAAGCATTATTCACTTGACCCAATTGTGAAAAGTTCGCGGCCTTGGTGGGAGTCGAACCCATACAGCAGGGAAGGCTTTTGCGGAGCCACCGAGGCCTCACATTTTTCACAATTGGGTCAACTACATTAAGCAAATCTGCCAAACCTCCCTAACAAGTAAACATTATCATCACCATTGTTGTCATCGTCGTCATCATTATAACCAAATTTATTTCAACATTTATCTTGAAATAAAAAGCTCTGGCTGCGATCATTTCAACCAGAAAACTCCAACAGTACCAGCGTTGCATAGACCTCATGAGCCTAGGAAAGAGTAAAAAATCAACAGAGAATATACCTAATGCAAGTGTGTGAAAATCAACCTGTTTATAAATATGTCTATCTCCAACCTGTACTGGAAACCAAGAAACTGCTGGTTCCGCTTTTCTGTAGAGCTTCAACCAGCCACCCTCTCTTATGGTTATTTTCTTTCTCTTGTACAGACAAAGAAGAGAAATTTAGTTTAACCACCATCGCTAACATTGGTGGGGACTCGCCTGCGCTATGGCTGCACGTTTCTTTGGGTTTCCTCTTCTTCCTGATCGCCTTCGCTCTGGCGACGAACTTTGCTCATCGCCTGCACGCGGACCATCGTCGCATCACCTCAGTCGTAAGTAACGTTGTTGGCTATACACGTCCTTATTTATTGCTTGGAGATATTTGAACGGTGGGGTACTCACGTGACTTCCTCAATTGGACGGATCAACCTGTATCAAGCGTTGAGGAGATATTCACGTTTCTTTTACTGTATGTGTTAAAAAGCTCGACAACCCTCCGATCCAGCTTAGCTAAACGACACTTACTTTAGACTTCAGAACTGCTACACTAGAAAGGTGGTCACACGCAAATTCATAGACGGTTGTTGGTCACCCCCCACCGCCACTCTCCCACTTTCTTAAGTCGTTATACCCACTTCGGATAAACTTCCACTACGTGGCGTAACTCTTTAGCCTGTCAGTGAAATTTCTGTCACCTCAAAAAAATATCCGCCACCTACCTACCTACCTACCACTTAAGTAACCTAATATTTCGACTGATTTTGGTTGGTTATATAGGCCCGATAATATTTTGTAGTAAGTGCATTAATATGTTTGCTTATGCTCATTTTCAATTAACTTATCTTTTTATCGAATTTTATACATGATGGGGGCATGTTTCACAGATTCGTTATTAAACTTTAAAGACAATAAAACGTTTACTCTAGTTCTTGTTTTGTTACTTGGTATAGCTTTGGTCATGCCCAGTCTAGCTGGTGTGAATTTTGTCGTGGATTTTACCTATCCGCATGTAGTGGTCAGTAGCAAGAGATATTGATGGGTCGACTTTATATGTTCTCCGGCGGCTTAGACAAAATTCCGAGGATTCGAAAACCCTCTCCATGTCTTGATGAACTGTGCTGAACCAGGTTTTGAATTGGCCTCCTCTTCGAAATTTTCCAGTTGAAAGCATTGCTGGATCGAGCTCCAGTATTCACAACCATTCGGAAGACCTAAGCAGATAGATGCATGGTGCACACACATTTTCGTGGTGGTGGAAATATCCCGTCGAATACACAGGTGCTTTGTAAGGCTTGATAAAAACCTGGTCAGCGGCATCGATTCGGGAGCAGCCTTACCCCGAAATATTTGAGTCTATTTCTTAAACTTGAAAGTCGTCAATCTTGAGAGGTATTTTATCCCGGGCGGGGATGCAGCGCCTTGAAAGCAGTCGACAGAGTCTCTTTCGCGCAGCCCCAGGATGTGCCTGCTAGAGCCTTGAGGACCTTGGTACAGCGGCTTACTTTGCTTGCGGTCTCCCTGGCATGGTCTGCGAACGTGAAAAACGGATCAAAACGCACACCAAGGAGTTTGGGCTTGCGGACGAGCGGTAAGGACGCCCCATTGACGGTGATGACCGGGTGACGATTAAACTCCTTCGGATCAAGCGTAAAAACAGTTACGTCATTCTGCGCTGGGTGAGGAAGTTTTCGACAACAGGCATGAACTCCGTGAGGAGCTGTGCAGCCTGATCGATGTCATGGTGCCGGCAAAAGAACGTAAAATCGTCCGCATAGGATACCACTTGCACAGGTGCCCGGGGGAGTGGGAGCTCTCGCATGTAGATGTTAAAGAGCGTCGGGCTGAGCACAGAGCCTTGAGGGACGCTACAGGTCTGCTTACAGGTCTGCTTAGAGAGAGCGCCCCGAAAGAGGACACGATCGTGACGGCCACGGATGTAAGCCGCCATCCATCGAACCAGGCCAGTCGGGACGTTCAACGAGACCAAGTCCTGCAGGAGCTGATCGTGGCGGACTCAGTCAAAGGCTTGTGACATGTCAGTTAAGGCTGCCATGGTCCGCGAAGCGGGCTTCTGTTGATTGAAGCCCTCGAAGATAGCGTCGCTGAGCTCAAAAAGCGCCGTTGTAGTTCCACGACCCGATCGGAAACCATGTTGGTGGCAAGATAGTTCCGCCACAGACGTCAGAATTGGGTGGATGAGACGTTCCAAAATCTTCGCCAATGGACTGAGGAGGGCAGTTGGATGGTAAGAGGTCGCTAGGCAGGCGTCCTTACCCGCTTTGACCAGGGGGATAATGATCGACTGGCGCCAGCAATCGGGGATGATTGAAGTTTCTAGTGAAAGGTTGAAGAGGGCGGCAAGGTAGGCAGCCACCTTCGGGCCGATGTGGCGCACATGGATAGGCGCCAGACCATCTGGTCCTAAGGCTTTCGAGCTCTCATTTTCTTGACGGCGGTGAGGATGGCATTAGCCGAAAAGGAAAGGTCTGGGGGCGGGGTTTTATGGAGGAGGCGAAGAAGGGGGCGCTGGCTTTTGGGACTAGGCGCCGAGCGGGGCGAGAATAGCTTGTTCTTCTTCGCGGCGATCTTACCGTTGTTGGAAATGAACTTGCCGTCCCCAAAGCTAATAGACTGGTTAGATGTATCAGCCCGGGGTTTTGTCAGGTTGCGTAAAAGCTTCCAAGTGGCAGCTGAGTTGCCGCTGAAATTACAATCTGAAACTAGTTTATGCCAGCGTTGGCGTTTGCCATCGTTGATAGTCTTAGTGATTAAGCCATTCAGTTCGCCCACGCGCGGGTCACTAGAATCACGCGCTCGTATTTCGTCTCTCTCTCGTTCCAGGCGGGAGGCTTCGTGCGGATAGTTAGGACGGAGAAAGGGAATGCGGCCATTAGGGATGTGGTGACTTGCTGCTGCCAGGAGTAGTCGACGAAGGGCTGGCTCCGCCGTGTGGACGCAGGTGGGAGGCGGTAGGCCATCGATCTCGGCTTCGCATTCGGTCGTGAACGCTGCCCAATTGGCTTTCTTGAAATTGATGAAGTGCTGGTTGGGGGGCTTGATACGCTCGGTGGCGGTGGCCAATTCGAGCACAATGGGGAGGTGCTCGTTACCCAGGCTGATTTCCATGTTCCACATGGTGGAGGCTACCAGACTGAGACTGGCGAGGGAAACATCGGGCGAGCTGGAGGCGCCGTTGGTCGGGAGCCGCGTTTGGCTGTTCTCGTTGAGAACGGCAAAGGGGGCGTGTTCTATTTCATCAGCCAGATCTTCTCCTCGGGGGTTGGCTGCCAAGTTAGAGCACCACAGGTCATGGTGAGCGTTGAAGTCACCTAGCACCAGACTGTCTCCAGAAGGTAAGTAGGGAGCGATAGAGGCGGTGAAGCCGGGAGAACAACTGGAAGTTGGAGGGATGTACACGTTCACGACGGTTAGTGGCGCCGGGCCAATGTCAAGGGAAATCGCCAGTACTTCCGTGGGATCGGCTCCAAGCAGGGGAAGCTGGTAATGGGCAATGGATTTGTCCACCAGGAAGGCTAAACCTCCGCCTTTGTTGCGGCCGCGGTCGTGACGTTCAATCGTGTAATCGGCACAGGAAGGGACCTTAGTGGAGTTAGACCACTTTGTTTCTTGGATAGCCGCCACAGCTATGCTGTGCGAGCGCATGAAGGCCAGGAGCTGGTCAAGCCTCCCAAGGAGGCCGTTGGCGTTGAATTCAGCGGTTTCTTTAGTCGGTGTCACCATAGCCTGCAGGTCGTCAAAGCGTGAAACTAACAGGGCGTCCTTGTCAACATGGTCGAACTCAGTCAGCCGGCGTTCAGATGCGTTCAACACTGCCAAGACCTTGTAGGGTCCTTCCGAAAATCCGTTTAGTGGCTTATTTGACCTGGATGTGCAACAGGATGCAACTTTGGTGAACGTCAGGTCGAATGTCAAACGGTTAAGAGAGATTTTTTGGCTTTAACTCGCGCCGTGATGATGTGTTCTCCGGTACGCCGACAAATGCCGAGGCAAACAATGCAGATGGCCGTTGGTTGCTGGTAATTATGGTTAAGTCTAAAAAATCCCTTCAGTGTAAATATTTGGTCGGCACATCCTAGCTTTGATCAGAACCCGACCCGGTTTAGCTTCGTGCTGTAGTCACGCTTACCTCGGAAGCGCCTGAGAATGACGTCCACAACAACGCGATGAGGTGTATACCGTGGTAGTTCTCTTAGTTTACCCTATTCCTCTTCAAGAATGTCCGAGCCCCAGTCATCAGGAACGATCTCATCTCTCAATTTTTGTCCAAATACTTCATTGAGTCAAGATTCCAAAATTTCTGTACAGGACTCAAGTATCATCGTATCCGTCTATTTATTGCTGTCCCTTAGTAAGTGGCCATTTGTTATTTATTAGCTGTCATTAGCCAGTCTAACCCAACTCCCGTTTCGGGCACCCGAGACCCTCTGAGCACTTGTGGATCCCTTATACCAGCCACGAAACTTTTGTTCACACGTCCTTCATTCGTAAAATGCCATATCGGCGGCATTGTTGTTTTTATCCTTTTTAAAAACTAGGTGCTTTTGACAGACTTAAGTAAGCATACTGACCTAATTGTGGAGACCTCAACGACCTCGGTGAGATTCAAATCCCTATTTTCCTTCTGGTCATTCATTCGAGTCCAACTGGGGCCTCTGAGCTTTGCCAATCTCCGTCACTTAAAAGACTATGTTGATGAGTTTTTTGTTTGTTTTGCTTTTTCCATGTGTGCGTTGTAGACCCTACGAGTAAAAGACGAAGTAAAATATGAAATAACATAAAGGAAACTGATGAGTTTTGGGCCTATTTTATAACTCTTCAGCCTAAACTTTAACTTTTGGACTTTTGTGTTAACTGACTTTACTGCATCCTGAGACGTGTTCGGGCGGTTTAATCATGTGCAGTTGCCGTGTGTGTTTGCAGGTGTGGTAAGTCTGTTAGCTCATTGATACACGTGATCCAGTGTCACTCGGATATATAAGTCTTACTTGCACTGTTGTTTCGACGGTCAGCAGCTTAATCCGCCTCCCCCTTTCCTGGCATTGCTCCCCCCAACGTGAAATCGCTGCACTTTTGAAAGTTGCGGCTGTGAAAAGTATGAACTTAAAGCAGCACCTTCATGCACTTTCAGAATCGAGACAGGACATGCATATAGAGAGCAGAGTTCTCGCAGCCCTCGTATGCTTTTTTGCAGATGCAGGTTCCACGATATCACACGTTTTCCCTGTCTTGATAATACCGCCTGTTATTATGTTTGAGCCCCCGGTTCCACAGCATTACACCTCAGTGAGCACAAGATTTCACCTGTGACATCAGCAACTACACTGCATAAAAGGTGACCAGTTACTGAGAGGAGGAAGTTTGACAGATTTGAACGGTTCATTTTATCCAGTTTTGTGGAAAACAAAACTTGGCGGCCTCGGTGGACTTTGGACCCACAACAGCAAGGCAAAAGGCTTTAGTTCAGTCAACGTTCTTACTAGATCTGCGACGTCGCGCCGGAAGCCATGCGTTTTATCACACTTAGATCAGGTTAGCCGCCCAGCCTACTGCAACTTATGGGATCCACCAAGGCTGGTATGCTAAGCTGACCTCCCAAACAAAATTTCCTAAGCAATCACCGGAGGATCAGTCAAACGATTACCAGGCTCAATTACTTGGTATAGAATTTTTCAAGACTTGAATAATCCATTTGACCCATTTGTGAAAGAGTCGACGGCCTCAGTGTAACTCACACCCACGACAGCGCGGGAAAGGCTTCAGTATAACCAACGTTCTAGCCACTCGAGCTATAAGGCCCACGGGACTCCCCACCGCGTATAAAATCCATTAATTCTATCGTTGTTTTGAATTCCAACTAGGCCAGCCGGTTTTTAATATGTGAGTCAAACGAAAAGTTATGATCTTAAATGCTTACTCCTATAGTCCAGGTCAATTATACAAATGCTCTCCATGATTTTGGATGTTTAAGCGCTTTAAGAACCGAGATCTGAAATGCAACCAAAGAAACCTCGTCTTGTAGGCCAAAAGTCCTTGAATGAGGACTACGGATCTGATAACAACCGTCACGCCGACCGCTACAGAACAGCAAGCAGACTTCAATCCAAAATTCTATGTGCCCCGACAGTTCTCGGTGTTAATATTGCTTCAGTTTGCTTGATTCAGTGCTAGCGTTTTTACCAGAATAGACGCATCCTAGGCCAAATACCGTGTCAGAAGACAGACAGAATAACTCGGATAGTCTCTGTGGTGCCATGGGAATAAACAGCAGGATTAAAAAGAACGATTTTTGAAAAAGCGATGGGGGAATAGACATATAATCGAGGTGATTAAGCAATCAGTCATGCGGATAACGCCGATGCGTGGCTGTTGATTTATTAGCGAACGAGGGATGTCGAAAAATGCAAGTTACGCGAACGAGGTCGAGAGGCGCAGGACAAGGGGAATTGAAGGATTAATATTTGAAAAAGAACACGGGCTTCTAATAAGTTTGGTTACTATCACACAGTAAGTAGTAAATATAACATTGACGTTCGGAATGCCACACTTAGCCTTTCCGTTATTATCCACCTCCTAAGTGAATAAAGTTGTCATCGGTTGGTTGTTGGTGACAATGTTAATGCTTCAAAGTTGTTTTCTTTCATTGGGCTCGAAAGCTTGCTGACTCTGAGCGGGTTGTAATGTTCTTTTGTATGGCTTCTACCAACATGAAAGCCTTTGCAAAAGGGAGTTACTGCCATGATGCTCACCTTAAAAAACTTGATCAACATCTTGTGAAAGCGTAGATTATTAGCATCTTCGCAAACCTTATAAATAACGATGTAGCTTAAAAAATCGCTTTCAAGCCAGCCGTAAAACTAGCTTTCAAATCAGCACCTTTTTATGTGAACTGTTCTTTTTTGTGTCCGATCGATTATCGGTTACAATGTCTTCAAAAAGAAAATTTTTGACTGAAAGGTGGATGGACGCGTTTTTAGCGATGGTAGCTCTCCGCCATTCTTAAGACGCTCAACGTTGTTGTAACCAAGTGTGTTCCTGTGTCAACGCTGGTTATGTCCTTAGTTGATCTCACGTGCGTCGCCACTGTTGTAGCCTAGTGTGTTCCTGTGACAACACCGGTTATGTTCCCCCAGTACGTGTTAGGAAGAGAATACAGGATAGGATAACAGCTAGTACTTTACTGTCACTTGTACTAGTACATCAACTCTGTTCCGTGTGTCCAGTAGCCTGCCTTCTGTGGTCGGTCTCGCTTCGGCAGCAGTCTCGGGTCGTCGGCAGCGTGTCCCACAACAGAGTCCCCGTTCTGCTCCAGCCTCGCTATTTAAGGGGCAGTCGTCATTGCTCCCCATTGGCTCTCCGTTGTCATTGTGCGCACGCTCGCTTACGCACGTCTGTGCGTCTGTCCGCAGCGTGACCTCACTGACAGCAGCAACTCGGCTCCAAGGGCGTCTGGCTCACGCGTGACTCCTTTGTCCTAGCCTAGTGTCCCGCCCTTTGAAGGTCGCGCGACTTGGCCCGTTCTGACGTGACCTCGGACTGTCTGTCTGTATGGGTGACGTGCTCAGTCATCCTAACAAACGTTATATTCTGCCCCCGCTGCAGAGATCTGACTCGGTATATTATTTTGACCTCACTCTGTAAACTTCGTTTCGGTCTCGCTTTTTCTGTTCTGCTGTCCGCATGTGTGGTGGTTCGCGCCTAATACAAGAGTTTCCGGAGTGATCAACCTGTGCATCACCTTTTATCGGATCCAATTCCCACAGCTGGACAATGAAGGGTAGTTTCGTGAATACCCATACCTATCAATCAGCCTCACTTTGCGGGTATTTCGGTGGCATATAATAGTAATAGTCGCGTTTAGTGATTAGAACAGCGCGCACAAACCCTATCATTGTTTATTATGAGACCGGTGATGATAAGGATTGTACATTTTGAGCATTACAGATAAAGGGAAAAGATGAAGTCGTAGAGCGTATAAAAGCAACAAACTAAACGGTTATTTGGCGACAAACAGTGCGGCATAAATAAAGGGGACATACCACCAAAATGTGCAAAATGTGCAACTACATTTGTGGTATATTACTAAAACATGTTACTCACATAGCCGCAGTAGCACTTATGTGGTATTTACCCTTTCTGAAAAGTTGGTGTTCAGAGGTCTAGTAGAGGAAGGGGGGGGGATTCATAGGTTTAAATAATTCGCTTACCTCGCTTGACAAAAAATCGGCAGTGCATTTTTTCTCGGTATCAGTATGTTTGCCGTCAGCCGTTTGAATGCAGATTTCTGTTTGAAGTTCCATAGGTTGGACTCCGATGATCACCCAAAGAACCTTAAATTCTTCCTCGGCAGCGGGCCTCTCTCGCCATGTCGCGTCATCAGCACATTCTGACCGTTCCTATTGTCTCTCCTCACACAGGAATTCTGTGAATTAGTAAAAGCGTTTTGCTATCTTCCACGTTTGGGACACATCAGGAGCTGTGTAGTCAGTTTAACGTGTTATGTACAAAACCATTTTTTCTCAACCACTGTGTCTTGCTGAGGAGAAATTCAACTTTTCAGACGGAAGTGTAACTAACCGTGTTTTCCTGTGCTACTTACTAATAGAGTGAATTGGCGTGCTTCTCTAGTAGAGCACAGAACTTTAAACGATGAATGTTTGCTGAAACGACGTCTGCCACCGTCAACGACAAACTTGATTAAGTTCCGCATAAATCAGACTTGGAAAGCTGTTGCCAGGCATGTGATTTTTTAGAAAAGCTGAGCTTCTTTTTAGACGTATTGATTTATAAATAATGCCATTGGGCTGGAAGTAGGTGACAGACTTAATTGTTACCGTTATCTTTGCGATAAAACGCAGTAACAACAACTGAAAGCAATTTTCTGCTCTGGTACTTGTATTTCCTCACGCATACGCAAATATACAGTTGGTCTCATCAAATAACCGAATTATATAAAATCACTTTATGAGAGTTATAATATTAGCTGCCGCACGGCATCCGAAAATACTTCAGTCCCGTCATGGATGTCGCCTTTTACGTGCAAATGAATGCCTTACGAATCATGGAGTTTTTCCCACTATTTTTCAGTTCCCTCATCCAGTCAAATATATTCTATATAAAATATGTACACAGATACCTTTCTTGTACGTACTGGGCAGCCAATTACGTCTTCTTAACTACTATACTTAAAGGAAGGGAATTTTCCGTTTCGAAAGCTTTATAACTTCCTGAATATTTTTTAAACCGAACCAGCTGTTATACCTTTATTCAGAGTTTCCAGACTTCAAGCTCAGTAGTTTCCTTATGAAGAAAAACCTTGCACTTATGCAAGTTTGAAGAAGTATTGTAGCGTTCATAATATTTTGCCCTTAGTGTAGGCCATATAGTAAATTTTTCGAGCAGCATTAATGAATGGAAATATGCTGTATGACTGAACATCTCGCTTTTTCTAAAAACTCTCATTATTTGAATGTTTGTAAAAGCAAGGATACCTTTTTTGTGTCTATAATATGAAGATGACGTATTTTGCTACCAGGCAAATACCATTAAAAATTTCCTGCATGTTTACCGTAAGTTATTTTTAAATTTATAAGGAAATCTTAAATAAATGAGAAAACACAGATTACATAAGTAACCATTAGTTACATTGTGCAATTTTCGAAGCAGCCGGAACAAAGTGCATTTAACTGTCGACGGCCACCGTCAAATGACAGTTTTGACTTTTTACCATGTAATGTAGTCTAGCTCCTGCCCGCAAGTAGTTTAAAAGCTGACCAGCCACATCCTTGACCTTCTGAATAGTATTTTTGGCATTTCAATTTCAATCCATACCCTACGAAAACTTTTATTTTTGTGATATTTCCATCACCGAAATAAGATAATCGCTTATTCACCGTCGTCCATTGCTTCTTGAACGATGAAGCGTTAAAAAAAATTTGTCGACTCCCAGTGGCACTGTCTTGAATACATTATCAAAAATTTAACTTGCTGTCATATTGTTTTTTACACTGTTTCATGTGGATCATCTACGAAAAACTGTAAAATCATCCTCGAAATTTTATATTTGAAATTCTGCTTTATTCGCCTTTTTGGTTGATCTGTGCGTATACCCACTGGGTTTCCATATTTGACATGAATTTTTTATCCTTATTTTACTTAATCGTGATATTATAAACAATGTGTCCTTAGCTTTTTTGAGGAGAAACTTGTTCGCCATTTACTAGAAATTTATTTCCCTTTCTGATTGTTGAGGACGTTTTCTTGAAATCATGCCTGTTTCACGAGTAACGGCAACCACTGTACATATCTTCGTATAAACTAGATGACCAAATAATCCCGATTAAATCGAGTAAAATTCATTGCGAAAAACCTTGAAAAACGAAAGTATGGCCTTGACGCATATTCTTTTTATCCTGTACTGTTTCGAACCTCCACTTGACTTGGTCACGGCTACTTCACGAAAACCACTCGAAATCTGCGAGCTCATAGTCCTATATGTCTGGGGTGTTTTCTGCATGATCCAAGTGTATAGGAATTTTACCAAGCTCTCGAGGCCATTTGTAAAACGAGTGACACAATCTCCGTTCAGCTGTAGCTACCCACTTAGTTGGCAAGTGGTGTGAACTTTTAAACGGTTTGGCTTTCTCACAAGCCGCGTAAACATGTCTGTACACGTTACGCTCCTTCCATAATGATTTCTCTTTTTGAACAAGGAGTTAATCCATTGATTCAAGCACTCGACTGCAACAAGGTTTTTATTAGGTCGATGTTTTTAACCTGGGAATCATGGCGAAGTCGGTGACACTGGCATGCTTTGAACAGTTGTCTGTATAATATTCCCATATCCACGCTTTTAATTTACTTTTCAGTCGCCAAAACATTTAACTTACTGTGAGTCAAATTTGGATCTCTTTAAGGTACATCAACTCGGTTGTCAGGTAACTTCGATCGACTCAGACAATAATTACTGCGAACTAAAACTACTGGAAAATTATCCGCATAAATAGTTCAAGTACTTAGGCATGTTTATATTATGTGCGAACAATATGCCTACTGATTTCGTTTTAGTAACTAATATTTGTCCCTAATAAGTGTTGGCTATAATTTTCGTATCTGCCCTTTCCCCTCCCAGCTTGATCATACTTTGATGATCAGTGGAATTTCAAGATCCAACTGCAAGAAAGATCTCATTTTTGCGCACTTCAGGTAATTTTTATTGTCGTTTTATTGCCTGTAAACTGACACAATAAACATATTATTATTTAAGGCTCCTACTTCCCTCCTTTGTCAAATTTATCAAGTTTTGTTTCTGCTTACGCATTAAGGCAAGTAGTCAGCTAATCCGAGCACCTTTGGGTTGCCTGTATCGGCTTGAAAACCAGCACTCACCAGGGGTTTACTTGCATCCCTCAACCTGGCTGAGCGATGTGTGGTGGGAGTAAAAGAACTCAATACATCTTTCGATTGACTGGTGGCTAGGTGTGGACCGTTTCATCAGCTCTTGTGCTTTCCTCTCGCTCCCGCTCGAGCGTTTATTTTTGGCGGCAAAGCTTCGTGCCTAACCTGGCTCCAGTCTGTGTTTACTCACGAGCAATAGCAGACTATCCATCGAACCTACTGTTTAAGCTTCCGTCTCACTTCAGTTTCTTCCAAACTTTAACTTCTTTTTTTATCATCAAGCAGACGCAGACCTTTTGAAGTGGAAGCTCTGGGCTGTCTACGCCTTAGGAATTAGTCATTCATACAGCGATAGCCGTTAATTTTTGCCGTGCTTAGGTGCACGAGGCGTAGTTGTGTGAATGGTTTTAACTATGCTGTGAACCAGATATTGGCTCGTCAGTCATCACATATTTAAAGTTTCAAAATTTCCCGTCACAGCATTCAGAAGAGCATATGTAGGCTTTCGATGCATTTTCATCGGTCGAGGTCGTGGGAACGAGGTCGATAGTGTTCGTCATACCACATAAGTGAGTCGTCGGAATTGGGAAGGGGGAGGAAGAATTGGGGCGGCTGGTTACGCGACGGGGAGGATTTTTTGAAGGCGGACACGGCGAGGGCAGCAGAGCGAGCGAAAATGTGGAACCGTACATGCGGATAAGTAACCGTTGGCCCTGCCAAGCGCAGAACTTGCGCGAGGTTTTTATGCGCGCAAACCGGCCCCTTCAACCGGACAGCGGTGGCTTCAGTTGTTGCTGACAGACGCGCTGACCCAAGGACTTACGGTATTTGGGTGAAACTTCATAAGTCACACAGACGGCTTCTTTGGGCCCACACAATGTCCGGAATCAATAATGTGTGCGAGAATGGCACTGTTTATGCTACTGACTTCACCTTTTTTCAGCCATGTCAGGAGAAATTCCCTTATTCTTTTTGATAGATGTTAAATCGTGCAACCATTATAACTTGCTCCACAAAAGCACGTAAAGGAGCAGATCACATGAAGGTAGCCTGAGCCGGCAATCCATCTTTTCCTAACCCGTGCAAGATCGTATTGCACCCCAACTCTCGCTGCTGGGAAGATTCATGACACGGCTTCGTCGAGAGGACTTTGAGGAATAGCGTTTTCTTATCCGCAGTAAAGTTAGTGGGTTTTATTTATTTCGCATCCATATTCCTTGTTATAAATCTCGCAGAATACCTGTTCTCGCCAAGCAGATCCTCGATTTTCTCAAGCTCTTCGTCAATAATGACTTCCGAGCAACCTGGTCCAAACAGCGGACTTTACTGCTCTCCTGTTAGAGGAGTAGGCAACTGTTAAAGTTTATATATTGTTCAGACCAGGATTTCTTGTAATAAACCCTCCTTCGGACGTCACTGTCAGGCCTGCGACTTAAAAGGACATCCAAGAAGGGAAGCGAACCTGCCGCTTCTACCTCCAACGTGAACTTAATGGAGTGATGTGCTTGGCTGACAGCATTTAAGAGCGCATATACATCGGTTTCGTTTGCGGCGATTGCGAAGATGTCATCAATGCAGCGACCGTAGTGTTGTTTCTTATTGATTTGATCGCTTTATTTTAACTTCTCCAGCTTGCCTATAAATGCGTCAACAAGGAGAGTGAGACCATAGCAACGCTACCAATTTGTTTGTTTAATTGGCTGTCAAAAAGCAACTGCCCGTTTAATCTGCATCCTCGTAATAGTGGCCATAGTGAATTTGTCGGTATTCCTATTGCCAACTGATTTGTCTATAGTTATTTAAGCATATGGTCCGTTTTAACAGCTTCTCTCGTTTACTTTGGTATTTAATTTTGACTTCGCTTTATTTTCAAAAAGCTACCCACAAATATTTGTGTTCTTACGTGGAAATGCAGAATCGCAGGCGACTTGATGGTATATTCTGCCCTCATCCTACTGCACAGCAGACAGTATAAAATTTGTCTGCGAAATTTCGCTCTGGTAACTTAAATCTTTACAATGAGCCACGGGGTCAGGCAGAATCCAAGGGGGAGTAGTAATGAACTGAAAGGCGCGGTCGAGTGAGATCCAACTCAAACTGTACATTAATTCCAATTTTAATGCTCACATAAGCGTAACTTTTCTGGCGAACACTCACATACATTGAGCATTTATATCACGTTCTGGTTACCGCCATCCTGTGGTTACAAGACATTTACTCATTATATCTTATACCGCATCCATCAAGCCAAATGTCCACTTGCAAACAGCATTGTTTTTATCCGCGTCCATATTCTTTGAAGCGTTTCTTTAGGCGGTGACTCTTAGTACTGCCTGGTGTGTCCACAACTCGGCATTTAGTGTCCACCGAACGCATGATATCGGATGACCGTAGTCCTTTTTTAAATGTATATGGTGGTTTCAATAAAAATAAATAGCCTTTGTTCTAATCATTCCGTCTTAATGTCGCTGAAAATTTCTATTTTTAGAGAAGCTTATCCGGACTGCATCGTAAAGGACGTCCAAATGGCTTATGACGTTCGTCGGCTCTTGGCCTTAGATCGCCAACTGTAAGGCTTTTTTTCAGATGGACCATATCTTGTCTCAGACTCTGTAGATTAGACATACCTGCTTCACTCGACAGTATTTGACTTTTCTAACTTGAGCTTGAGAAGTATGTGCCAACAAAAAAACAAGCATGACCATTCCGGACTTGTCTGTTACCTTCACCCAGTTGTATCGTTATCATTGGATAGAAAAATTGTGATTCCTGCTTATCCCAATCGCTACCGAAAGCCGTTGTAGTCTTGTGCCTTGTCGAAACAGGCTGTTAGTTCATATTTTTTTATTGAACCATATTCGTCTTTTTCAGAGGTTTTTTATGGAACTGTCTTGACGGTTTGTTTTAGTCTGTCTACAACTGTAGCAATGAAACTTTCTCCAGTGATTAGTACTGTCGATTTATGTGGCTTACTATGCGTTTATGTGGTTAAGACAGTCCTCGATTACATAACCATAGGTCTCAAAGCAGGGGCTATGTTAGGCAGCAAAACAGGAGACATTTCACCTCGGCATCATAGATTTGCTACCCGGAACACTCGGTTTATTATGCCTCATATTCTAGACACACGTGCCGATGAGCAGTGACAGAGCCTTTTGACAATGCAAGTTGAACACAAGTCTATGTAATTCGAGTGCTCCTGCGCTTAATTCCAAGCGGAAGGGTAGTGCATGTTCTTGTGTGTCTTCGCCATAAAGTTAGCCCTGATCTGGAATTTATTGCAAAGCCACCCCTCTATGTTTATGCTTGCCCTAGCAAGTCGTTTACCCCCCTGTTCAAAATCCGTGGAATATTTTTCTTAACCCCATTCAGACAAGACTGCACGTCAGCTCTAGACTGCGCTCGTCGCAGCACAGAGCGCGAACACGGACAAGCGGTGATGATACCCGTGTGTTGCGGAGCCGTCACTCTGAAGTGTCGCATGTGTTGCGGTTGCATGGAGCAGATTCCAGACTGCGTTCCCGGGACCACACCAATCTTGCCGAATGCCTCAGATGCAGACGCAACCACACAATCCAAGAAGACCAGGTGTTGGCCTTGCCGTACCTGCTGTGATCAGCCCGTGGTTAATGCTCTTTCCTTCTACTCCAACAGCATCATCGAGCTCGCTCAACAGATCCAGTCGGAACGCCAAAAAGCTCTACAAACACCAATTGGAATTGCATTTGTGACCTTCGAAACGGTTATGCAGGCCTGTCGGTGAGTCCGTGCTTTTTGGTGGCCTTGAAAATACGAAAGCCTATCTTTAGATGCAGTTAATCTTGTCCTTGCGTTTATGCACAGCTGCGGGCAAATGAAGGAAATGTATTCGAGAGCGTGCTTTTCCACTGAATTTATTGATGAACAGTGAACTTTTTGTGCATGATTTTACTTGTTAAGCTCGTCCATTTTCTATCCAAATGGCTATCGTGTGCCTTGCAGCATATCTGTTGTACGTACTTTAGGCACTTATATCGTCAAGAGTACTTCATGTCTGGATGCTTGGATTCAATAAAACAAAATGGCATAGTTTGCCTTACTTAGGGTGCACGCTAACCCTTGAAGCAGTGCTACCCGTTGACCACCCACATCGAAGTTCTTGGAAATGCCGAGTTCGGTTTGAAAAGAGTAATTCCTCCTAATGTTTGATACTCTACAAACACATTTATTGTTTAGCGGTCACGCTGTCGTCAAAGCCTATTCGGTACTTTAAAGATTCACCACCCTTGAACAGACGTGAAAACTACGGACTCAAATTGCAAAATTCTGAAAGGCTTCATTTAAATAAAAAGAGCTCGAAATCATCTCAAGAAGTAAATTCATTAACATTTTTTACCGAAGAGGCTGGCAGACTACACCTAGCGAGTATCAAAACCAAAATACTTTACTCCTGTTAAAGCTGACTAAGAGGATGGTTAAATATAGCCAATGGGTTAAATTACATAGAAATGGACACGTTGTCGGACTAAAGAACCTTTTGATCAAATCGACTTGTCCTCATTAAGGTCAGGAAATTAATAGCGACGACTCTGCTATCGAACATGATTGATACGGTGGCAATGCGATTAGAGTAATTGAAGACACGAAAAAGGGTGGTGGCACGTTGGAATTGAAATGAAATGTATGCGCTTACTGTCATCGCCCAGGCGAGCTGGGCTTTTTAGCACTTATTCAGACCGTATTGCTCGTCTGCCTATCCATGTCAACTTTTAGCCTGTTCATTGTGTCGCGTCAAAATAAGCATTTGTTGCCAGGTCAACCTTTGGGATGCAGCCAGCACTCTTGTCGTGTTTGATTTTTAAACCTTATTCTAGTAACTTTGTACTCGTCACCAATTACATTTAAGTCTGATTTTTAGTATTACTTTTGACAGTTTTTTGATGCCTAGGCATCTTTCTACTGTAAATTAGGTAGCTGAGAAACGGTAAATGTTAAAATTACTGACAATGTGATTCCCAGACGGTGGCACGCCAAGGAAGGTGGGTTCATCGAGAGATGTTACTGGTGCTTGTTCGCCCTCAATCTAATCGCTAGGGGTGTGTGCTGAACCTCTTTTAGACCCTCTGTTTCACCTCGTCGGAGCTGGTCATTGCAGGGAGGGCGGCTTAAGTGTTGACGTCGGGGGCAAATTTAGCCCCCCAAAGAAGCAGGCGCAGGTTCATTAGACCCTCGTTGCTGTCCTGTGTCAGACAGGACAGTCGTTCCACGCTGTAGTTACGGATTCCAAGGCGAAGCCATCACTGCCTCCTTCTGCCTTTGCTGTTGCGCTCTAAAAAAAGGCAGCACCCACCTGTTTACAAGGATAGACACATTGTACGTCATTTTTTCTCGGAATAGGACCAAGTAGCAGAAGTCAATTGCCTTTGCGGTACGCGTAAACATATGCCTCCATTTACGCATCTACCTTTCGACCTCTCACTGTCCAATTATCCATTTAGACGACTGACATTTTCTGCAAGGTAACACCCATTTCACAGCCTCGGGTTAAAGTACAGGCGTTTTTGATACAGTAGTTTTGCCACTTAGGGACACTTTAGAAATGATGAGTGTGACAAACCTTTAAGGAGACGCGGGACAGAAAGAGGAGAAAAACTATTTGTACTTTAAATAAGCTCATTTAAAGGTTTCAAATGGACTTATTTTAGACTTTAATTAGTACGTATTTCGGTTGTTTGGAATAATTCATTTTTGCGCTTATTTTATAACAGATAACGCCTTTTCCAAATGTTATATTTTAAAAAACGTATCTTCAAACAATTCCTCATTAGACTTTTAAACTTTTCATTCCTATGATATTATATATATGCGTTTATAAATGCTGCTTATGCAGTATGAAAGCTGATTCCTATCTACTTGGAAATTAGTAGGTTGTTTGGCAGATTTGAATAATTTCTTTGACACAGTTGTGATAAACTCGGTGGCCTTAGCTGGATTTGGGCCCATGCCAACGAGGGGAAGGCTTTAGTACAGCCAAAATTCTAGCCACCTGAGCTCTGAGGCCTCACCACGTGGCGGGGCCTCAAATCCCACCGAGGCTGCTGACCTTTTCAAAGCTGGGCGAACTGAATACTTTGAAATTTTTTGAACCCATTATTCCGGCTTCTCACAGTCTTCTACTAACAGCATTCTTATTTTCTCCTTCAGCGTGCGTCGGGACTACCAACCAGCCCGGTGTGTCCGTAAACCTCATGCGTCGGTGTTTTCCGAGCGACTTCGCAGTGACAGGTGGACAGTTGATTACGCGCCGACACCCAACACCCTCATATGGTGAATGCTCCTTTATGCTTTTTCTTATCCTCTTGCTCTAAATTTGCGGGATGTTTGATTTCCACTGTATTTGCACAAGTGTGTGTGTGTATGTTTGTTGTTTGCACAGGCCATTTTCCTCCCCTCCCCCGAACTGCGGCAGAAGGAATGTTAGGGCCTGTTAGGGTCACTATTTGGCTTATTGTTCTCTCTCTCAGTTGAGTCCAGCAGAGTCATTGCATTTTTCTTAAAGCGTACACCTCTGGGTAAATTTGACTAGAGCTCTGCTGGATACGTGTGGAGGCGAAGTCGCTTAAATTTCCTGCTTCATAGGGCAACCGTTTCATTCTCTGCCTCTCCCCCCCCCCTTGCTCGCTACTTCCATTTGTGGCTCCACAAAGTTGTGCTGGGCGCAACCCTCACATATCTCGGCGACTGCTTTCGGCCTGAGGCCTGAAACCCTGACCTGTTGATGAGAAGTACAATGTCTGAGCACTGAGCTACAGGCTCGCCCTGTGAGTTGCGACTGGATATATTGCGGGATCCCACCGACCGTGTTTCGGGACATACTTGCCCCGTTGTACCTTGGGACTCAGTATAGACCCCCGCCGCTAGCCACTTGGCAGTTATGAACTTCAGGCGTTGCAACACTTTGGGGTTGAGCATGGATTGCTGATGACAGCTAATAAGCTGGAAACCTTCATTCGAGTCTCTTTCGTCTTTGTCACAACGTCTTTCCCCGAAAGTCTAGCCTATCTACCTGACCTACTTTCGTACACAAATGCGGCCTGGTGTCCCACAGGCATGCAAGAAGTAGAGCCTACGTAATTCCTGCCTATCATTTGGTTAATTAATCCTGTATTAATCGGTCTCCAAAGTACGCAGCAAATAGTTTTTTTCTCTAGTTGGTTAAGCTACTTTGGCTTTCACACTCGGCAGTACGCTAGCGACTAATTTTGCATGTTCTCGATCCCTAAGAGTCGGGCTTACTGTCTAGTGATTCTAGGGCCTTTTTTCCCTGAGCCGCACCTTCTGGCTGCAGTTGTTTTCTCACGTCTGCTAACGAACAAAAAATCGTCTAAGAAGTACTTAATTGGCACCATGCGCAAATGTCTAAAGTGACCTTTGGGTATAAAGAAGGTACACGACAACACTACCAGATTACATAAGGACTCATTTGCTAAGTATCCCAATGTTAAGTTCAGTTTTATTAGGGAAATATAGGTAAATACCTTTGAACTCCCTCTTTGTACATAGCTATGACGCAGAACAGGTGTTTTGAGAGACTTGTTTTAGTTTTTTCTCTATTCCTAGTAGTGAGATTTACGGTATTATTCTCAACCAACCTGTTCATCCACGGGTCTTCCACCACCTCAGTGTGCATCTATTCATTTACTTGCTCCTCAGGAGCAGGATATATCGATCGCACGTGTCGGTGCTTTTATAAAAAAAAATAGGGGAACACCTTCCGATATGGCTGAGAAAAGGTGAAATCAGAATCGTAAACAGGGCTAGTTTTGCACACATGTTTGATTCCGGACATCTTGTGGCCGCCGGCGAATCCTTTCGGGTGACTTATAAGGTCCCACCAAAATATCCAAAGTCCCTGGGTCAGCAGCTATTAGCAACAACATAAACAACCGCTATGAGGTTGAGTTCTTGTGTGTGTAAAGGGACCTCGTGCAAGCTCTGTGCTTGGCATTGCCAACGGTCACTTAACTGTTTACACTTTCCCGCACGCTCTCTCCTTCCCTCCTGGTCGGGCTTCAACACGCCCTCACTGCCGTGTAACCTGCCGTCTTTCATCGACCTCTAACTCCCCCCCCCCCATTTTTTCCCATGACCCATTTGCATGAAATGACAAACACACTTTACCGCATGTCTACCATTGATCCCGTTTCCATTTACAGTAGGCTACCTAACTCATGAAACCCAAGGATTTTTACAAGTAACTCCCTGTTACTCAAACGCAGCCCAGGCTGCGGCCCCAAAAATCCTTGGCAATACACTAATGGTCGTTCTTCATTATACGGCATATTGTGATTTATGAAGGAATATAACGTTTTATGGAAATACCAGCTTTTTTAACAAAGTGGAAAATTCTGAAAAAGTGTAAATCGGGCGTATTAGGTAAACTTAAATTTTACATGTGGAGGAAGCCCGTTCATGTACTTGTACTTTTAACGGCTGCGATCATGACTGATCTATCCTCGGGCTTACTGTCTAGTGGTTCTAGGGCCTTTTTTCCCTGAGCCGCACCTATGTCCCGTATGATGCTTCTCCAAGCGCGACGATCCGTGGCCGCAGACCTGGACAGTTCCACCCATTCTCTTAGCCAGCATCGGAGACTGAATACCGAAGGTCCAAGAATCACTTCCATGTCTTGACGGACTGAGTCGAGCCAGGTTTTGAGTTGACCCTTTCTTCGACGTTTCCAATTAGGCAACGGTTTCAAGTCGAGAGCACTGGCACTGAGCTCTTGAGGTTGGTGGCGAAGAACGTGTCCAAACCATCTCAGCCGTCTTTACTGAATGGCCTAGGATATCCTTATGATTTTTTCACAGCGAATGCGGACTGTCTCGTTTGAGACGAATTCGGTGTATTTCACTCGAACAATGCTGCTCAGACAGTAGTAGTCTGTTCATCCTCCACGCGCATAGCCCAACGTTCGCATCCGCAACGTTCGGACCGCACAGATGCTCGGTAGACGCAGATCTTTGTTGAGATAGAAATATCGCGTTGGGTCCATAAGCACTTCCGAAGGCTTGAGAGCACTCGTCGTGCTGCGTCAATTCGGGAGACAATGTCATCCTTACTTTGTCCATTCGGCAGCAGCCTCGCTCTCAAATATTTGAAGCAGTCGACTTCTTCATGTTGACAGCCACTAATCTTGAGGGATGCCTTCTCTTCGGTAGGGATATGGCATGAAAACACTTTGGTCTTCCCAGCGTTTATGGACAAACCGACCGTTACCCTGACCTCGTTCACCCGTGACACCATAGACTGGAGATTGCCAAAGCTTGATGCTAGTAAAACGATATCATTTGCATAGTCAAGGTCAGTCAACCGGCGTCCGGGTGCAAGCTCAATACCGTCACCTTCTTGTAGGGCCTTCTCGAGAACCCAGTGAATGACGTAGTTAAATAGGATGGGCGACCGGACCAAGCCTTGCCGAACGCCTGACGGAATAGCGAAGGTTACTGAGTGGTTGTTGTGGACTTAAACCCCCAGTAGTGAAGCGGTAGTATGCCTTGCTCATGATGATTAGTTTTGGTGGTACACCATCAAATGCCATTATCCGCAATAGGAAGTCGCGATGGACGGAGTCGAACGCAGCGGCAAACTCAACAAAGCCGTTGGTTGTTGGTAGCTATGGCGGAATTCAAAGATCCGTCTCAGTGTGAATATGTGATCCACAGATCCCCGCCCAGCACGAAACCCCGCCTAGTTTGGTCGCGTCCTGGAGTCGCGCATAGATTGGAACCGCCTGAGAAGAAAGATATCGAAAATCTTCGCAGCAATGTTGATGAAACTTTAACCCCAGTTATTCTCATATTTTGTCTTGTCTCCCTTCTTTTGGACAGGCACAAGGATGCCTGAGCCCCAGTCATCAGGAACGGTCTCGTCTCTCCATGCTTGTTCAATCACCTCATGGAGCCAAGGCGCTAGAGTGTTGGCACAAGACTTGTAGATTTCAGCGCGTTCGCTGTCCTCTCTAGGTGCCTTATTGTTGCGCAGCCTTTTTATGGCATCGGCGATTACTACTTCAGGAGGCGGGTCCCATGACACTGGATAAATGAAAGATGGAGGAGGCTCTACCGTAGATGGTAGCAGGGGGGCGGTGGGCTCCGTATCGAAGTTGAGGAGGTGCTCGAAATGCTCACGCCAGCGTTCGATCTTGGTCGCGTTGTCAGCAATAAAGCTGACAGTCACATCACGAACTGAGTTACTCAGTGAAGACAGTTAACCACTATCCTGGCGAATAACTTGGTAGTGCTTTCGAGTATCACCAACGTTTGAGGCCTGCTCCATGGAATTCGCAATTTAGGCCAGTATTTCTTTCGATCCTCTCTGACCGATTTTGCCGTCATCTTTCTGAGTTGGCGGAAAGAATCGTCATTACGACCCCTATCTCGGGCTATCTTCGCAGACATTTGTAGGGTTCATTCGCCAATCCAATCACTGTGGCGCCGCTGGGTGCATCCAAGAATTTTCTCGGCTGCTCCATAGGCTGAAGCTTTCAGTGAGGACCATGAGTCACCTCCTTCTCCGTCGGCGTAGGTCGTGAAACAGGAACGGATTTCTCTGCTTAGGGCCTCAGCGGTGTTGGGCTGCCGGATTTTGGCGACATTGAGGCGTCTAGCGCGGGGCACTTTGAATGCAGATGAGAGGTGAGCTTTCAAGCTTTTACGAACAAGAACGTGGTCAGAGCCATGGGCATTACCAGGCTCAGCATCACGCAGCGACCGACTGTCATGAACCCAGCTGCGGAATCTTGAGCTGACTAAAATATAGTCAATCTGACTGGCTGTATGGCCATCGTTGGAGTACCCGGTCAGCAAGCGTTTGTTGCGGTGCTGGAAGCACGTGTTTGTTACAAACAGTCGGTTCCTTCCAGAAAAGTTCAGCAGTCTGTCACCATTCTCACATCGAGAACCAAGCCCAAAGCGGCCGATAAGATGGCTGTTTGTGGAGTCACCCGGCCTAGTTCGGCAATGCAATCTCAGGCAGCAATCAACAGATCGCGGTGGCCCTTCAAGCGCACGTAAGCCGTGCGTTCATTGACTGGTTCCCATGCAAGTAGTACACGGCTCGCTTCTTGCGAGAGTACCTTTGCCACACCATGTCCGCCGGAGGAGTCATGGGGGCCACTGTGGTATAGGGTGAAGTGAGCGTCAGCTCTAGGAATTTTTATTTCCTGAGCGCCTGACTTAGGGTGTAAGACTTCGGACAGGCAGCAGGCATCGACGTTGTACTGAAAAAGGCTGCGCACCGTCAGACTTTGGGTACCAGAGGCCAGGAACGTTCGCATATTCCAGCATACAATACCAAGAGTCCGATTTCGGTTGAGTAGTCCAGCTCGCATACCATTCGCCCGCACCACTGGACAAGGGTTGCGGAGCGCGTCGGTTCCCGCAGACGCCGTAGCATGGATCGTATTGCAGTTAACAGCCATGAGATTCATTAAGGTGACTTGGGAATTTTGGGTACGAGCGGGACCCCAACAGCCGCACAGATTGTTTGTTCGAGATTGTCTCCTCTAGCATTTTGGCTCAATAGCCTAACCACAAGGCAGCGGGGGCAAGCAAAGTTATTTAATGACGGTTCGCGCTTGCCATGTCACAGCGCTGTCGTCAGGCTTTGCGAGACTTTATAGGCTTTTGGCCTCAGCTCGCCGCGCCCTGGTAGCACTGCGGCTGCTGCGTCCGCGACTGCTTATTCGTCAGACCCGAGAGTCCGCTTATTTCACAGCTAACCTTCACTGAAGGTCGTTCCACTATCCGCCACCCGTGTACGCGCCGGGTAGCCAGCACCTAGACTAACAGGTAACCCGCCTTCCAGTTCATGCAAAACCACTGAGTAGATAAACCAGCAAAATTAAAATTACGTTGGAAGAGAATCCTTTTGTAAAGCTTTTGGATACATATGCTTCCATATTACGTGCAATGTAATGTATGGCTGTTACCGAACAGCCCAAATTTCGAGTATGTATTCTAACATGTTTTCATGAGAACTGCTAGTTTTTTCTTTCGTTTACGCATCGCTGGAGTAACGTTGGACTAAGGCAACCACGTATTCGCTTGATATGGCCAATTAAGAGATACTGGAATAATATATTTCTTATGCTCACGTGCGCACATGCTGGTCAGTGAGTAATAAATTTTAATGGAATTGTCAGGTGCAATTGAAAACGTACTATTTTTGTACACTACGAGTAATTGCCTTCCGCCACATTTTTTATAATTATTTTGAGATTTCGATTGCGAAAACGTTCAGATCTTCCTTGAAATGCTAATTAGGACTTTAGCATTTTCACTGGCTTCACTTGATTGACCAAAAATAATTGAGGTCCACTGCTTAAACTACTTTTTGCCGCCCTATGTTACTAATTGTCGTCAATCACACAAATTTTCATCATTGTGGGCTCCTCTACTGGAGAAGACCAAGCTAAGCGGGGATACGTGTTTAATCAATCTTTGCATATCTGAAAATTCCCGTTTCGTTGACCGTAAATCAGACGAAGCAGGGGGGGGGGGGGGGGGGGGGGGGGTTGGAGGGCGAAAGCGTTTTTCCAGTGCTATTTCGAAGCCTCCTTCTGCAAATACAACTGCGCCAAATACAGCCTCAATTAGTACTTAGACATCGCTCAAACCACTTATGCTGTGCTCACCAAAAGTATTATGCTGCATCTGCCTAATTTAAAACTGGGGCACGTAGGACCTTGTCTTTGAATTCTTTAATGTTTATTTCCGAACAAATTCATAAGAGTTTATCCCTGGGAACACAAAAACATTTTTTAATGTTTTATATTCCGTCCTCACTCTCATTTAGGCAGAATTTGGCTCTCAAACGCACTATCTGGTGGATTCGTGCGGTTGCACTGAATCTCATAGTCTTTCTCATAGCCTTTTTCTTGACTACACCGCTGTATATTCTCAAGTTGGTTGGCACTCTGCGAATCCCTGAACGCCTGCATTTATCCGTGAGTTTCTTCCACTCCATCTTCTCTGCTTCTTGAAACTAAGCTTTTTCGCATATTTAATGTATACTCCCTACAGAAAAATGTGCATTCTCACGTTCGTTTCTTCTGTTCTTTTTACTGTTACGAGGGGTTATTTCCGCTAGTATAGCCCTAATTTAATCCCCTTTCCTTGTACGAGGACTGTCCTTTATATATTTCTCATGAGAGAAAAACCTATCCACGTGTCTTAGATTGTTATCGCCTCTCACGTTTTTGTTCCTTCATGCATGTCCGATTTTCTCAACGCGACTTTTAAACAATAGCCAGTGGGCGACTAATAACTGCAACCTTGTATGGAGGTTGCTTACTTTTTTTCGTTTGAGTGTAGCTGTCATCATGCCTGATCTAACCGTTCTCAACGGCGCCGCAACTTGTGACTTGATTATTTGTGGTAGTCGATCTTGTGGACCTGAACCTGGTGACTTGACCCACATATCAAAGATCTCAAAGCCACTTCTATGGGCTGTGTCAAGCAAACTGTTTAACTCCTTTCTGTTATACAGCTCCGAGTATGCGTGATCTACCCGAACTCAATGGTCGTATATTTTACCTTCCAACTCCCCCCCCCCACCCGGCTGAAGATCTGTGGCAGCGGATCTGATGAGACCCACTCATTCTTTCCTCTAACAACAGAGGCCAAATATCGGAAGTCTAAGGGAAAATTGCATGTCTTTACACACCGCGTCGAGTCAGGCTTTGAGTTTAATCCCCCTTAAGTACTTCTAGATGGCTAAAGGGAATAGCACTGAGCTCATGATCCGAAGGATGGAGGACATGCTGACCGAAATACCTTAATCGTCTGTTTCGAATGGCCTGAGATAGGCTGGTAATGTTGTCGCAGTGAACATCGGCTGCCTCTTTTTCGGCGAAATCAGTGTACTTTACGCAAAGGATGATCGTTAGGCAGCGTTAGTCAAAGGCCTCCAATGTCGGCTCATCTCCCAGCATCCACAACCGTTTAGGAGAGGGAGTGACCAGCCGGCACTCACGTATCCTCCTGGCAAGGGTGATGTTGTAGCAGCTGCACTCGGTTTTATGCGACCACTGCCATCGCAGCGTCTCTTTTTCCGTATTCCAAACTTTGTTTTCTCACATTCTTATTCCATACAGCCCTAGCAGAAACCCATTCCAATGGAACTTGGTTATTCTCTGGCCTCTTAGAAAAGTCGCGCTAGTAGATAAGGGGTAAGTAAGTAAATAGCTCATTACTTAAAATCACGCCTTACGGTGGCGCAACTCCTTCACCATCTTTCCGATAAAGTGCCGCCTTCCTCCTCACCTTCGCAAGCTGTGAAAGTTGTTTGATGTTTTCTCCTATCTAGAGGATGAGCCTGTTGTGTGTGTTTGCCAGTTCCCTTATTTGCCTTAAACATTTGCTGGCTGTCAGATACACGTATCATCTTCAGGTTTTTAAAAAAGTGTTCAATTACTATAATACCTATCTGTGGTAGTTCGACCATCGTAATCGATGATGTCTGCCATATGCCCAAGAGCAGGGACGTTGAATGCGGCCAGTTATAGTGAAAGTAGATGCGCCGCCATCTACCTCACTCTAAACCCTCTCCCCGCTTGAACCGATGACAAGACAATGTCAAGATGACCGACCAGTAGTCGGACGTAAGCCGCTTTCTCCAATGCAGCCAAAAACACTGCCTAACTTAGTCTTAAGTGACAGTAGCCCTTTACGCTGGTATTACTATACTATAGTCCCTAACTCACCCGTAGTAGGTGCCCAGACAAATTCGAGAAGCCCGAGTCTCGTATTTCTAGTACTACATACTATTTATACTGCTGTATTTAGCGGTATGTCGGCGTAATATTATTTGCTGATACTATTATTGACGCTAATATTTGGTCAGAAATGGCACTGATCGGTGTCATATCTGGGCCCGTGTTCCTGCGATCTCACCTAGGAGTGGGGACCTGTTTTTTTGCTATTTCGAGTAAAGTGCGTGTTTCAGGCTTGGAGTCCTGCTTGTTTCCTAAAGTTTAAGCTTCTAGGACTTGGATCCTACTTTTAGAAGTGCTACAGTGCAGCCTGGTCATGTATGTCGGAAATGTTAACCTTTTTTGCAGTCGTAACCTATATGGGATTTTTAGTAAGCTAAATGGTTAAAAAACGTGTATTTACTACTAGCTGAAGATCTAACGTGCATTTATGTCGTAACAGAGTGGCAATATAGTGATAATATAGTATCAGGTAGATGACTGTTCGCCCACCGATTTCGATATTGTCCACTATATGTCTCTCTTGTAGTCACTGAGTGCAGCTTTCGATAGACAACGCACAGCCCCAGGGTACTGCCTTTCTGCATGGTTAGCTCCACGGTTACCACGTCTTAATCTCACAAGGTAGTCCCATTTACCGTCTTCAGGCTAATTTTACAATTGCTACCGTATCCAGCTGTGGTTTAGAATTTACAGAACGTCTCCTGCCTAACTTAGGATACAACATGTTCCAGAATTAGCTTAGCATGATAGCATGGTATTTCCTATGCTGTAACAATATCTGAGTGGTTAGACATGCATCTTGTATTTCACAATAAGCATAGCTGATGGGAATATGCGCTTACAAGCCTCCTTGTCCTCCACGGTAGTGATCGAAAGAACATGCTGGTTGGTTTTTTTTTCGTCTTATGGATGACTCAGGCCAGCAAATACAGGTAGTTGCTCACGAGTGATTTAGCCGTTTAATGGCACTTGATAAAACTTTGTGTCAGTCGAGTGCCCAGATTTGTTTTGTGAGTAACTAATCTATCTATATGTATTTTTATATCATAAATTTGTATAATAATAATCCACTATATTGTATTATAATATATTAATATAATCTTATGGTCTCCCCAAAGCACATTTGGCAGCAGTTTTTGCTCATTTATCAGTCACGAACTTTTTAACTACAAATGACTCTCTCGTGATTCATTGCTCATTGCTCTAACTTCTTGCCCTTACTAGAATGCCCTCTTCCTCCAAACTTTCCCGTCTATGATTTTATGGGGTTCTTCGATTTTACTGCCCTATTGTGTCTGGTATTCGGACGTGCTTACCGGACACTGGACTAAGACGACGTTGCATTTTGTAACAATGGCCAAGACCAATGCCATGCTTCTTCTCATGATCCTTATCATGCCCTCTTTGGGGTTGACCTCGTAAGTTTTTTCCATCCCTGTTTTTCCTCTTTCTAACAATGTATCCACAGAAATGAGGACAACCATCTGCCTCACTGGCCTTTACAGTTAGTCGATATTCTGCGTCAAGCCCTCCACTTCAAATGTGCAGTCTTGCGGCCTCTAAGTACTTCCGTAAGGATGCCTTATATGGTCGCCTAAACATGACACGGTTTTTGTTGTTAAAATGCATTAAGGTGGCTTGGAAATTTTGGGTATGAGCGGGTCCCCTACAGCCGCACGGATTGTTTGTTCGAGGTTGTCTCCTCTACCGCTTTGGCTCAATAGCCTAACCACAAGGCAGTGGGGGCAAACGAACTTATCTAATGGCGGTTCACGCTCGCCATGTCACAGCGCCGTCGTCAGGCTTTGTGACACTTTTGGCTTGCCAGGCTTCAATCCACCGCGCCCTGATAGCACTTCCGCTGCTGCGTCCGTGACTGCTTATTCGTCAGACCCGAGATTTTGCTTATTCCACAGCTAACCTTCACTGAAGGTCGTTCCAATATCCGCCACCTGTGGACCCGCCGGGTAGCTAGCAGTTAGGCTACCGGTAACCCGTCTTCCCGGAACAAGAACAACCCGCAGTACATGTGGCTTTGTGCCAAATGCCGGGAACAGTAGGTTTT
The DNA here is from genome assembly GCA_036362985.1 of Ligula intestinalis. NCBI lineage: Eukaryota > Metazoa > Platyhelminthes > Cestoda > Diphyllobothriidea > Diphyllobothriidae > Ligula > Ligula intestinalis. Next base: position 27,108,927 of record JAYGXS010000001.1, read on the forward strand.
AGTCTAATGTGAGGGCTAGGGTTAGGTTTAATATCAGAGTTAGAATCCATGTTCATGCGTAAATGCCAACTTGCGAGTGATTATCGAGCTTTCGCAATTTTCGGCTCATACTGTATATCGCGAGTCCGCACTCTGACTCATATCCGTCAGTCTATCGATTAACGATAGCATAAAGGCCAGTAAGTACGTAAAATCATTATTCAAAATTTTACAAACTGGTCATCAAACATACATGCCATGTGGCGAGCTGGGCATCAGCGTTATGTCCAATATGTTTAAGCCACAGCTAAGAAAAAGGAACGAGAATGTTAGAGGCCCAGTTAGACTGGCACCTCGGCACCTCTTCCCTTATCCCATCTGGTTGCAGGTAAGAGTACCTGTGCAATAGTGTTGCCCAATTCTGTAATGATTTGGTTATGCGAATTCGAATATCCATGTCTTAGTTCTTTATCATTGTCAGCCAGCTAGGTCTCCGGTCCGGTAAACAAGCTTTAAAACGGATTCAACCTTTATGTGACCAACTCTAGGAAGTCGCTTTACACGCGCCTTCTCTCTACGAAAACCACTTCAGTTAATATAACACACACGGCAGATGTTAAAAAAGTAATAGCCTTTTCATAATATTACCCACGTGTGACATACGGTTACGAAGTTTTTATCAATAGTCCTGCCAGGTTTGTGTAAATCTGATTACGTATGTTCGTTTGAAAATATCCTTGTTTATTTGCCCGTGATTCATTATTTGGAAAAAAGCCTATAACCGCACGATATTTTTTAGTTTCGGAATTTCTGATATTGCTCTTTTTACGGATACTCTCCGCCGTCTTATATGCTGTAGGTTTTGCAGGTAGCAATAGCAGAGGGAGAGAGCGAACGAAAAGAAATCGGTGGACAAGAATTAAGAATAAATGTTAAGGGTCAAGCAATGACTTGTCAAGCCATACGAAATTTTGCTTTTTTTGGAGGCGTTTTCACTGGTGAAACTTTTGAAAATGGGACCCAACATTGTTGTGTCCTTTTCAAAGCCCCACTGTGTCAAAGTCATGCAACTTCGTAGCGAGTTGTTTCAAAATGGTAGACCAACAGATACTTGATCGTTTTCCATTCACGTACACACACACACGTTTGTCCACATAGTAGCAATTGTCCAAGCGCGACTTAAACACATTACCCCTCCCTCGCTCGATACAACCTGGGCCACTTTATATGACATCCCAGTTGGACAACACTGGAACTGGTTCGGCAAGCCTACTAAAGCAGCTGCCACCATGACGTCTCTCTCTCTCTCTATCGGTCTCCGGTATGACTGGCCAGAGTTAACACCAGCCGTGGCCACGCCACTGTCACTTAATACCAAACCACGCGGTTCTGTACACAATAAATCCCCCATTCTGGGGCTTTGTGTGTTTTCCTACAACTGGGGCTTTTGCTTGAAGATTTTAGCGCTAGAAAAACGCTCGCGGCTTCAACGCTTAAAAAGCACTGCAGTTTCGACTCTAACTACTTTTATGGAAAGAGAAATTTTAAGTAAATAATTAATAACTTCCTCCGTAGGTGGGCGGGGGAGGGGTTGGCAGATTTGATTAATCCATTCGACCCACTTGTGGCTAGAGCGTTGGCTGGACAAGTATCTTCACCTTGCTGGCGTAGGTTCAAGTCCCATCTAGGCCCTCGAGGTGTTCCAATTTCCTTACCACTTACGTGGGTAAGTCGACTTCGGTGTGTTTAAAACTGACGGCTCCCCGTATGCGCCTCGTAGCTCAGTTGGCTAGAGCCTTGGCTGAACTTAAACCCTCTCCCTGCGGGCGTAGGTTCAAATGCCGAATTTTTCACAAGTGGGTCAAATAAAATTTTTATTTAGCATCTATATGGATACATTCGTAGTAAGTGATAATACTAGTACATTTTAATGTGGATTTTAGAGTGAATAGGCAGTTTTGTGTGCATGTTCGTAATAGGTTATCTGATCTGGACAACAGTTAGTGAATATTGATGAAAAAATCTCCCAATTTGATTGAAAAAAACAAAACATAAAATGTACATGATTTATTGTTTTTAAAGGACAAAAATTATGTTGTTCAAGTGAAGGTTATTATACCTGTCTGACAGGATCGTTCTGCTTCTTAAAATATACAGTATTGTGAGTCCTGCAAGCAACTTGCCTAAGTTTGCAAATGTTTGATTATTTCTCCCATACCAGTGAGAACGCATTTCAGAAAATTTTTAAATAATAATGAGCAGCATTAGGCATACGTAAAAGAACTATAAGAAGTACTAAGTGTTTGTTAAGAAGAATAAAATTTTCTCGATATTCCCCAGTTTCTGTCCACGTAAAAATAGTTATTAATTGGAAAAATGAATTTCAATATTTTTTGGATATAAAATTCAAAGCAACCGCTTTCTTTAGTCAAATATTTCTTACATACGGTAATGAGTGGATAACTAGTTATTGAATATCTTGGAATAAAATCTCTCATCATTTTGCTCGTTTTCGGTGCCTTCAGTGATAAGTTGATAAATTGCGCTTATGTTCGACTTTTACATCAAAACCTTTAAAATAAGATATAACTACACAGCATTTACCAAAAATACGAGCTTTTAGATAGTAGTTCTTATAAAGATGGTCATGTAGGTCATATGTGGGATTCAAAACAGCAAACCGCATTGTCGAGCATACAAAATGTCTGCTAGATACCACGCATATGTTTATTCCTAAGAGTAATCAAAAAGTTTTCATAATAGGTTACCTCTTTAAAAAATACTTTTATTGGATATTTAGCTAACGAACTTCTGTGTATACTAACTTCTCCAAGTTGATGTCACAGTGGAATTGGAGACTTTTGACCATTTCTTTGATTTACCTGAAGATAAATGATGCAATTCGACTGAAGATGAAAGAACATACTTTTTTCTTGATGGCGGATTATATACAACTTAAGAGTTTAATTCCACGATCCGTTATAAGCTTGCGAATGCAAAAAAAGGCCACATGTATGACCATTTTGTGAAATACTTATTATTCTTTTATATGTTCCTTTTTCTCAAAAGCACATAAGCAGTACGTCTAGTTTACAAAATGTATATTTCTACCTGACTTACATGTAATAAGGCCTACTTTACATCACCTTCACGGTAACGTATATGGCACAGTTTGCTTATGCGCTCATAGTTATAGGTGGAGTAAAACAATTTTGTCATGCAGACTTATTACTGCACTTTATGACACAAAACTTAACATAATAGCCAAATGTACTTTTAAAACTTAAATTGTTACTTGTGTCTGAAAATAAGTGTGGTTCCTTAAAGTTGGCTTTACTTCCATTTTATCAACCTCGCACAAAATTTTCCAGTTCTGGAAGTTGTTCCACTTTTCTTCTTATTTTGGAATTCTTCCACAGCACTGTGCATATTAGTAAAACCTTTGCTGCTGTCATACCTCATAGCATAGGAAATTTGTTCGATATCAACTTACTCAGGATTTAGCCAAAATTAGTGCCTCTTTCGCTCCATAACTTCTAGTTTGGCATATAGTTGGACAGATTATCTTGATCAACTAAGTGGTTTTGATAATGAGAAATGCTTTAGTGTGGAAAACTACCATCTTAGTTACAAGTTAAATTTCGTCATGAAAGTTGTTTGCAGGACTTGCGGGACTGTATATGGGTACGATCGGTTCCTCGACAAGAGCGAATTTCTAAGCCGGATGACGCTTTTCTTTGTATGATAACAGATGCAACCATGAAGATGATGAAACAGAAGCATCCTACTGCGACCGTTCACAATCCGCTTAGAGTCACGATATGCGAACCTTTCAGGTAAAGAGCAAGCCACTACCAGAACAGGGTTTTCGTTTGGCGAGCTTCCGCTCAGTCAACGAGTTATCAGGGCGTCTGTGTGCCTGTGTCCGCCGTTGAGTCTTCCTCTCAGGGCGTGGCTCCTCGGTTGCCCGCAGCCAATCAGTGAAATAGTGCGGTTTAATTGGCTACATTTCGCAAGAAGAGTGTTTCACATGACGATATCGAGGTCAGAACGCAATAACCAAGGTTCCACTGTACTTACGACATTGGGTGGTTTCGTGTCTGGCCGTAAAGTAGTGCGTGGTTGGCGTTTGGGCCGCCATTCCGCTGTTTATCTCTATTAAACCTGTTGGATTGGCATCGAACAAAGGCTCTTTTAACCACTAATTCTTCCTGACATATTATGACATTACTTTTTTCCTGTCTTTGCTATCTAGCCTCCCAGCTCTGTTTGGCTGGCTCCTGAACATACAGCACACCCCAGATCAAGATCAGAGAAACATTTCGGAGGGATCTCTGCAATTGCCGATAGTTAAGCCCTCCATCCGCTGGGAGTGTATTTTTATGCCCAACAACGGCTCCTTCTTTGTAAACTACGTGATTACAGCGACTTTCATTGGTTCAGCCTGTGATCTTGCACGCATGTCCGAATTGACCACGTACGCCATTCGGCTACTGTTTCTGCGTTCCAAGTCGGAGAAAATTGCGGCTCAAAAGGTAATTTCTGTACACTGCCTTCCATTGCTAAGTCCCTGGTAGCTCTTTAAGCAGCCGTGTGGGGGTTGAAACCGGTTTCCTAAACACAAGGACATACACAAAACCCCTCTGCTGGTGGGACGCGTCTGCAGTTAATACTGACCAGAAGGGACTCGATTTTCCGCCTTTCTCTCTCTTTCTCCAATTTAGTTGGTCCCGTCTGAAGCAGTTGTGTGGATTGTGCTTGTGGTTGGCTAGAAGCCCTTGTTGGATCAGGAGTCCCGCCGGATTGGCCCCAATCCCGCCGGCGAGGAGGGGAAGTCGGAGCAGCAAGGTCGCGAGGGGCTGCTCCGTCGTCGAAAACAGGGATGGAGAGGAGGGGAGATAGATGCACTGTGTGTGTGTCGTTGCCCATAGTTGATCAGGAATCCCCGCCGAAATCCAAACTGGGAGTATTTGGGAGACGGAGAAAAGCCGCGACCTCTACAGGCTTGAGCCACAGGTCTGCGGGAGTGAGGTGGGTGCCTGGCCGAGAACTGCAGGCGAACAGATGACGGCAGTCATGCGGCGAGGCGCCGCAGTCGAGACAGCATTCGGGTATGGATGGGTCGAGCCGGTGTTGGTACTGGCGAAGGAGCATGCAGTAGCCACTGCGTAGCTGCGCCAGGGTACAGCGAGTGACCCTCGGGAGATGTCGTTCCGAGGCCTCAATCGGAGGTGGATAGCCACCCCAAAGGACCGGGGGACGGTAACCCCGTTTCTCCTCGACAACGACTCTAGTGAAGACGCTGGAAGCCTGTCTTGGTGGCAGACCTATCAACAGGTAGATCCGTGAGAGACGAGGCAACAGCTTCCTTGTGGAGTGCTCGAATAGACGGCCGGACGTTGCGGCAGGGCTCGGGAGCGGTTAAACGGTGATGATTGGGATGGCCGGGTTGCGAACAAGTCCACCAGAACTGCTGGCTAAGGAGAGTGTTGTGATGGGCGACCGGTAGAACAGAAGCCTCCGCATGAAGATGATCTATAGGCGACATTTTATAGCATCCCGTGATCGTGCGGAGGACAGCGTTCTGTGTTGACTGGCGGCAGCGGAGGCTGGAGGAGCTCATCGTAGGAGACCATATTGATGCCGCATAAGTGAGGTGCGGCTTGGCCAGCGCCTTGAAAGCAGTCGACAAATTCTCTTCCGCGCAGCCCCAGGATGTGCCTGCTAGAGCCTTGAGGACCTTGGTGCAGCAGCTTACTTTGCTTGCGGTCTCCCTGGCATGGTCTGCGAAAGTGAAAAGCGGATCAAAACGCACACCAAGGAGTGTGGGCTTGCGGACGAGCGGTAAGGACGCCCCATTGACGGTGATGACCGGGTGACGATTAAAATCCTTCGGATCAAGCGTAAAAACAGTTACGGACGACTTGGCTGCCGAGATCGTCATTCTGCGCTGGGTAAGGAAGTTTTCGACAACAGGCATGAACTCCGTGAGGAGCTGTGCAGCCTGATCGATGTCATTGTGCCGGCAGAAGAACGTAGCATCGTCCGCGTAGGATACCATTTGCACAGGTGCCCGGGGGAATGGGAGCTCTCGCATGTAGATGTTAAAGAGCGTCGGGCTGAGCACAGAGCCTTGAGGGACGCTACAGGTCTGCTTATGGGGCTTAGAGAGAGCGCCCCGGAAAAGGACACGATCGTGATGGCCACGGATGTAAGCCGCCAACCATCGGACCAGGCCAGTCGGGACGTTCAGCGAGACCAATTCCTGCAGGAGTGGATCGTGGCGGACGTAGTCAAAGGCTCGTGACAGGTCAATTGAGACTGCCACGGTCCGCAAAGTGGCCCTCGAGGATAGCGTCGCTGAGCTCGAAAAGTGCCGTTTTAGTCCCACGACCCGATCGGAAACCATGTTGGTGGTACGATAGTTCCGCCACAGACGTCAGAATTGGGTGGATGAGACGTTCCAGGATCTTCGCCAATGGACTGAGGAGGGCAATTGGACGGTAAGAGGTCGCTAGGCAGGCGTCCTTACCCGCTTTGACCAGGGGGATAATGATCGACTGGCGCCAGCAATCAGGTATGATTGAAGTTCCCAGTGAAAGGTTGAAGAGGGCGGCAAGGTAGGCAGCCACCTTCGGGCCGATGTGGCGCACATGGATAGGCGCCAGACTATCTGGTCCTAAGGCTTTCGAAGCTCTCATTTTCTTGACGACGGTGAGGATTGCATCAGCCGAAAAGGAAAGGTCTGGGGGCGGGGTTTTATGGAGGAGGTGAAGAAGGGGGCGCTGGCTTTTGGGACTAGGCGCCGAGGGGGGCGAGAACAGCTTGTTCTTCTTCGCGGCGATCTTACCGTTGTTGGAAATGAACTTGCCGTCCCCAAAGCTAATAGACTGGTTAGATGTATCAGCCCGGGGTTTTGTCAGGTTGCGTAAAAGCTTCCAAGTGGCAGCTGAGTTGCCGCTGAAATTACAATCTGAAACTAGTTCATGCCAGCGTTGGCGTTTGCCATCGTTGATAGTCTTAGTGATTAAGCCATTCAGTTCGCCCACGCGCGGGTCACTGGAATCACGCGCTCGTATTTCGTCTCTCTCTCGTTCCAGGCGGGAGGCTTCGTGCGGATAGTTAGGACGGAGAAAGGGAATGCGGCCGTTAGGGATGTGGTGACTTGCTGCTGCCAGGAGTAGTCGACGAAGGGCTGGCTCCGCCATGTGGACACAGGTGGGAGGCGGTAGGCCATCGATCTCGGCTTCGCATTCGGTCGTGAACGCTGCCCAATTGGCTTTCTTGAAATTGATGAATTGCCGGTTGGGGGGCTTGATACGCTCGGCGGCGGTGGCCAATTCGAGCACAATGGGGAGGTGGTCGTTACCCAGGCTGATTTCCATGTTCCACATGGTGGAGGCTACCAGACTGAGACTGGCGAGGGAAACATCGGGCGAGCTGGAGGCGCCGTTGGTCGGGAGCCGCGTTTGGCTGTTCTCGTTGAGAACGGCAAAGGGGGCGTGTTCTATTTCATCAGCCAGATCTTCTCCTCGGGGGTCGGCTGCCAAGTTAGAACACCACAGTTCATGGCGGGCGTTGAAGTCACCTTGCACCAAACTGTCTCCAGAAGGTAAGTAGGGAGCGATAGAGCCGGTGAAACCGGGAGGACAACTGAAAGTTGGAGGGATGTACACGTTCACGACGGTTAGCGGCGCCGGGCCAATGTCAAGGAAGATCGCCAGTACTTCCGTGGGATTGGCTCCACCGTAGGGAGGTTTGGTGTAGCAGACCTTGGCCGCCGTAAGGGCGAGTGGGAACGCGGTCGAAGACACGCCTGCTGTGGGTCCCATTGCTCTTGTGGTGATAAGCCGCGGCTAATATTAAAAACCTGTGAACGATCGTTTCTACTAATTGGTAGGCATCAGCATTTCAGACGGCAAGAGGTTATTACTAGGTAGTAGACGGACTCAGTTAAAACTTTCTCCATAACCGAGGCAGTTAGTTCAATGGGTTTCTTGGCGGCAACACTGAAGTTGTTTCTATCACAGACAGATCTTAACCCCTATTTGTCCGTCATTGGACGTTTTTTCCAATCCCGATTAATCCTCCCGTTTCTCACAGCCCATTTTGGTTCTTCGGGTTCAGCTATCAGTGAGAATCAAACTGTTTGCCCGTTCTGGCCACTTGACTAACGTTGCCACTAAGCTCCGCCCTAAGTCCCGTCAGACTTTGGTTTAACGTGCCTTTTCGTTTTCGAGAAAGGTCGTCTTTAAAACCTTTGTAGGTTTTAATGGTTTCCAGCACGTGGGGTATCATTCAGGCTTAGCTGGCATGACAGGAAGCCCTGGAAGAAAAATCTCGCTCGCTCGTCTAGCTGTATGCTGTCCGTCGTCTCTTAACACTCATTTGCTGTTCATAGGACAGGCGGATTTCTTCACAGATTCTATATCTTATGGTAATTACCGTTCTCGACTTTTGATAAATGCCACGAGCCGAGGCGATCCATCATTTCTGCCCTTTAATTTCAACGTTCCTGCGACGATCACTCCTCCCCAAACGCCCGTTTTTCTCAGACTCGGATACCATTAAACAATTGGTTGTCTCCACAATATCCTTACCAGCCGCACTATCATGCTATGAAATCGGTATGTTTACTTATCCTATGCGGATAAGTAATTGACCCTATTCAAGTGTCTTATTGCTGAGACCCCAGTAGGCCCTAACCTAGAGTCAGCTCAGATGACAGATCGACTCTCGATTTCGACTACGTCCACCGTATGCTCTGCAGCAAGGTGGGGTATGGCCGGTGACTTGCGCATGAATTAATTTAAGGTGCTAGTAGTCTTGTATTGCATCTAGCGCACTTTCTCATACCTTACCAACCTGTGCCTGTCGGGGGAGAAAAAAGTCTACCTAACCTCACATCACCAAACTAAACAAGCCTGCAGGGGCTCAGTCATCGAACATCCACCCAAAGGTATAGGGCAGTGAAGGACGATAAAAATTCGTTCAACGTATGGGCGACTAGCTTGGCACGACTATTTCCTCTCACTTTTTCTGATGCTTTCGGCTGATGTTTGGTGGGCCTCATAGCTGCGTGGTTTATGCTTCATCCAGCCGATGTCCACTCATTGCGCAAAATTCCAGGAAAATTAACGCACAATTCCTTGATAGGAGGTGGAGGCTCCGATTTCCGTGTCTTGCTCGTTTTATCTTCAGAGATCGACTGCCTTAGGCAAGGGCATTTCAATGTCCGAACGAAAAAACTTGTTCTGAATGGTCAAGAATATGTGAGGCCCAGGTAACTAAATAGAAGAAGTTAAGTCGTTCTCTGGGACCAGGAGTGTATTTGTCCGAAAAAAACTTGAGGCGCAGCTTTCAGAGGCCAACTGCATCAACAGGCATTTTGTTTTTCCTGCAATTTCTAACGCCCTGCGGCATTGCGTGCATAAAGACCTGAATAATACGGCCACACTAAGGAAATCCACGCAAACACGGCCAGACATCAAGCTCACCCGACGTGATGGTAAAAGATCAAACCAAACACCAGTAGTATGACATGTCAGTTTTACTTCTATGAGCGGACATAGCTCATTGAAATGTCAGCATTTCCTGGCAAGTTCTTCTTTTTTTGCAGTTGAATGCTGAGCAAATCAGTGTGTTGCCACTTTATGGCTGCATGCCGGACCTAACCTGGCAGTGGGAGCGTCTGGCAAATGTACGTTGAGCTGGAATGTAGGGAGGCTGATTCATCCTTCCGCTAGCTTCATATGTTTTGCTTTTGACTTTGCTGCGGTGTGGTCCCCTATTATTTTTGTCATTTATGTTAGCATTAGCTCTTGGTATTGTCTTCTTCAGGCCGTTCTGGTTGAGTTCGACTTTGGCATTAACTACGCCTGGCTGGTTTGTGCGTTCGCCGTGATAACTTCCTACAGCATCTTGTGTCCGCTCATTACGCCATTCGGTAGGTGTTCTTATGTTCATACCTATTTAGCGTTTCTGGCAGTGTTGCAAATAACCACCTAGGCTTTTGATATTATGAATAGCATATTTTCGCTGCGAATCGGAAATATTTAATTGCCTGACCACAAGCTAACCTGAAAGCAACTTGACTTGGTAACCATTTTTTATCAACTAGTTTCGATAAATTTGTGACTGGATAATTGTACCCACCAAAAAGAAGCCGACTCGATCGTTGGAACGATAAGTCCCTTCTCCTAACGTTTCTGATTCACATTCGAAAGTGGTGTCAAGGCAACAACAGACAGCAGTATTGGATGCACATTGGTTACGATACTTTCTGGATGCTGTTGCCTTGCAACCACAGTCCTAGGCAGATAAACTCTGACGGACCAGTCATAGGACTCATTCGCCCCGTTCTGTCCTGGGGCTCACTCCCGAACTTCATCACCTCCTAACTTAGTCTTTGGTGACAGTAGACTTTGTGCGCATACTACTGCACTGTCTACATTTACTCACCTATAGTAGGTGTTGAGCTAGGACTGGTACTGCTACTACCACCACTGCCATTCATTATACTACTAACTAGGGTATAGCTGAATGATAGTAGTGCTGATAACATTGAGTCAGAAATGACACTGATTGCTGTCAGATTTGGGATCATGTTCTCTTGATCTTACATAGAAGTGTGGACGTCGATTTTTTGCTCTTCCCAGTAAAGCAGGCGTTTGGAGGTCGGAGCACATCAGTGCTTGTCCTGGTTTTCTCCTAAGTTTACACTGCTAGAGCTAGAATGCTACTGTGAGAAGTGCTTTGCCTTTGTCAGGACTGCTAGTTCTAGTGACCTTTCTTGCTAAAACTTGTATGCACACGTATGACAGGTTACCTAGTGTGCAGTCTTAACCTATAAGGGGATATTAGTAGGCTCAAGGTTAAAGAGAGGTATATGTAATAAGAGTTGAGTATCCATCGTGCATTTAGGTCGGAACAAAGTGACATTTGCCATTTTTCATGATACTTCTGTTAGAAGCAATGTGCATGCGTTAAAAGTGCTAGTTATAGTTATCATACTTGCTAAAACCAGTAAGTGGCTAGCTGTAGTGCGGCCTGTACATGCACGTAGAAATGTTAATCTCGTATGTAGTCGTAACCTATATGGGCAGTTTAGTAGGTTGAAGGGTTAAAGGAACGTGTTTTTACTAATAGCCCAATATCTATCATGCATTTAGGTCGTAAGAAGGAGGCATGTGCCGTTTTTCCAGCCCATCTTTGACTGTCTATAATACCTAGCTCTAGCTTCGAATTTACAAAACATAATCTGTCTAAATGTGTACGCTACAAGCACGGTACTCAAGGACAACAGTATGACATCACCTTTTTTTAGTCACTGGGTGAAGCTTTCAATAGACAACGCAAAGCCACAGGGTTCCGTGTTTTTGCAGGATTAGCTCAATCTTTTCCACGCCTTTATCTCGCAAGGTACTGCCATTTACCGTTTTCAAGCTAATTGTAGAATAACTACTGTATCCAGCTATAGTTTGGAATTTATAGAACGTCTCCTACCTAAATAAGGGCACAGCATGTTTCAGAATTAGTTAAGCATGACAGCATGGTATTTCCTATACTGGAACAATATCTGAGTGGTATGACAAAAGCATAAATGATGTGAATATGCACTTACGAGTGGCGTAGCCATTGAAAGTCACTTGATAAAGCTTTGTGTTGGTCGAGCGCCCAGATTGGTTTTTGAACTACCAATATCTCCCGGCTTTGCACACGAAAGTTCGGCCATCAGTTTTGATTTGGTCCAACTTATGCTCTAAGCAGGCTGGTGCAGTGACTTGAATGTGAGTTAGAATTTAACTGATAGTCGACTTCCCGCAGCATTGACCGCACTCTCTCTCTCTCTCATCCATATGCCTTGGGTGGCACAACAGCTGGGTTTGGACATGACTGGCTGATAATAACTAGGGAGGTATTCCAATCTTTCTGAGCTTTGTGGGTAATGTCCTTATGTCTAGAAATGAATCTGTCGTGTAAGTAGAGAAGTGGCGAGACTACATAACCTAGACTGACAGATAGGTGTACACATTCGTCGACGTAAGTTAGGGCTTGTTCGTGTGCTTTGGTTGTATGACTTATTCGAGTACAAAGGGCCTCCAGGGGTATGCCACCACTGACCATGGCTTCATAGGTTTACCGAGTGAACAGTATTGGGAACATATTTATCCTTCCAGAATTTGTAGATAGAGGAAAATTACGTCAATAAAGAAGTGGCCAGGGCGAAAACGGTTAAGGGTACTCGCAACGGCACTAACTTTAAGCGGTTATTTTGTGTCTGCGCTATTTTTCGCCCTGGTTCTGGATTTCGAAAAAAATGGAACATTACAACACCGCTGGAGGTCTCTGGGAAAGATTGCATATGCGATCTGTACAAAGGCAGTCAAGAAATAACAGTAGAATGGCCTCGGGTGGAGCATGACTGACTGATGACGGTCAATTGAGCTAGAAATGTCCATTTGTTGACAATGCTATCTGCCTAGACTACTAGCCGCTGTGTGGCTGCTATCAGGACTCAAGAGTTAGCCGCAAGGCAAGGCGGGACGAATGAGTTACGTTAATGATCTGTGAACGTTAATCAACTAGTGACTAGAGTACCTCTGATAGACTTTAACTGGCTCTGTTGGTTGGAAAGCGCTGAATTAGTGATCCAGGTTAGGCAATAAATGGCGTTTCACAGCCATTGTCACAGAAATCGCATTCAGAAACGCTGAATGGAGCAACTCGGATGAGTTCCTCTGCTAACCCAACAATAATGAGGCAAGAGAGGTAGGTCCGTGCTTGATACAATAGTTTACGAGACCATTAGACTGACCATAAACTAAGGCTGTAGAGGCTGGTGTTTAGGCTGGTTTTACTGAGATGAAGAACATTTTACTATAGTTTGATCGGCACCGACCGCTATCTCAGTTGTCCTCCTTTCACGCCTTCTCCCCCCTCCTCCTTGTTTCTACAGGTTTTGTCTGCCTTTGCATGCGATACGCCGTTGCACGGTACAATCTCTTCTTTGCCTACATGCCCAGTCGCATCGACATGCGCATGCATTGGCTGGCCACCAGCCTAATGCTGGGCTGCGTCCTCATGCTGCAGTTGAATATTTTCATGTTCATCGCGCTTCGAATTCACCTGGTCTCCCACTCACTGGCGATTTGGACCATTATCTCCTTCATCGTTAGCATTACCTGGTTCCTATTTGGCGTGTTCGCTGGCTGGATCTACGTTGATGGCAAGGCCGTGAAACGACGGTTTAGTTTTCATCCCCCGACGCTTGACCGCCGATGGCCTGAACTGCCTGCGATGCCACCACGCCCTCACCTACAGCCCTCGCCTAACACCCAGCCACCGCCTGTCACTCTTGAAGCGCCCTCTCCTAGCTTCGAGCCAAGCACGCCCAGGCATTTCAGGTTTTCAACTGGACTGGTATGTGCTAGATGCTTTCTGATGCGCGAACTGTTTTGTCTCGTATCGGGTCCTTTTCTATTCGGAAACGTTGACCGTCCATTGGAAGTTGGCTTCAACTTTAGTTCTTTGCCAAGGTTATGCATGAAACCTGCACCCCTGTTATGTTGAGGCGTAACCACAAACACCCATCAGTACCATTGCTGTTAGTTTCAAGGCCTTGGGGTTACCATTCTGCTTTTGTTAAGACTGGAGGTTATTTGTTTCTAGGTAGTAACTTTTGGTAACTTAATACTTTTCTTGCATTGAAATTGAACCAACAGAAACAAGGAAGACCAGAATAGCCATTTATAGCCTATTAGCCGTCATTTAATTTCTGTGTACTTACCGCGCATTACTGAGCCTTTAATCGAAAAATTCCTTAAGACACTTGGGCGAAGGGAGGATTTTTTTGCAGGCGGCCTCACAAGAAAGCCTTACTGCGAACTCTACATAAACGCTACCAACTCTGTCTATGTTGATTTGTTCCCTATTTTTATAAATTCACAAAAAACTTCTTAGCAAAAAAGCAACTGCATGTCGCCAAAAAGGGAAAAATAAAGTAAGCGGGAAGAATTGCGTAATACTTGCGAAACAGCCGGTGCCAAATTAGTAAACCAAGGCGCGATAGTATCGTGGTGAGTATCTCCGCCTGTCATGTAAAAGACCCGGGTTCAATTCCCGGTCGCGGAGCACACTTTGGTGCGTAAAATCCAACCCCACCTCCACGCTGGTGCGTGCCGGAAACTTGCTTTTGCTTGGCGAACGGGACTCTGGTAGGGCAGCTAGACCGGTGACCTAGAGCCAATCCCCTTTTCTCCACGAAACACGGAATTGACTTTCTACTCTTTTTATGAATCACAACCATACGCAACATACGATCTCTTCTACGGCGTCCACGGGAACCGAGGCGCCCCATCCTCTTGGCATTGCGGGACGAATATTAAACCTGCGAACTGATGCCGGAATGCGAATTGCAGGCTGGAATTTTCAAACTCTGAAGGATGACGGCGCCCAACTGTTAACAGCCAAAGCCCTTTCTGAATACCGTGTTGGTGTGGCGTGTCTCTCTGAGGTCCGCCTACCTGGCACTGGCCGCAAACTGCTACAAGTACCAGGAGCTGAGTCTGTGTACCATCTCTACCACAGTTGTGTCTCCGAAAACTCTGGACTGTATGGTGTCGCTATAGCTTTGGCCAACGAATTTCGCTCGAGTCTGCTAGAGTGGGAGGCTGTCTCACCGCGGATCGCTTGGGTCCGTTTGAAAAGTGGCCCAGTCAACGTTTCCATCATCTCGGTATATGCGCCTACTCTGGCTGCTGATGACAGCGTAAAAAATTACTTCTTCGGCGACCTCCAGCGAACGGTTAACCGCATCGCAAGAAGCGATCTACTCGTCATTGCCGGTTATTGAAACGCCCGACCAGGTGTGTTTGACGCTGGAACCCTTCATGTGGTAGGCAAATTTGCTGTCGGAGCGCAGTGTACCAACGGTGAGCGCCTTGTCAACTTCGCATCATCGAACCGCCTCGTTGTGTCAAGCACCCGTTTTGATCATCCGCGCCACCACCTTGTCACTTGGTACTCAAATGACGGGCATACCCAGACCCAAATAGATCACATCCTTGTCCGAGCACGCTGGGCCAGCTTGGTCTTGGATTGTCGAGCCTACCGCGGTGCTGATACAGGAAACGCTCATCCATCGGACCATTTCCTACAGCGGGCAACCCTTCGCTTGCGTTTGAGAGCTATTCACAGACCCTCTCGAACACAGCGGATCTATGTCGTAAAGCTGAAGTCCTCTGCTGGCGACGCCTTCCACTTAGCACTCCAGAACCGTTTCGACGGCCTGTACCCTGACGCCCGAGCGGACCCAGAGCCCGCGTGGCAGTCCCTGAAGGCCGCGATGTCAGAGTTGGCATACACCCATCTGGGCAAAACCTGACGGTGACATCGCGACTGGATCACTAAACCCACGCTTGAGTTAGCTATGGAGGCCGACCGAGCCAGACTCACTGGCTCCCCCACTTACAGAGAGCTGCGGCGCCAAACGACAAGGGCCATTCGAGCCGATAGGAACACCTACTGGAGCAACTTTGTCACTGAAACGGAGCGAGCAGCTACCAGAGGTGATACCCACAAGCTCTACCGACTCTTAAAGAAGGCCAGCAGAGGTTCGGGGAACACCACCGAGACTTTACTGGATCGCAACGGTGCTGTAATCACTAAGATCGATGACCGGTTAGAGAGATGGCGTGAGCATTTCTGTGACCACCTTAACCATGATCCCCCTGTGATGTCTGACCTGCGGACGATCCTCACCATCTGTATGAGTGCAACACAGAGCCACCCAGTGTAGAGGAAGTTGTCTCCATTCTCTTGAGGCTACGCAACAACAAGGCACCTGGTGAGGATGACCTCCCGCCGGAGCTCTTCAAATGTGCACCCGAGGTTATTGGGCCCTGGCTACAACAAATATTTGCCAAGATATGGGACAGCGAAGTTGTGCTTTCTGACTGGAGAAAAGTAGTGATCCTCCCTTTGTTTAAAAAAGGCGACAGACGAGCGTGCAGCAATTACAGAGCCATTAGCCTTTTCGGTGTAGCGGCGAAAACATTCATGTCTATTCTTCTCAAACGTTTCCAAACTGCGAGAGACCAGCGCACCCGCCCAAACCAGAGTGAATTTCGACCAGGTCGTGGCTGCACCGACCAGATCTTCAATCTCTGCCGTGTGCTGCAACTGAGATGGGGTCACCAACAACCCACTGTTCTATGCTTCATCGACTTTGCTGCCAGATTTGACTCTGTTAATTGCACTTCGCTGTGGAACATAATGAAGACGAACGGCCTACCACCTAAGCTTCTCAATCTCATGCAGGCATACTATCGTGGCACTTCCACACGGGTGGGGACGCAGAACGGCGACACGGAAGCCTTTAGCGTCAGGACGGGCGTCCGCCAAGGCTGTGCCCTTTCACCAACCCTGTTCAACTATGCGGTGGACTGGATCATGACCAAAGCACTGGCTGACTTCCCGGGAGTGCAGTTTGATCGCTCGAAATGGGTGACTGACTTGGCGTATGCTGATGACGTCGTCCTCATTGGCGACAACTGTATTGCAGTTCAGCAGGCGTTGGACAAGGTCAATGAGCGTGCCAGATCCATCGGATTACGCCTAAACGGCACTAAGACCCAAATCATGCTCTCCTGTGTGCCCCCTACATCTGTCACTCCTATTGTTCTCGACGGTGCTACTCTTGAAGTGGTCGACTCGTCTAGATACTTGGGCTCTTTGGTCACGGAAACGGGTCAAGGTGTTGACGAGGTTGTATCACGCGTCAACCGTGCCCGATCTGCCTTCTACCGTCTGTGCGCTCCCCTATGGAATAGAAGGGAAATATCACTATGCACAAAGTCCCGTGTTTACCAGGCAGTGGTTCGATCTATCCTGCTCTATGGCGGAGAGGCGTGGCTTATGCGTGTTGAGGACATGAAGCGCCTTGAGTGTTTGAAAGTGAATGCGTGCGCCGCATCCTTGGTCACCGTTGCGTCGACCGTATTCGCTGCTCCGATCTCCGCCGACGCTTTCATCTGGACGCTCTCCCTCCACTCCTGCTTCAAAGACGACTTCGGTGGTTCGGGCATGCGTCCCGGCGTGATGATGGTGAGCTGATTCGTGACCTGCTTGTGACGACGCCTCCCCCCACCTGGCACAAACGTCGCGGCAGGCAGCTGAAAACTTGGACAGCAACGGTCAAGCAAGATCTGTCGTCCGTTTCCGGCCCATGCGTCTACGGCCTACGCCGGTGGAACTGTGAAGGGATGACTCTCTCGTGTGAACAGGCGTAAGATCGACGCGCCTGGGCAGTTGTGATTCGTGATGCGGTCAACGTCAAAACTGATGCCGGCTCAACCTGCCCGAGGTGAATGCCGTTACAAGTACAAGTGAGTAAGTAAAACAAGGCGCATCTACTGCTACGAAATAAGTAGATAGTTGTTCGAAGACTAAGCTGTAGTGGACCCTAAATATAACTGTTACCTATCGTACCAAGGTAAGGTGATTTTTTGTGTTTTTGTTTAGATAGCTATTCGTTTTGCGTTGTTGGTCTTTTATGTCCACTGACTTTAAATCTTACCTCACTTGCGGTCACTTTCTCGCGTACGTTTTATTCACCCGTGTCTTCTCTCAATTCTGCACATTTAGCAACAATTTACCTATGAGCATTCAGTTAATGCGTGCATGTCTTATAGGTGTACTATGGGTTGTTTAAGCTTAATGTAGGACACGACCAACCTGTTCTCTTTAGCATTATAACAGGCAGATTGAACGCCAAGATCACATCGAATTTCGTTGTAAAGCATGTATAGAACGTAGCCCATCGTGGGTTTCAAAGGGATATGGCGTCTTTCTGAAGTTTTAACGGATTAAAATTTCTCCAAATGCAGAAATTCAGTACTGGATCAAAATGCATCTTTCCTGTTTATGTATCTGGCCATCTTACGCCAATATTCATTCCCTTTCGATAACATATACGAGGAGGTACCCATAAAATTTGCTTGTTTAACAGCATCGATCCCCTTAAAAAACGCTGGCCATTTAATGATATGCACTTTTTCCAGGGGATTTTCCTACGTTCAAGGCATTTTTATATTATTATAATCTTGTTAAATGATCCCAGTGACCCTTCTTTAATCTCATCTACGTTCTGAAAACACTTTTCCTCTTGAGTTTTTGCTTATTTTTTATAATAATAAGTTGTTGGAGAGCCTAGTTCGGGCTACAGTGAAGGTGAGAAACCATTAGTGTCGCCTTTCACCAAAAAAACTGATGGCATCGCGCACTTTTTGATCTGATATAGACAGTGAGGAAGACCCGAGCGGCGATCGTCTTTAAGTGCCATTAACTCATGTCTGAACCTGCTATGACCAGCCTTTGTACTTCTAATCAGCACGAACCGGTACCCCAAAGAGCCCGTAAGAGAGACAGTGAGAAGACCAGTCTGCCAAACAAAGAGTCTACTCAAACAGGAGCACGGTACAGCGCGTCAGTGCAAGCAAGCGCAAGTCGAGTCAGACACTGCGTGCATGTACTTTAAAGGGAAGCGCGAGAGAGATATCGAGCGACATGGGCCAATCATGATTAGGGGAAAATCGATAGTGACGTCGCGCTCTCGTGACAGCTGCGTAGGAGGAGTTCGCGGGCCTGGGAATGGTGCGCCGCTTGCACAGGCTATCAATATGTCAGGCGTATGCTAACAGATTAGTCGTGGGAATGGGCACATTCCCAGCAGAACCGATTCAACCACTCATAAATGCGTGCCCATAAGCCTTACTGAAACTGTTCATGTCGCTGTTTACTTTAATAGGAATCAAATATATCTCCCGTAGAAGACGGGGGCAGAGAAGTGCGACGTGGTCTGCAAATTCGACGGCCAGCTTCGGATAGCTATGTAGTTGACTTCTGTCCTCCTGTGCTCTGTGACTCCGTCTCCTTCGGCTCCTCCAGCTCCTCTAGCGACTCCGGCAGTAGTGCCTCAGTCAGCGGCGCAGATAACTCGATCTGATGTCCTCTTTACGCGCTATCCCTCCCCCGTTACCCATAATTGTGTTTCTTCATTTGCCATCTCATCTATGTTATGACTCGGATTATGGACATCGTAGACTCTGTGCATCCTATGACTTTCCATGCGCACGCGCCCTCTTCCATGCTCTATTTTGTTCATGTGGCCCCCCGGGTCTACTATGAAGATTCATCCTCGTAACTTTCGTAATTGCCTGCGATCATACTTGTTTTACTTTCTTGCCTTTTTGACCCTTTTCTTGCTCAATTCAGACTGCTCGCAGGATCTCCTTTTTGGTTCACTACGTGCTCTCTCTCATAAAGGTCTCCCCGTCGCGATTGTCGACGGAATTTTGTATTTTATTTCTTCGCCTTTTTGGTAGCCTAGTGCCTCAGGGAGACTTTTTAGACGCCTCTCAGTTACTTGATGCACCTCCAGCAATTAGTCATACCGGCCCAGGTAGGGAGAGAGGGCCTTCGAACCCCCAGGATTAAGTCGTCTAACGGTAGTCCTAACAACCTACAAATCTGCACATGACCTTCCTTGTCATGGGTGTTCAGACAAACGTCTAGGTGGCAATCGTCCATGCGGTGCGTGTATGCGCTGTCCATGCATAAGTTGGTTTGTGTAAGAGGAACGACTTGCGCAGTATTAATTCTTTTGTCTCTTTCCACATCAGTCATTTTTCAATGGCAAGACGAGGTTGGAATGATTAAAGGCTAGTTTGGACACGTCTATCGGTCATGTTTTCATCCCCGTCGTAAAGTTTCTACCTTTCTATATCCGCACTAACTAGCCCATACTCATCTGTTCATCAGATCACTGGGAGCTATTGAAGGGCCCTACTAAGAGGGATCGGTATAGCCCCATCCTCAGTCCAGAGGAGGACTAAGGCAACCTTGCAGTTCACGACTTTATTGCAGTGAGGTCGGTCATTATCGACCCTTCTGCTTTTTCTCTCTATCTCCAGTTCTGAACCGATGACAAGGACTGGTTAGCCAATTGAGGATTAGACCATCTGCCTTGGACCCAACAGCCTGCGCGCGTTCACGTACCATTACTCTCGGTAACATCGATGCTGATTCGGCAGAGCGACAATTCGAGCTGTTAACCTTAGAGTACATGTGTAAGTAAAAACCTCGCCGGAAATCGCTACATATTCGTGGGGCGTGGATGGTGGTGGTGGTTTTGGGGGGAGCTTCGTTACACCAGGACCAAATTGTGCAGGTTGAGAACAAGACTTGCTGTACCTGCCAAGAAAATAATTTGACGGACTGTTCTTGGCCTCTTATTATGAACTGTTGTACTCCGTACTGTTTTTCTTCGATACCAGACCATACTATGCTATTAATTATTAGCATTAGTCTGTTGCGAGTTTGCCCAAAATTTGTAAGCGCGGTCCACTAACTGACGGGTTCGATTTCGCTTAGTTTTGATGCAAAATTGGACACTTCTGAGCATTAGGACAAACCAGAAGACGCTCCTTATCTTGTCAGTGTTCACGCACCTCACTGACTACATTTGAGGATCCGAGCCTTTTCTGTTACGTCCTACCCTGCCTACTCGGTAGATCTGTTCTGTTCATCAAATTTCCACTAACCGTGGCACGACTTGCAGTACCGCCAAAGACCAACAAATGATGCGCTCTCTGAGTGCCAAACAGTTTGGTGGATCGTATCTACGCTGCTGTATTCGAGGTTTCAGTTCTTAGCTGTGGCGATCTCGGTCACTTAAACTAGAGAAATTACTGTTTACCCGGTGCTTCTGGTCCACACAACTGGTCTTGACGTGGTGTTAGACTAAAAACGCGTGCCGCATATGGCGGCTATGCCGCTCTATTATTTCTCAGCAGGTTTATGGCACTCAGGCACAACAAAATCACGTGGCAGTTCTCGTCATATCGTATCCTCGGACCCGTTTGGCTCACAAGGACGCTTAGCACCGGTCCTTGGACAGATACTATGACAAGTTCACGGAATCCACTTACACTTCTGAGTAAGGGCTTGCTGTACTTCCATCGTCTCAGGTTCACACCAATTAACTTTCTTCGGTAGTCAACTGAAGTAGAGGCAGGCGAATAACTACAAAGGTGCACATATGCCTGAATCACATTATGGAAGCAACGAAGAGTATCCTTTTCACGTTCATAGACTAGAGCAGGTGAATATTGAGCCCTTGTGAAGGATTGCGTCTCTGCTAAACTCTCCATACAGCAGCATTGCGCCCTTGCTCCAATTATTTCCCTTATTCAATAATACTAGAACCTGCCAGTTAATTCAGAGATCGAATAGCGAACGGGAAAATTACAAAGGAAGTCGCAAATAGCACACATATTGATTCAACCTGTGACGTAAGTGAGAGATAACCCCAGGAGAAGAGATAATTAACCACACTCAAATCCTGTCTCTGAACTCTTAGTACAACGAAAATCAACGCAGAACAGTCGGCACTATTGTGTCAGGTTTGAATGGCGATCAAAACTATGTGCAGAACGTGCAAAGGACAGGGGTTTCCTATGCCAAATACTATGCCCGATATCATTTCTGGCCAGCTAACCACGGTTCGTCGCAGGTAAAAGCTAGCAATGAAACCGATCCACTATCTACTTTCCCGGGACAGTTTCGATATGCTTAATGTCGTGGCTTCGAAGGTTGCCACCAGAGGGGATACTTTGGTCCTCCTAAGGACCCTGTTGGGTCGCGCAAGTTCCCTCATGCGGTCTTTTTTAATAACTCATAGTGAAATTCGGCTGTTTGATGGGGACACAACACCTGTCTTCTTGGCCTTTTCTTGCCAGCGGAAAGTGAGTGTGGATAGATAGATGCAGTACATCCCCGCCCCGCCGTAACTCAGCTCGCACCTCTATATCATCTATTTAGGTAGTTGATACGCTCTTCAAATTCGACCCCCCCCCCTTCATCTTTTAGCCTGAGGCACGCCTTCCTGCCTTAGCATAACTTTATTTTCCCGTGTTTCTGCCTCGTAACTGCGCAGCGTAGACAGTTGGCGCATGACCGGAGGACTCAAAGGTTAGCCGAAAAAAGTTTTATTGTCAGAAACTGCCTGTGGACACTCGTATATGGGAGGGGTGGTGTAAGGTTGGGTTACAATCCCAGACTGCACATTTAAAAATCCATCCCAATTTCGACGAGGGTTCACAAGAAACGGGAAGCACAACCCAAAGGCGCCTGAGAGTATGCAAATACTAAGCGATAAGAAAACTCTCAAAGAAATTGCTGTAAAGCCTTTGAAGACTTAGGTTGTGCAGAGGATGCTTCTGAGGAGAACAATCTCAAATAACAGAAAAGTAGCAGAGTTGCGCATTCAGTGGAAAGTGGGAGTCCATGAGAAAGTGGCTGGTTTTTATTCTGGAATCGGTAGGTCCGAGGTTGGACAGAGAGAAGCAACTTCTTGGAGAGAGAAAGAGAGAGTTGCGGGTGGCACCCTGTTGAATGATGTCTTACACTGCCATCCTCTCGGCCAGGAGAGTGTAGCCCTTCGAGCGGATCACGCCACGATGTTTGAACGTCTCTGAATATCGTACAAGCCAGAGCGGCCGCCAACCAGTTGCATCATCGGGTGAAAATTCTTTGCTTAAAATGGAAACTAGCCAGTCCGTGCGCAGAATATCTAAACAAGCAACGTCAGCAACATAAGTGACCGCGGGGGTAACCAACGCTTAATGAGAGAAAAGTGTTCAGGCTAAATAAACAGCAGGAACTTGTGACCAGAAAAAAAATGTGCATCCAAAAAAACATGCGCAGATTTTTTAACAAAAGAGTCAATAATCGCTGACTTTAATTCCGTTATTAAACTTTTGGTGATAAAAATTACGTAACAGCGTAGGAATACGAATATAAACGGATCCTGTTGGTCATTCTCCCTATTAAACTACACAATTAATAATTGCACGCACCTGAAGAGTCTTGGTGAGTAGTCAACTGAACGTCATGTATCTTGGCAAAGTTCTGCAGTTCGTCGGTAAGCCGACAGGTGCTTCCAAGAAATAGTTGGTTCACTTTCGGAGGAATCTGAAGGCAGAAACTTAAAATAGTGACAATATCAATGATAGTGAATAACACAATATTTAACCATTAAACGGAACTAAATGATGAAGAGGGCCCAGAGAACTTTACTATTTATTTATTTATTATTTCTCATTTTCCAAGTGATGCCTTACCTTCACAATATTTCTAACTTTCCAAAATCAGTCAGTTGTGTAAAAGTTAGCAAAAGAAAAATATCTTGAAGATGATTAAGAACGACCACTGTCCCAAAATACGCGGTATGCGGCAAAACTTATGACACACTGGGCGAAATCTCTAATTGCGGATTAACCCACTACCTCTCATAATTTTAACCACTTTGATGTTTGTTATGAAACTTGGATACCTTTGACTTTTTCAAACTTGTATATAAATTAATAAAGAGCGATTTTTAAAAATCTAATGTGGATATCACAGAAATATACCTGATATATATAGCATGAAGGTTAAATATGCGCATATACAGACAAATAATTATGAAAGTTCTTAATTTTTTAGTCATCTCATATGAGATCACCGGGAGGTAATGGGTTAAGACAAAAATATTGCCTGAGTAACTTTGTTAAGTCTCTTAAATTTCGCTGAAATAAGCGTTCGAACTAGGAATAAATTCTGTGCGACACATTTTTTTCAGGGTCGGCCTGAAAATATATGTCCCAAAGGATTTACTTTTGGACGACGTATTGATTTCTGAAGTAATTAAAAAATTGAAATTTAACATAGAAAGCAGAATACACCCGCGGTCTATGGGGTACCTAGGGATGAACCAAAGCCCTCGCAGTTTCTCTGTCCAGTAGCAAAGAATTGGGGAAAATGATTCGGGGTTTTTAGCTCATAAACGTACCGCCGTTTTGGCGAAATCTATGTGATTTTGCAATGCGCACTAACGTGGACTCTCACTTGCTTGACAATATTCTTCGCCATCCATAAAGAGCACACTGGGTAAAAGCATCGTTTAATTTTAAGTATTAACATGGTTTCAATATCTCTTTGGAGGGGATGCAGGAAATTCTTTTTAACATTCGAGTGCGTTGGGCTAGGTTTTAGTAAGCAGAATAGAAGGTGGCTAACAGAGATAACGGTACCTTAACGGAGGAGAGGAGTAATTCCATCTCTTCGGCTGACATGTCACAAACTCCTAGACGGAAGACTTTGTTTGATTTGACGAATTCCTCGAGAATTGGCCACACTTTCAGGAGGCTCTCGGCAGTACCAATGGATATTTTTGCGGAGGGGAGTTCCATGCAAGGATCTACGTCAGTAGGAGGAGCTTTTGAAAGTTCGGGATCAAGTGACACGATGAGAGTCTCAATATCTGTCAAACCGAGTCGATCGAGTGCTGTAAAATGTGTTAGTTAAAAAGTGCAAGTCATTTGCTGATAACTGCGGTCTGGATAAAACGAATACTATGTTACAACAGTATGAGAAACACAGCTTTCACTTAGTAGAAGGAACTAAATAGGGTTAATAATTTGGCAGCATTACAAGTCTTAGTTGACACTGAATTGACACTTACTGCGGTTAATTGCCTGGCGTACGGCCTCTGGGTCATATGTTGACAAAAACACCTTGGCTGAAAGATATGTTAAGTCATTTGATTCAAACCTGTCACGGAGATGTCGGGCCTTTCTGAATCGGGGATTTTGTCCCGATGTAGTTCACAAAAAACGTTTAGCTCTTTTTCGGCCTAAAATGATGGACGAACATTTCAATCTATATATATACACATAATATATATTATATATATATTAAATATATTATAATATATATTATAATTATTATTATATATATTTACTGGAGCCATTCAGCAAAGACAATTAGATCAAAAAATATCATTTGTTCCTAATTATTTCATGTAAATACAAATTATACGCAAGTAAAATGAAATGTTTCCTGTCATTGTACGACTGGCAGGGTCGAAAAGAGAATTTAAAGAATGATTCAAAATGAAGTTTTGTTTAGTTTTAAAGGAAAGGCGGATATAAATCTTACGCTGAGGTCTTTATCGGCCGTGTTTTTGTGCCAGCAGTGCAGAACAGTTTCAATACACTTGGTGGGCTGAAGATTCAAGATACATGTTAGGGACAAACCGTGGCCATCAAATTGAAAACAACATTCATTAATGGTAACTAGCGAGTAGTTAACAACATATCCAGTGATCTTCGTAAAATTATGGTACAGGTATTTACGAATTAGCATAAACGATGCAACGCCTAGTGAGACAGAGCACATGCTAGTCCCTCGATTATTATTAAAAAATATTACAAATGACGGCAGAGAGATAATTATATATTCAGATAAAAATCGTAGACAGCTCAGTAATTATGTGAATGCAGTCAACGAAAGATTCAGACGAACCTCATCTAGTGGGTTTGTCAAAAAGCTTCTTGAATTCCACTTCAAAACGTTGCTTGTATGTACAAAAATTGTTCTAGCGTGTGGGATTGCAGCCATTGGTAGAGCTGAATGAAAGATACCTAAAATGAAATCTTTAAATGCTAAGCGAAGGTAACCGTGGAACTGCAAACCATCGTAGTGCAAAACATTGATCGCAATTAAGTGGTTTTATTAATAAAACTGAAATGAAACTAAAAAAGAGCACCAAGAGGCAAGATAAAAGGAAAAACTTTATGCCAGTGCCATTCTGTCATAGAGACTGGAATGTATTTGACGAAATGTCAGTTCCCTCTGGATGGTAGGTCGTTACTTCTGTGTCCAGGTCCACAAAAAGCCGTGTACTTCAGAGCATACTGTTCCAAACCTACACGGTGAAGTCCAACGGGCGCTAAACAGTTCTCTGAAATTAGTATGTTGTGGACGAACATAGTAAAATAATAGAGGGCATCAATCGGTCAGCATCTGAAATACTTCTCGTTCCTGTACGGTATGGCGAATTCTCTCTGCAATCGAAATCCTCTAAGTTCACATTTCCCACGCATGATAACTATTTCATCGACCACTATAGCTTTTGGGCCTTCTAGATCAAGCAGAAAGCAAGACATCCAATACAGATAAAGATAAACGGTCACACTGTAGGACTGTCGGTAGCTTTGAGAAACAACAGTTTCCAATAATTAATTTTTACAGCTGACACTTAAATACCCTTTTTTCAATCTTAACACTCGTTTTTGCAATACTTTAGTAATTTATCTCACAAAAATCACAGACCACTGCAGGCAACACAAACTCCTGTTCACTTGTCGTCGTGTATTACAGCAATACCCAATAAAAAGGTTAAAGCATGAAGTGAAACCACAAAAACGGAACTCACATTGTCAGATAAGAATAGCTGGCCACAGGATGACACAGTAAAAATGGAAGATTTCAAAACGAAACCCTCACATAACTAAGGACAAGAGTTGTATTTATGAACGTGGACTGGAAAATACATCAATTCTAACAGTACCATCGTTCAGTAATATCACCGGTAACTACGATTCTGCCCACCATACCCGTTCCTAAATTCTTAAAAGGAATATGCTTATTTGACAAATGATAATTCGACCACGCCGGCCTCGGTAGCCGACTACTGAGATTGGGGTTATACAATGTGCAGGATCTTACAAAGCATGATACCTTTCCACAAACAAATGTTTAACGGTATCAGCACTAACCATTAACGTGCTAACATGTTGCCAATAGAAGTGAATATGCGAGTTCCAGGAAGCATTTCAGATAAGATTCGATCACTGGAACTGTGAACATGTATGAATAGGCGCGCAGATATTGGGACTTCAAAACAAAACAAGTACATGTGTAAATTAGTTTACTGATCGTAACATGGATATTGAAGAGCTTCCTTCAGCACACTTGCAACTGCGAGCCTAAACGGCGTCAAATCGATAGCGGAAAAAACATTTTCGACAGCTTTACGACATTAACCTACGATCATACGCGCCCTACAGCTACTGATGTGTAATTCATTCTAACGTAAGATATCCCATTTTTCATATAAACAAGTCCTAAAATCTGCTCACACGTGAACTTTCCACCTACGACCGGAACGCGTAATTCACACTAACTTCGAATTTGTTCATCGGCCTCTATTTTCTTATTGGTGAAGGCCAATTAAAAGTGGCACGAAGTCGGGATAAACATGACTAACCGAATCGCCTAGTTAGTCCACGCCCTTGTTAACGTTTCATGCACCACCATGTGATGTCCTATGCAAGTACAACTTTCTGGATTTGCCTTCCGTTTTACTGTCCCCTTTAGACCCGTACGTAAGTTCAGACCACGGCCTCTTTGTTTCTAGACAAGAACTCGAAGGTGATTAAGATTTCCAGAAAATGGTTTTTTCTTCGATTTCCGAAAAGCAAATGCGGTAGAATTGTTGATATTTCTTTATCTTCAGGAGTGTCTGAATTACTCCTAAGTTTTAATATGAATATTTGTATTTGTTCTATGTACAAAATGTTGAATTCCATTATTCCCTGTTTTGTTTTCTGTTAGAAAACAAGTAATATCACGGGTTCGTTATAACATCGATGGCTTATTGCTGTCTCAACACCAGAAGGATCCCCAAAGCACAATTTTTGGACGACAAAATAAATTGGAACAACTGTAATGCGCTCAAGTAGCTATACAGAAGCTGCTGCAAGCGCCGCGTACAGAAGCCGGTCGAGTCGATGTGGAAAGTATCCATGCACGCTGGCTTAGCAAAGCCTGTACACTCCTCAGTCAATCAGGAGAGGGTGCAGTTTTGGGCATCAGAGCTCGCAAGTAACCGATTACCTTCGGTCGTAGGCACGTCGACAGCGGAGGTGCAAAAGTACAAGGGCGCGCAGAAGTAAGAAGATGAGTCAGTGCTGTGCGCCCGGGCAGGTAAAAGGTGAGGAGGGTGAGAAAGAAACTGCATACGCGCAGCATTATTGAAGTCAGGTTGCCACAGGGCCCTCTCTGAAATCGGGAGAGGCGTTAATTGACGCTGGAGGGCATGTGAAATTTAGAAGAAATGTAAGACTAATCGACCAAGGGAGTGAACTTTACGTCCATTGTGAGTGATGTAAGCGGGAAGAGTGGTGGTGGAGGACTGACTGATTATTATGGATGTGGGTGGTGACGTAGTTAATGGGTTTTGGGAAACTAAAGGGAGAGAAAGTATACGGATAATGGGGTGGTGGAGATGGAAGGGAAGGACCACGGGATGGAAGACATGGGGTAGGGAATCAGCACAAGTTTGTCCCTGTGGCAGGTTTGGCGGCTCCTCCCTAATAGCAGCCTTGACACGATCACTGCTAACCACGTCCTCCTTATCCACACGAATGATCCGGCAGATTTCTCATTGTGTTAGAGAACACGGAACGGTCCTTCGTAGGGCGACTTGAGGGGTTTCCGCACCCGGTCGCAGCGTGCAAACATATGCGTGCAGTAGGCCAGGCCTTTCTCGACATAAGGCTTTTTCGCTTGAGAAAGAGGCTTGATCGGGGAAAGGTAGCGCATACATTTATGAAGACGATACACAAAGTTCGCAGGTGTCTCTTCGGGACCGCACGGGGTTTGACTGGTAATCGTGCTATGCAAACTAACAGTTTTGTCAAACACCAGTTGGCCGAGCTGCAATCCAGGTCTGACTTTAGTGCTGAGCGGATTCTGGGGAGGACAAAAGGCAGGTTGTCTGATCATTCGCCTGGATCTTCTGCAACTCGCAGCTCAGCTTTCAGTTGCCGATGAAATCAAGATCATACAAGATCATAACTCAAAAAAGGCATAAGCCTAAGAAAGCGAAACGGTTCATGGGTTTGCACTCAGCTTACCCAATAGCCAGTACATCAAAACCGAGTGTACCGGATACAAGTGCTCCCTCGGCCGAAACACATGAGCTCGCCCCATAGGCCCCATTGAGTCGCAAGCAGAAAATAGTTGTAAAGGGGGCCTCAGAGTCAGAGTCGTCAATTGCACAAGAATGAGTGGACCATGACGTGGGTTTTATGCGAGTTAACGCCAAACCACTGCTAAAACCAGGTGACTCTTCCCGCATTCTTATGACATTTTGAATAGGGGAGGCTCCAACAGCTCCAGAATCAATTTCTCGGCCACGACCTCTAAAAGTTATTTTAGAAACTGAAGCACAGGCGAAACTCTTGCTAGAGCGCACACCATCCTTTCGGAGTCTGCATTTTTCAAGTTATTTTTTTCAGCCGAATAACGAGTTGAACGAGCGGAGAATGATGAGACAGCTATTAATAGAGCTGGAGAAACGGAGAACCAATGGCGAGACAAATCTCAAAATAAGAGAGGGAGAAATAGTTCAGGTCAAAAGGACATCTCTCTGGTCGAAGCCCGTAACAGTGACGGCCTAGCTGTCCCGCCGCCAAAACCCAAGACATGTCTTCTTAAATTGGTCGTTTTAAATGCCAGATCACTGATTTATAAAATGCCTCTGCTGCAGACTATGGCTTTCGTCAACCGCCCAGACATTGTTATGGCAATTGAGACATGGGCATCGGCCTGTGTAGCTGACTCTGAACTCCTTGTTCTAGCCTATGCATGCAATCGGAACGATCGAAACAATGGCCGTAGTGGAGGAAGCTGCATTTATATAAAGCAACCACCTTAATTTCTCCCGTTGGAATATCCACAATTCACAGTGGTGGAGGAGGAGAGCTGCTGGCTACGAGTTGTCCTAAAAAAACAAATACTCCTTACTTGTTGGCCTTACCTTGACCTTGAGCCCGACTGGACACAACCTTAATTTCTGCTCTCAAACGTAGACTATTTGGATTCTGATACCATTTCGCCAGTACGGTTTTGGATATTATCGCTTCAAATGTATGGGCAAAAGTACTTTCTGCAACTCGTAAAATTTGTTATTGTGTCGTACTCCATCAGAAAACGGAATCAAATTGGAATTTGTTCTTCACGTCATTGAACTGGATTTGCAGCCTACAACCAAAGCAAGTGAAAACAGCCTGAAAAAACCACCAGTGACAAGATCAACAGTTATTCAGGACCTCGAAGATCTACAAACGGCTGAGTCGTTCCTGAATATCCTGCATATTGTTTATACACATTTGAAAGTGCTTCTAAGTAATTAAGCGTATTGTTTACTCAGTCTGTTAGAAATATTTGCAATACTTTACACACCATCAGAAGATTTTCGTTATTTTGAATACCAGTCAACACACTACGTCATAGTCGCATTTTGAATTTAGTCGTTTCGTTTGCAAATGGAAGTAGCAAATATTACCTTCGATAATTCAACTTAACTGTCAACGGGGCCAGGAATCCAACCGCGGACGCCTCGGGTGGAAGTAGAATGGCTAGACGATGGGGCTATAGAAGAGTACAGTAGTAAGGATCAAATTAGATTATCAACTACAAAAGAGTGGTCTAGAAGTTTACTGAAAAGTCGTCCCGGCAAATGGACGAAAAGTCTTAGAAGCTTAAGAGGTGCAACTTATAAAGATGAGGCTTGCACATCCTGTCTTACGCTTCTGCACAAATTTGCAGACCACGATAAGGAGCTCCATGATCTGAAAATGGAGATGGAGGAATTGAAGAAATCTCTTCGCTTCCTCCTTAAAAAGGACAACATTATCGTACCTGAAGTTGAGAATAGCCAGCAGAGAAGAGTATTTGCAGAATCTCGGGGCGGAGCATCCACTGAGAAAGATGAACAGACACCGGCAAAGCAAGCGGCGAAACAGCACGCTTCGATCGGAGAAGGAGATTGTACAACTCCACTTTCTTGTGAAGTCGGTTCGGGCACAGAAAGCCAGCATAAAAAAGATAGTTGGTATGCTAAGGCTGCATACAGATCACTGAAAAAAAACACAAATGCGGAAGGGGGGCAGCACGAAGACAGCTCTGAACAAAGCCATCCCGGCTTCCAAAAGAAGGCTATCTCTGGTGGTGGTAAGGAAAACCCAAAGTCACAAGCCATTCCTATCGATACCTCGGGGTCTTCCGATGGCAGTAGGGCTAGAAATATATCAAAGGTCTCCCTTGACCGCCGAAACTGCATAGTCGTTCAAGGCCTACCTGAATCAGATGGAACTACTCCGAAGGAAAGGACGGATGCGCACGTCGAAAAGTTTGGGGACCTGCTAAAAAACATTCTCAGACAGCGAGAGACAGTAGGAGTTTGTGGAGCTATCAGGATAGGCAAACAGGTTACTGAACAGTCGGAAACTGTCCGACCTCGACCTCTCAGAATAGTCTTGGATAACAAAGAACAGGTGAACTTGGTTCTGTCCCGGAAGAAAGCTCTCCGCCACTCACATAAGACGGCGTTTTTTCAGCCGGACTACTCTCCAGCAGAACGTCTGAAGCTTCGAGAATTGGTGGCGGAACTACGGGGGAGAGAGAGAGCTGGAGAGAGCAATCTGGCCATTTTCAGGGACCAAATAATACAAAACTACCATAGTGCTGTGGAAGCAGTCAATCCTGATGACGGCTGCGGTCCAGTAGTACTGGCAAACTCGCGCCGAAACGCATTGGACACTGCAGAGTCTCGCCGGCTGAAATTTCTATATACAAACGCCCAGAGTTTATTCTCGAAGTTTGATTAACTTCAAATACAGGTAGCCGATGGGTCCCCTGATGTTATAGCAATTACAGAAACCTGGCTGACACAAAGCATCAGTGATTCAGAAGTGGCGCTATGCGGATACCAACTATTTAGACGAGACCGAGTGGAATGCCAGGGCGGAGGAGTTGCTATGTATGTAAAGAACGAATTAAGTGTGTGCGAGAAGCCTGAAAGGATTACTCATGGTATAGAGGCTATTTGGCTGACAATTAAGGCACGGGGGTCGCAGCCCCTGGAAGCCGTGACTGTCTACCGACCACCGCGGACAAACAGTGATGCAGATGCGCGTTTACTGGTGTGCATAAAGGAGATAGGAAGTCGACCTGATGTTGTACTCATGGGTGACTTCAATGCGCCCAGCATATGTTGGAACAATTTGCGGGCCAATTGTTCTAAAAACACCTTTGGTCACCATCAGCTAAAAACAACACTTGAGGCCCTTTTCACACAACACGTCCTAGTTTCAACTAGAGCACGTGGAAAGCAACAAGCAAGTTGTTTAGATCTAGTCTTCACGAAGCATCCCGACACTAAAGACGAGGTTTGCTGCCTACTTCCACTAGGTCGAAGTGATCATGCCGTACTTTTATGGGATTATGGTCTTTACTCGTTACCCCCTACAGTAGACGAACCAAGGTCGAATATATGGTGAGGTGACTTCTCACAAATGAGAGTAGAGGAATCACAAATAGACTGGGGTCTTTTTTTCTCTGGGGATGTCACTGAGGACTGGAATACATTTAAGGAGTGGTTGTTGCAGCTAATGATCAGTCATTGTCCACTTTCAGTGCCCAAGGTATCTAGCCGACCTCCATGGCTGAACAGAGCTATCAAAAGAGAGATCAATAAAAAAAGAAAGCTTTGGAAGAAGTTTTGCAACACAAGCTGCAACGAAGATTTTGAACAGTACAAAATCCAGCGGAACAAGGAAGAAAATGGTTTTCAAAGCACGACGGGACTTTGAGAGCGATCTACTGCGTCGAGCTGTCAATAATCCAAAGTTGCTATACAGTTATTTACGGAAAAGCACACGTAACAGGAACCCGATTCCTGTTATGCAAACTGATGATGGTCACGAAATCTCCGACTGTAAAACGAAGCAGAACATTTTGCTGAGTTCTTTCAGTCTGTCTTCACCATAGAACCTCCCTTCGTCGCAACTGTTGACGAGGTCGTGGAAGAACCAAATATTGGGGATATTTTGTTTGAAGGAGAGGCGATTTTTCAAGAACTAAAAAGCTTGAAGGAATGTAAATCTCCGGGTCCTGATGAAATTCCTGCCAAATTGCTCAACGAACTTGCTAGAGAGCTAGCTAAACCCCTTTCACTAGTGTGCCAGAAATCGTTTGATACTGGAATACTTCCTC
>JAYGXS010000001.1:27162809-27205254 GCA_036362985.1 Ligula intestinalis
GGTCCGAATTGGACGTCAAAGAACTGGTTAGCAAAGTGTCCTATTTTGTTCAGAAATATATGCGTCATGTCATTTGATAATAACTGTTTGGTCTTTCTTCTAAATTCGGCTAAACTGTGGCTTTTGCGAATATCGTTGGGTAGGGCACTCCATATGATCGCATATCTTATGGTGTAGAAATTTGATCGCTGGGCCGTCCTAGCTTTAGCGTTATGAATTGTATGTTGGTTGTTTCTAGTGGGACGGGAACCGTTTTGATTTGTTAACATATTATTGCTAAGGATGTTCTGATTATGTGTCACTTTAAATAGGAAAGTTAAACCATTTTGGAGTCGCCTTTGCCAGAGGGGTTTAAGGCCATATCTATTGTACATTATTGAATAGGAGTCTCGGGCGTCATCGCGTTTACACAGAACTCTGGTAAACCTTCGCTGGATTTTTTCTAGTTTCTGTCTGTCATCTGATGACATGGTACCGAAAAATATTGAGCAGTAATCTAAAATAGGTAAAACGTACATTTTGTAAAGTTTAGTTTTAAGTGAAGCCACATAGTCGATTGGCTTTTGGTGCGATTTGTTTAACATGTGGGGATAAGTCAAGAGTATTAGAATAGCTAAGACATTTGTTTTTTCGAACAACTTGTAGCCAGCAGCTCTCCTCCACCGCTGTGAATTGTGGATAGTCCAACGGGAGAAATGCAAGTGGCTGCTTAATATAGATGCAGCTTCCTCCGCCACGGCCTTTGTTTCGATCGTTCCGAACGCATGAGTAACCTAGAACGGAGAGTTCTGAGTCAGCTACAGAGGCCGATGCCCATGTCTCAGTTACCATAACAATGTCTGGGTGGTTGACGAAAACCAGAGTCTGGAGCAGAGGCATTTTATTAGTCAGTGATCTGGCATTTAAAACGACCAATTTAAGAGGGCATGTCTGAGGTTTCGGTGGCGGGACAGCTAGGCCGTCACTGTTACCGGCTTCGACCAGAGCGATGTCCTTTTGACCTGAACTATTTTTCCCTCTCTTATTTTGAGATTTGTCTCGCCATTGGATCTCCGTTTTTCTAGCTCTATTATTAGCTGTCTCATCTTTCTCCGCTCTTTCAACTCGTAATCCGGCTGAAAAAAAACTTGCGAATGCAGACTCCGTAACATTGGTTTGCGCTCTAGCAAGAGTTTCGCCTGTGCTTCAGTTTCTAAAATAACTTTTAGAGGTCGTGGCCGAGAGATTGATTCTAGAGCTGTTGGAGCCTTCCCTATTCGAAATGCCTTAAGAATGCGGAAAGACTCGCCTGGTTTTAGCAACGGTTTGGCGTACACACGCATAAGACCCACGTCATGGTCAATTCGTTCTTGTGCAATTGATGACTCTGACTCTGGGGCCCCCTTTACAACTATTTTCTGCTTGCGACTCAATGGGGCATATGTTGCAAGCTCACGTGCTTCAGCCGAGGAAGCAATTGTAGCCGGTACACGCGGTTCTGATGTACTGGCTATTGGGTAAGCTGAATGCAAACCCGTGAACCGTTTGGCTTTCTTAGGCTTATGCCTCTTTTGAGTTATGATCTTGTCAAACTCTTGGTCATCGCTTTCTTGTGCAGAGTCGAGCAACGATGTGGTGCTAGCATGCAAATTCCGATAATCGCTAGTGTCGCTTAAGCCGAGTGACGATTGTATAGCCCGTGGGCTTGACACATGGTCCGATATGCAGGTTTCAGGCGTGTCGACAGACATGTCCAAATCCAAGTCAATATCAGCGTCAACTCGTTCTTGTGCAATTGTTGACGCTATCTCTGGAGCCACCTTTACAACTATATTCTGCTTGTGACTCACTGGTGCATCTGTTGCGAGTTCACGAGTTCCGACCAAGCGGCCACCTGTATCCGGAACTAAAGGTTTGATGGGTCCTGATGTGCCGGTTTTTGGGTTAGCTGACTGCGCATTCCTAGCCCATTTAGACTTTCGAGCCTTTGTAGCCCTATGCTTTTTTGGCTTAATGATCTTATCGACCTCTGTATCATCGCTTTCTAGTGCAGCATCAAGCAACGATGTGACGCTAGGACGCAAATGCAGATCATTGTTAGTGCTGCCTGAGCAGAGTAAC
Organism: Ligula intestinalis; assembly: GCA_036362985.1. Classification (NCBI taxonomy): domain Eukaryota; kingdom Metazoa; phylum Platyhelminthes; class Cestoda; order Diphyllobothriidea; family Diphyllobothriidae; genus Ligula; species Ligula intestinalis. Next base: position 27,164,910 of record JAYGXS010000001.1, read on the forward strand.
GATGGAGTAGACTGCGGATTTATTTTAGTTTCTTTGCGATCGAGTGAGACGCCCGCTGGTTTACTTGGTTCGGCAAATCTCCCGACGGTGTGTAGAGTATTGCACATATTTGAAGCATACTCAGTCCACAATACGGCTAATTGCTTAGAAGCACTTTCAAATATGTATAAACAATATGCAGGATTTTCAGGAACGAGTCAGCCGTTTGTAGATATTCGAGGTCCAGAATAACTGCTAATCTTCAAGAAGGCTAGAGATAGTTGTAACTTGGTAATTTCAGGCTGTTTTTGCCTGTTTGTTCGTAGGTTGCGACTTCAGTTCAATGACTTGAGAAACAAATTACACTTTGATTCCGTCTTCTGACGAATTTAGACACAATAAAAATTCCTCGATGATGAGATTGTTCAATAGTATCCAATGCTTAATATCTGGAGTCCGCGAGAGTGTCCAGAAATGTGAAATTCGGAAAAGACTAAATCCCTTTGGAGTCTGAAAAAGTCAAACCAATTTCGAAGGGCGCGCCAAGCATATGCATAAGGTTCAAGTATTTTTTAAAGAAAATTTTGTATGCCATGTTGGCAAAGAATATACTCTTGCAATCATTTAGAATGCTTGCTGTCACACTGATCGGTGTTGTAATAGGACATGACAGCATTCGATTTTGTGGCATTGATGAGTCCTACACGGCATCTGATTAAATGTGGTGTCTTAGGAAAATTTTTAAAAAATTGCCGAACCATCCATTTTTAGTCACAGTGATTTCAAATAAAACACAGTAAATCAGTAAACTTCTTTCCTCAGTTGTCATCGCGACGTATTTTTATTTCTTCTTATGGTACGTACAGTTAAGTACCAGCAATTCTTTTCAGTAAACGCCATATCAACCTGGAATAAGCTGCCCAAAAGTATTAAAACCCAGCAAAGCTACCCTATGTTTAAGAGCGCTTAAACTAGTTTTCTACATTCAGGACAACTTTCACGAATTTCGGGTGCTGATTCGGTGTAATCGCTCTTTCACGCTGATGGCCTTCGTTGACTTTGAACCCCGCCAGGCTTCATGCTAAAAATAATGCTGCTGAAGCAGCAGCCCGCAGTCTGCTAACCCTTCAGCCGATAACACGCAACTTTTGCCTACATCCATTGGAGGAAGACTGAGAACACTGTGTTCTTGTGCCAACCCTCTTCGTGTCCAACTAATGTTCTCAAACGATGTGCAACATTTCTCCTGCTTATGTGTCAACTCAGCTTTCAACTGTATCCCTATCTCACCCAGTATTGACAAAACACAAATCCTGAAACAAAACCAATACTTGCTGCAACATAGGTACTTTGTTCTAGGTTTTTTCCCGTCTTCGAGTTGTTGGAAGGCGCCCAAAAGGTTTATTACCGACTCTTTTAAATTGCCTGTAAACTGGCATAATAAACATATTATTATTAATTAAAAGAAGGCTCGAATGTACTGTACTTGTATGCCATATATTTGGTAGAAAACAAAGATTTACCTGATGTATATAATAATAATAATAATCAAAAGGTTTATTTGTAAAGCACATCTTTGGCGCCGTCAAAAACCCCGGAAGGCAGGAAAAAACCTAATCCAAACCACTTCTTTCGCAGTGACTATGGTATTTGTTTTGGTCATTTGCTAGGTCAATAGTGTGCGTAATAAGGAGTCTGTTTTAAGTAAAAAAAACCTGATTTCTAGGGAAAAAAATCTAAAAAACATGAAAAAATAGCTTTACATTGTATGTATTACGGTTATAGAGTAAGAATACTTGGGTTCTGGAAAAACTGTTTTGTCTTTTAACTGAGGTATACTTAGCCGCGGTCAGTTTAAAGGTGAAAAAATCAGCTGAGGACATCGCATCTTCCGTATGCATGGGTCTGCTCGATACTGTAGCGAACCCAGACGACCGATGGGCGATTTCGTGCGACTATAACCCGAAACAGAACAACGAATGCGATTAGCAGATGAAAACGACCGAACCGAACCCAAAGTAGAACAAGACTGTTTAAACAAAGACTGCTACTCTGAAACTTTACTACTATTTGAAGGACTAATTTATTAGTCCTGGCTACAACAATCGGAACAATCAGGAGAATCGTCCTTTGGCGGGGCTGATTGACTGTCCTGGTCCTGGTCCTGGTCCTGGGATGACTTCTGGGAGACGTGTGGAGGTGTCCGCCGGGAGTGATCGTTAACCTTCCATAGGGCCGTCTATATATAGGAAATGACAGCAAGGTTAAGTCCATATTATAGGGGTTAACCGAATGGGAACGCTTAATTTATACAATAGCCAATAGCATAAGCTCGCCGACATAAAATAGCCGGTCAGTTAGCCAATAGGATTATGTCCGCTTGAGATAACCAAGTCGTGACACGGTTCGCCGCCATCTTTAATATAGTGCAAAATGAACAAAAATTGAGGCCATCTTAAAGGTATTTGCTACACTGCATCCTCCCCGAAAAAGGCATCGCTGTCCTCAGCGTGCACTTCATCCTCCGAATGGTCTGAACTACTTTCTACGGGTACGAACGTCTCCTCTATATCTTCGGGTGGTACCTCGTTGCGTGGGGGTTCGAAGTTACGATCTGGTTCTGCGGGGCGGCCGCCCAGTTTGAGACGGTTGAAGTGTACCGTAAACTCGGGGCTGAAAGGCCGTTCGTGTCCCTGGATAACGCACGTAGTGTCCGAAATAACTCGGGTAACGGTATATGGGCCGCACCAATCAACTACAAACTTAGACGGCATTCCCTGGGCCACGGAATAATTCCGAAGCCAAACGACATCACCTACTTCGTAAGGACTTCCATGGGCCAAACGGTCGTAGTGATCCTTTTGACGCCTCTGGGACCCCTGAAGATGTATTCGCGCTTCTTCTGAGGCTATACGCATCTTATTGGTTAGACTCGTAAGGTAAACGCCGACGGGAACTTCGTTACTATCGCGAGGTACCTGAAGGTCCTCGATAATTCGCATTTCTCGGCCGCATGTAAGAGCAAAGGGGGTTTGATGAGTCGATGCATGTACCGTGGAGCGATAGGCTAGCATACAGGCCGGTAAGGCATCGTCCCACGTTCGGGGAGCCTGTCTATCAACGAACGCTTTGAGCAAACCGATGAGGGTTCTATTCGTCCGTTCTACCTGTCCATTACCTTGCGGATGGTACGCAGTCGTGCGAGTTTTATTTATTCGCAGGTACTTACATAAGTCGCGTATGGTTGTGTTTTCGAACGAACTTCCCCTGTCAGAGTGAAGCTGATCGGGGGCGCCCCATCTACAAATCCAACCATTAAAAATGGCCTGGGAGACTGTGTCGGCAAAGACATCGGGCAAGGCTACTACTTCAGCCATTTTGGTGAAGAAATCAACCATCACTAAAATGTACCGATTATGCCTGATCGACTCGGCTATGGGTCCGATTATGTCGACACCAACGCGCTCGTTGGGATACCCGGTCAATATTGGCTGAAGGGGGGCCCTGTTCAGCTGTCGCGGTGGCTTAAGTTGATTACATAGGGTGCAGGACCGAATGTAATTCCACACAGAACGCTTTAAGTTGGGCCAGTAATATCTACGCCTGAGTGCCCACTCGGTCTTATATATTCCTACGTGTCCTAACTCGGTATGTATCCTCTCTATTACTTCGTCTACCATGGATAGAGGTAGCAAGATACGTCGTGGATACTGATCACTATCTCTATAATACAGGACGCCGTTATCCAAAAATAACTTATCCCAAACTGTGTGTAGGCAGCGCGTTTCGTAGCTCTGACCCCTTAACTCGTCCGTGCTCAACGATCGGGTTTCACTAATTTTTCTATGGTATATCGGCCCAATGTGCGGGTCTTCACGTTGTGCCTGCGCCCACATATAACTTTGGTCATCGTGAAGCGATATCGCACTTATGTTGATGTCCGTACACGATGGACAATCGCCGTGCGGTCTATAGGGTTTCCTCGATAGGGCGTCCGCATTGTTGTGCAGACGACCCGGTCGGTATAAACATTCGTATTCGTAGCCTGCTAGTTGCTCTTGCCATCGTGCGACTTGCCCTTCGGGGTTCTTGAAATTACGAAGCCATGTTAGCGAGCTATGATCCGTTCTAACTATGAACTTCCGGTACTGTAAGAATGGTCGACATTCTTGAACGAAAAAGACGAGGGCAAGCATATCTTTCTTAGTCACACAGTACCGCCTCTCAGCTCTGCTTAGGGATCGACTTAGGTACTGGATAACACACTCTGTTTTATCAGCTTGTCTTTGTAATAAAACAGCGCCAATCGCGAATTCACTTGCATCTGTGTTAAGTATGAATTCTCCCGCCTGTTGACTAACATCGGGGAACGCGAGGATTGGACTGGAACACAAGTTGTCTTTTAAAGTGTTGAAGCTCGCTGCACATTCGGGTGTCCACTTAAAGCGAACTCCCTTTTGTGTGAGCTTATTTAACGGTGCAGCTATATGTGCATAGTCCTTAACAAACTTCCTATAGTAGGAAGCGAGACCCGTGAAACTTCTGACCTCAGTCACATTGGTGGGTGTCGGCCACTTGCGGACTTCCGCAACCTTATCTATATTAGTTTCGACGCCCGAGGCTGACACGACATGTCCTAAGAACTTAACCTTATCTCGTAGGAGTACGCACTTCGCCGGCTTAAGGGTGAGACCTGCCTGCTTCAACCCGTCGAATACCCTACGCAAATTATGCAAATGATCGTCGAAGTCCTTCCCAAGAATAATGATATCGTCGAGATACACTAAACAGGTATTCGGTATAAATTGTGCTAGAACCTGGTTCATGAGCCGTTGGAAAGTACTAGGCGCATTAGCTAGACCAAAAGGCATAGTCTCGAACTCGTATAATCCAGAGGGGACTGAGAAAGCAGTTTTCTCACGGTCGGACGGCCGGACTTCTACTTGCCAATACCCAGCAGCCAAATCTAACGTCGAGAACACCCGATTACCCGAAAGGGCATCTAACGTTTCATCAATGCGAGGTAGCGGAAAGGAATCTTTAGTTGTGACCTCGTTTAACTTACGATAATCTACGCATAATCTTAATGTCCCGTCCTTCTTCATGACTAGAACGACCGGAGACGACCAGGGAGAGCTAGATGGCTTAATTATCTTTCGATCAAGCATGTCATCTATCATCGCCTTTAACTGTGTCTGGTAAAACACAGGTAGTCGTCGAGGCGGAATCTTAATAGGTCGGGCTGTTCCCGTATGTATTTCGTGATGAGCTGCATTGGTTCGGCCGTACGAACGACCGTCCCAATCAAAAATATCCTTTAACTCATGAATTAGATTAACTAGCTTCGTCGAGCTAACTGAATCGAGTGAGGATGGGACTAACCCCTTAACACATTCGTCTAACTGGAACGTGTTAACCTCGACCAGCATACGTGGCGCCTCGATTTTAAAGGGAATTTGAATTCCACAAAAACGTATACAATTAAGATTAAAATCTACTAAACATTCAAAAGCATGTAAAAAGTCTGCTCCTAATATACATTTCCAAATGATATCTGGGCAGATAATAAAGGTATGGGTAAACGTTATGTTATCAAACAAAAGCTCTAGTTCTACTTTGCCATTGTGTCGCAGGGTGTTGCCATTAGCCGTTTTCAGACTAATTTTGGACTTGCTGCAATATCTAACCTTCGCTTGAAGTTTAAGAAATGTTTCTAGCCTAATAAGGGAGCATCCAGCCCCAGAATCAACTAAGCATGGCAACTTAGAGTTTCCTATAGTAGTATCAATAACTGGGAAAGACTTAGTGGAACCTATGTTCGTAATACACATATCATTTATCAAAAGGCACTTACCGGATTGTTCATCCTCACCTGGGGTGATCACATGAACACCGGGACTATATGGAGGGCGGTTCTGTCGCGCCCGTTGCTGTTTCCAATTACCTCGTTGAGAAGGCGGTGGCGGGCCTCGCCAAGTCGGTTGTGGAGGTCCAGTCCATCCAGCAACATTCTGTTGTGGTCCATGCCAAGGTTGGGAAGGACCCTGCCACGGTTGAGGGAAGCCGTAGGACGGATAGGTTGGCGGCGGAGGATTCATCTGCCACTGAGCCGTCTGCGTGCCAACTTCGCGAGATCGGCACTGGCTCGTGGCGTAGACACCAACTGTCGTTGGAGGCCGAGGACCGAATATGTCGCGAGTCATCGGTGGGACAGCGTCACGTTGGGGTACGGCAAGGAAGGCCGCTTCCTCCTGCTGGGCGTACTCTAGGACCTTCTTGATTGTGGTTGGTGTGTTACGAACAAACTCACGCCTAACCTCGTCACTAGCTATACCTTCTAGAAAGATGTCTAGAATCTTTGTTTCCAGATCAGTGAAACTGGAGTCTGGGTAGGCTTTGTAGGCTAGCAAGCGAAGATGGCGTTGGTATTCACCAACTGACTCACCTGCCATCTGTCTCCGATTTCTTAGAGTGTGCCGACTGTTCCATGGCGTCACTGGTACGCCATATTCTCTTCTAAGCCGCTCAAAGATGGTAACTGGGGTTAGAGCGGCTGTTATGTTGCAGGCCCTTGCTACGACCAGCACTTTGTCATCGACGCAGTCGAGGATGGCAGCGGATCGGCTCCCTTCATCAATCGTCTCGATGAAGGTCTTCATCCGGCTCTCCCACAGATCGTAGTCGTCTGAGGGGGCGAACCTATTTGGCCGCGTAGTCCGTGATGCAGGAGAATTCATCTTCTCCATGGCCGCTACAAGACGAGCTAGTAGATCGTCTGCGCTCATATCGCACCGTATGCCACCAATTTGTAGCGAACCGAGACGACCGATGGGCGATTTCGTGCGACTATAACCCGAAACAGAACAACGAATGCGATTAGCAGATGAAAACGACCGAACCGAACCCAAAGAAGAACAAGACTGTTTAAACAAAGACTGCTACTCTTAAACTTTACTACTATTTGAAGGACTAATTTATTAGTCCTGGCTACAACAATCGGAACAATCAGGAGAATCGTCCTTTGGCGGGGCTGATTGACTGTCCTGGTCCTGGTCCTGGTCCTGGGATGACTTCTGGGAGACGTGTGGAGGTGTCCGCCGGGAGTGATCGTTAACGTTCCATAGGGCCGTCTATATACAGGAAATGACAGCAAGGTTAAGTCCATATTATAGGGGTTAACCGAATGGGAACGCTTAATTTATACAATAGCCAATAGCATAAGCTCGCCGACATAAAATAGCCGGTCAGTTAGCCTTACCATCTACAGTTTCTTCGTTAAACAATATCTCTTTTAATACTAGTGCCGTCATTTCTGTTGGTTGGGGGATTGGTTCTTCCTCGACTGAATAGTTGGTTGAGAAATACTCGTTAAAAAGATTTGCTATTTGGTTGTCATTTGTTATTACTATTCCTTGGTCATCAAGCATGATTTGGGGGCTTTGTTTTTGAGGATTATTTATTTGTTTCCTGAAGATTTGGGCTGTCCCTTCTGGGGACTCGATTGCCCGATGTTCTGCTGCTTTTGTCTTATTTGTTTCAATGTTCTGGGCTAACTCGTGAATCTCTGTAATGCGTCTGAGCGTAGATAGATAACTAATACATGGGTCGTGGAGTTGTTTTTTAAAGTTTTTTTAGCCGTTTGGAAAGGAAGTTTGGGATAAGTGATTTCTTACATGGGGATCTCTCGTCAATTAGGGTATCCCGAATTAAATTAAGGGTGGCATATAATATGTTTACAGCTTCTAGAGGGGATGCTGTTAGGAGGAACGAGCTCCAATCCAATGACCTCATATAGTTATTCATAGATTCAATGTCAAGATTTTTGGGGTTTATAGAAGTGTAACTAGGATCAGGTCTTATTTTAATGTTAAGAGGGAGCACTGCTATTATTGTCTTATGATCACTATCAAAGGTTAAGCTGTCGTAGTGCGTATATAAGAACCAGATATCATTGGTGAGAATAAAATCGAGTATATTGTTTCCCCTGGTTGGTTTGCTTATTATTTGCGTCCAGTTATAAAACACAATTGATGATAATAATTCATCATGTCTGGATGGGGCTGATAGTTCTGTCCAGTTTATTTCTGGACGGTTTAAGTCTCCTGCAATTATCTTATATTCGGTTTGGATATTTGATAGAATATCTAGTAGATTTGTAAGGCCCGTGTCATCATAACTATATTCCGGAGGGGTGTACAAACATCCAATTAGAATGCTTGTAAGGGTCTTGGATGTTATTATAGCGAAGCACGCTTCGCCATTGAACTTCTCCTGAAGAACCTCAAAGCCACTCTGTTCTATGGTAGATCTAATGTAGATCATACAACCTCCTCCTCGTTTATTAGCACCATCCTGTCTATAGAAGGTGTAGTTTGCTATAAAAAGCGAAGCATTGGAGGTTGATTCGTTTACCCATGTTTCTGTTTAAAAGACTATATCGGGATTGTGTGTGTCAATAAAAGTCCTAAGTCGTGGAACTTTGTTTACTATCGATCTGGCATTAATAAGAGCAACACTTATGGTGTCGGATACAAAAGCTGGAATCTGTTGTGAAAAAATGGATTCCTATTACTTGTTTGATTGTGTTGAGGGCTCATGTGCGGAAATTGTGTGATTGGTGGATAATATGGTGGTTTTGGACTATTTGTGGTGAATTGTGCATGATTGGGAAAAATTGGTGATGAGAGTGATGGAATTCAATGGCATTGTGTAACTATCGGAGTGGTGTTGTGCGAGGTGGGATTTGAGTGTGTGTGTTATATTGAAAGGGTTGGGTGTGCGGTGGTCATCTTGTGTATGAGCTAGGATACATGGGTTGAGAGAAGGGGTTAGGTGTCATTTGAGGGTGTGCATTTAAATACGGATATTTGTTTTGATATGCAATTCTGTTTGGGAATGCTGGTCTATTTTGGGTTGTTCGGGGGAAAACATCTAACACTGCTTTACCACTTTGGTTCGTTGAGTTAGGACTGGTATTGCTATCTATGGACATGTTTAGACTTGTGTTGCTATTTATCAGTGTATCTTGATTAGATCCAGGATAGGTGTCGTTCATGTCTAATGGGGTTATACTATTTCGGGGTCTTTTTGTTTGAACCTTATTCTTTCGCTTAATTATTTCGGCAGGTTTATTATTTGCTTTCTGGTTGTCATTATTATAATTAGAAGAAGTCGCTCTCAAGTCACCTAAGCTGATGCTACGTTGATAGTTTTCGTTTTCCTTCCCAGAGGAGGAGGAACTCGTTAATTGTTCCTCTGAAGTAACATTTTGTGGGGTGTTTCCGTCCTCTACGACTATATGTGGCTGACTTTGTTTACGCCCTTTGTCTTTGTGAAAAACTTGTCTGCGCTGCATCGGGGTCAAGTCAGGGCCTATATATGCTTTAAAACTCCGGGAACTCCTATTTATTTCAGAGTTTTGTAGTAGCATTTGAGCTTCGGCGTGGGTAGAACATGTAAGCAAAATTGTTTTTTTTACTTCGCGAATTTAGTCTTTTGATAGACACTATGCCTATACTTATCCCACATTGTTGAAAAACGTTTTGTATTGCTACCATTGGATTACTCGTTTGAGGAAAGTTGCAGAAGATTATATTACAGCTACGTTTTTATTCTATCTGAAACTTCTGATGATACTAAATGCACCGCAGACTCAATCTGAGGTAAATTCGTGAGGTTGCTTTCAAATGAATTGGAGTCCAGAAGTGAATTAAGAATCTTAAATACAGGTTCATACTTTTCAATAAAGTTTGTTAAATTTTAGAGGGCTGACAGATCGATTTGATCCAGAACAACTTTCGCGTCAGTCATTGTTTCTAATAAAATGTTTAAGTAAAGGATGTTTGAATGCTAAATATATGTCTAAGTAATGTGTTTTTGACAAATAAGCTATAAACTACTAGAAGTACAAAACAAATGATTTGTACAGCGTTCAATGAAACAAGGACAATATCTGACCAAATCAACGAAGGAGTTTGGTAGCAGATTTTGGCTTAGATAGTCAACTGTCACTTACTGATAATTTATTTAAGAAAACCAAAGACTTTGAGTCGTTTCTTCTCTTATATAAATCAATTTATATAAAGCTTTCACTTATCTTCGAATTTGAACCAACCGCGTACTGAGGTGGCTTTGAACGACATGCATGATCTGACAGCATCTATATGTAAATCGGCTTTTCAAAGGCTCTGCCTATTTCCCTTTTACATACTAAATGTTGCTGCATTAAATTGTATATTTAAGGCCCAAGGATCCCCAACGTGGTTATCCCTGAAGGTCTGGTTTAAAATTCAATGCAACATTAACTAGGCGCTCGCGTTGTCCTCCCTTTTTTTAGCTAGTACGCTGGCGTCGGGTTGTTGAGAGCTATGAATGACTGTAGCATGAATCCGACAATAAAACAGGACACTGGCTTCGTATATTCGTGCAGGCAGCCAAAAGGTTTTACACATATAGCCCATCGCAGTGGTCATCCCAGCCAATTTATCGTTTGCTTGCAAAATCCAGGGGCCAGGCAGCAAACAAGGAAAATCAATCGGGCGTCGGCCACAACTTCACATCGCTGTACGATAATGGCAGTTTATGCTTTGACAAAAGAGAACCGGCCCTGCTCTCCGAAACGTCAGCGAACAAATAAACACATTCCGGTGAACAGCAACATGACCTCTGATTGTTATCTCGGAATTCTTAAATTTGCAGACTTAAAAATCATTGCTTTATCAGTGACAGCCATTGGCCACACTGTGTTGTTAAACAATTGCAAGGAAAGAAGACAGCAGTTATTATTTGGCTCAAATTTGCACAATCAAAATTAAAACAGTAGGCAGTTCATTAATGTCTTGTGTATTCATCCTTGCCTGTGAATAGTCAATTACTTTTTTTATTGCTTGCCAGAGTTAAAGGTCACACAATAGTAGCCATAGGCCACTACATTAGCATGTATGGCGTCGAAGTCTGCCTTATAGTTGAATTTGAAGGGTGGAATTGGTTTCTGGAACGGGAACAGTCCTGCGTCGATTGATTCAATCAGGAACAACCTCCACAGCTCGGGCTCTACGACCTTGTAGTCCGTAAATTTTATGTTTTTGTCCTTCAGACGTTGGTCAATTTGCCTCCAAGGTCCTAAGGGAGAGAAGATTGTTTATCTGACTTGCACAAAACCTTTTCTAACAAAAGCAAATTCAAGATAAAGCATGGAGTTCCTATAAAGTTTGAAGATAAAGTAGAGTTCGTCTCTGCTAACTGCAATATAAATTTATTCCGATCCCAGTAGGGACGAGGTAAGATATCCCCTGGTCATGCGTCTTTTACCCGCCTGTACATTTTTCATTTTAATGGGTGGGAGCCGCATAGGACTACTGCTGGGGGTTACGTCGACCAGCTGTGTCCAATTATGACTAGATGCTCTAGAGTTGACCTTAAATATACTCTTTATTTGGTGACTAGGACTTCCTTTAAGGGCTTACCAGATTTAACTGCATTTTGCACACCTTAAATTAAATTTGGGCGCCTAGCGTATTATCGGAGAAGCCAAACGCGCTTTGTCTTATTGACTTACACGATTAAATACAGTTCTAAGAGCCACCTAGAACGTTATGACAGAGATCTATTTACAGAGGATTTTTTCAATCTCAGCAAAATTAATGTATAATACAATAACAAATCTGGTCAGTAGTATCAACAAGGGGATTATAAAAGCCATTTCTGGTTTATGCTGCTGTTGCAGGCCAACCAGACACAGTCTGAATACAGGTTCGTCGAGTCATGGGCAAGTGACTGTGAGCTTGACCTAGTGATAGTACCCAAACCCCCTCAGGAACACTGTCACGTCGATCGATATGTTGTATGGATTGATGGGCTGTGGTACCACCTGGCTCAAACGCACGCTCACATTGCACACATGCAGACAAACTGACAGTAATTAAGTGTCGGCTTGGCCAAACTTTTACTCCCATCGGCCCTCGAGTCCATCGTTGATGGTGGTGGTGGTGGGGGTGGTGCACGTTTGCAAGGTACATGCGAACTTTCGTCGGATCAATAGGCACCTTCTACAGCTGTAGAAGATCCGACACGCAGCATCAATTCGGGAGATAACCTCATCCTTACTCTGTCCATTCAGCAAGAACCTTGCCCAGACGTGCTTGAAACTGTCTACTTCTCCGACTTGATAGCCATCAATTTTGAGAGGTGCTTTCTCACGCGCAGAACTGCAACTTGCAAAATTTTTACTTTTCCCATCGTTTTTAGACAAACCAACTGATTTAGTGACCTCATTTATTCGTGAAATCATAGACTGCAGATAACCAAAGCTTTAAGCTAGTGAGGCGATAGCGTCGGCGTAGGTGACATCAGTCAGCTTGAGTCCGGCTTCAAACTCAACAGTGTTCCCTTAATGTAGGGTCTTTCCGAACATCCAATCAACGGGGTGGTTGAACAGTATGGATGACAGCTTGTCATAGTTTGAGAAGGAGTTTCAAAAACGCAGATCTTATTGCACATTTCCAGTCATGACTGTAATTCAGCTGGGTAGAATAGTTTAGAAATAGTGTCAGCATCTTGCATAATTTGGAAGCTCTATCTCTCTTCCCATTGTCCCTGGAACTATCCATCATGATGTAGTTTTTGTTATCTGACAATGTCCTAGTTTTTCATTGATGAAATGCCAGGCTTATGATTGCCCCTGCACTCTGCCCGAAATTGTACGCCCGGAGAATGGGAAACCTTAACTGACAGACTCATCTAGAACAGCATTCACAAGTAATCACTGCGTCAGACAAACCTCTCCCTATTCACCAATCAGCTAATCATTGCCACAATTTGCAGAGGACACAACTAAGCACCGTCTATCTTCGTCTTTGCACGAAGCAAAGCATTAACTTTTGCATGTCGACAGGTGTCCATATTGCGCCTTTCACGGGACAACCAAACAATCCATGAGCTCTTCTATGTTTACTTTGAGAAAGCAACAGTCATTACTTACTTATTACATTGTGGTGTCCACGGAATTGCCAGTCGTATGCCAATGAATCTATCTATTTGATAGAAAAGATCTCGTTGTGACACATTTGATAAAATATGCAGAGAAAGATATTTATTATGTAGCGCGCCCTTTCAAAGTGGCATCAACTTAACTTATTTAAAGTTATCATGAATTTGCATTAAATGTGTCACCTTTAACAATTTAAGACACTGTGATTTACATTCCTAAATATATATTTATATGCACGGATTGAAGATGCATGACTCACAGGCAGTCTCTATTGGTAATCTATACAGCCAATACGACATGGAGTGTGGTTCACGACATTTGGACAAAACTGCCCAGTCTCTTTTGTTATGCAGCCATACTATTTACCCCAAATGTCAGCCGACAGATCAATAGCTGGGGATCGTAGCGGGCCCCAATGCTTTTTTCACCTTGTCGGCAGGCTTGGAAATCAGCAAGGGTGTATGATGGGTGCATACGCGACACTTCGGAGATGTTTTCCTTACCTCTGTGAACTTCCCTTGTGTGACCCTTCGGACATTGACAAAAACTGCGATAAGCTCCTCTCGACTGGCTTCAAACAGTCTCAGCAGTAGGCCATCCAGTCTCGCATTTACTTTACCTACCCCCACGAGCGACAGCTTTTCCCTTTAAAATCCCTCAAATGGCATTCAAATTTCTAGAATTTCAGAACAATGCCTAAGAAGTTTTTATTGCTGTCTGCTCTTGCCACTTTGTTCCATTTACTGGCATCGCCACTCTTTTGAAATCGTCTGCTGTACCAATGCATTCCACAGCTGCTCTGTACCAATAGGGACTTCCCTTAATACATCTGACCTGACCTGGCCTGACTTGAGTTTTTCATTTCGTCGGGGCCGCCTGAAAGTTACATTGTCCTTCTCATAATAAAGCCAGACTTTTAACGCATGTATTGCTGGCAATTATAAATAAAGGGAGCGAGATAATTAGCTTACATCGTTGAAAAACGTCAGCGCCTGAATTTCATAGTCCTGATCTATCAATACGAATGTGTAGTTCGGACGAACGTCATCGACATGCTTGTATTCCTGCGTGAAAAAGGTTGAATGAAAATATCGCTGAAAAGATAAGGATATGGATAGGGGTCAATTCAAACATGCCTCCAAACTACTTACCCATCTGTAAACTAAAGCCTTATTACTTAACCCTCACGTCAACCACAAAATTTATTCCAACGTCTGTATAATCATAAAGATCTCTTGCAAACAGTTAGAAATCCAAACAGGTCCATCCAAAATGCTAAAAATTGTAGACATTGGCATAAGATTTCTCAAGGATGCATAAAACGAAAGAAATGCCGTGAATGTAGTCATACTCACCAAAAGAATGCGATGTTCGTTAGAATAGGGGAAAAGAAGTCGGATAAACCTTATTATTAATAACTATCCCTTGTATAAAGATGCTGTATTAATTTGCATAGTCTATGCGGATCTCAGACTGTATTTTCTTTGTGTGCTTCAAATGCTAATTTTCATAAGACCCTTATCCTGTTATCAAAAAACCGCTTAACAGGCAACTAAACGCAGGCTCATTTGTTCTGAAGGTTATCTCAGTCACGCAAAGCTCCTTTGACGCTAAGAATGCGTTACTTACGCTATGCATTTTCAGGACGGGCCTTGACCTGACCGACCGTTTTTGCTGATATACTTCGGATTCTTTTGCTTTGTTTGGTCGTTAATATTATTCATGTATTATGCTTACTTTCACATACTTTGGTGGCAATACTTCGGCTGACGATTTAAAAAAGGATGTCGGCCATAAGATAAGCAAGCAACTTAATTCAGCTGTCTTCTTACGTCAGTCATCCAGCATTGGCTTCAGTAATTACGCGCACTTTTCACAGCAAATAAAGGATCATAAAAAATCGATTTGTTAATTACTGGCATATTGAAAAATGACTTTTAGATCTAGAGTTTTTGGTGGGCTTGCTGGCTTCTTTGTGCTACTCATATTTTATAAAATAAAGATTTCTAGAGCTCACCGTTGGCCTCATACCTCGGTGCCTTTCCCTTATCTTCTTGTGTTCCTGTAAGAAATATAAATAATGCATAGCTTAGTGGATAATTTTAGTATAGGTCGATTCTTATGATACTGCAACGAAACGTCACCGTCGTCAAGCTACACACGATGGCGGAGCTAATTTCTTGGCGCTGGACACTTACCATAAAATAGGGTGATTTAGCTATACGCACACTGATAAAAACACTTTTTACGATACAAATCAACTTCTGAAGATCGAAGAACCTTTTGTGATTGCGATTGACCTCTGAATACATTTGGAAAAAAACAAGCTGTATATTCATGATGCTTCTGTCAAGGTGATTCTTTGTGTGCAAATCTGCTTCAACTTCTGAATTCATGAGCTTTCCGATACTTCAGTGCATTGTATTGGTAATGCTCTGAATTGGCTTTTAAGGTTGCGTCTTCACCAAACGACCACACCGTCGGTCGGTAAGTCAACCTGGGAATCAAACAACAGGTCCTAAGACCGAAACCCCAAATGCAAGGGTAAAGAATGTCTAGATTCCTTGATCGGATATTGCGTACTTGTAGACCAAGCAACTACGTAGATAAATTAGGGACTAACTCCTGACGCAAATGGCCGAACACACACTGCAGCAGAAGCATTGAAGAAGAGTGGCGCTAATTTCCAGCTTGTGGTTCATTAAATGGAACCCGGACAAAACTTTAAGACTGAAGAGGCCAAACTTCTCGGAAGTGGTGTCAACTTCGTAAACCATGATCTACTCAACACAAAGCTTGACAGCCGGCAGTCAGTCAACGATTGAAGTTACGCCCTATGCTCCTTTCCTCCTTTGACATTTCGCTCGGACAGAGAAATAAGGCAAGTGTAAGTGCACGAATCACCAACTACTGCAGTAAAAGGAACCCTAAGGAGCGAGTCCTTGCCACACAACACCAAAAACAAAAAAACTGATGAAATCGTAGCAATTAATTACTCGGGTACGGACTGAGAAGCCATAATCGCATCTAATACGAGCTCCAGTGATGAACGCGGGTACTTCTAATTATCTAGGCATTTTGTTGCATGGCCAAGGCGTCCTCGTACACACCTCGTAGACCTGTAGTGGGCTTAAGCGCCACTGTAAGAACCCGTGATCGCTGACTCATCACGCCAAGGCTGCATTCACGCTGACTGCCGGCAACCTGTCTATCTCTCGCTCAATGTCTTGTGCAACATAATAACACGTCCAGTCTCGGCTGCGTCCACCTCGCGCGGTCCAACCAATCACCTTCAAGGCTGCATAAAACAAAGAACCCAAGGCTGTGGCTGCCACTAGACATCACTCAGGATTAATCCTCAAGCAGCGCGGACGCAGATAGCCTTGTTGGTCGCTGTGACGACGCAGCGCTCTCACACGGCCCTCACAGTCGAACGCCATGCCAGGCTGAGTGGCAACTTCCGTCTAACTCTTCTGTACACAATACATTGTTCCTAACAATTTGGCCTTCCCAAGACATCCCTCCCATCTCCTAAGGAACTGGGCCTGGAAGATCGCAGCTGTTAGAGTTAACCTTCTTGGCCTTAACATCACGTGATAGACCCTTATATACGGCTTCCTCTGATGATTTATTCGAGTGCAACGATGAAACATCAGGCCAATATATTTTTTATGTTCCATCAATCGCCTTTTCGTCGGAAAGGCTTCCTGGAACTCGTATATATTTTTTTTCTATCAAACCAGAAGGACTAGGTCATATGTTCTGCCGACCTGAAGGTGAAATATTATGTGGTTTCATCTCCCCCTTACCCAAACCCCAAGTGCTGACAGTAACAAAGTGACCAACTGCAGGCTTGGATAAAGTTGCAGGCAAAGCAACTACGTCGCAGAAACTGGCAGACTTCTCAGGACACGAATCGCTGAACACGCAGCAGCAGTGCGGCGAAATGACTGCAATTCTCAAGTTGTGACTCATTCTACGAGACCCAGCCACAAATTCATATTTCACGAGGTCGAACTTCTCGCAAGAGGCGAACATCGCGTGAACCGAGAATTACTTGAGTAATGGTTCACCGGCCCCAAATCCATCACAAGTGCAATGAGTTGCCCAATCCGTATTCAGTGCTGAGACTTAATTTGGCCAAAGCAAGTCACAACTTGGGGAAGGGACAGACCACCGGGTCATCTTATGCCAACACCGGAGGGCCAGAGGGCCGAGCAATCCTCAAGCCCGAGTCCGCCATGCGTGATGAAAGTTCAGCAGGTCAGAGCCCACATGCCGTTGAACAAACTATGAACACGCAAAAAAACTATTACCCTTAAATGTTGTTGTATATTTGCAGTAATAACTGTATCCTATAAATACTGCAAACTCCTATGCATACGGTACCCTATCTGCTACTGCTCTCTGATTATGTCTCTGATGACGCATCCGCGACGGATCTCGAAACGTCAGGTGAATCAAAGTATTGTCCCAGCGATCGAATCGTCTTCTTCTCACTTTTTTCCTGAGACCCCATATTCACATATATTGAGACTTTGATACGGTTAACAGAAACTATTCAAAAGTTTAAAGCTGGCTCAGCTAAGTCAACTCACAGCTCAATTTCGCTCATGTTCCCACCGACTGTCCTGATGCGCTAAATTTATAACGTGGGACTGGCTGAAGGACTTGTGGCCTAACAAGTAGAAGGTTCGCCGACCAAGTTAGAGGCAACGTAAGTTCAATGTTTCCTCAAACAATGACCTCGTGTCCTATACCCTCTGTAGCCCCTTTCACCTTTGGCGCCACGCAACGCATGAAGTCACGTGATTGCAGATGTTGGCCTGCATATAGGACAGCCAATCACCAGTGCCGTCAAATGCGCCAATGCTCAACCTTCCACGGTGGCTAGGAAGTACCCACACACGAAGGCCTGCCTCGCCCAATCCGGTCTGGCCAATCACCCATCTGAGTTTGGCTCATACATGCAGGCCCCGGGCCTGCAGCGCGTCGAGGCTTCGGACCACCACTGCCTTTCTGTTTACCGTAAACAACTCTTACTGATATTACCTCTTCTTCTCTTAAAAGGAACTGTGTGTGATCATTGCAGTGTTATGAGCACACCCATGCCCTTATCACCTTAAGATCTGCCACACACGCTTCCTAGTCCCCAGTACAAGTATCAAGTTTCTGCAAGGAGGGGTTGGGATCGAAATTTCGAGAGATACCACAAACGCACCCTTTGTGAGGAAATATTGCATACTGACTCACCGTCGTAAGGAAGAGTTAATTATTCCCCTTGCCTAGCAAGCATCATAACCACGACTCCCAGCGTCTCATGACCTATGTAAGTGTACCAGCTATATTTTAGTGAGGAGTGCGTTGATGAGCCGTGGTGCTGAACTCCTTGATCTTGACTTCACATGATCTAGGGCTTTTTGTCAAGACTAGGGTTAAAGTTCATGTTGGGTTAAATTTAGGGTTAAATTAGAGTTGTGACGAAGGTAATGTTTACGGTTAAAGTTAAGAGTAGGGCGGGCTGACTTCCATGCTGACGACTTGGTACTGTGGCGGACAGCCACAAGGCCTCTCCCCGATTTGTTCTTTGAAGCCCGCTGCCACAACGTCATGTGCCTTCGCAAGCGTCTGTTCTGTTTTGTGACCTAAAGACCACTTGACCGACTTCCATTCGCAGACATACGTGCGCACACACGCTTGCCTAAGTAGTCGCGGCGCCCTAAGGACCACTTCACACACCACCCTTTGGCCAACGCAGCAGGGGACTTCTGCAGGCAACGTTCCCTCGGGTAATTGCAACACACCAATGACGGAACACTTTAACTCGCTTCGCTGTCGTGTAAAAGCAGCTGTCCTCACCCCCACACAACACTCAGTGGACTCTCTCAGGCCTGGCTGGGCGCAGTCAGAACCGGCCCTGGCTTCGCAAGTGGCCAATGCCACCTGAGACAACAACTCAGGGTTCTGTACGCAATAAAACCCTCATTTTGGTGAGTCTTGCCTTTAACTTCCAACCTGACATTTGATCTGATTATTGCAGTGATCCGAGTATACATAATACTTAGACCCTACAGTACTATCCAACGCTCCTGGAATCTTACACAGGGCTACCTGTATTACCGAGGGATTCTACCTCTGTGCCCTTCCGCTATTTGTACGGTAGGGGGTTAGAGGGGAGTTTATTCGAGCTTAATTCTTTTTTGAATGTAGTTATGGATAGTTCGATTAAATCCTACGCCTACTTGCAAGAGAAAACTGTGTTGTCAGTTGTGATAAGCAATGGCAATCAAGGACAACTGAGAGAGGACGATTTAATGCGCAGAAAGGAAAAATGCACCCTATACTTTCACTACCAGTTAGATCGACACATGTACAGTCTTACAGTCTGTGAATTACAAACCCTATTCAGGCAACATATAAAGTATCATAAAAAACCTATGGTGAATGAAGGAAGTATTTACAGGAAGGTGCGACATCGTGAGTCTGCTGATTTGAACACCAGGCAACCGAGAGTAAACGGAATTCTAAGAGTGTGGCCACACGAATGTTCACCGAAGATTCAAACTGTGGAAGGAAGGCATCTACTGCCTGGTATCTTATTTCGATTGGTAAATAGTACTTGGATAAAGGCTTCAGAGCTGTCTCCAGATGACAGGCTTTAGTTTGGTTACGATAACTATGAACTTCACATTATGTTATTTTAGTGAAACTGTAACCGGTATCACGGCCGAAATCGCAAACTTCCCCGGCAGCAACTGATGAATTTTTCTAGCGTGTCAGAAAATCGAGTTATCAATGTCGGAACAAATTCATTTGCATTTCCTTGGCTTCCTTATTTCCTCCCATTACGTATACATGTAGTTTCTAAAGATGTGAACGGGATTTAAAATCGTTCTGCAGGCTTCGTCGTCAGGAAACTGTGGCGAAAACGCAAATATTACTGAGTATATAATTCGTGGAAACGTTGACCTGCCAGTCAACGCCTCGTGGTGCATACGATGAATCGCAATATACTAATAATTACAACCCTAACCCTCTCGTGGTGGACATAGACAAAATTGCCTACAAGAACGACAGTCACCGCCCGTTGAGGGCAATTTGCTACAGCACAGGCTGTTTGTGAACGCTGACGCGTCGACCTAAAAACTGTATCAGACTGTAAGCAATTAGTCTTATCCAGTCTTCGTTCGCCTGCATTAAGCAATTTCGCCATTGGATTTAAATTACGACAGAACTCAGTAGGACTTACGAGGAAAATTCCTCCTAACGTAATAGTGAGGTCCTTTTTCGACATGTTGACGAAGTCAAAACGGTCACCACAGTACCCCCATTCCAGAATCTCCAAATTCTGGCAGGCGGAACGGCACATAATCTTGTAGAGTCCATTATCAGAGCAGTAGTGCTTTTGCAAAAAATCCGGTATTTTTTTATTCACACAGAAGCCGCTGAGGAAGACTATAATGCATGCAAGCTGCAATAACTTCATGGCACGATTTTAAACGCTTGCTAATCGATTCCTTCTCCTCGGTCGAATGAGAAAGTCAACATGAATTTTCAGTGAGATCAAAAATTGTTAGTGATATAGTAAACGTTTGCTGCACAACGAAAATGAACACTGTCAAAATTCCTTATGCGCCTTATTTCTGTTACTTAATTTACGGCGAATATTGTTATCTGTATAAGTCTTGGTCCCGTTATCAAAAATAGCTGAAAACCCCAGCATGTTCGCTGGATTTTGTCAAACTGATTCGCGACATGCAAAATTCTTATGCAGCTGACTTTGTATTAATGTGATGTGCCTACTGTAATGGCCTAAAGTGCACACTGAAATGAACAAAAGTGAAATTAAATCGTTTCATTATGCTTTTCCGAGAAATTTTATAATAAATTGGGTTTCGCTATCAGTTGGAACCGCATCAAATCATAAATAATTTAATGTACGGTAACACGTTGAATTTTATTAGTAAAACTTCCCGAATATATCTGCCAATCCCTCTTCTGAAATAGAAAAACGCTAGGAAAACGTTTTGACTTCTAAGCTTTGATCGATATACCATTTGGATTCTTATTCCTGGAAAGGAGGTGTTTGCATTACAAATTCATTTGGAAAATAATCGCCATTTGGTAGGGGTGCGTAGTAGTATCTGACAAATGTAATATACGCCTACTTGCATGTAGTCAGTAGCTCAATGTGTACCTAGTTGCAATTTGCTTATCGCGCAAAGATGGCCTCCAGCAACGAAACCCTCCTGATGGCTGCTGCATCAAAATCTGAATACTTTGAGTTGTCAATAATTTTCTTTGTTTTGTTGCTTGGCGGAAGCGGCCCCAATCGGTCCCTTTTTTCAGTTTAGGAGACCTGTGCGCAACAAGCAATTTGAAAAAAATATGTAAGGTAAGTAGATCTAGCGACAAATAAATTGATAATAAATGTAAATTGGGCCACTAAGTGGATGTAAGTAGGCATGTATTTTATTTAGTGGACCACACTTTGCATCCCTACCGGCCATTTCATAACATTTTCCAATTGCGTAAGAAAATCAAGTCGGATTCCTAAAATTATACTTTTATAGTTCTACTTGGAGAACAACTTGTATTTTCTCTATATTCGGCTAGCTCTCCATGCCTCCATACAGGAATGCTCAACTGCTCGCAAAATCTAGAATCTAACTATACAGAACGTTGCATACATCTTAAACATCACTGATAAACATTGGGATAAAACAGTGCATTAATAACTCTACGAAACACTCGAAAAATCTCAAAACTGCAAAGTTGTTACGTAGCCAAACTTCCCTTCCCAGCTTTCAACTGTGAAACGTTTAGTTGACATTTCGAGAAAAGTGATTTTTAAAATGCGAAATAAAATGTATAAGTAGAAGTATGCAAGTCTTGAAAATAGTCATAATTGCTTGGTACCCAAAAATCAATTCTTTCCATCAACATCTACGTCTATCTACAAGCTCCGACGTCGCCATCAGCAGATTTACTAGGTAAAAACGAACAAGCCCCTGAACCTCCCGCTTTCCCTCCAGCAACGATCAAAGGTGCACAGAAACTCTCCAGCAGAAAGGTATCGGCATCTAGGGTGATCTCGTTCGAACTCTACAAGTAGGACCGCACTCGGTGGTTAAAAAGAAATCCGCATTGATATTCTAAGCGATGTGGGGAAAGAACAAGTTACCCACGGTTTTGAAGGACATATATACTGTTCAAAATGACAGGCGGGAGGGTACCAGCAAGTGTGCGATAAGTACAGAGGAATCTCGTTACTCAACGTCGTGGGGAGGATCTTTGCTTTTATCTGTCATAATCGTCTCAAGCGTCACCTAAAACACGGACTTCTTCCGGAAAGCCAGTGTTGCTTCCGGTGATACCTGGGAACCGCCGACAGCAGCTTTCTGACCCGCCAATTATGAGAGAAATGCAAACATATGCGGAGCCACCTCCACATTAGTTGTGTGGGTCTGAGGAAACCTTTGACGTGGTGAATAGCGATGGACGTTAGAAAATCATGCAAATATTTGGCTGTGTTGAGCGATTCACGCACATCTACGACGGGATGATAGTGGACGTCACAAAATGTTTGACCATGTCAGAAGAATTTGCAGTGACTAATGGAGTAAAACTAAACTACGTGCTAATTTCTATCCCATTTAGTTTCATTGCCTCTGTTGATTGACGCTTAGTGATGAGCTCCTGGGATCGGTACAGACTGTAGCACCAACTGTTCGTTTCTCAGTACCACACACACACGCAGACGTATTCATCGGCACTGTCAGCCACAGCGCGCGCGCCCCACTTCAGACAACTAACAGGCTCAGACAAAGATAGCAGCGCACTTTCTGTGATGGAAAAAAATCTGATGCACTTGAAGTTAACACGTTGCGTTTAAGACTGTAGCTTTGAGAATTGACAACTGACGAAATAACTCGGACCACGATATCAGCCCAATGTGTTTTGTGTTGTGTAGAGTGGAGTGGCTTACTGGCGGGCTGAAAGTCAGAATGCAAAAGCTCCTTCTTAATGTGAGCTTTATGGCATTCCTTCTAAGCTGGAATCCAAGTGGGGTGTGGCAGTATACCTAGGAGCGGCTCCGGATGCGCAAGTTAATTCTGCCTTCTCCAACCTCCGGTTTCCTTTGACCTGGTCATGACGTTGGACCCATGGAAGAAGGGGAGACGCTGCCGTAGATTCAACGCAAGCCTTCTACCACTTGAAAATAATAAACGTGTCAGTCACCGCGTTTGATTTCAGCTTGCTGAAGCACGTGGCTTACTTCATCGAAACTGACGGTCAATCAGCCAACAAAAGCACTTTGCCCAAAGCGCATCTCTCTGTGACACCCTGTTCACGACTCACTCCTCGTGAACGGCTCCTCTCTCAGAATTGCAGCAAAATAAGATGTACAATGAAGCATACTTTTATTGCCTCTCCGGGTGCGCCAATTGTGGGATGACCACCTGCACGAAGAAAATGATAATGCATCACCTGTTGCTCGATATTTAATATTACACTTCCTTTTCATATGCAGCCAACTCCAAACAATAAAAAAATTCGCCTTTTTATTCAGCACACTTGCACAGCATCAACAACCCATGACGAAATTGTGCGTCAGCTATCCATAATCAATGAAGCGTTTGGGAAACAGTACGCCTCGGTGTGGAACTGCCATGGCCTCCATCCCAACAAAAATTTTCAAGATTTGAAAAGCTGTCATCCTGCTACCGTAACTGTGTGGAGCGGAAGCCTGTACCGTCTACGCCAATCAAGCCAGGAAGTGCATAAAGACCGCCACGCGGTATTTTAGAATGCGTATGCAGAGGTGGTAGCACAGGATCTCCGGAACTGAGATTCTGTAACGAAACAGAATTCTCAGATTCCCTGTCGTGCAAAAGCAACTACAGCTGTGTTGAAGCAGCCAGCTTATAACTATGAGTAGGAGGTTGCGCGAGCAATGTCAGGGCTCAAGGTCACTCGCGGTAGAGCAAACAATGGGAACTCAAGGTCACCCACGGCAGAGCTGACTTAATCACACAGCGAGCTGTACGGTTTCCGGTG
This sequence comes from Ligula intestinalis, assembly GCA_036362985.1. Lineage (NCBI taxonomy): Eukaryota > Metazoa > Platyhelminthes > Cestoda > Diphyllobothriidea > Diphyllobothriidae > Ligula > Ligula intestinalis. Next base: position 27,188,938 of record JAYGXS010000001.1, read on the forward strand.
GTTTGGGTGGACCTAGAGCACGACCCACTGGAGTTCAGAAGAACAGCTTACGGCTTACAGCACGCACGCACACACACACACACGACAGCTCCCCCATAGATTTCGACGATGGGCAGCCGCGTGCTCCAACAAGCAGCAGCAAACGCTGAAGCAAGCCAAAGCACACACTGAGGCAAGCAAAAAGAGGGCTACAGCAAGCAGAAGCATCACAGCGAACTGCCGCGAACGAAAAACAGGAGTTAAAGCAGGCTCGTGGAGAATCTGCCCATCCGCTCGCCACTCGCACCTCCATTTCCGGTTTAAAGACAAAGTCAATAAGACCGGTGATGAGGAAGGGTGTAAGTTGCTGGCCCAGTTGTCACTCAGCACATGCACACATGATTCAGCCGACTCGCTAGATATGCTCCCACCAGCGCAGAAGTGCCACAAAGGCCACTTTAAGAAGGAGTCATTGTAGCTTGACTTTCAGTCCTCCTTCACCTCCCATAAGCACACACAAACACACGCGTACAAAAGGAGCAGCAAAATAGGTGCCCCAAGTTTTCCCGTCAGTTGGCAACACCCCCCCCCCAAGCCACGGCTTTTAGCGCACCGTGATAGATTCAAGTGCATTCATAGTATATTGAGGGAAGAAACGCGTCGAGAGTCGATCTCAATCTCTCTCCCACCATTTGCGACCGCCTAGCTACTCGGGCACCGGAGGTGGGGCCTGAAACCCAGTAGGCATGTGAACGCATGCACCGACAGCGAATCAGAACCGAGCTAAAGTGCCAGCGCATACCAGGCCACAGGGACTGTGGTTTGCCAAAGCCTGGCATTGTATGTGCATGCATACATTCGGCCTCCGAAGGGTGAGAGCAGTCCTGCACGAAACCTGGGCCAACACCCTTCTGAGAAGGGTAACCATAAAGTCATCGACTGAAAGGCACTACCCAAGCTCCGTTCCCAGTTCACTTCCGTGGGCGGGGCTGAAAGGAGAAAGCGAGAGACAAACTGGTGAATCTTGCAATTGTGAAGTGGCAGAAGAAAAAGAAGAAGAAGAAGAAGAAGAAGAAGAAGAAGAAGAAGGGGAGAGAGAGGGTGCAAGGAACGAAAAACAACCGAGAAAAATAGATAAAGATAAGTAAAGATGAGGGATAAGAAAGAAAGAGAGGAAGGAGTGAAAGAAAGCGAGAAGAGAGGGGGAGAGTGAAGCGAACAAAGGAGAAGAGAGAAGGGACGAGAGAGAAAGAGAGAGATGGCGAGAACGAAAAAAGGGACAAGAACACAGCTTACATTTCATCGGAGGAACACATACACCGAACATCCGTCCACATATCCAGGCTGACAGCGAAAATTCCGCGCATGAATCAGCCCTGCCGTGCACCTCGAGACTCAAGGCAGCGTAAACCCAACAAACTTGCCAACTGCCTCTACCAAGGCCTTCATCAAGCAGGCCTTAATCGTAAATACGATGACCATGATTATTGACCGTCTTCGTAGGCGTCGCCTGCACTCATTCCAGCTGTAGGTATTCCCTCATGGAACACGAACGTCAGACCTAGGCGATATATTCCAAGTTGGACGAACAAGTGTTCCGCAGATTTTTCTAAACATTTAGTTGACCCAATTGTGAAAAATTTGCGGCCTCAGTGAGAGTCGAATCCACACAGCAGGAAATGCTTCTGCGCAGACTCCTCCTTGCTAGTGTGATTATATCTTCGTCTTAGCGCAAATAACACCTGTGTCACGCGTTTAGCTGATTTTAGACGCTGTGGAGATGGGTTAATCGAGGAGGTAAATAGAACCTCAAGATCCTTCTGCTCTCCACCATTTTAAAGGAGCTAGTCCTTGAGAAGGTATTGGAAGAAACCATCCTCCTAACGGGTCCTTCCTATACGGAACCTTAAAACTACAGATTTTTAACGTCAAGATTTACGGGAAAATGAGCAGACCATCTACTAAGGCGGTTGAGACGCTTTTGAGATGCCTGCCTACCGGCGTCCAATCTGAGGGCTTTCCAAAATTTGACTTCGTCAGTAAACATGATGACGATGCAACCCAGATCTTCAACAAGGTTGTTAATATAGACGACGAAAAACAACGGCCCTGAGATGGAGTCTTGGAGGAAACCACTGGGAAAAGATATAGGGGTTAACTCCGAGGTACCCATACACACTATTTGCTATCCCCCTGCGAGAAACTCTGTGTTCAATGTCAGCATGTTTCCTTTTACTCCAATTTAAGCGAAATTTTTCATCAGAAGATGATTTGGGACGCTGTTTGACGCCTTCTTGAAATCAGTTTAAATGACATAAACCTTACCATCTTCATCTAGTGCTTGAGTCCACTACTTAGTCGACGGCACTAGGCTGTAAAGACAAGACTGATTCAGTTTGAAGCCGTATTGGTGGCCTGAGAATAAGTTGCTTTTATCCAGAAATTTCATTGTTGCCTTCTTATTTATGGTTTCCACTACTTTACAGCAAATACAAGTTAAGAATTCATCTTGGCAAACATATGTTTTCGGCAATTCATCAGCGGGCCATTACAATGCAAGGATAGAAATGGAAAAGATTTGGAGGGACTAAGACCCATGGGTAGTACAATATCTCGAATGTATGGCCTACCCAAAATTCATAAGCAAGAAGTGCCGCTTCTTCCTATCATGGACATGAGAAATTCACCCTACTACTCCATTGCAAGATGCCTCGTCGAAAAGTTGAAGCCACTACATAGTTCTCTGTACCCCAGAAGTCTGAAGGACACTTTTGAATTCGTAGAAACTATCAAAAATATGAACATTGGCTGAATGAAAATGCTTTCATTAGATGTCTCTTCGCTGTTTTCCAACGTTCCGGTAGTAGAAACCATAGAGTACCTGTGCGACTTTATAAGGGAAACAAACTACCAGATAAGGATGGCAGTGGAGATGCTAATAGAACTACTGACGTGCTGTACACAAAACGTACAGTTTCTGTGCAACGGACAGTTGTACAACCAAATATACGGAGTAGCGATGGGGTCACCACTTGGGCCTTTCCTCGCAAATGTCTTCATGGGCAAGGTCGAGGAAAGAATTCTCAAAGACATGATCAATGAACTTGAGTTCTATGGTCGATACGTCGATGATATATTTTGCCTGACAAATAACACTACAGATATCGATGCTCTAATTCAAAAGTCATTTTGCGGGAAGTTAGCACACGCAGCTTGCCCCTAAACTATCATAAAAATATAGCTAGAACTTTAAGTATAAAAAGTCAGAGTTTGGCTGGGAAATTACTATTTACTAGCATAGAAAAATTTAATTTTCACAAAAATCTGCTAACTCAAGAAATGGCAATATGAAAATTTACTGGTGTAATGTGAAATAAAAGTGTGCTTAAGGCATGGGAATGGAAAAGGATGGCAAGGTTATACAGAATAAGTACAAATACAAAGTTATTATAAATTTATGTTTTCCAATAACATATAAACATGCACTAAATGTGTCAGAAATGGATGTAGTCACCTTAGGTACATTTATTTCCAAATTTTGAAACTTCGAACACCTTTCCGTTTTTAATGCACGAAAAGATTCTTGCGTGCTTTGTATAAATTTCGATTGGCAATTGCAAAAAGATTTTATGTGGCAATCACATTTTGGCTGTGAAGCGTAATAAAAATACATTGACGGCCACACACGGATAGGATGGCTGTTTCATAAAAAGTTAGATTACGGTTGTACTTGTAATCAAATTCATACCATCTTGTGTATGGCGTAAGAAATTATCGTTTGTCACATTTTTAAAAAAAATATTTCGAGAGTTCGAGTGCGACGAGTAGCAAACTGTTTTGGGAATGCTACTGAACACTTTACGAATTTCACAGTTTTTCTTTGTTTGTCCATAAATACCGATTTCGTTCAACCTATTTACCGAAAACTTACAAATAAGAAATATCTTAAAAGAATTTACCGAAATAATGAGTGATTAAACATTCCTCCTTTGATAGCTGCCTGTGTGGGTCATGACTTTAGAATCAACCAAACATGTCAAGTCATTGTCGAGAAAAATTAATTTCCCCAACAAAAGCCAAAAGTGAATGCGACTAAGATTTAAAAAAAAAACCTTCTTAAACAAGGAACCTCCTCAAAAAGCGTTGTAGTTAGATATTTCGAATTCTAATGTCTGTGTACGATATGTTTTTCAAAGATAAGTCCAGATCAAAATGGTATATTTTGACCGGTTTTTGATTTCCCTAAAACTAAGCGGAAAAAATTGTGCTAAAAATAAAAGAACTAACATTTCTACGTTAACCAGAGCAGTTTTAAACGATTCTTTTACTTAAGGGTAGAGTTCTTGCATTTTAATTGGACAATAGAGTGACCCAAAATATCATTTAATATCTTTCAACGTGATAATCTTCTACTTCTTCTGACTAGAATTTTGATATTGATTCAGTTTAGTCTATATTTTGACAACATTTGTATGGATGTAGTTTACGAGGTTAATTAGAAAACATATGAGATTACGAGGGAGACCATCTTAAGTCAAATAGGCCTAATAATTTCGGCGTAGTAAAACATATTTTTTGCGTCTTTTAAGTTAATCATTTATCTTAAGGGCACCAAACTTAACAGATTTGTGGAGAGAACATTTGTCAACTTGATTCATCAACCTTTTCTCGACTCTAATGCTGCATCTTGTAAGCACACTAACCTCAATTTCATGGACGCACAACAAAATTTCCTCTGAAGTGAACAAATATAATTAAAAATTTTCTACTGTTTGTGAATGTATTTTTATACTTCAGCACACACAAATGTGAACCCTTTCTTCGCAGCTCTTAATAGCATAGGAAAATCCTTGAAAATCATCAAACATTCGATTTTTCCCGTTTCTGCCTATATTTTCTCAAAATATACTGACCTGAACGGAATTCAATTATAGTTAAAAGCATTTTGCACCTCAAGCCAACCCAGTGAACTTCATAAACCATCTCAAGTTTGTGTGAAATCCCCCCACTCCTAAACCTTTCATCAGATATTTCACCTACAGTATGATGCGATTCTGCGCGTCCTTTTGCGGCACATTGTTTTGGGCTTCTGGCGGCATTTTGATGTGCACCCTTCACGAATTGCATCACGACGACCTATAATGACTGAATTATTCAGTTTTTCTAATCAATAATATTGTATCAGGAAGTTGTGCTTTCTGTAACACTTAGTTTGGAAATTTACAGGTTCACTAGCCAATTCCTGTACATCGAAATTTAATTATTTGTATTAGCTGTATTTATCGCGAAGAAATTAATTGTCAGAGCCATCCAATGAAAGCCTCATCTTTCCCACTTTACCGCGTGCACATGAGTGGCGTCATTTTTAAATTGTATTTCTGAGTTATATTATTGAAGTGTTTAAATTCATGTTAAACTGAAGACCTTTTCAATTGTTAAAATTTAATTCTTATATATTGGATCAAAAACTGTGGTCTGCCTCTTCTTGCCAAGTTTGATTGTCGTTGGTAGATACATATGCTTAAGACCGTATAAGCGATTTTCACCAATGTTTGACTTGATGCAACAAATTGCGTCTCTGCATTTGATGCAGTGCAGGAAGAGGGCTTTGGTGCAATGGAGCATTGTAATGCTGATTGATCGTCATAAATCGATCAGCTGGTCGTGAATACCAGGGGGGCACGCATCGTGGGAAAGGCGCGGTTTTTTCCGATAACGGCGTCAGCCTGCACGCACTATGAGGCGGTAAGGAATGGGTGTGAAGCAACCAGAGGGTTCGTCCACCGTCCTGCCTGTTCTCTACAGCACAGCCACGGCATCGTTTTGTCACTGCCAAGACTGATTGATAGAGAGGTATTAACTACTCAAGTAAGCCATGTCATGTTGAATAGTTAATACGATTCACTGTTCTGCTCTCAAAACGACCTGTGTGACACTAGCACACAACTTATTAGTTAAATGCCGTCAGGATAGCCTCTGTCTACGCCTATAAGGGCAGGCTCTGTTTCTAGACTTGAGTGTGACGAGTGATCTGAGCAACTGACTACTCAAGTCAGCCTTTGCCACATTCCCACCATTGACGGCAGTCATGCGTATGGATAGCTAAGCGGGTTGGGTCTACAGGAACTACTGACAAGAGAGTCAGTCGTTCATAAAACTAGCTGCAGGCTAAGGGAGGTGATTGGTAAACTGAGTTGTGCTGACCTATATTGAGTTCCGCAGGATAACGCATCTCTCAGTATTGTCATTTTCAATTAAGTTCAGGAAGTGGTGTTGGTAATGGTTTGAATGTAGCGTTTACCCTTTTTCTTTGCCATGATTATTTGACTTGTTAAGTGCGTTTACTTTTGTAATCTACTCTGAGCGTAATCTATAACAGTTTCAATTTGTCTTCCTATTTACACGCTTTTATTGCTGTTAACACCAATTGATTTTACTGTCAGAATATTTTGCACTGTATTGTTATTCTAAAGTGGTAAATGAGCCGTTTCGGGTTGTCAATACTTCAACATCACCAATTGCTCACCGCTATCTGACCGCTTTCGGTTAAAGATTTCAAGGCAAAATAGCTATGCCCACTCCCGATCTACAATTAGAATATATTTGCAAACGCCACCCGCACGTAATTCGGATGTCATGCCATGCTGTCTGTCGCCCGTCAACGTATGGACTAGGGCCCCACCGATAGGCTAAGCGGAAATGGGTACCGCATCTTAACTGTTTCCCCCAATCTCCAGCAGCATAGTTCATATCACCTCTTCGCAAGGGTATGACTGCAATTGTGCTTCAAGGCAATACCCAAAGTTCGCTGTTCACAGATTTCTGTCCGAGGAAAGTCTTCCCGAGGCGTTTCTAACAGCCTTACCTTGCATGGATGAGTAATATCTGCTATCCCGTCACGCCTCTGGAAATGCAACGGATCAGACATTTGAACCGGGTCCGAAGCATTATGTTCCATCATCGATCGGGGACACATCCTTTTGGGGAAGGAATAGAAGATTGTTGTTTTCTGAGTTCTATTCTTCACAGAAGTTGCAGTGAACTTATACTTGACGCTATATTTTCGGTTTTTACCCAGGCTAGCAGCGCCGTCGTGATGACCAATTATAATTATAGATATACTTTGATATATAGATCGTTGTGTTCTTAATTGTAATTTAAACTGGATAACAATCACTAAGTGATTCAAATTATCGCAGGTGTTTATAACGCTGGCTAACTAGGTCATAGACTCCAAAGCTGCCTGAATTAACAGTAGTGCCAATCGCCGTATGCAGAAACAAACCCGAATGAACCCTACCTTCTTTAAATCACTTGTTGTGTGGGTCAACAGTGCCTCTTTTCTGTTTCTTCTCAATTCCGCTATCAGTCATATTCTGCAAATGCGTATGAATGTTTATTTGTGGCTAGGACGGACCTCCCAGATCTCAGACCAGCCAACAAATCTCGATGGTGATGCCGTTTTTATAATGAACTAACTGAGTCTCATGCAACTGCCCCAAAACGCTCCACGTCTTCCAAAACTATTTCGCCTCATTGGCGTACATGCTTATCGTAAGGAACCGGCACTTTCCGACCCGTTATCGTAATTCAGCCAATAAACAGCTGGACTGAACAATTTCGTATCACTGTCCGTGCGTGAAGACTGATAAATATAATAAGGATAGCTTTCTCTCCCCTTCCCCTATCAGCACCCATCGTCATCATTTCCGCCAAGGAGTGGAGAATACAATTTACAACGCTTGCATCTTTTTTTGTCCTAGGTCAACTCACGTATTTGAGTTCTTCATTACAGGTTTTCAGTCTTCCGTTGACTCCCCCTTCCGTTGACCTTTCCCCTAGTATGATCTTATTAACGCTTTTGTTGGTAATGTCCTTCGAGTTTACAAAAAATTCTTTTTGATGGCTTTGCTTCTGAAATCGTTGCATTCTGTTGATTTTGCTTCATATCTACTAAAGTGTTCATGACGTTTCGTGGGTGCGTTATATGACATTGGCCGGTCCAGCCCCCAACGTCGGGGTTCTTGTTGTCGCGTAACTATCCACTGTTTTATTTGTTGGTTTTTTACATTTATGTGTTTCTTCCAAATTAGGACAATTGGTCGCCCCAGTGAAGCTGCAGACCCGCCTCTTGTAAACTTCTTTTTTGTTCCACATGAAGAGAGGAGCCGAAAAACAACTTAACTACGAAAATTGGGATGAGCCAGAGCAGCAAGTTGACTCTGGGAAGTTTGAAAAGGCTGACCCGGAGACCCTAAAGGCACGAAAAATTTTGACGGTGCGCAGAACTTCTGCCCAACCATCTGCCAACAAGTTGGGTATTTTCAAGTCGTTCGATGCTTTTGGTGCTGTCAAGACCACGACTCCTAATTCTTCATCGACGACTGACAACTCGGACCCAAAAACGCCAAATGACGCTTATCTAGCTAGATTGTCCGTCCTAAATAAGGAATTTTTGGCGTGGATAACCAAGCATGTGTCCGAGGACCCATACTGTATACTGACACCAATCTTTGGTGACTACGCGAAGCATCTGCAATCTATTGAAACTCCAGAGGGCGCCTCGAAAGAAAGCCCAACGTCGGTTGCTTCTTCCGACAAAGTCCAGGTGGATTTGAACAGCTCCAAACCCTTCAGTTTTCAAGCTTCCGCAACTGCCGCCCCGCTATCCTTGCCAGCGCCCTCCAAACCCGCCCTCCCAAATGGCAGTTTCACATTTTCGTTTTCTCAAACCAGCACATCCAGCGAGTTGCCAAAGCCTGTATTTAGTTTTGGCTTGTCAACGGCCAAAACTACCGGTGTCACCGCAACAACACCAGCATTCTCGTTTTCGGCGCCCCCAAAGGAAGCTACCGAGGAGGCAAAATCTAGCACCAATGATGCCGGTAATTTTGCCTTTAGGCTTTTCTCTTCTTGCATCTTTTTTCTGATTATTAGACTGTTGTTATTAGCTCGGTTTTCACTGTCAAAAGGGCCAGAAACGCCGCACCCAGCGTTTTCCAAATTCTGATGACTTTCGGGCACACCATGCTAAGGCCACAATGAAGTTATTTTAGCATCGACTTGTTTCATTTGTCCAAAAAGCAGGCTTTCGGATTAGTACCCTCTATATTTCCCACTGATTTATTGACTTAATTCGCTAACGAAATCACAGTGTAGGTCACAAAAACCAGCAGGGTGATCTAGTCAGCGTAGCTAACATCAGACAGCTGGTACCTGAAAGCAAATTTAAAACTGTTAAAAGATTGTAAGACCCTTCCGACAGTTTATAAATTGACTTAATTGAAAATAATGGGTGGCAGGATAAGAACATTTCGAACGCTGGATGCAATATCGAATAGTTGGGTGAGATTGTTCTTTTCCAGAACTCGCCCACACTGATGAAGTACTAGTAGGCAATGATTTTTGCCGGCATGCTATAGCGGCCGTTCGGAATCGAATGTTGCAGCCAACTCGGTGAATCAGACAACTGTCTTTTGCCAGTACTCATGGGGGAATTCAAGTGTATATCTGATCGGCGCACCCACGTACAGATGGAAATCCGAATTGGCTGGACCTTGTCCTCTAGTTCGCGCACTCCGTAATATCCTAAGAAGTACCATTACGGCAACCCCGCCGAGATAGCTCTCGCATTTTTTCTCTTATCCTTGATCAAGGTAACCATAAGGCTCCCGTGTCCCGATCATCGGGAACAACCTCATCCCCCTCCCCTATTCATTCAGGCCACCATAGTGCTCACACAAGGCTTTCGTCTTTTAGCGAGAATACTGTTCTTTAGGCACTTCTTATGCAGCCGCTCTATTCCACCGGTGTTTTGTTCCTGAGAATAAGAGCGGCAGGGGTGGTCAGCTGACACTGCATAGACTGGATAAGAAAATGAACCTGTGCGACCTGGAAGAGCGAGGGTGTGATAAGGTTTTCATCGAACCGGAAAAAGTCGTGGTAGCGCTACCGCTTGTGCTTGGCCTTGGTGGGGTTTGTAAACGATAGGGTCACAGTTCACATTACGAACAAAGTCAGTGCAGATGGCTTACCATCAACTTGGCGGAGAATTTGGTTGTTTTTGCATTTGACCAACGCTTGAGGTCTGCTCTATGAAAGCGGCTGATTCAGCTCAATATTTTTGGCCACTTATCGCCGTTATCCTCCGCAGTTGGCAAATTGAAGCAACATCGCGGAATCTGAACCAATTGGTATAGGTAGGCAACTGCAAGATCGTTCTGTCGATCTAGTCAATATTGCGCCGCTGGACGAATGCAGACATTTTTAAATTATCATGTAGACCGATGACCATTTGTTACTATCTCCCCCTTCGACTCGGATCATAAGGCGAGACCGGGTGCCTGTTTTCAGGACCTTGGCTCTATTGATTTGCCGTAGTTGTCCGAAATATTACGCGGAAAGAACGAAAGTGAATTTAAGGGCAGGTGCGAACAAGAACATGATTTGACCCATGTGCGTTGTCAATTTCGGCACTTCACGTTGGTCTGCTATCGTTAACCCATCTACGGAATTTTGGACCGAGTTGAGCATCGCCCATTTGATTGGCTGTATTGCCGTAGTTTAAATACCCAGTCAGCAGATTTAGACATTGACTGAGAGGCAGCGGGTTCGATCACCGGTTCCGGTGATCGAACCTGCTTCTTCTCAGTCTGTGCACATACCTGGGATGCGAACCTTTGCCTCAATTTGTGATTTAGACATTCTCTCTCAATTGAGAACCAATTTCAAGGCAGCCAGTTGGGTGGCAGAAGAGTTGCCGGGTGTAATGCGGTAACTTCAGTCCCACGTGATGATCAACTAGCTCTTTCATTTGCCGGTAGAAAACTTATTTATAGTATTGGTTAAACAGAGAGACGGTATGTAAGACAACGAGCCATTGACTAGTTCCCACGCGGGTAATGAACATTCGAAATTTTGTATCAGAACCATCGCCACACCGTGTGCCCGAGAAGAGTTTGGTGTGTAGCTGTGATATTGAGGGGAGAATTGACCCCCGAAATCTTGAATTCCTGAGCACCTGAATAGGGACTTCGCAATTCGAACAGACAGCAGACATCCACGTTGTATCTATAACGGCGCGGTATCAGACTGTGGAAACTAGAGTTCAAGAATACTCGAAAAGTCCAACGTTCAGTAGCAATATGCCGTTGTCAAGTAAGAAATCCAGCGCCCTACATAATTGAACCGGGGTTACAGCGTGCATCGGTTCCCCTGAATGCCGTAATATGGATAATATTACTTGGATCGGACATTTTAAAGGATTTTTATGTACATGTGGGCTTCAAACGGCCGTTCGAATTATTTATTCGACGGGGGAATATTTTCTTCAACGATGGCTTTGTTTTTCGTCGTGAAGAAGCATGCGTTAGTCTTCTTGACTTTGTATCAGATGCGAAAATAAACAATAAGGCCAGTGAGGGCCTTGACCGCGCATTGTCCTGTCCTATCACGTGTTGGTCGACTCACCTACATCTTTGGAACTAGCTAAGTTAATTTTTATCTTTATAAATTTTCTGTCGATGGCCTGATTTTATATTCTACCTATTAATCCCTGCGGTCTTATACACCGAGTACCCAATGAAGGCCATGTAAGCTAATATTCATTGTTCCAAACGACCTATAAGTAAAGGCACAATCTCGACCTTAGTTATTGCACCGGGAGCAAAACTGGAAAGATCATCTGAAGTTCTCAAATGTACTTCCGAGTTTAAAAAAGGAGCTTATTAAGACGATGACAGTCAAGATGATGGTGATAGAGTGGCGACGGAATTGGTAGTGGCGTCCATTTACCCTTAACGGCCTCAAAGACTGAAGTATTATCGAACTGTTTCCCCGACTAAGTGAAGGCCTTCCTTGTGATCCCTAGCCGTCAGTGTAGAGGTAGACAGTTTCAAAGACCTTGGGACTCAGTCACTGCCAAGCGCACAAAGCAAGAATGGCCTAATTACCTGAGTCGATGCTCGAAGAATTTTTTACCTTTAACGATATCGAAATATTCAGGGAGATCCGTCCATATAGAGCTTCCCGTACAGTTGTGTGCCTGGAGGTGGACCTCAGACCAGTATTTCGGGCCGACATTGTCCGAAAACAATATTTTTGTGCGAAGTACTACGTCGCGCTTGAGATATTTTGCTCTGACGTCTTCACCATCGTGCCTTTCGCGTGTTCTTGACATCCACCCTGTTGGGAATGTGCCCATTCATACGATTACTCATCTTACAGAAAGGTCCGTGAGTGCAACTTACGCCGCTGACTATCAATTTTTCCTCATAGCTGATTGGTCCCATGTCGCTGATGCCTGCTCACGGGGCGGACTGAATAAGTACTCCCAAGTCTGTAATAAGAATGACTTGCTGTAAAGTGCTTTACCATTTCTCTCCTACAGGCTTTGGAAACCAAGATCGGCTAATTCACCGTTCATGTTAATTAAAAGTACTAGGCGTGGGTCGTAACACACCCCTTGAGTGCATTACGGTTGCCGCACAGCTAACGTTATAATCAAGTTGGAGGTAGCTAAAAGTCGAAGTAGATGTGGTTTTCGGAACTACGATCCATGCAGGGGTGCAAGAGTGAACTATCCAAATCCATTTCCACGGTTATGCGCCCACACAATATTATTTTACAACATTAGATATGAAGTAGAACAAGAATTTTACTTGTATAAAGTTCCGAATTCTATCGAGGATCTGTCATCGTAGATAACCGGATGATAGTATAAGACATGAACAGATTGAACGCAATCGCGTGGAAGCAGAGGAAAGTATGTTGATGGGAAATATTCTCTCTTATTTTTGCATATTCTGTGACAAAAAACCTATTGCTCCCGACTATTCTTGATGAGCACCCCCGCCCCAGTTCTCATGTTAATTTGCTGCTTGCACATGAATGCTAGACGTCCTCCCCCTTGTGGTTCAAACAAGAAACGGGCGTCGTATATAAGGTTGTTTTATGCTAGTATTTTCCTTACCGCATATTCGCTACCATCCAACCCTCAGGAATTATTAGAAAACCAATTGGTCTTGCTAGACTACGTTTGGACAAGAATTATTATCTGACAGAATTGAGGCCAAGAAGTCCATCTTGGGTTTTCAAACTGGGTCTTGGTCCATCTCCAGATATTTGCAGCAACCTAGGACGTTAATTGTCCTGATTAACGTGCTATGTCTGGTACCACTGCAGGTAGCTATATTGTGCGACCTAGTCCCTATCTTTCAACAAGTGTGAATTCGAATTGCAGAATATTCAACGCAAAGAATGCAGTATTTAATACTCCACTGTTCTTCTGCGGTTAGCCTGCCTTTGACACGCACAAGCTTTTTGCGAATTTTGGCTGCTGGTTGGTGTTTGCTACCGATATCTGGATTTCTGAGTGTACGCTGTGATCCCCGGGAAGCATCAGCTGTAAAAAGTTGCATGTATTGCCACTGCCGTCTATTGCTTGCCTCCAGCAATGCTTTTGCTATTTAGTGAGGACACGGTTTTGCAGGCGTTCCTTTCCAACTGTTTTCGTGTATAGTTGGTCTCTTTTATCTTTGCTGCCAGACTATCGCAATGTCTAAACCCTTTTCCTTGTTGGGTACCCTGACAGCTTTGCTTGTACGGTCAGTGGAAGTTGCTGTTTTGACTCTCCCACTGTGATTGGGAAGAATGAAGTCAGTTAAATCATGCGTGTGGTGCAAGTTATCTCGCAGATTGCAGGACAAATATATTAGAGCAGACATATACACCCTATGAATTTTCCGCAAACAAAAAACTCAGAATACGGCCTATGAAGTGGCCAGTGGCTGAAATAAAGTCAGGCTGAGATAACAGCAAAGTGCACCTGTTTAAAACGACTGGGACCGCTACTGTCCGACTGTGACAGTGGCCACCTGTGCGTCAGCTTAAGTACTGTTATCGACCTAAAATAGTTCTACTAAGTCCATATGTTCCAATATCAGAACAAATGAACATAGGCTTTGGTGCTATGGCTGATCTTGCATACGACCCCGCCTACACGTTCTACAGCATGATTACTCTCTCTCTCTCTCACAGGAAAGGCAGGTGGCATCTCAGCCTACCTTATGTGGTCCCAGCCCCCCCCCCCCCCCTACATGTGACAGTTACAGTATATTGTCTAACCCATGAAATGCAATTCATTAGTGCCTAGTTAAACTACAGATGAGAACTGTGAGTCCATTATGGTGAAATGATCATCGCGTATGACTAGGTATTTGGTACGATGGTCAGGCCGGGACGACCTAAGATTCCATGGACGCCCCATCTGTCTGTCACTCAAATTAGAAGTATGACCCGGTGAAGATGTCCTTCGTATTAGCGACTAACGAAACGACAGTTCCCCTGTAGATTTCGACGATGGACAGCCGCGTGCTCCAACAAGCCGCAGCAAACGCTGAAGCAAGCCGGAGCAGACACTGAGGCAAGCTGGGCAAGTTGAACAAAGGCTACAGCAAGCTGAAGCAACGCAGCAAACTACTGTGAATTAAAAATAAGACTTAAAACAGACTCGCGAGGAATCCACCCACTCGCTCGCCGCTCCCACCTCGGTTTCCGGTGTAAAGCTAAAGTCAATAAGACCAGGGATGAGGCAGGGTGTAGGTGGCTGGCGTGATAGTCACTCAACACGTACACAATTTGCTCAGCCAACTCGCTAGGAAGGTTCCCGTGTACGCGGGAGACTAACGAAACACCCTTTGGGACACGCATCACCTAACTTAGTTATCAATCATGTGATCTCGAAAGCTTTTTAGTCGTTAATCCACTAGCTCACTTTACGTTCTCTCACGGTGTTCAGAACAACTAGCCGTATATGGCTTAGCTTGAGTGACAATGTTCTTCAATAAGCCTCTTAAGACGCCACTACGGCGATGCTAAGGATGATTTAATAACGTTCTGGTGCAGCTCTTACTTTTATTCGAACACCAGCATCTTCTGATTTTCAATCAACAGTTGGTTTATGTTAAATTATCTAATTTTGCTAGGGACAGTTTATCCATTTTTCCATGAGAAATGTCGTTTGCATAGATAGAGAGTTCGATGTACTTTCTGGGTTTCCTTCTAGCTTTACATGCCGCACATCTCGTACGTCTATACAAAAGTTTAAACTCGAACTGGAGCATTGGAATTTGGTTATCTGAAACTCAAATTGCCCCCTTCTATCCAGTACCAGGCGCGATTTTCGTTGTTGGATAGAGAAAGAACAGTCATGGTAATACCGTCAGATGGGGGCTGGATACTGACCCGAGAAATTGCGTCTGTAGAGATCACAAGCCTTGGTAAATATCGCTTGGCAGTCAGTGGGGGTTAATATATGACAATTTTGGAACCTTCAGCTGGTGTCGGGGGGAGGGAAAAGTTGATGGAGACTTCCATCCTCAGATTCAGACCCTACGGGAGACCGTCCTGTCCATCGAGACAGAATTCGCTCTGTTACTGCTCAGTGCAAACACGAAGCAGTTTCCTGTTCACCATCAGCAACAACGATGTGCAGTTTTAACAGCCTTTCTGATTTCTATGACTTTCTGTATCTTTTTTTTCACAGAGGACGAAGAGTACGTGCCTCCAAAGCCTGAAGTGCGTGAGATCAAGGAGGAGGGCTCCGTCTTCACAATGCGGTGCGTACTGGGTCCTTTTGCTTCCTAGTATCTTTGCTTATTTCTTCTCGGAGGGCTTTGCTTTCTATCGTTTCCTAAGCAAGAGTTAGCTATTGATGCGCAGCTTTTAGACCTAGCGCCTGACATATGCCATCAGCGACGGATCTCATGTGATATTGGCCAACCGTTTGAAGTGTGTTTCCGCCTAGGAAGGAATACTTGCCTGAGCTGATAATATTATTATCCCGGAGCATAATCCCAAGGTTAAATTAATGTTTCCGCCCTAAAACACCAAAAAGCGTACAGTCAAACCACGACTGGTCCCAGACTCCACACTTATTGGTTGATTCAGTTGACCGCCTTCCATCGCGTTAAATCCAGGGCATCTTTTGCGTCGCAACGCTGACAGTCCTCTACGCGTTCTCATTGGCTACTTGGTCTACGACAAGTTTTTATTTATTCGATAGCCAATCCCTGACGCTTCCATATTTTCGGTCTAGCTACTGCCTTCTCACCTTTGTTTTCTTTTTCACTCAGCGCTCGCTTGCCTGTGTTTTTTTCATCATTCTGGCCATTTTGTTCCCTCTTCTGTGTGCCCGCTCGTACAACCCTACTGTCACCTTCCCCCTCTTCCACTTGGCCGTTAGATACTGTGCCATCGCTAGAGCTTCACACTGTGACGGGGCCAACTAGGCGATACGAAAAGTATCTGGCTAAACACCTGAGTTTATATTACTCTCGT
>JAYGXS010000001.1:27208954-27218963 GCA_036362985.1 Ligula intestinalis
ATCTTTGTTTCTCTCGCCCTGGTCTCATCTGTACAGATGCAAACTGTTTTACAAGAAGGCAGATCAGTGGACTGAGCGTGGGTTGGGAAATCTTCACATCATTCCATCGGAGGATCAGAAATTCCAGCTTTTAATTCGAGCTGACACCAACTTGGGTAAGTATGTTAGGTTTCATGCTACATTTGCAATTAGTAAACAATCTCATTCCCCTGCAAGTGTTTGGCACACTTTACTGGGTTATTGCTTCTGTGACCTTTCTCGTTCGGCGTAAATCGCCTTGGATTCTTCCCTCAACTGAATTGCCCTTTTAAGGCTTTGCTTTAAACTGCGCTACTGGCTCTCTGGGTTGTACCGCAACTCCTACCGGGTGGCGTTGGAAATGCTTGACGTAAACGGTTTACTCAATATCACTGTCACTACGATAAATCTCCTTATGTTGCGTTTTCATCGAAGACAAAAGAAGGCATCTCAGTTTTGCAGCATCTTGTGTGGTAGGTATAGAGTCGGAACCGTAGTGTTAATATTACAAAGGCCTATCTGAATATTGTTTTCTCGCCTTTACCAATACAAGCGAAAATGCGAGTCCCAGGTAGCAATTAAGAAGAAGTAGTCCGAACAGAAGCGGTGTCAAGCTGAAACTCGGTGCTCTCCATTGCCAAGGAATTCCAGTTATGAAAGGCTGCTGTTTATGCTGGACGTTCGCATTAGCCAGTGGGACCTAATATGTCTCAATCTCTGAATGTTACAATGTGCTCTCGTCGTATCCACATCCACTAAAATACCCGTATTTTTTGCCGAATGATTCGTTTATCTCAGCAGCAGCACTCGACTAGTTGGCAGCTCCTGACATTTTCGTTATTCGTCATAGAACTGTGTGATGAGACGTCCCGTTAAGAGGCGTCCTTCCTCTGCGCTTATCCGTGGCTTTTAAGTAAAAGAAATTCCGTTCAGTTCTATTACTTACCGGAATTGAGACTCGAGGTCCGGGAGTGCGCTAGCGTAGCATGGTTTTGGCAACAAACCTTTATACTAATCGGAATTATAAATTTTCTATGAGACGGCTCAGGTAAATTGACTGTTAGGCCCACTAAGGCTCCCCCCCAATAAAGTTATGAAGACCGTAAGGACTGGAGTCAATTATCAGGTAGGTCCCTTTTCAGTCTTCCTTAAAGACGCAAACAAATGACTCTAGTACAACTCTTAACACAGGCACCGTAGTGGCTACGACGTTGTGCAAAGGGCAAAAGTAAAACATGTTTAATTGTTTTTTTACTATAACTGCTCATAGAATGTCGGGTGATCGCATTCATTTCCAACTCTGAACCGCTCTTGCATTGTGAACATGAGGCCATAGCGTCAATTGGCAGCTATTGGTATAAATAGTTGCCAATAGAGGAGAATATACGAGTTCCAGGCAGACCCCCTATCTGCGCATGTCTCAGACCTGTTTACGATTACCTATGACTAAGGATTCCCGACGGAATCCGAAACGTCAGGAAAATAAAGTCCTTGTTCCAGTGATCGCATCTTCTTCTTCGGTATAAATAGTTCCTACATTACATCATTATGATCCGTTTTCACATCTACCAGTATCAGTATATTGAGAGTATGTAGGAAAATATTCCTTTGAGTGCCCTATTTGTACATATGTGCAGTGGTAGCAAAAAAAATTGTTGCTTAGACTGTTGGCGAGGCCAGTTGTCCTGTGTCATAGGATGAAAATAGGAGCAGACAGTGAAAAAACTCCTCAGGGATTTTTAGGAGAAAAACTGTCGCCCTTTTGGGGGTTATGCGTGGGATTTAGGAGAAAAAGGGGGTTCCCACTGGGGGGCATTGCAAAGGTTCCCAGGATCATCACCGCGTGGAAGCCACGTCCTGATTCTTCCTTGCTGATTGCAGAGTCCGCCACGGAACTGGAAAAACAGAGGCATCCGTCCAGATCGTCGACAGTCGGCTTTGGATCGAACCAAGGGTGAATGTTTAGGCCGTCAGGTCTGGCTGATAAGATCGCCAGCGGGTAATCACGGTACGCAGATAGCCAAGTAGGGTAGACCGCGGAGACCTTCGCATGAGGCTATGCGTGGGAGGGCGTTATAGATAGCAAACGTGAATGGATATAAAAACTAATACTACGGAAAAATTGGAAGTATTATTATTATTATTGCAAATTGTCTGCTGCGATCCATCGTGCACTGCTATATCGATCCAGTTTTCGCTTAAAACCCTCTAGCGATTCCGACATAACAACGTCCTGAGGAAGCGAATTCCACGCTCCGACCACCCTTTTTGAAAAGAAGTGTTTCCGAGCGTCCAGCCTGGCCCCTGTCACCTTTAATTTGAGAGGATGACCCCTCAGATTCGTGGTCGATGCTAATTCAAAAAATCCCCTGATATAGGACAGCAGTCGTAAAGACGTAATACGCGGAATGCTAGTATCAGTTCCCCCCGAAGCTGCCTGTAGCGTAATGGGAAGAGGTTGAGATTCGACAGCCGTGTTTCATAAGGCTGCGAGCCCTGCCCCATAACAAGTTTGGTTGCGCGCCGTTGTACCTTTTCCAGGATGTTGATGTCTTCCCTGACCCAGGGTCTCCAAGCTTGGATAGCGGATTCTAGGTGCGGTCGTACGAAGGTTCCGAAGACTTTTTTGAAGCACTCTTCATTGAAGGTAGAAAAAGCTCGTTTGACGAGGTATAGGATCGACATCGCGGACTTGGCTACCTTTGTGCAATGCAGGGAGGGTTTAAGCGAGGGCGTGATCCAGACTCCCAAGTCTTTCTGGGCGTTCGCTTCCTTCAATGGTTTGTCATTCAGTCGGTAAGCCGTGCCGTTTGAAGAACCGGATTTGCCAACTCGAATGGTGGTGCGTTTGCTCTCATTGAACGGTAAGAGCCAGTCCGCCGACCATTTTTGAAGTCTATTTAAATTTTCCTGTAAGTGCACTTCGTCAGCCGCAGTTCGAATTACGCTCCAAAGTTTTATATCATCGGCAAACATGGCGATGCCGCAATCCAGTTCACGGACACAGTCGTTGATGTAGATAACAAACAAGATAGGGCCGAGAACGGAGCTTTGGGGAACACCACTCTCAACCTCAACCTTGACTAACTGTTTTTCGCTGATGTGGACAGTTTGCGAGCGACCGATTAGAAAGCTTTTTATCCACGTAAGGGGCCTACCTCTTACTCCTATGCGGCTGACTTTATAAAGGAGGCGGTGGTGCGGCACGCTATCGAAAGCCTTTTTGAAGTCAATATAGACAGCATGCACTGAGTTTCCACTATCGACTGCCTCAGTCCCCCGTTCTAAACAGTAGAGCAAGTTTGTAACGCAGGACCTACCTATACGAAAACCATGCTGAGCATCCGATAGCAGATGGTTTTGTTCCAAGAACTGCATAAGTTGTTGCTTGATAATTTTTTCCATGATTTTGCAACAGATTGCAGTAAGGCTGACTGGTCGGTAGTTATTCGCTGAGACCCGGCTTCCCCCCTTGTATAGCGGTGTAATCCTCGCGGATTTCCAATCTACTGGTAAGCATCCGGTTTCGAAGGAGGTTTGGAAGAGCATAGAGAGTGGTTTGGCTATGAGGGAGTTCAGATATGTGATAGCCATGATAGCAAGTCGATGCAATCATAAGCGAAAAGTTCACCCTGGAATTGTCCCGCACCCATGTCAACGAAAAACAACTGAATATGAGTGAGTTTGAGGAATTTTATCCATGGCATCCATTTACCATGGCCGAATTTAACGGTACCAATAAGTTATCTTGCTAATGCTTGTTTTCAGATGAAAAAGTTGCATCTCTGGGTATTCTTGGTGCTAACGTCCAAAGTGGCGAGAGGGGGTTGTCGGTATGAAATACAGTCGGGTTCATCTTACCTTTAAAGGTTATCGAGTTTATTATTTGTTAGTCGGATTCGATCGACGCCGATACCATCGTGAAGAAGCTGTGTTGATTTGCGCCGTATTGGTCTCACTGTTTCGATATTGTCATCCTATCTCGCTCTCAGTGGGACTGAAGGTGGTCTCAGCCACAGTAGCTTTCCGGGCCTATCGCTCGCCGTCATCGTCAGTCAATCCTCCTAAACCGGACTTCCCTCTCGCGTACGTGGTAGTTACCATCTGACCAAATTTGAATGAAGACATTATACTCTGGTTTTCGTTCACAAAGGCCAAGTTGGCAATCTGTTAAGCCAAACGTTTTGGGCTGACAGAATCTTTTGCAGGAACGAAAGTTAGCCCTCCTAGCTCTCTCCGTCTCTTACCTTCTACCAGGGCTCCGTAGAGAACGCGGAAGAATGCGACCATGGGTTGTCAACAGTGAAATTTTAAGAACTAGGCGCCTGTCACTTAGCCATCTCGGAAGCTGACAGCTGTTGGTTGACTCGTTTGGATTTCCTGGAGTACTGGTGCAACGACCCTACACCTCTTCCAAAATGTTCGGTTTTAATTAAAACCCCCTTGAGCATATTTTGCGCGGACTAACCAAACAGGAGTCTAGGACACTGGTTGCCAAAATTATCTGTCTGCTATCAGTAAACACTTCAAAAGAGATCAATAGACTATACTTACCAAGGCAAGGGAATTGAAAATTCCGCTCTGTTTTTTTCTATAAATTTATGAGGAGGAAGAAGCAAATGTGATTTTGTGGATAACATAATCACTCCAAAACGGGGAGGGCTGTTTATAAAGCTCAATATGATTTATCGATTGCGGGTAGACTATGATACTAGGCCCCTTGAGCAATTTCTGTTGTTATCTTATCCGGTGATCACAATCATAATCCTCTGTATTATCGTGCACATTGACTATTTCATGTTAAAAATTAACTCAAGCCTGAAAATTCTCCTCTAGAACTCCCCATTTCATGCAGGCTACGCAGGTATTTATAGTTTGGTAGACACTTTAGAAAAAGAGGGCTTCTTAAATTGACTCGAGTTTTTCTGTTGAGTCGTTAGCTTTCTCACTGTTTCTTGGGATAACAGTTTCCCTTACCCTCAGCTCTTTGTTAATATGCCTCCCGTGAAAAACTATCGTTTTCACATTTCTATTCCCCGAAAGGATCCATTTGTATGCAAAGGCCCCTTTTTTTCTCTCTCTCTCTCTCCTCAGGCAACATTCTACTAAATATTCTGGTGAATAAGGACATTCCAATGCATCGACAAAAGAACAATGTCACCTTTGCTT
Organism: Ligula intestinalis; assembly: GCA_036362985.1. Taxonomy (NCBI): domain Eukaryota; kingdom Metazoa; phylum Platyhelminthes; class Cestoda; order Diphyllobothriidea; family Diphyllobothriidae; genus Ligula; species Ligula intestinalis. The sequence continues at coordinate 27,214,142 of JAYGXS010000001.1, forward strand.
GCGTCCCGCTACCCCCACTACCGGGTGAGAAGGAGGCGGAGGCTTCGTCGCCGACGCGCCCTGTCCCAATGCTCATTCGGGTCAAAACCGAGGACATGGCGACGGAACTCTTAAAGAATCTGGACAAATACCGTGGCAAGACTGAATAGGGGGAGGAGGGCAGCCGCCCCGCCCCGCGCTGCTTTTTGTCGCCGTTTGGTCATCGCCAATGCTCGCCCCCTGACTCAAATACACACACACGTGTTTTTTCGCCCCCTCCTCCCTGATTGTAGACTAAATTGTCGCCGTGGCTGCTTTCGCAATGGACATTTTGATATGTACTAGTCTGTCAGTTTGATTTTCGGTTGTGAGTTCGGAAAGGTCTGCGCTAGGGATGTGTGTGTGTGTGTGTCGTAGCCCACTGTTGGATCAGGAGTCCCCGCCGGAATCCAAACTGGTAGTAGTTGGGAGACGGAGAGAAGCCGAACCCTCGACCGGCTGTAGCCAAAGGTCCGCGGGGGTGAGGTGACGGCCTGGCCGGGAACTGTAGGCGAACTGATACTGACAGTTATGCGGAGAAACGCCGCGGTCGGGTGTGTTATGGTCGGGTCAGTGTTGGTACTGACGAAGGACCATTGAGTAGCCACTACGTAGTTGAGCCAGAGTACAGCAAGTGATCCTCGGGAGATGTTGTTCTGAGGCCGCAATCGGAGGTTGATAACCATCATAAAGGATCGGGGGCTGATACCCTCGTTTTTATTCGACAACGGCTCTCTGGTGGAGACGCTGGAAGCCTGCTTTGGTGGCAGATCCATCAACGGGTAGATCCGAGAGAGATGAGGCGACAGCTTCCTTGTGGAGAACTTGAATAGACGGCCGAACGTTGCCGCTGGGCTCTGGAGCGTGGCAACGGTAGTGATCAGGATGGCCGGGTTGCGAACAGGTCCACCCGAACTGCTGGTCTAGGAGTGTACTGTAAGGGGCGACTGGCTGGACAAAAGCCTCTGCATGCAGATGATCGATGATTGAAATTTCATAGCAGCCCGTGATCGTGCGGAGGGCAGTGTTCTGTGCTGACTAAAGTCGGCGGAGGCTGGAAGAGCTGATCCTAGGAGACCAGATTGGTGCCGCAGAAGGAAGGTGTGGCTTGGCCAGCGCTCTGAATGTGGTCGTCAGGGTTTCTTTCATGCAGCCCCAGGATGTGCTTGCTAGAGCCTTGAGTACCTTGGTGCAGCTGCTCACTTAGCCTGCGACCTCCCTGGTATGCTCCGCGAACGTGAAAAGACGATTGAAACGCACGCCAAGGAGCTTGGGCCTGCGGACGACGCTAGGGGTGTTCGCCGTTTGGACCCTGGTACTTTGTGCGGCTGTGCTCGGTTTTACAATATGGCGAGTGCTGCAGGCAAAATGCCGCAATCTGCGAAAGACTGGTAGTCACTCGCAAATCAACATTAAGTAGGGTTGCAATAGTAATTATCGTGCAGTCTTTTCAGTCTCGTCGAGATGCTGGTTCCTTAATGAGCCTCTTTCTGACCGCTTACGAAAAGTAGATTCTGAAAAAGTGGCTAGTTAAATAGTATGCATTTTTTCAAATATATTTTATAGAAAATATACACGAAAATATTCTTTCTTGTACTTTGTAGGAAATTACGCCTTCTGGAAATTGTATACTTAAAGAAGGGGTATCCTTCGGTTTGAGAAAAATGTTTAATAATGAGATTTTCTACGACTCAGGTGTTCATTCATAGTACATCGTATCGTCAATTTATTAATGCTGCCTATAATGTATACAGTATGATCCACATCCATTGCAAAATTTTATGAGAACCATACGACCATTTCCTCAAACCGTAGACAAACTTTTTTTCCTTAAACAAAATGTAAACAGCATGCTGTTCGAAAAACTTGACTTCAGGTGTGGCAGTTGGTAAATTTCAAAAGGAATAGATAAATTTTCTTTAATTATAGAATTTAAAGAGGGGGTAATTTTCTACTAACGAGTACATAAAGGAGTATTTCCGTGCATTTTTTCTGCAAGGAATATTTGAATTTACATAGGCAGTCAAAATCAATGATAGAAAAGCATGCTATTAAAGTAGCCATTTTTTTTCCAGAATCTTCGTTCTATAAGCTGTCGGAAGGAAGCTTATTAAAAAGCCGGCATCCTGACGGGACTGAAAAGACTTGAGATAAGACGGCATGATAATCAGTATTGCAACCCTAATTAGTGTTTGTTTGCGAGTGACGACAAATTTTTCGCAAATTACGACATTTTGCGTGTAGAACTCGTATATGCAATAAATGTGCTATCTCATAAATTCTTAAACAGAATTCTGAAATATGCTGTCGATTATAAAGGGTTCATTATGTGGAAGTGTAGAATTGATTGTCAGTTAACATAATGGCGTACAGAGAGAGGTACGGTTTATTTTGAAAATATCATTTCAGCAGAAACGTCCTCTATTTACCGTGAATAAAATAAGACACAAAAAACTTAACACTGGGAGATCACAAACATTGCTTAATGGTTGAACACTGCAATTGCCAAACTTATGTAGTAGCAAATCACGTCTCCTTAGAATTTTATGCTTGCGGAAAGGGTATCGTTTGGTTTTAAACGACCTAATTTCCTGAATAGCTGTGAACCCCTGCAGTTGCTTCTTTTGCATTCAGAGTTCCCAAATACAGGCTTGTTATTTTCAATACAGCGGAGCTTCGGGTGCCGAGCCGCTCCATCTATGAGCATTTTACGTAACGAGCGAGCCACTCGTGGAAAGTTTCTTTCGATTGACGAGCTTATGTTCGGTTGGCAATCTGTCAGCGCGTGTGCGTACTTGTCTCCGCCGTTGAGTCTTGCTTCTAGGGCGCGGGGCTATCACAAGGGGGTTAAGTAAATTTAACCCTAGAAACTGCGATCTTCAGACCATAGTTACAGATTAGAGAAGTCTCGGAAAGGCCAGAGTAGGAGAAACAGGATATTGTGTACACAAGGATCAAAGAGTTACAAGGAAGAAGATTCACTATTGAGAGCACGACCTTCCGTTAGAGTGACGTGGTCCGAAGTGCGGCATTGTTGTAGGAAATCTCCGCGGCCCAAAGAGCAAGCGTTCATGCGTGTAGGCTTGCTATTCGTCGCCGCCCCAGAAGCTATCAATGCGACAACTTTGATTGGCTGTTCCCAGACGTCGAGATCAACGGCTGCGAGACTTCAGGAAAGTTAACTTCGATGCGAGCTAGTCACAACCGATCCTTGGTCGTCTGCAGCCAATCAGTGAACTGATGCCGTTTGCTCGGCTACGTTTTGCAAGACGAACGTTCCGCCTAGAATGTTCAGTGATGGAACCGCTTAATCTAGTTAACCGAGGTTAAACTATTTGAGGAAAATCGTGCAATTATATACGCTGTTAAAAAGAGGTGTTATAGGGCTCCCAGAATCTTGCAATGGATGTGCATTATGTTGTATACCTCACAAGCGACATTTATAAATCGAAAAGCCTGATGCTTTATGAATGGGCATTTCACGGTCTTAAAAAATCTCCCACTTTGTAACTTTCTTCGCATTAAAAGAAATCCTCCCTTCAACTGAAATATTTAAAGCAGACATGACTTTGTACTAAATAAAGAACATGTTATGCATTTTTCCATAAAATATATTTGCATATACATGGGCATCGGACTTTAACTGGAATATCGCGTACTTCTTCGACAGGACTTATTCCCAGATGTAGCCTTTGAAAGCGGTCAAAAATCAGCCTGCTCAAAAGCCGACATCCTGACCTGGCTGAAATATATTCGTATTATTCTGCTCGATAATTAACATTATAATTCAGAATTCCAGATAATATTTCATGAGGTGGGGCATCTACTGTACCTCCACTGGCACTTCTAGCATAGGCACAGCACTTATAACAGTAGTATCCTAGCCCTAGCAATGCAAACTTTAGGAGACAACTAGGACAAGCGCTGATGTGCTGCGAGCTTCAAACACCTACTCAAATGGGAATAGCAATAATCCCGGTCGACGAGGCTCCAGGCCTGACCCCAATCAGTGTCACTCCCGACCAAATATTAGCGTCAGTAAAAGTATAAGCATTGCAATCACTCAGATACACCGCTAGAGGCAGCAGCATAAACAGTAGTTGCAGTAGTAGAAATAGGCGACTCGGGCTCCTCGAATATTTCTGGGCAGCTACTGTGGGTGAGTGGAGATAAAAAGTGCAGTATAACCAGCACAAAAGGCTACTATTACTTAAGAATAACCTAACTTAGGTGATGTATCTGGCTCCTCGGGTTATCTAAAAGGGAATGAACATTCCAAGCGCCAAAGATTATAGGACTTATCTGGGCTCCCTGAGCTGTCCTGCAAGCTCTGGGAGCTGGCCTGTGGGAAGGAAACAGGTTAGTGGGAGGGTGGGGAAGAGAGAGGTTTTTATTTGCGTTTGTAGTGTTTCGACTGCGTTTATGCAGTCTAACAGCCACGGTCAGCTGGCAGATGTCGAGACCCAGCGTGTTTGGGACCATCTTTTATAGGACCATCAACCCTCTCGCGAGGGGCGGCAGCGCTACTCCTAAATAGGACTGCCTGTCACAAGTAACTGCTGCCGAACAACACCATGGGCCACGATTGATTTGGTGTCGAACGACCACTTGGTTACGATCCGCCTACAACTTTGCTGTCGCGCCGCCATAGGACTTTTAGACCGTGGGAGGGGGGAGTAGGGGGAGGGAGCAGCAGTACCTATTCTAGTAGGAGTAGCGGTGAAGAAGACAGTCTCTCCATTTATGCTTGTATGCATTCTAGTGCTGCGACATCCGATTGCCGTTCGAATTACTTCTACGAGTA
>JAYGXS010000001.1:27231515-27242491 GCA_036362985.1 Ligula intestinalis
CGCATAACCAGTTGCCGTATTGTTGCCTCTGGTCGGTGGGCGATACCTTCGTCATCATTGAGCGGAACATGGTCCGGAAATTCCACGATCTCCTGAACTCTGTGTTTCCTGACATCCAGTTCACGATGGAAACCGAGAACGAAAATCAACTGCCGTTTCTAGCCGTAATCATGCATCGAAAAACGAATAAGAATCTCAGAACGACGGTGTATAGGAAGACCATCAATACGCGTCAAATCCTGAGTTACCACAGCAAGCACCCAGCATGCCACCCGGCATCGCCCACCGACCAGAGGCAACAAGACGGCAACTGGTTATGCGCCCGAAGGACCCCCTGCCCCGAGGTGAAACCGCCAACGTCGTTTACCGGATCAAATGCGATTGGCGTGCAGCCGACTATGTCCGAGAGACGGGGAAGCAACTGCAGACGCGAATGGCAGAACACAACAGGGCAGTAAACAGGATGGACGATCGATCGTTGGTGGTGGAACACTGCGCGAATTCCGAACAAAAATTCTCCTTCCAGAATGCCGAAATCCTGGGTCGAGGAAATGAACGCGTGGTCAGGGAAACAATCTAGGCCTGGCAAACGGGTACAACCTCAATCAACCGTTGTGTTATACTTCCCACGTCCTGCCAAGCCCTTCGAACACATCTTAATGAAGAAAAGAGCAAACGGGACCAGAGACGGAACACGAATCTGCATACTCGCGAGCCGATGATGGACACACCCATAGCTGAGCCACAACCGGAAGTGGCAATCATCAGCTCTGCCCGTTCATCCGGTCAGTCTGTGAGTGTGAAACCGGATGGACGTAGGGGCATAAGGATGATTCCCGGCCTGGGAAGACAGCTCCGGTCAATGACGGCTGCAGAAACGCAAACACCGGAAGTTGACGAGAGACCCCTTGACTGAGGTTATTACGCTTCATAGGGCACGATGATTGAACATCCCGTCTAGCCCCCTCCTCTCTCTCCCCCCTCCTCTGTATTGGTTAAACTCTATTGACTATGACTGCCAACACCTTGAAATACTGTGAGGCGCGGTACAGTTACCACCTCTGATGACGGAAGCCTGTACGCTTTTGAAACGTCAGGACGATAAAACAATGGTTCCCGAGATCGCCTCATCTTCTCATATATATATATATATATATCTTCACTCAGAAATGTGCGAACACCGATCGAATAGGCTTCCGAACTAAACAAAGTTCATGTGGTGGTCAGAGGTCCCCAACGGGTGACCACCTGCCAAGCCGATTCCGGCCACGTCATCATAGCAGTAAGTGCGTATGACAGCATTTGGGGGTAACTTGATACAAAACTGTTTCGGGCTAATTAGCCTTCATCAGCCAAGCATAACCCTGAACACCAGCTGGTCGGACAACACAAAAAAACGCACTCACAGACGGCGCAGTTGGTCCACCACTGGTGTTTATCAGATGGGTCATAAGCACTTCATCGAACCGCAGTTCATCAGCGCCTGAGTGAATATATACCCGATCAGCAGTGACAGCAAATGGCAGGTGGCGAGGCGCTGATGAGCTGTGGTTCATTGAAATGCTTATGATTCATCTGGTAGACACCAGTGGTGGACTAACTGCACCGTCTGAGAGTGCGTTTGTTTGTGGTGTCCGACCAGCTGGTGTTCAGGGTTATGCTTGGCTGATAAAGGCTAATGAGCCCGAAACAGTTCTGTATCAATTTACCCCCAAATGCTGTCATACCCCCCTTACTGATACATACATGGATAGAAACATACTACTCGCTGATTTTCAGTAATATGTTAGTTTAGAATAACAATAATAGCAAGCGTAGAGTCAACCAAACTTTGTGATCCGAGGCTACGGGGTTTGTAAAACTCTTCCCATTTCAGGCATGGAATTCTCTGCCAACGGACATTGTTAGGTCTATATCTGAGCACACGTTTACGATTAAGTCAGACCCATCGGTAGACATGTTTAAGACACGATTAAGTTAGACCAAATAGCCACTGAGACCCCGAAAATAAACTGCCAGTTGCCGAAAGCAAATTGCGGAATAATCCCATAATAAAAACATATTACTTGCTAATTTTCAGTAATATGTTTGTTTAGAAAACTACCGATTACATTTATTCTATCAATTAGTAGGCAGACTCGCTAAACCAACAAGGGTGCACGATAGGCACATCTCCGACACTCGATGAGGTTTGCGCGACCTCCGAAAACTTCTCTTCGTGAGACCCTTGGTATTATGGCGAAAACCACGATGGACTCTCCCCGACATGCTTCAAACACCCTTAGCACAGGCCATCCGCTTCGAATGTACTCTGCACCCCCCTCCCTCCACCCCAAGCCCCCCCGGGCGACAGTTTTTCGCCTTAAATCTCTCAAATGGCATTCAAAGCCCTAGACTTCTGAACAATGCCTAAGGAGTTTTTTCGCTGTTGGCCCTCCCTTACCCAAATTCAAATTACTGGCGACGCCACTGTTCTGAATTGTTCTGCAGATCAAATGCATTGAAAAAACTGTCCTGTACCAATAAGGAGTTCAGAGGTATTTACCTATATTTCCTTCAATAAAACCTGACCTGATCAAGGCGTGCATGCGTCCTATTCGCCACTGAGAGAGGCTAGCCTTTGAGGGACCTGATTGGCTGTTGCCGAGGTCGCCTAAGTGCAGAAGTACTCGTTAGCGGCAGCAAGGTTTCGGACATGCTCAGCTATGTGGAGTGAGTCACCACATTTTTATCGACCACTATAAGTTAAGAGTCTATCGTAGCAGCATAAGTTGCTAGGGGAGACCCTAACTACTACGACCTTAGGGCTCGATCCCACAGAGGAAGGGACAAAGTGGAACAACTGTTGGGAGGAGCAGTGTATTCTGCACCGAACTAACGGAGCATATGTTGGAAGAAGTTGGCAGTCGAACGAGTGCATATCTGGAGCTGGGAGGCCGACGTCCGACGTTTATGAGCGCAGGAGTTATCACAGCGCCTCCAGTGAGGTCTTGGATGAGCCAGCCTTGAAGCTCATTGGTCGATTAGTATCGGTTCGGCAGACACTGGTGCGTACGTACGAGCAGTCGCGAGAGACCGTGCATTCGATGTTGGGCCGCCATATGTAGCAGTTTGGAGGACTGCTAATTGACAGGAAAACGCGGTCATTATCAGGACTGAGAGCCGGACTGTGGGAGCCTGCCGCTGTTGATTCATGCTTCCTGCCTTTGTTCGCCACGACCTTAGCAACTGCTGTTAGTACGCTCCCTTCTTCTCGCCGCAGCAAGCCTTGCACAAGCACCAGCCAATCGATGACCGCCTATCCACCTGGTCGGCTGTAGCTTTACACTAGGCCACACAGCAAGCAAGGCGGACTCACTCAGTCTTTCGCCCGGGTGCGCGGAGGGCGCGCCGCCGCTGCTCTCACTCATAGCTTTCACGGTCGAAGCTACGCCAGACGGAGTCAACCTTCTTATGAATTATTCTTCAACTCGTTCTGTAAAAAATAAATTGTTCCTACTCCTTTCGCTTTCCAAGACTTCTCTCTTCCACTAAGGAACCGGGTCTGGAAGATCGCTATCGTTAGGATTAACCAGCGTAGCTTTAACAACAACTCCTTTGCAAGCCGGGGCGGAAGGCCGAGTGATTCCGCCTTGCTTGCTGTGTGGCTTAGCGTAAAGCTACAGCCGACCAGGTGGATAGGCGGTCATCGATTGGCTGGCGCTTGTGCAAGGCTTGCTGCGGTGAGAAAAAGGGAGCGTACTGACAGCGGTTGCTAAGGTCGTGGCGAACAAAGGCAGGAAGCATGAGTCAACAGCGGCAGGCTCCCACAGTACCCCCCGGCAAGACCGAAGGCAAGGGCAATGGAAGCCGAAGGCAGGATCGATGCCAACCGTAGAGAAAGGAAAGGAAACAAACGAATGGAAATTAGTAAAAGATGAAGAAATATGTACGTAACAACGGTAAAGTTTGAAGAGTTGGTGTTGCTGGCTTATGGGAGCCATGTTGATGGGATGGTTGTGACTCGCATGAGTTTCCATGCTGTCATGTGAAAGTCGTGTAGGAGATTGGACATCTCGACTACGTGTGAGAGAGCCATATTGGCTGCGTTGAACCTCAACTGCAAATCCGTATGCCATGTCAGTGTTGGTTGCGTTGAGTTGAAGTAGGAGGGCTACTGTTGGCAGTAGAAGAAGAATCAGAGTTTGAAAAGAAGGTGAGGATATGGACACTCAAAGTGGGAACAGATCTTCGGGATGGGGAAAGAATCAAAGCCTGGTTAGACGGGCTGTGAGCAATTGAGTATCTCCATCTTGCTTCGCGACAGGAGGTCGGTCATGAAGTTCCCTTATTTCGCGGTCACAAAGATGACACAGGAAAAATCAGTTGAAGTTGAGGGAGGCTGGATGTTGATTGAGCTCAGCCAGATCAGAAGTTGAGAGTTAAGATCACGTCGGGGTCACCATTATCGCAAAGGAGTTGTTGTTAAGGCTACGCCGGTTAACCCTAACGACTGCGATCATCGAGGCCCGGTTCCTTAGAAGAAGAGAGAAGTCTTGGAAAGTCAGAGGAGCAGGAACAATATATTGTTAACATAATGAGTTGAAGGATAGTTCATAAGAAGGTTGACTCAGTCTGGCATAGCTTCGACCGTGAAAGCTATGAGTGAGAGCAGCGGCGGCGCGTCCGCCGCGCACCTGGGCGAAAGACCGAGTGAGTTTGCCTTGCTTGCTGTGTGGCTTAGTGTAAAGCTACAGCCAACCAGGTGGATAGGCGGTCATCGATTGGCTGGCGCTTGTGCAAGGCTTGCTGCGGCGAGAAGAAGGGAGCATACTGACAGTGGTTGCCAAGTTAGTGGCGAAAAAAAGCAGGAAGCATGAGTCAACAGTAGCAGGCTCCCACAAGACTGCGATATTATTATTAGGGAACTGTCACTGACGTAATAATATGGTCGCTTTTACGGAAAAACGTGGTATATCTGTTGAGTATTAGGTCGTGTGTGACATGCAGGATGAATAATTGTTGAGTTAGGGATTCCGTCGTGCGGGTAGCGACTGCTTTTAACGTCCCCTTTCTGGCATCGAAGGTTCATCATTGGATCCGTGAAGCTAGGCTCAGCCTAGAGCCCACGGGCCTGGTTACCGCATGACAACACTGCTTATTTAGAAATCACCGGATCGAATATCTCAGAAGTGTCCTCAACCGCTCAGCTATGATCTCGGCCGCTGCCAACGACCAGCTTACCCAGTAAGAAATGAACAAGGGCCTGCGCCATCTTCCTTTCCTACCTGAAACCATCCGGGCCATGCAACATATCTTCAGTGGTAAAACACGGTATGGGGGTGCGGGGTCGGCAGAAGTTTACATGCGCGGTGGCTGCCGGCTGATGGACAAAGGTAGAACAAAATTCTAGATGTGGCGCCAAGGACGATTTCCTCAAGATTTTAAGGAAGCAGTCGGCTGGCAAAAGGACCGACAACTCAGTGCTAAGCAAAAGGGCATCTCACTGCTTAAGAGCACCGTGAATATCTTCCCTTGCCTCATTCTCGATCGTCTTAACGGTATAGTGGTCGCTGCTGCCCAACGCCCTGCTAACTCTTGACCTCACGAACAAGGTCACTCAGAGGAGGACCTTGAACGAATGCACTTTTCGGCCTGCCTCTGACCAGACACAAACTGGCGCACGAGACACGGACCGCCAACGCGAGTGTCTACTATCGTGCGGTCCAACCAATCACCATCAAGGCTGCGAAACAAACGGAGCATTCAGCACCTGTCCTCGATAAATGATGCCAGAACTCACTCGGTATTATGCCTCCGAGTGGGATGGACGCGACAACGCAGCCACGCTCTCACGCGGTCCTCACGGCAACGCCAGACCGAATCAACCTTCATCCTTCCTATTCTTCTACCCTTCTGCAGAATAAACTAGTCCTAACAATCTGGCCTTCCCACCGTCTTCTGTCACCTCTCCTAAGGAACCGGGCCTGGAAAACCGCAGCCATTAGGGTAAACGATATTAGCCTTAACAGTTCGCGATAGCGGCCACCCGGCGCAGGGATGCCACCCGTGAAGGTAATGTGGATTCCAACGACAACGCGGAACAACTCACGTTATGTTCGCTGCCTGTCCACCACAAGATAAGTGCCAGGAGATATCGATGCCCCTCTACACCACATTCATGGATCTGCAAGAAAAAATTCGACACTGTGAATCGCGGTGGTCTGTGGAGACTCGTGCAGAAATTCGGCAGTCCTTAGTGATTCACGCACACGGTGCGTCAGCTCAAAGGCGGGAGGAGGATGGCGCGTGTCATGGAAAGTGAGACACTCCGAAACATTCTCGCTGACCATCAAAGTGACTCAATCACACCCACCAGCTTCAGTCTCATATTCTCTGGCATGATGATGGACGCCCACCGTGATGAGCGCTCTCTACACGCATCGCATACAGGGGTGACCATCATCTTCCCAGTAGCCGGCGCCACCAAGCCCCAACGCATCAGTTAACAATTACTGTTCACGACCTGCTCTCTTCACTCAAATGAACACTCAACACCGAACAAATGCAAAGGGGCATTGACCTCTTCACCGCAGGCTGCACTAAATCTGGACTTGTTATCAACAGGAACAAAACGAGGTTCATGAACCGACTGTCAGCCAGCACCGAACACACACTCAACACTCAAATAAAAGCTGTGGATAATTTCGCATATATTGGACGCACACTCACGTAACACCAGAATCGACTACAAAAATGCACATCGTATCTACCAGGCTTGTGGCCGGCTGAAATACCCCTTGTGCAATTGCCACGGCTTTCATCTAAACACCAAACTTAAGATATGCAAGACCGTCGTTAAGTATCATAGGCATGCACTAGCATAATAACCGAATCCTATAAGTACTACAATTCTCTGTATGAACTCTCCGTTTCTTTCACTGCCTCTGATGATGGTTTGCAGAAGGAACTCGAAAAGTCAGAGGAATCAAGTTATTGTCTCAACGATCGCGTGTATTACTTCTCGATCAAGGTCATCGGAATCGTCCTGCCGCAACCCTCTCGACGACAACCCCGTTGACCGCCCCCAACATCGGCAATACGTTCTCGATACCTGCCTGTTTTCATTGTGATTGCATTTTCCCGCCGTGGTCGGCTATGAGGGAATCGATCGCAGTTTGATCTGTGCACCAGTGCCAGAAACCCCAACATACATCTGCCGCATCCACTGTCCGTACTGCCACATACGTTAATTCATCAGGGGGGTCATTCGGCCACGTGCGCATCCACGAGAGCAGATTTAGCCGTAATAACAACAGGTCTAACGCACCTTGTATTTTCGTTGCTTCTCCGAACTCCAGCATTAGAACGCCTAAGCTGCAACCGCTGTCACCACGGCCGCTTCTGTCGCTCCCAAACTATCCTGCCTGTATTGCTAAAACCCATGCAAATCACGCATCTGCCTGTTCGGTCACTTGCTAATCTATCACACAGACTGACGAGCCGGTTCCAGGAACACCATACACTAGCCTACGCACATTCAGCCGCAATCACCTCCATGAAAACCTACGGCAGAATGTCATCGACTATACCAGCTCATCACATGTCTCCTCACCCCTACAGCACACATATAACATAAGACCACACCGCTAGCTCGGCCAACCGACTGCATGGGAAAGGGCAGAGTGGATGAAGTCGATGCTCAGTTCATATTCCCCACTATAAGCCATTTGAAGCGCTTGAAGCTATCACTGGGTGATAAAAGCCCTAAATTTGACGGCTGTCAACTAAATGGATACTTCAGGCCTCGTATATTTGTGTGGAATGACCTAATTGCGGACTGCGAGGTGGGATGCAATGGCTCCTTCCTCACGTCATCTCAATAGCACTGTCAAATGTGAACATAAGTCCTCGTGGAGGTGGGCTTAGGGGCGGGTTCTTGGAAGCTAGCCACCTGCACCCTCTCGCTCCCAGTCTTCCTGACTTTAGCATAGCATCGGATCCAGCTGGGGAAGCAGATTGTTAAATACCACGCAAGTATGTTATCACTATAAACTGAACCACGCACAAGTCGATGCCAGTAAGAAGCAGCAGTTTGACCTTCGATTTCTACTATGTCCGCCGTGTGCTCCACAGCGGGTACTGCGGGCTCGGTGACTTCGGTCCATCTACCTCCCTCTCCCCACTTCTCATGCTGTGGGGCACACGGTGGACCTCGTCAAGGTCGAAATGTCATATGACATTAGGAGACCAACTGTCCAGATTTGTCCGCTGCTGCGACCGTGCCCATTTACTTCCGCTTCATCATCCGGCTGTAGGAGCAAGTTCAGTAAGGAAATAAACAATGTGGTAGATGCTGCACAACAGTCTCCTTAAAACCTAACACACGCACAAATCGGTGCATAGACCACTCCGGGGAGCAAGCGGTGGACGAATAGTCCGATGCGGTAGTAGTTACGCACTTATTATTAATGTCATTGTAGGTGCCCTCAACCCCGCTGGGATTCACAATCGACATCTTCGGGCACGCAGTGCGACACTATCCAGCGATTGAATGCACCTGGGCGACGGCACACGGATAATAATGATAATCTGCCTGATATAAGCTTCTCCTGGTGGTCGAATGGTGACACTCCAAAATGTTGTTGGGAGCAATGCCTTTCCTTTATGAAATTACAAGCCTAGCAATCAACCTTCCGCACGGGCCACCAATGCAAAACGAAGCAATCGACAAAAAGAAAGGTGACAGGCGTGCTGGTCTAGGCTAAGACCGACCAAAAGCGAAAAGGGTGCCGGTGAATGCGGAGCAACTGACGTACGTACGCGCAAATAATTGTTCTGTAGTTACCACGCAGCGACCGCTATCCCAAAGTCCCTGTTCGGCCAAGTGGTCACCACGGGCCATTTCGGATAGTTCTAGGCTGTTGCGAATGAGACTTCAGTAGGAAGTTTCCAAAACAGCGTATGCCCGCGCTCCAGCGGTTGATAAGCCCACCCATTCTGCGACTCTTGCCCAGCTCCTCTAAACTGACGCCACACCCTCTTGTCAGGTATGAAAGGGGACATTGACCACGGCCAACCTGCTTACCATTATTTTCAGGTGTTTACACGCGTCCCCCTGTGTGCAACAGAGCCCCAACTCCGGTCTTAGGAAGCCTTAGAGGGCATTCCCTAGGCTAGGATTATGTACTACACAGCGCACGGACTGCCCAAATGTGCAGGACACATTTACCGACCATGTATCTATAAGTACGCGTAAATTAATCTGCTGTCCCTACCCCTTTGAACAAGATAGTCTTCCCTTGTACTTCTTGCCTGCCTGTACTTCAAACACACCAAGCATTGGGGAGTATGGTATAGGATTAGCTTACCCCGTTTGGTAGCATGCTGGGTCCGCACACAGTTTGAAGATAATACTAACTACCGAATAGCCGCAACGGCCATTCATGCTGACGGTCAAACTGCAGCGGTGGATGCGAACGCATGTCTTGAGATTTCAAAAACTAATACTGACTTTAAAGTTGATGAAATGCACAAAGGCACGGCAATCGTCGAGTAAAAACCCGATAAGTAGAAAGGAGAGTATTACGGAAAAACTTTTTTCTCAAAAATATCTTACAAGACGCATAAAACTGCGAGTAATCATTGGTGCGCGGGGGAATTTTTAGTAAACATCAAATGCATAGGACTATACAAAGAGGCTTGCAGAGAATCACTGGAGGGGAGCCGTGGTAGCAAGCCGGAGTCGATCAACGCCTGAAGTGTCTCCTGAACAAATGCACTGTCCCGAGTCAACTTCACTAATGAAGCTCATTATTGTGCTCTTTATGGTTAGTAGTTTGTCCGACGAATTTGCCAGATCTGTCTGTAAGGAGTTGATTTCATGGCGCAAGTCACAAGATTCGTTCCCAGCCTGGGCAAATTTCGCTCTGAGTTCATTTAACTAAAAGAAAGGATGCAATGAGGATAAGCACAAAGATCATATAAGAACAAGTGCCGATAGTGTTAACAGTGGTCCATAAAATACAAACCTCAGAAACAGAGGAAGAGCGGAGATGGTTTGCTTCAACAAGATCTGATTCCACATTCTGCAACTGAAGCTTCAATTCTGCACACATGGCACACTCCTAAAGAGAAAACAGCGGACATTAGATATATCCATGTGGTTAGTTCAGCCTAGCATAGACTAAACTAGACAAGCTGAGGTATTATCTTGTAATATGGAGCCTAGTGCTTTGTAAAGGCAATAAAAAAATATTAAAAAAACGAATTCTCGGCTGACCGATGAAGCATTTGGCGTGGCCGCACTGTTTCGAGTACGGCGGGCACGCTTTGCAGGAGGAGAAACAGTCATAGCAATCTGTCCGAGGTCAGCCCGGCGATTCTCCGATTTTGACTCCTCAAGCTTAGTACGAGTCTCCTCTAATTTGGTCTCCAGAGAACATATTTGTGCAGTAAGCGACGAGCAACGCTCTGAGAAGTCGGACGATGCCTTCTGTTCTTTTCTTAGGTCCGCCAGCAACTGCTTTATTCTGCTGTCTGCCTCCGTAACGCGCTCATCTGAGAACGCTGAAGTCGTTTTCTGAAACGTTCGGTAAACGCTTTTAAGTCTCCGTTACAGTTTAACAATGGAATTCAAATTTGCCCTGGGTGTCTGCAATGATACTCCCGAATCAAATTCAACTTGCTAATTTAAACAACATACCGATTTTTTCTCAGAGGAATTTCGGAGGTTTTCTAATTCGGTTTGAAGGTTGGCGTATAGCTCTTGGAGACCAGAATGTTCGGTCTCAATAGTTTTCAACTACAAAAGTCGTTTAATAAACACGAAAAATACCCGTTCTATGTGAGTAGATGCATCCACAAAATCCTTATTTACTTTGGAAAGCTGCGATTTTAGGGAAGAAACCAAGTCTTCCTGCTCGGTGATCTGAAACAAAACATGCAGCTAGTCACATCCAAATAAATTAAATAAGAATATTTTTCTGGATGACGTG
>JAYGXS010000001.1:27242501-27286160 GCA_036362985.1 Ligula intestinalis
ATAATGCGCTCCATTACTTTGCACGCGATGCAAGTTAGACTGGCAGGACGGTAATTTGCGCAATCAAGTCGCGAACCTCCTTTATAGATTGGGGTGACGTTTGCCCACTTCCATTCTCTGGGAGTTCGCCTTCGTCAAAATATTTCTGGAAAATGGCAGCCAGGGGTTTGCATAGTTTGTTAGCTAATTCTCTTAGTGTTAGTGCAGGAATTTTGTCCAGCCCAGGTGATTTGGCAGGCTTAAGTTGAAGTAATTGGGCCCTGACAGTGTTGTGTGAAAACTCTAGGTCCTCTATTTTGGGCAATGGGGAGGAGGTTGAGGGTGCAGTTATCGGTCGATGAGCGGACGGACCGTCAGCAAAAGTTGTAGGTTCTCGGGTGTAGTCGTATTCAAAGAAATCGGAGAGGAGGGAGGCTTTCATCTGGTCTTCGATCATCAGTTGTCCATCGGCTGATCTAAGGGCAGGGATCAGTTCCTGAGATCTCTTCGTGCTTCGTATGTAACCGTACAAGATCTTGGGTGTTCCAATGACTTGTGTAATATGTTCAACTCGTATTTCTTGCGCAGTTGAGTAGCTTCTCTTTTACAAATGTTACGTTGTTGCTTATACTCCCGTAAGTGTTTACCGGAGCCGGTCAATCTTTAGCGTCGCCAGAAGCGGTTTCTGTTTTTGAAAGCGGCCTGCAAGTTTGAGTTCATCCACTTCGGGCGATTCGTACTTGTCTTTCTTCTGAAGGGACAGTTGAGACAAAGAGTTCTTTTCCACGTCAAGCTAAAGGTCATCCACTGTTCATTTGCCCCACCTTGGAGATCTGTTTCCCATGATACCTCTGACATTTCTCTTCTCATAAGTGGGTAGTCGCCCTTCCAAATGTTACTTTCCCATGTGTCGGAGGAGTAGGGTTTGGAGAACAGTGAATACTCGAAATACAGCATAATATGGTCGCTTGACCCTAATGGGGGTCGACCATATTATGCTGTGTTTATGTCAACAGAGTGACCACTGTCTTATAAGTGTTTTGTAATCGAGGAAAGAAGCACTTTGTTTTCTTGTCAAAAGCCAATCAGGCAAATGATCAACGGCCTTGATCGCCAATTGCCTTCGTGTACGGACAGTGTACTTGCATCCGCAAGTGCACGTGAATTCATAGACGCAGTTTGGGGTGGCGTGCAAAGGCAAGGCATCCTTTGTCCCTTTAACTGGAAGGCATATAGTTGGAGTGAGGAACACCAGTTCAGCTGCATAACACGTTCTGTCTATGGTGTAATGTAGCCGTTGCTAATTGTATTTGAGATATTGTCTCCTTGAAATGGTTAAGGTATAAAAACTTGCTTTTTCACAACCGACTGGTCAGCATATTTGGCTGTAAAGGGCTGCCGTATTTTTGAATGGAACGTGATGGATAGCCACATTTAAGTAGAGCTTCTTTTTTGCGGGCAAGCTTTGCAGTTAGGGTATCAATCGAGCAAATATTCTCAGCTCTTTGGAAAAAGATAAGTACCAGATTTCGTTTCCACTATGGTGCACAAAGCTGGTAAAATGTAGGTATTAGCCTTTTCAGGTAGTCTTGTGGAAAACAATGCGCCTTTTTGAACCATTATTCTCTGTGAACTGAAGGACAAGTTTTTGCTCTGTTCTATCTCTATCGTAAACTTAATCTTCGGATGCTATTTATTCATAGAATTAAAAAGATTTTCGGCGTCTTTTTGGCATTAACTATAGTGAATATATCATCAAAATGTCATCCGTATATTGTTGTCTTATTAATTTACGACGACACTGTTTTTCTAAGTGACCCAAAAAGTGGCAGCGAAGGTAGGCCTCAGAAGACTTCCCATTGCAACTCCATCAATTTGTCTGTACCGGTGCGCATTAAGGAGAAGTTAAAAATTCTTCGTACGAAATGTCAACAATTCCCATAGTATTTCAGGTGGCAGACGTGTTTCTGACGCATGAGTGCATATGATCTTAATTGCTTCGTCCCATGACACATTTGTAACTAATGACTCCACATCTAAAAGAAAACATAAATTTGCTCAATCCATTTGAATATTCTACCTCGAGTTCCCGGAGTCCAAACCTGTACGATATTACTCTGTTGGTTAAACATAAGTCAAAGTAGCCGGCTGCTTGACAATAAATTTTACTCACTATGGTAACATTATGCAAGAAAACTTTCATTCCACTTGTCTTCTTTCAGGCAATTTATCTGCATATAACTTTATTATAGATACGGTTTGACACAACCCCGCTGCTTAGAGATCGATCCTAGGTTTAGCTCGTTTGGCTATGTTCATAAGCGTGTGTGTGTCCGAGTGGAAGTAGGTAAAGTCTCTACAGGTCAGCGCGACTGAAAGCGCTGACTGAGGTATTGGATGACCTTGAGGCAACTGGCGTTGTACAATGACGCCGGAAAAAGCAATAGAGAAAGTGAGACGGCAGAGACCGCTACATGTAAGTCATTGGTGTTTCAGTGCATTTTTGTGGTATAGTTATTGTTTATTCGTTCAAGTTGCTGAGGGTCATGAGGGCTGCGTTCAAAGATAACAGACGCACTGTTCGGTGATTCGCTGAAGCAAAATGATTTAGTTAATGAAAAATGGCAATCATGCGTGCACTTACTGACCTTATTTCCTAAGTCGAAGATTTTCTGATGACCCGACCAATGCGCACCTAGTGAAACCAACGTCCACTATAAGTTACTTTTATTAATTGAAAATTAAAATTGCATGAAGAACTACTGATACAATGTTAATCAGGGTACCGCTTGCAACTTGCGCACCGATTAAGTTCCTATTTTGCTATTACAAACTAGTTTCATATTAACGGGGAATCATATTATAAAAAACCTGTTGTCTGCAGCGGTTGAATATTATCCAAAAATATATGAACTAATTTAACGCAGCAAGACTTTTAATCATGTTGACATCGAACTCCTACTCTTTCTGCTCCTCCTGCTTCTGCACCTCTTCCTCCTCTTTCGGCATAAGTAACAAGTTTATAAACTTTGTATACTTCGATTTGGATGTTTGCAAACAGAGTTAAAAGTATCAATGTTATAAACAACCATATATATGCTCTTATTTTGCCCTTTCGGCAATGATGATTCTGATTTTTTTCCGCATGGTAGGCCCTTTATGTACGCTGATGAACTAAAAGTTACTTCCCTTCGCTTTTTGACACATATGGTGCGCTATGCTTGTTGGCGACGATCATCAGCCTGAACTAAGCAAAGAAGGTCACTACGTAAATAAGGCCAGAGTTATTAAGAATCCGGACGCATCATATATTGATAGTATTATCTTGCCAAAGCATTATATATTTTTATGATGCCAGTTTACAGGCAGTTTTAAATAGTTGCTATAGCACCTCCTGGGCGCCTTCCAAAACCTCGAAGACAGGAAAAACCTAACAAACTCCCTCTTTTGCAGCCAGTGTTGGTTTTATTTCCATTTTGTGTTTTGTCAATACTGGGCAAGATAGGGAGTTTGTTTCAAGTGAAAAAACCTGAATTCAAAGGTACAATACAAATGGAATACATGTACAGTTGTAAACTGAGTTGACACCTCAGCAGGAGAAAGGTTGCATATCGTTTGGGGACATTAGATCGGGACGGGGAGGGTTGGCACAAGAACACAGTGTTCTCAGTCTTCCTTCAATGCTTGTCGGAAAAAGTTGCGCGCTGTCGGTTGAAGGATAAGCAGATAGCAGGCTGCAGCTTCAGCAGCATTTTCGTCGGCATGAGGCCTGGCAAGGTTCAAAGTTCACGAACGCCATCAGAGTGAAAGAGAGATTCCACCGAGTCAGCACCCAAATTTCGTGAAACTTGTCCTGAATGTAGAAAACTAGTGATAACCCTCTTAAACATAGGATAACTTTGCTGGGTTTAAATAGTTCTGGACAGCTTACTCCAGATTGATATGGCGGTTAATGAAAAGAATTGCCGGTACTTAACTGTGCGTGCCATAGGAAAAAATAAAAACACATCTCGATGACTGCCGCGCCGAGAGTGCTAGAGCTGCCTTATTGTACTGAGAGGATTAAAGGTTTGGCCATTAAAAAGTTCAAACAGTGAAAATGGACCCTTCTGTAATCTACGAAGCCATAGGGGATCCAGCTTTATAAGTTTTCCCCTTTGTTGGAAGGCTAAGTTACGGTGTTCTGAAGTGAAAACTCTTCTAGTGAAGAAGTGCTGCACCGATTCTATTTTCTTCCGTTCACTAGTGCGCAGAAGACTTAATAGAGGCGAACAGTATTCAAGACTGGGTCTCACGTACATGTTATAAAGGCTTGTTCTAACCTTTATGTTCTTAAAATTTCTAAGGACAAATCCGGTGGTTCGGCGTGCTTTCGAGACTATCAGGGCACAGTGCTCTGACAAATTGAGACTATTAGAGATCGATATGCCCAAATCCTTGATAACTCCTGGGACATTTAGTTCGTGGCCTTCAATGCTTAATTTCGGTTGATGATCGTCGGCAACAACCATAACGGAACATTTGTGCCATGAAAGGGTGAGGCGCCATGTGCAACACCACTGGGCGAAGGCCTGAAGATCCTTTTTTATCAGCTCGAGCACGATGTTGCGATCTGCCGGTTGATATCCATAAGCGACTTTTAAATCATCAGCGTACATGAAGGTCTGCCATACTGAAACAATCTGGAACGTCGTTGATAAAAAGGCAAAAAAGTACACTTCCATGTATAACTCCATTATTCACATGCGTGGGGTTGGAGATGACATTGGAAATTTTTACTCGTTTTGTGCAAGCATCCAAATAGGAAGATATGAAGTTCAGAGGCTTGCTACCTATGCCGAAGGAGGCCAGTTTCAGAAGGAGGAGGTTATGATCGACCCGATCAAAGGCTTTAGTAAAATCAAAATAGAGGCAATAAATGGCAAAACCGCTGTCCCTAAATTGCAGCACATAATCAAACAAAGAGGGCTGGCAGGTGTCACAAGATCGTTTCTCGAGAAAGCCATGTTAAGCTGTATCGAGCAGGTTGTTGTCTGTCAAGTGATGCATAATCTTTTCGTTGATCAAGGTCTCCAAGATATTCGAGACTGCGGAAAGTGTATTTATTGGCCTAAAGTTGTCGAATGAGGTCGATCGGCCATGCTTGCGAATAGGCATTATGTGCGATTCCTTCCACAACGAAGGAAAGGTTTCGCTCTCAAGAGCAAGATTCAATACCTTACAAAAAATAGAACGAAAAAAATCATTCGCTTCAGCTTTTAGAAGGCTCCCTGGGACGCCATCTGGTCTTGGACTATAAAATTGACTATCTTGACGAATGGCTACAGTCACGTCCCAGACGGTTAAGCTTATGGTTTCGATGAGGGCACCCATCCAAGCCCGGAAAGCCGGAAGTTCGTTGAACGAGTTTTCACTGAACGTTTTGTACAGGAATGCATTGAAATTGTCGGCAGTTAACTTAGCATCAAATATGGGGTTTCCTAAGGCCTCTTGAAGTATGGGGTGTTGTGTTTTTCACTGCGCTTTAACTGTGTGCGAAAACAGTTTCGCAACATTTAGAGAAGGGTTTGCAGCGAAGTGGGCCTCATTGGCTACCTGCTTTTCTTCGGAGAGCTTATTAGCCTCCTCATATAGCAGCGTTATCAAGAGCAGAACAGAAGTGTCTTTCTGCTGATGCAAACGTCGACAGAGTTTACGCAGCCTACGACGGAAAGACATAGGAAGGTATACTTCATCCTTGACATGTTATATTTTCTTACGGGGGACAAAATGTAGGGTGTGTGGATCCAGCACTTTGTACAGTGTATCGGTACAAACATTTACATTCAAACATTGGAAAAATTCAGACCAGTCGAGATCGTTTAGATGTGCCAGTAGGTTTGCCGTGTTTGCTGATCGGAAATCATGATAAAAACTATATTTTATGGCAAAATGTTTCGTTGGCCTCCAGTTCTAGTTTGGTAACAACTGTGAGATATTCTGCACTCCCAAGTGAGTCTAAGGATGAAACTGAAAGTGGCTCGCAGCCCCTACAGAAAATTAGGTCCAGTATGTTTGTTCCTCGAGTGGGAAAATCGACGACCTTATCCCATATGCCAATATCTACCGCTTCAAGTAAGTTCTCAAACTTTAAAGGACCAGAGGGTGGAAAGCATTGCACGTCAGGAAGATTAAAGTCACCTGCAATCAAGCAATACTTAAGATTCAAGTCGGCTGCGGCATAAAATGCCTGCGAGAGACAAGGATCGTAGTCCACATTGGCAGTAGGTGGCGATAAACACAGCCAACGAGTAAGGAGTATTTTTTCTTGAGAACAACTCCCAGGCAGCAGCTCTCCTCCACCGCTGTGAATTGTGGATAGTCCAACGAGAGAAATGTAAGTGGCTGCTTAATAAAGATACAACTTCCTCCGCCACGGCCATTGTTTCGATCATTCCGAATGCATGCATAGCCTAGAACAGAGAGTTCAGTGTCAGCTACACAGGCCGATGCCCATGCCTCGGGTACCATAATAATGTCAGTGCAGTTGACGAAAACCAGAGTCTGGAACAGGTACATTTTATGAAGCAGTGATCTGGCATTTAAAACGACCAATTTAAGAGGGCATGCCTTAGGTTTCGTTGGCGTGACAGCTAGGCTGTCACTGTTACCGGCTTCGACCAGAGAGATGCCCTTTTGATTGAATTATTTATCCCTCTCCTATTTTGAGACTTTTCTTGCCATTAGTTCTCCGTTTTTCCAGCTCTATTATTAACTGTCTCATCTTCATCCGCTCTTTCAACTCGTAATCCGGCTGAAAAAAAATTGCGAATGCACACATCGTAAGGATGGTTTGCGCTATAGCAAGAGTTTCACCTGTGCTTCAGTTTCTAAAATAACTTTAAGAGGTCGTGGGCGAGAAGTTGATTCTGGAGCTGTTTTAGCCTTTCCTATTCGAAATGCCTCAAGAATGCGGAATGACTTGCTTGGTTTTAGCAACGGTTTGGTGTAGTCACTCATAAGATCCACGTCATGGTTCACTCGTTCTTGTGAAATTTTTGACGCTGACTCTGGGGCCCCCTTTACAACTATTTTCAGCTTGCGACTCAATGGGGCATCTGTTGCGAGCACATGTATTTTGATCGAGTGAGCACTTGTATCCGGTAAACTCCATTCGACAGGTTCTGATATACTTGCTATTGGGTTAGCTGAGTGCGAACCCGTGACCCATTTGGCCTTCCTAGCCCTATGCCTTTTTGGCTTTATGAACTTATTGACCTCTTTGTCATCGCTTTCTGGCGAAGTGTCGAGCAACGATGCGGCGCAAGGATGCAAATCCCGATATCACTCAATGCTGCTTGAGCCAAGAGACGATGGTGTAGACCACGGGCTTGACACATGATCTGATATGCAAGTTTCAGGTGTGTCGGCCGACCCGTCCAAATGCAAATGCAAATCCAAATCATTGCTTATGCTGCCTGGGCCAAGTAACGATGCTGTAGACTGCGGACTTGTTTTAATTTCTTTGAGTTCAATCGTAACATCCGCTTTTTAACTTGGTTCGGCAGACACGTTACATGATATGCGAGTTTCAGGTATACCGGCCGAGGAAATCTGAGCATATGAACTTTTATTTATCCCAGGTTTTTAACCGACAAGGGCTGTTTTAACCACTGGACAATAAGTATGTGTTTTCAGATAAGTTTTTCCTTGTTTCAGTTTATTTACCTCGTGGTAAAGTTCTTGCTTCAACTCGGAAAACTCAAGGTGGAGGACGAAGTCCCCACAGTCTAACTTCGGCAGACGTAATAGGCATCTTGGCCGTTTGGCGGGAGGTAAACGGTTAATAAAATTATTCAAATAGCCATATCGGCAGTTACTTTCTGCTTGTATATTGATTTGTATGTCAAGGACCAATGTCGAAGTGACCGAGCTGCCTGAGGTGCTAACACCGCTAATAACCAGATTTTGCGACCCGGGTTCGAGGTCTGACGATGGCGACACTTTCCGTGATAACAGACTTGTAGCATCTAAGTTTTCCACGCTTGTTAGGATCCTTAGTGTTATCAGCAGCATCTGATACTGCCAATTTCGTCGAAAGCTGAACCCAAGAGCCCGTAAGAGTGAGACGGAGAGAAGATCGATTGGCCATATAGTGGAATTTTACTGAGGCAAGCACGATACAGCAAGTCAGGGTAAGTCTTTGCGTGAGTCACAAATACAACGAAAAGTGTTTGGTTTTAAACATTTCCTTAAGAATGACGTAAGAGTCACTTGTATCCTAAATATTATGACAAGGTTAGGATAAGGGTATATAACAGCTCAGTGATATGACGACTAAGCCTCTGATTTTTGTCCTTTCTACGACGGAGAGCAGAAACTGGGATCACACAGTCGGCGCAAAATTCGGAGATTAGCAGAGATTGCGGCTTGAAATTCCAGTTGGGATTAATGCTCAGGTAGAAAAAAATCCACAGCAGAGGAATTTTTCAGAGCCAAAAAATTGACACGTCCAAGAAGCTTATTTCAAACATTGGAAATATATAGTCAATTCTTGAATAATTTCCAAGAAGCGTGTCTTCTATACTGAGATAGAGACTAAAAACACGTAAGCTCGAAAAACTTGAAATTTGCACACAATTTCAAACTTCGCCCTGATTGTTTCAAAAGCAGGCCGAACTACCAGCCTTATTTTCTTATTTTGTTAAACCATCAATATTAGAAATAGCCTTTCTAAAATGTACTGAGGATCACTAGTGCTCATGACAGCGACCTATAAGAGGGCGACATAGGTTATAATTGCAATAAACCTGAAAACTCCGGAGCATCAACTAACCGAACATTTCAAAAGACCAGGCTTAGCTTGTGGTAACGACAAAGCTAATGAACAAACCCAAGAATCTCAGACCGACTGTGGGTTAAATGAAATTTAATGCAGGGAAGGCAGGTCTGCACGCTGGACAAGATATCTAAATTTTGTTACATTTGTTGAGTTAATAAAAGAATTTTATCTGAGGCGTTAACGTCCTAATTAAGGGAACGGGAGAAAGTAAATAAAATGCTCGCAAATATGTTAAAATGAAACACAATTCATCAGATTGCCTCCTATGAAGGTAAAATTACCGGTTGCTAAGCGAACAATACGAACAGAGCTAACACCTAATCTAGCTGTGAAGAGAACAACGTCAGGTTCAGTGCTGTTAGCAGCGTGGACGGTAATTCTGTTTTTCATACGCTCAATGCTATGCGTGTTGGTTTCGTCCCTTGTCTCCCACATACTTTATATGGCAATTTACATTTTGCTCTGTCATACATTGTTACTCTTGCCTGTTTTTAATTGTTAAAGTTCCGACTGGTCCCTACCAAACATTTTAAACACAATTTTGGCAGTTTCAGAAGTTTCTAACTAAATAACTTTGAGAGAATTTCTCCGTATTAATGGCGTCGTTTTGGACATTTTATCCATTGTTATGTTGTAGCTAACGCTATTACTCGCCCGAATTTAAACAACAGTACAGTTTAAATACCTGTTTTCATACCGCTAGTGGAATTTACCGGCGAAACTGCGAAAATATATACAGAAAGGAACTTTGGTTCCAAAAGAGTTATAGCCCCAACCTGAGGTTAATCTTTTACTTCACTCACTTTCGCAGCGGCACCCACGATTTGTACGCGTGTTGCTTGCTGAGTCCATTTTGGCTACAACCAACTCCTTGGACATTGTATAATCTTTGGAGTTTTCAATTTAATTATTTGCAAGTTAAATGGAACCATCCCCCCTTCAAGCGGAAACGAAACCTTACGATGACGGACCCGGTTCGATTGAAAATATACACAATAAGGCGCACGATATCTTTCCTGTCCCGTTTTCTGGAATTAAACTGCTCATAAACAAAGGCTTGTCCCCGCATTTCCAAGTTAATCATTCGCTCACTTTGAGCAGCAATGAGTCTGCTGGGTACCGATTTGGTGCCACATATGCCGGTCATAACAAAGTCTCCGAATCGGAGGCGTATCCCGTTTTGATGGGTGAAATCCAACCAGATGGACAGCTGCAAGCACAAATGGTTACGCAAGTCTCTCCATTAATTCGAATGAGGTACCTCGCCCAGATCCAGCGGTTTAAAATGGCCGGACAACAAATTTCCACGGAATTTCGTGGTGGTAAATGGAATGCTGGAATTACCCTCATTAATCCTGATATCAATCGTGGACAAGTGATGTCGGCGATCGATACTGTGCGTCAAGTTTCCAAGAGGTGTTATCTTGGAACGATGTTTTTCTACCATTTGTCCTCGCAACTGCCTGGTGGCCAGGATGGAGTCTGGAGTTTTGGAGGAAAGTATGTTTCCGACTTCTGGCAGCTCGCTGCAACTGTTCGGCCTTTTCAGTTGGCTTTCCATAGTAGTTTTCACATGAAAGTTAACGAGAATTTACAACTTGCCGCCGAGCTTGAGTCAAGCTACCAGCAACAAACTAGTACCGCCACTGTTGGCTACCAGTACGACATTCCAAAGTCAAACGTAACTTTCAAAACTCAACTGGACTCCAACTGGAATGTTTCTGCAATGTTAGAAAAGCGGCTGTTGCCATTCCCATTTGCTTTCACCATAAGCGCCCTTGGTAACCACGTCGCTTCGAAGTACGAAGTTGGTGTTGGTTTAACCGTTGGCTAGCTACACGGACCGGCAGTCTTATTATGCTTCAATAGCTTATGTATGCTGGGTTCGTTTTTAATTATATGCCCGGAATTTTTACCGAAGTATGCAAAGGAACATGTGTAAATATCCCAACACGGACTCATTGTTTAGGCTTTATTTGAGGGTCCTATCATGCACCGTTGCCACTTAGTCGATTCTTGACTGACTTGGAGAGCTGTCTCATCAAAATTCAAGTAAATTTTATTAACTTGTTTTATCATCTTTTATAACCAGTACTTCA
The DNA here is from genome assembly GCA_036362985.1 of Ligula intestinalis. Lineage (NCBI taxonomy): Eukaryota > Metazoa > Platyhelminthes > Cestoda > Diphyllobothriidea > Diphyllobothriidae > Ligula > Ligula intestinalis. Next base: position 27,253,401 of record JAYGXS010000001.1, read on the forward strand.
CTCTTGGAAATTCGACGTGGGTACAAAAGCATCGACATACCTTAACAATCATTCAGGTGGGAGTTTCAAGATACTACAGTCAGTGATCAAATTGAGCACAGGAGCCCTTCTTTGGGTGACCAGTAGCACAATGCGACAAGCCCTTCCATTAAACCGTGTAACGTTCAGTGCACCTGTTGAGTCGTTCTGTGACCTGTTTGCCACTGTAGTGATGCATTTGGATCCTGATCTCTCACCGATTTCGATTACTCTTCTCAGTTTCATAGGTCCCGATAAAACTGCCAATATATAGACACTTTCTCCAGTGGACTGTGCACATATTAGTTTAGCCCGTCTAAGTCTGGGTCTTATGGGTTGCTGGCAGCATTATTTTCAATTGCAAATAACTATCACATGAGTTGATACCATCGTAAATCGGGTCGATTTTTTGTTGCGCACAAATGGTGGTAATTTATTTGGAGTTGCTGTCTGTGAGTTCGCATGCAGAGGGAAATTTGTGAGCATTGTGAACTACTAAGCCTTGATTGATAGTTACAAATCAGGAACTTCGGGGAATTTTGTGATTTTCGTTCATACTCAACATGGCGATCAAAATTTCTCGAATACTTTGAAATCGGCATTAAAATTATGAACATGGTAAAAATTTATGCATGGGTTGGAGATCATGGTCCTAATATAAGTGCTGGGTGGAAATTTTTGTTTGATACCCATTGGACAATGAAACGAATCCTGTAAGCAACCGGCCAGTAGAAAAGCGGTGGACGGTTTTTTGATTGCTTATAATATGGATTAGTTTATACATCCAGCGTTCTGTTGTACTTGATCTCTCCAAGTGCGGCTATCAAATTTCAAATCGGGCAAGATAACGGCATTATAATTACAGAATATTGACCTTTGAAACTTACATGCTTTAACATGACCGAATTAAGTAATGAGCATCGATGTTCTAAAGGTTCTAGTTTTCACAGTCGGGGAAAAAGATATAATGGAATATGTGCACGCGTAGTGCTGCTCGCCTTTTTACAGGGAGTGTAAAATGGACATCTTAATGTTCGGACACGCTGTACGGGGTTTACAACATCTTAGATGGTTGAAGTTGTGTTCCCGGTTGCCGCAAGAGTTTTCTGCCCTACCAATTGAAATGTGATAGGTGTTCGTTTTCCAAGGTGTTTTTTTCTAACTATTTTTTTAAACTTACTGCCTGCAAAGTTTATTATGTAGATCGACAACATTTTTACTTGAAAGTCGATATTCTTCACAACAACTTAGCGTACTTGCTCAACTAATCAAAGGAAACAACTTACTTTGGCGCCAGCCGTTGTTGAAGGAAGGATCTGTAAATCGGCTTGCTTTTAGTTTTGTCACTAGCAGATGCAAGTTCGTTCTCCCTATTGGCGGTCGTCAGTTTTTAGTTTTGTGTGTTTGAGTGCTTTCTACTCGTGTCTTGATTGAGGAGCATGATTCTGACCTTAGGGCTGTCAGACGGTCTCAAACGTCCTATGTCTTGTAAAGGCGTCCGACAAGACCAGCATTACAATGCGTGTTTTCGTTGCCAACTCTATATACAGTCAGCGCCTCAAAGCCTTACTCCGGCGTGTTGGACCCGGCCGGGACTTGCGAATCCTTCTTAGTTGATTAGTCAACATTTATGGACTAACTTACAGCGTTCACTAATTTTTTTGTTAAATCTCAGGAGCTCCGGCATATTAGCGCACTTTGTGTAGTATTCTGGTTAAGGGGCAACCGTGTCTACTATATGGCTGATGTGTTCCATACAGGGCTGGCCTATGTATTTATCAAGCCCTACAACGGGTAACCAAGCACAAATCAAGTTATCTTAAAGACTTTCCTATCACTAGCAGATGCAGGTTCGTTCTCCCCGTCGGCGGTCGTTCGATTGTAGTTTTATGTGGTTCTAAGTGCTTCCTATTCTTGTCTCGATTGAGTGGCGCGGTTTTGACCTTAGGGCTGTCAGACAGTCTCAAGCGTCACCTGTCTTGTAAAGGCGTCCGACAAGGCCAAAATTAATCTGCGTGTAACGCCGTAATCACACGTATACTTTTCCGAGTTTTTCGTTGACAAATCTGTATACTGTCTGCTTGTCAAGTCCTTACTCCGAGGTGTTGGACCTCACCGACACTTGCGAATCCTTCTTAGTCGATTAGCCAACCTTTGTGCACTAACTTACAGCGTTCATTCATTCTTCTTGAAATCTTAGGGAGCCTGACATCTTAGCGCACTTGTTCTCCAGCTTTCGTTAGTAGTATGGCTAAGGGGCAACCATGTCTACTATATGGCTGATGTAGTCCACAGAGGACTGGTCTGTGTGCTCATTAAGCCTTACAACAGGCAACCAAACACAAATACAGTGAACTTAAGGACTTTCCTGTCACTACCGGATACAGGTTCGTTCTCTCCGTCAGCGGTCGTCCGATTATGGTTTTTGGACAGTCAAGCTTCACCTGTCTTGTTAACCCGTCTGACAAGACCAGAATTAATATGCGTGTTACCTTATAATCACACGTGTACTTCTCCGAGTTTTTCGTTGACAAATCTATGTACTGTCGGCGTGTTGGACCCGAGCGGTACTTGCGAATCCTTCCTAGTCGATTAGCCAGCCTTTTTACACTAACTTACAGCGTTCATTCCTTTTTCTTGAAATCTCATGAGGCCCGACATCTTAGCGTACTTGTTCTCCAGCTTTCTTTAGTAGTAGTAGTAGGCTGATGTAGTCAACGGAGGACTGGCCTGTGTGTTCATCAAACCTCGCAACGTTTAACTAGTCACAATTAAAGCTATCTTAAGAACTTTTCGGTCGGATACAAAAACAAGTTTAAGATGTATCGGGCCATGGTCCTCAGTGAATAAATTGGATTGATAGTTTGTTAGAAAGACTGGTTTCACTCTGTTTATGCGTCTTTATATACAAATGCAAATGAATTCTATGCAATAAATGGTTTTGGCGCACAGTAGCACCTATTATAACAAAATAAGCGGCTGGGCAAGTTCTGCAACAGTGTGTTTATCGTAAAGGTGAGAATGCTTGGCTTTTCAGCCTTAAGTAAAATGCATTGCAGTATGTAATCTAGTATTAGTATGACTGAAACAGTCAACGGTCCGGAATACGTTAATAGAAAGTGCAAGAGCCGCAAATTATTTGAGATGGAGTTGCCTATGACAGAGAAAAATACCTCATAGGGGGAGTATTAGTGACATTAAATTAATTCTAGTATGTGCCATTTGGTGTTGTTGGTTAATATGTGTTTTAGTTATGTTGTTTGCCTACTTATGTAATACAAGTAGGTAATAATTTGATATTAGTAAAGCTGGATGCGAAATCACAAACGGAGGTAGTGCAAATTTAAGAGGATAAGTCTTCGTCCTCCTTCGCCCTTCTATCTGACACTCCTTTGTGTCGATGTTATAGGTTATAATAAAATAAGATGGGGGTTATTTGGGAAGATGAACATTGCCCACAAAAACGAGGGATACTGGGGTGGCCATTTATATCTGATTAGCCGTCATACCCAACCCCGAGGCGCCAACCTGCGACCTGTTGAGCAGAAGTCCCACGCTCTCACCATTGCGTCGTCTTGCCGGTTTATATCGGGAATATTTACATTCATTGATGAATGCTCACCTCTCACTAACGACCTCACTGTCTACAGTATTATCCGCAATGTGGCAGCTGGCGAGGTTCGAGAGTGAGCCTCCAAACGGAACAGCACGAATGAGTTTTGTTGGCGATGAACGCTCGTCCATTAAAAAGTGGTTATTTTGGAGTCCCGCAGGACTTAATAAGGGTTAGAGTACTTCCTAAAATGTCCGCCTATTACTCAGGTGTTATGGGCCATTAGACTCAACAGCACTTGACAGTAATCAGCAAGAATGCGGAGGATACTAAACAGGCGTTGGGGACTAATCGTTAACACACTTCAGCCGTTACTGACAAAACGGCTTCCCTAGAACTTGGACAGTGCAACGACGTCTGGTAGCGTGAAGTCGACACACGGCGTATACCCCTCACTAGAAACAAGCTCCTGCACTTGAATCTAACACGCTGTACCCAAATTCGCGGCTTTGAAGGCTGCAAATTGACGGGATCACTCGGTTCTCCTCGGAGAGTCAGACTGCAAAAGCTCATTGTTAACCTGTCCTTGATGGCACCCCCACTTAGTTGGACTATGAGCCATTTTCTTCTCTTTTGGGTGTGCGTCTATGTTTGTGCGCGTGTGTGACATGCTCAGTCGTGCTGTTTGGTTCTCTCAACCGCTGTGTCCGGTCCTGCCTGCGGTATTCTTGGCTCTGTCACGGCAACGGACCCGGTTGATTCAGGGGGGGGGGGGGTGCTCGATGCGGTGCAAGTATACCACTACTATAAATGAATTCGGGTGCCCTGGAGCGCACGGTGGACACCGCAGGAAACGATGTTCAAAGTGCTCCATTAGCGCAGCATCCGTGGCTTGTGTTTGAAGGGTTTTGTTTTTCGTAGGGTTTCCTAACACATAATGTGCGTATTTTCTGTCCTTCAGAGTAACTTCTGTTTGCGTTTGCTCCGACGTTTCCAATTTTTAAAATACAACTTAGGCTTTGGCCGGAAACTTCTGACTTAATTTTTTAATCCTCATCTCACTTCTTTGTAAACTTGCGAGTCTAAGAGAGTGTGAATTCAATAAATTTATCATGCTTACATTTAAACAAATGTTGCTGTTGAGCGAAGATATCAGAAAAGTTGGCGTGCACGGCTTCGGCGCATGTGTGAAACGTCAGGACTCTTTTCTACTTAGTAGGTTGGCTACACTAAGAAATGCCCGTGCGGTCGTAAATCGCCTCCCGTCCTCTCAGGTCAAACGAGTTGAAAACTGTGTCGCTGGAGCGTGGGAGGGGAATTAGTTCCTGTTTACTAACGGACAATAGACTGGTCTGGAGTGAGGCAGATTTGTCAGAGTAGAGACAACAAGCGCCTTTATTGAGGCAGAAATTCGAAACGGAAGTTCGTGACACGAGCGCCCCTCAATCGCCCTTTAAGAGACGCACACACATCAAGCCTCTGGTTCGCCCCCGCACTCGACGACAGACGGGAAATGCGCAAACCACCAGAAAATCCCAGGCGCGATCTTGCAAATTCACTCGTCCGTGATTAGAGCCCGTGTCGGGTCGGACTTCAAAATCTGTCTTCAGACTGCCTCTACCCTGCCCACATTCAACACCAGCCCTTCCTCTTAGTCCTCCCATCCCTGCTTCCGGTTTTCACCATTCGCTAATGCCTTCACAGATGCCGGCGAATTGGGTGACTGTTTCATCCGTTTGTCTGTCCCGAGTCTCCCAGAATTCACGAACTCCATGATGAATGGTTTTTGATGGCTAAACGTTATTCAGTCGCCTGTTTCAACAGCGTTTTTTTCAAATGCAGTATACAAGGGCTGCACTCAGATGGAGTTACCTGTTGTTCTCCTGTATAACAGGATATATCTACATAAATTTATATTCACTAGGTTTGAGTAGACAAGTAAACATTGATAGGCCACACCGCCAGAGCTTTTATTGTAATATTACTTCATCCGTGTTTTGGCTGGATAAATGAGGCTTTCTAAAATTTGTTTAATGAATTGAAGTTTCGATCAGAAAGTAGACGTTTAAACAAAGGAAATTTTAACTCTCTTCAGTGCATATTAATAAGGACGCAAATTACTGCTTTTTTCTCATGAATATTCATCACGTTTCAGGTATAGTTCCCAGGTTAACCTTAAAAATAAGAATAAATTATGGCTTCTACTGATGCAAGGTACGATTATTTTCCATATTGAAAATGCTACAAGCAAAGTTAAGCGAACAAACGGATGAACGTTAAAGAGCCTTTTTTAAATAGGAAACTTACCATGGCGAGATCATTCATTAAGTTGTAAACTGAAACGTGCCTAACCTGTCGTGTCTGGGAGCCCAACGTAGAGATTCGTGAGTATTTGCGTAGCAGCCGTTAATGACTCAGAGGGAGTGCCAACAAAGATAGTAAAGGCCCGCTTTGCAATAATCATCGGCCGATCATACATAAAACGGGACTTCGATAGCCTGGAGTTCGAACCCGAGTCCTGTGGTCATTCGAGTTATCATTCTAGGTTCTCATTAGTCGCTATGCGACCACTTGCAATGGTTCTAGGTTGGGTCCCTAGTTGAAACACAACGAGCACGTTTCATCGCGCTACCGAATCGATAAACGACTCTCACCTCTATGCTAATTAATATCCCCAGTGACAACCGACAGGACAAAGCGATAGGGGATCGACGATATAATGCTGAACCCAATGCCCGAGTGAACCCAGTTATAATCTCAGGTTATCCAGACATGGGATTGAGTGTAGCTGGCTGATGACGACTAACCAGCCAGAAATGATCATCTCAGCCTCAACTGCATTTTTCTGTCTCATTTTTCGTCATGAGACATTTTTGATTGATGAGATATCTTCTTCTTAGCTCAGGAAAGCAAGTGTATTAACTGCGATTGTAAGGCCGTATTGAAAACTTCCGTCCCTGTGTATCTGGGATTTAGAGCGGAGGACTTCCGCGACTGCATACCTTGCATCTTATTTTCTAACAATTTAAGAGTTTAATCCTCTTTCACGAAGCAATATATTCTCTTTAAATACATACTATAGCGATGGAATACCGGCGAAATAAATGTCTGGGCTTTGAGCCAGTATCTGCACTACTAGTGTGATAAACAATTACGTAATTTGCACTACTGACTGTTGGCAGTTTGTGGATATTATGCGGTTATCCTGCAGTGTCTGATGGATTGCTGCCCAAATTTTCACACAGTGATCTACTCCGACTGAGAAATCAATTTCCGAGGAAATAAGAATGTCAAAATGGCACCTTAAACGTTTTATTTTGTAATTTTTGCAAGGGCTCTCCGATTTATTGCAAGTATTGTTTGCTTACTTGTTATAGTCTTAGGTCGGCTTCAAGGAAGTGGGATGTGACATCAGCTCGTTATAAATTGTTATACACGGTTAAACCTGTTTTTAAAAGGTAAAATAAACCACGGTAGGATTTTAAAGAACCATGAAGTTAAGGCACTGCTAGTATAGAGTTCGCGAATGTGTTAGTTCTGAATCTAGCCTATGTAACAAGACTCTCAAATGTATTTTGTTTCCGAAAAAGATAAGGGGGACCAGAGTGATCATTCGTGGTTTATTAGCCGCCATCAGCCAGTCATTCGCAACCTCGTATTTTAGGAACCTGAGCTCGAACCCGAGTTCTATGTTCACTACGTGTTAACCAATCCAGAACTTACCATTGAGCCACGGGCCCGCTGTTTTGTTAGTTTTGATCGGGTGTATTGGTTATGGTAGAAAGACAATCAACAATTAGGTTACCGCAAGTCCCTCGAACGTGGAGTTGTGCGTGGCTGCTTGGTGATGTCATCCAGAAACGATTATCCCTTGTCTTTTTGGATACTTACTTCCCGCCTATGCTACCTATGGCTGTGCGACTACCTGCGACAGCCCTAGGTTGATCCTCCAACAGAACGAGTACGTACCGTAACCCGGTTTGCAGTGAATTTACTGTCAGCGATAAATGAATAGTTTAGTAAACTCGGAGGAGATAGTTGCCTAGACGGAGTAAGAAGGTAATCTGTAAAAGCCCAGACCTACCAAATGTTTTCAAGCTGACATGGTGAGTAAGTCAAAAAGAACTTAATGGATAAATATAGGCCCCGATTTTAAAAAAATAGCGCAAAATTATATACAAGTCACAGTGAGTTTTCTGGCTGTTCCTTTTGTGTTATGATGGATCATTTCGATGGATGCAACAAATGGCTCTGAGAATTTATTCCCGGTCTCAAATGCGTTTGTTCGAAAATTTTATTCTTCACACAAAACAAAAAATGCGAGTATTTCTTAGCAGTCATAAAATTGACCTACTTCTGGTCGATTAACTATAGGGGCACTAATGACTGAGTCAGTGCATTTATACACAGCTTCGAGGGCAATCGTTTCTTCGGAGTATTTGACTTTGAACGTCTATACACATTAAATCAGGGCAACTACGTAGAACTGAATCAGTTATTTGGAGCTATGATGTGAAATTTAAAGACCTGAAGTCCTGTTTCAATACGCTTCCTGATTATCAGTAAGCTCCATTCCCGTGGGATAATGTTTCCACACAATGTGGGAACTTGATATCGAACCTATTAACTTCGGCTAGCCCCTTCATATGTTTGTTTATCGACATCGCATGTCAACCAGTGGACTGAGAGCTGTTTCTGCATGGTCAAGGTCTAATAGTGAATTCGCTACGGGAATGAGAATCATCCTAAAACCTAATTTTTGCTCAGAATGCTTTACTTCGACATCCAGTGTCCATGCACATACGGTCGCCAAAAGTATCTCAATGAGGAGGTGTGGTAAGTCGGCGTAGTTTAAACAATGACCACACACACCTCCCCACCAGCCCATACACCTCCCACGGACTCATACCACATGATCCACCACAGGCACCGCTTACGTATGTGGGCAGCGTGTTGTTAAGCGCAATCTGGGGCCCAGCCAGGCCGTGCGCGGGTTCCTCCAGCTCTATCGTCCACTACGCTCAAACCCGGCACCAGATGGTTGCCAGCTTCGGAGAGTTGACTGGTGCTGGGGAGGGAAAACTAACTGAGGCAAAGCTTCACATCCCAGGTGCGTGCATAGATTTACAGGAAGAAGCTGTTACCGATTCCATAACTCTGACGATGGACTCCTGTAGGATTTCGAAAGCTCAGACTAATAAAACTACGATTCCGGTTTTCGGCACAGCTTCTTCCTCTCAAGGGAGAAAGAACTCTGCGCTGAGGATCCATCCCCAGTAAACTTAAGCGCATTCGTTACTATACTACATCTGACGCACTAGAATCTACCAGAAGAAGATGAACTTCGTGACTTGGAAGGTTGCTAGTTGACGGTCTACCGCAGACAACCTCCACGTTTCCACACGTGTAGAAAGATTGCCATTTGGACTGAGAGTCATTTCAATGGCTTCTTTTTATTTGGATTCTCTGATGCTCCCATAAAAGAGCTCCGAGCCGCCATCCACTTTTTGTGGAAACCTGTTTTGCGGGAGTTAGATCGTGTGTGTTGTTTAACGTTGGAAACCACCTGCTCCCAATCCTCTCACCAGAGGGTTGACCGGCTTGCACAGCGGATTTTTGCTTGCAAGAGAAGGGGTAATTTAGTCGCTGGAGGTTCCGTTGATAAGCCTGTGGTTCACTTATTAAAGCGTTGGACTTCTGATCAACAGGTCGCAGGTTCGAGCCTCGAGCGGTGCATCACCTTGGGTTGGATATGGCTGGCTGATGACGACCAGTGGGCCAGAAATGGCCATTCCGGTCTCTCTTGTTTTTGCCAGCAATGTTCAGCTGGGAACTGCGTCCCCATTGCATTCAGCGCACATGCCTCAATAAAAGTAATCTGACGCACTTTTAAACTATAGCAATGCGCTCAATGTCATGGCTTGGAAGGTTGCTAACTGACGGCATAACTCGGTCTTCTCACGATAGAGAATAAAGCTGCAATGGTTCCTTCTTAGTATGGCCTGTGTGGAACTATGACTAAATTTAGATCCGAGCCTTTGCGCTTGGTTCTTTCTGGTTCCAACGGGGGCTGATCAGGCGTTTGTAGCACGAGAACGCGGGTTGTTTAAATCTGTCAGATTCTGTTGACACTGGACTCAATCAGACGAGGGCAGAGCAAGTTGCCGCGCTATAAACTAATTAACGCGCAAGCCTCCGTCTCTGTGCTTATCCTATTGCGGGGCAAAAGGCGGATGTCATCATTCGCGATGGTTAAAATGTCAGATTCCATCTGTGTCTTTTGCGTGTGCCTGGTTGCATGTCTGTTCCCTGATTAAGGTCAGGGTTGTGACTGGCTAAACGAAAGACCGATAATTCTGGAACAGTTCTGTATCAGAGTAGACTGATACAGGTTAATTCTACCTTCATTCAGCCAATCGTAAGCCTGTGTGCTCGTGCCCTTTGCAATCTTATCACAGTTTTTATTTGTTTCGGGAAGCCAATCAATAGATTATGAGTCAAAGCCTGCACAGTGGCATAAAAATACTTTTGTTTTATTGAGTTACAATATACCCACTCATTAAACTTTGAATAATAAACCAAGGCCATGTTTTTTCTCTTTCTTTAATTACCTTCTTCTCGTTTTACTGATGCATAACTTGAAGATGTTTATATCTTGCATACAAGGATATAAGCATTCGTTTCCTACAGATATTTGAACGGGCTTCGTTTTCTGAACTTCCTGCAATCCCGGTGTGGGTTGCAACCTCCGTAATTTATATTCCGCGTGCCGTAAGAATCAGTTGGCCGGTAGAGAAATGCTACCTTATCTCCCAACAGTATTTACAAAGGATAAAGTGGCAATGTCGTAGCAGTCCCATCTTGAAGTCTGCGGCCGTCCACTGACAGTAATCTAGGTAGAAATATCAGTACATGCTAAGATATATGTATGAACGTATGTTCGACCATTGATTTCGATGCGGCCCATCAAGTGCACCAACAGGTTGGCACAGAAGGTGACAGTCTCAGGGGTTAGCTTTCAAGTGATAGAAGGACGTAATTAGCGCCACCGCATTCTTCATCTTCACCCGGAGTCTCGAAGACTAAACGGGGCCCGGTGTAGGCTGCTTTCTCCAATGCAAACCGAAACACCGCCTAACTTAGTCTTAAGTAACAGTAGACTTTGCGCGGGTACTACTGCACTGTCTACCCTCACTCGCCTATAGTAGGTGTCTGGCCAGACTCTAGTAAGCGAGGACTGGTACTGCTACTACCACTATTGCTAATCCTAATACTACTAACTATGGTGTAGCTGAGCTATTGTCTAGCTGGTACTATTACTGACTGTTTTGTAAGTCAGAAGTGACACTGATTAAAGTCAGCGCTGGGCTCATATCCCCTCAATCGCAGCAAGAAATGTAGCAGTTCTGGTGCTTACACTGTCGCCACCTTTTATCAGAGCTGACGCTGATCAAGCCAACGCTAGGGCTCATACCACCTTGGTCTTACTGAGACCAATATTTTTCCTACTACTGCTACGACTCGTACTGCCACTGTGGTGTTTGTACTGCAAGGTCTGCATACTACTGTTAGAAGTGCTATACCTATGCCCGGAGTGCTACCTTTAGTAACCATACTTGCTAAAGCCAGAAACTGGCAAGCTACAGTGCGGTCTGGTTGTGCATGTAGGAAATTTTAGCCTAAAATGCAGTCGTAACCTATACGGCTGAATTGTTAAAGAAACGTGCATTTTAATACTATCTGAAGAGCTACCGTGCATTTAGGTCGTAAGAGAGTGGCAATATAGTGACGATCTAGTATTAGACAAATGATAGTTTGACCACTGATTTCGATTAGGTCGACCATATGCCTTTTTTTAGTCACTGGGTGTAGTTTTCGATAGACAACGGAAAGCCCCAGGTACCGCTTTTCAGCATGATTAGGTCAGTGGTTAAAGTGCCTTTACCTCGCAGGGTACTGTCTTCAGGCTAACTGTATAGTTTCTACCGTATCCAGCTATAGTATGCAAGTTACAGAACGTCTCCTGTCTAACTGAGAGCACAACATGTTTCAGAATTTGCTTATCATAATAGCATGGTATTTACTATACTGTAACAATGATCAGCAACAGTCAGATCAGGGAGTCCTACAATAAATAATAAGGCTTAACAATCCCAAAGTTCGATGAAATTACTGTTTAGGGCATTGAATTAGTTTTGTCTAACGTCGTTGAAGCTTACAACGGTAACAGTAAATAGGAGGAGAAGGATTTTATGTGGAAAATCTTGGCCATCGTCAGGCCAGAAATTAGGAACAATACGTTTTCTATACGCGTTCTAATTTACGGTAAATATAAACGCGTTCTTCTTTTTAAATCCCACATAATTATTTTGTGTGATTTTGGGAAGCCCCTTAAGCCTTTATTAGAGAGGTCATTTGTATAGTCTATGGCGGGAATCCATACACATTTCCGACGTGATTGTAAGTAAGCCATTTATGTCAGGCTACACTAGCAACACATTTCGTATACTGGTCTATATGGCTGGCCATCTAAGGTTGGTGCTGGAAGCAGTGATGCACATCTTCGGTAAGATTCAAGCGCGGTCGATCCTGCTCATGCTTGATCGTCAGTGGTTATACCAACCAATGGCAATTGCGTTAGCTGAGGCAAATGTTTTATATTTGTAGCTCTTGACCACGTCCTGTAAAGAAAAAAGTAGCCAATGCTTTTACTGCGAAACGATACGATGACTCTCGCAACCAGACCGGTGCCCACCCCCCCCCCCCCCCCCCCACCGACGAGCGTGACTCCAGTTGGGACTCCCCATTTCCATCTTCACTCTCTTACCCCACGTCCCACCAATGTTGAAACGAATGTTCAAGCAACACGTAAAGTTGAAACTGCGATAGACAGAGCATAGGGGGTTTGTGGGTATCTCTATCGTACCCTAGTGGGGTTGGGGCAGGCCCAGTATGCTGTCAGGTGGGGGATGCTGGACGGGGTTGCAGGTTTTCGGTTTGACAAGCCAGTTCCTTCTGCTGACAGGCGAACAGACTGCAGCGCAGACCGGCAAACATGCAATCCGAAAAAAAAACAGATGATTTACAGTGGCTCGCCAACTGGTGGGGGTGGGGGGGGGGGGGAGGGGGGTTGGACCAGACTTTAGTTAAAAACGCAAACTTATAAGGGGGGAAGAAGAAGATAAAGAGAGAAAAAACGAGCGCTGCAGTCCGGCTCGGTTTTCCAGCCCCCCTTTCCCCTCGGGGAGATAAAAGCGAAAAACGCACACGATTGTGACTTTTTTTGTCCAAGTCTTCCGCAAAGAGAAGCGGCGGTGGCGGGAAAACGCGGTTGCGCTGCGGAGGACCACCCAGTTAAAGTCATCAATCACACACGCAGACCTCCTAAGTACTACACTTCGAGTTGTGATTTTTTTCCTACTAAATCGGCAGTAAAGATGTTTACGAAATACTTTCATCTCGCCTAATAAAATACACCAAAAATATTCGTGCATTACTGACAGAAGCGGGTTTTTCTGACCATGGAAACATGCTGATTGTGGGAAGATAACCAGTTTTTTTCAGCGGACATATATGAAGACCTCTTTATTTCTCTCTCTCAGCATCTGGCCTCGGATCGGAGTTAGCAGTGAAGCAGGTGGAGTTTGGATCAATCTGATGGAGGACTCAAACATTTCCACTTCCATCTGAATCGCAGAGCCGAATGTGTTTATTGCTGCGTTAGATTTCGAGAATCAGTTTTCTGGATGTCGGGAGTGAGGCCATCGGGCTGATTTTGTCAAAACAAGATGCTCGGATGTTTTTTTCAGTCTAGTTATCAGCACTGCTTGGTTCATCTACCAATCTGCATGTTTCTGGTGTCAGCGTCCTGGGCCACTGCGGATCTCCAAGAAATCTGGCTCTCAGGCAAAAACAACTTCCCGTTCGGCGAGTCGTTTTACATTTTCTCTATGGCTTGATTTAAACCTCGATGGTTTTTTCCTGTCAGAGATTTAGCTGGGCTTGTGACTCCCTGGGAAGAAAAATTTCATGGCAGATGAACGCTTATGCCGTGAACGACACCGCAGCCAGTCTCATAGTCCAGCTTTTAGGCAGTATAATAAGCTGTAGCGTGCAAAAGTTGACGAAAATAAAATTCATTGATGAACACTCACCGATCGATAATGGGACGAATGAATTCTGTTAGAGATCGGTGAGCGTTCATCGATGAATGTCAGTATTTCCTATCTAAACGATCCCGTGGCTCAAGGGCTAGAGCAATGGACTTCTGATCACTAGGTTGTGGGTTCAGGTCTAGGATGATGCACCGCTTGAGGCTAGCGGTTTATATACCAGAAATGACCATTCCAGTCTCTCTTTTTTGTCGGCAACAATATTCATTTGCACATATAATCATTCATAAGACTTGTGGAGACCAACGATTTTTAGTTCATGCAAGGCCATTTGAAGCACCGCAGTTTGTAAGCCGACAAATTAAGGTCTGATTTGATGACCATATTCAACGAAAAACTCGTAAGACTCCTGTCAACATCCAGTGACCTAGAGGTTTGCCGACAGACTTCTGATGAGTCTATAAAGACATTCTGAACTCAAACTCCCCTGGAATTCTGTTGGTACTCTGCCCACACTGACTGACACTGTGACCGAAGATAGCAAAGATCCTCTGTCGTTAAGCTGGACATTTTGGGAGCCACCTACCCTCAAACTGCAAAGAGGCGAAGCAACGCTTGAATCTGCTAATTTATGTAGGCTTGTGGATTCGCTCCTAAACAAACTGGGCAGCAAATGCTTATGCGACCCTGCCAACCGACAACAGATGCTTGTAGGGCTCTCTCAACTAACACAGTCAGTAGGTATGCATGTAATACTAGTAAGGTAAGTTAAAGAATGGGAAAGGAAGGTATCACTTTGTCAATGAAAAAAGGTTAAAATTAGCTGGGATTTTTATGACTGAATTAGACAGTAGTGCACGCCAATCTAGCCCTTATCCTATCCCCTATTTTCGTTATGGGGTAAGCATTCTTTGCCAGCACCTGACTGCGCACGAGGCTACCGTACTGAGAGCGAGGCTTTTAGGTGGAAAGACGCGAACTATTTTCAGGCTTCAGGTGTCTAAACTAGACTGCCTCTACCTCAGTTAGGTGCGGAGGATCTTAAAGAGTGCAGGCCTCGAAAACTCCGGTCCCGGGGTCAATGGTGTCTTTAAATTCCTTCCGGCACTGAAAAAATCAGACCTTGGTAAACTAATCATGCCGGTAGGCCTACGTAGCGTCAATATCGCTACAAGAGCCTGTGGAGAAAGAGGAAGAATATAAGGATAACAGAAAGAATTCAAGGCGTATTCAACGTTTATGGAATGGACTGAAAATTGTAGAAGTCTATGAGCACAGGCCGGCATGACACAATGCTGTGGAAATTGGAAAAAAAACAATCCTTAGGGCCAGAATGAGGCCATTTTCCAAACGACATCGGTTGGAATGGAGGACAGGGAAGAGTGAACTCGTGCTAAAACTGACTAACCTCCCTCCTATGATTACACCACATCGCCGGCGTCTATACCGGACACTGATTTACGGAGTAGAAGAGGGGGCATTATGAATGTCTGGCCTATGGTAGGTGCCGACCCTCATAAGATTACTAATTGTTCCTTCTAGTTGAGGAGAATACACAAACGTGGATAGAGTATCGGCTAGTGGTCAACGCATCTGAAAACGATAAGATGATGGATCTGAGATGAATATCTTTACAACCCTCTGAGTAACTGTCGTTCAGTATGGATTCTTTCTTGAGTGCGTGTGGAGCTTTTTGACGCTTTTCGTTGCCCGTGCAAACAACTTCATACTTTTTTTAGAAAAGACACGGAAATAAAAGATTTTCTTACGCTATCTACCTATAGTAAGGGGTATATCAAGATTTTTTTAAGTTGATTCTTTCTCTTGAAATATATAAATCAGCCAGCTGTTTCATTTTTCGCCGGGTTTCAAACCACAAGTTACACACTTCCTCTAAAGCAAATCCAAAAATTCATTCACGTCTTGCTGAAGAGGCCTTCAGGTGATCATAAACTGCGGCTGCATGTATAGATATATTTTATATTAGGCATTACCGGCAAACATGAGGACTTACAGGATACGAATTTCTGCCGCATTAGGTGTCATCAGCTGCAGTTGCCCAACTCCAGTGTAGTCGCGGAAATTGCCGCCACACTGGAGTTTCTAACTTGCGTTTCTCCGTTCAGAGGCAAACGCCCTTAACCTCGAGCTATCGGGCCCGAGGTTTTGCTGGTTGTTGATCGGGGGTACACATATGTACTCAATAGATATATTTATGCAAATTGTAGCCATCAAAAGTAATATGGCAGGTGTTGTGGTATATTAATAAATATGCAGAAATCCAAAAAGTTTAATCACAACAGAATGCAAAAATCTGAACACTCTTCTTTCAACCAGGGCCGTGGAGAAGGACGTGATTTCTTGGTAAGTGCGTAAGACATTTATTTGTTATGCTCCCTTTTTGTAATTTGTATACGCACACCACTTGAATAGAAAAAATCGCAATAGTCAAGCGGTTGTTTTCTTGGGGGGGGGGGGATCTACGCAGGCGGCTAAAGTGATATTCAACAAAAAGTCGCACTCTAATTGACCAATGCTTATTTTTACTCATAATTAGTACTGAAGCCTCACTTATAACGCTTTCTGATTGTAGATACTTAAAATATAGGTCCGTGTTTCATTAATTCCAATTGATTTTATGCATACAGTTGATGCCCTATTTCGTGAAATATTAACCGAAATTCTGACAAGTGTTTTCGATTCGAAAAGAGTATTTAAATAGGGGTTACAACCGTTATTACCAAGCGGCCTACTCACAAGGCATTTCTGTCACGTCAGACTGTCGGTTTTTGGTCTATCTCTTTTCCGACCAACTGGAAAAAACACACTCTGTAACAACTGACTAAATGGATGCAAGAAAGTATGTCTTGTGCATGTTTTCCATGCAATAGATTTGAATTTAAAGGGACACCGAAAATCCATGACGAATAGATACAACACAAGCAGACTAGAAGTTTTCTAGGCAGTCGGAAAGAAGCTCATTCAAAAGCCGAAATCCTGCCGTTACTGAAATACCTTGAGATTCTGTTGCACAATATTTAATTTTACAACCCTACTCAAATAGTCCCTTCCAACCGAAAAGGCATTTCAAGAGTTTGATCAACGTTTCACATCCACTTTAGGTACAATTTTTACCCCCCCCCCCCCCCCAGACGATGTAAAATGCGCTTGCTGTTTATGTTCGAGTTCATTACGAAACGAATATCCCGGGTACTGTTTTTCAGCAACAAGTTCAAGATATTATCCACTCTCCTCTTCTCCCCCAGTGATTATATCTACTTTTTATCACTCTCCCCTCCATCGCATGCTTCTTTGCTTCTAGTCAAACATGAATGTTTCATCTAATTATGGGTTTACAGCAACTACCTCTGTTGGATGCATTGATAACTTACAGGGTGATTCCCCTGCAGATTAAATCTATTAGATTTTATCGATGGTCGAGAAACACACAGAAGTTTGTTGGAATTCCCCGTCTGTTCTCCGTCTGCTCCTATGTGTAAACTTTAATTAATAGGCGAGTTGAAGTGCCTTTCAGGACACAGTTATTTCTCAACCTCAACTGCCTCTTCCTCAAAGGCGATTTCACAACTCGCAATCTATGGCTCCTTGTCTCAGTGTCGTTCACTGGAATTTCTTTTGTAATTAGGCGGTTCATTGCCCTCCTCGTCACGAGGGGAACATACTGATTGCCACTTAGACGATCACCCATTCACCACCTCCCTTTGTCGACACTGATGAGGCTGTGAGCCGGGATGATGAGGACGCGACTCCCGTGTTCCGGTCACTCCCCAGAGAATCGCGGCCAATTAACACTCATTACATTATAGACGCCTGAGTGGTTCGTTTCGACTCCTAGCTGGTCCCACTGGCAGTCAGGTTTTCAGACAGCACCCGTGTTAGCACGTTGGCCTCACCGAGTAGGGATGAAAGTTAACGGATTGTCTCATTTAACCGTTTAATTTGATCGAGAAACCATTCAGTGTTTTTAAGGCCACTTCGATTAATGTAAGGCTGCTTAGTCCACGAGGTACACATCGGTTCTTGTAGCAATCCTCCTTCTGACTCCATCAACATGCGGCCAATCTAAAACCTTTATCTCAGTTATGCTACTTTAATTATAACACAAAACGGACCTAAACTGCAAGCTTTTACAAGGACGCAAGTAAAACTAGGAATTCTGAGGGCTATGCCGGTGGGTTGCATTCCTCATAGTAGCGTTGTTCAGTCAAAAATATCAGTCAAGCAAAGTCTTGAGTGTTGGTATAGTAAGACAATTAGGCTACTAATTGTCTGATTCAGAGGTATCAAAGTGACGCAGATATACCAATGGAGTTGAGTACGCCATGCAAAAGTTATTAACCTATAATTGCACTGCTGTACGTGATAAGGATCACTTATATGCCCCCAGCCGGCAGTACACGGGAATAGGAACGTCCCACCGTAATACCGGTGGCCTTGTATTACGTTACAGGTAGGACAATTGACTCTAACTCTAAATGTACATGCAATGCTAAGTTTGATTCTAACCTTTACCCTTAAACATAATCAAAAACTTAAGTTTACTCCTAATTTTCCTGGAACATAGCGCAAAGCCACCTGCCTTACGAACTGTTCTCCTAGCGTCGCCGGCAAGAGCGGCATATAAGCTATTCCTACCTCGGAAATTGTGCACCGCTGAACATAAATAGGGGAGATCCAACAGTCAGAAGAAGACGGCTCGATCGCTGGGACAATACTTTTATTCGCCGGACGTTTCGAGATCCGTCGTGGATTCGTCATCAGAGACATAGTCAGATAGTAGTAGCAGATCCAAAAGTGCTGGCCTGAACTCAGATAAGGACAGAATGACTCCTCTGTTGTTGAGGGCCACCACAATGGTATCTTATGGTGAACAGTGCATATCAAAGACCAGTCACAGCTTCTATCTCTGGGGTTGAATTGCTTTGGGAAAACAATGAAATCTGCCCTACGACTACCCAAATGACTCTTGGCGGTTTGTGCTAGTAAAAAGGAATTAAATATCTACGTCAAAATTTGCAAATGCATGGTAGTAGTATTCGATGAGGACAATAAATGCTTTTGGCACCCCCTTTTTAGTGTAGGTTAGTATCTTGAGACTCGTAACAAAGTAACAAAAAGTCCAGGCTGGTGGTCAATTTCTGGAGCAGTATTAATTATTTGAATGGTTTCTTTGTAACTTTTGAAACTTCTCTGACATTCATTCTTCTGAACTCCTTCACTACTTTCATCTAACCTGTAAAAGTTGCTGTTCCGTTTTCTTCACATCCTTGCTATTATTTTATACTTAACAGCATCCATACGTTACTGCCAAGGTGTTGCTCTCTCTTAGCGTCGTATCTACTAAGCCAGCCCTGTAAACACGAAATGCAACTAGTTCCTTTAACTGCGTTTCTTTGTAGCCCTCTCATTGGTTAAAACGGCTAGCCGTCAGGTATGTGAAGAAGGTTAACATTGCTCAGTCAAAGCAGAATTAATCTGAACCGGAACTGTCTTACGCCATCCAGCAGTCCAGCTAAGGTTGTAAACTGCCGTCTCGCTCAACTTTACTACCTGCATTTTGAAGGCGTGCACAACGCAGTTTGAGCAGTCAAGCAACATCAAAATTCTTTACTTACACAAATTTTAGTCCAAGTTCAAATTCTCCGTCAGTTGAATAAACATGCCAATGGGTAGAGGGACATAGTCTATAACTTAAGCTAACTAAGCCTTCTATGGGGTAGCCAACGGGGCACAGACAACACTCACAGCTAGAAGACAGCATTACAGCTAACTGTTATGGTGGATTCCATACGAGCAGTAGGTTGGGCGGGTAAATCGACCCAAGTCTGATTAAATTCACGGCGCATGGGGAGCTCCGTAGCTCAGTAGTAGAGCACTGGCTGCGTAAAAGCCTACCCTGCTGTGTTGCTTCGACTCCCACCGAGGTCACCAGTTTTTCACAATTGGATTAACTGAATTATTCAAATCCACCAACCTCTTCTTATAGGGCAACTATTTTTTAAATAAAGTTCATGACGTAACAGATGTAAGGTCGCGAAATTCCCGCAAAAAATCTTGTAACACACAGACCGCCACCACAGCATCCACGAAAGTCATGCTGTGATGAACACACACTGTTGGTATTTCTGGTTTCGATAGTGACTAGCGTAGGAAGTCACCGGGCTACCTGAAAACGTCTGATGCTGTCCCAATTTGGCATGTTTGCCTTCAATACAACAGGTTAAAATGTGAATGAATGCAGGTGTTTCACCGATCTAGTCAAGGAACAATTAAGTTTCACTTTGCCAAAGAGCTCGCAACGCAAACCCTCAATGACCGTCACATAGTGACTAAAGTGATATGATGAAGACGTGGATCCGACAAAGCAAAGGGAGACCGGAATAGCCATTTCTGGCTTATTAGCCGTCATCAGCCAGTCATACCCAATCTCGAGGGTTGGCACCCCCGAGATTTGAACCCGGGACCATCGGTAATTGTGTTTGAGACACCGCCTCTAGTCCACGGGTCCCCTGCTTTGTCGGTTGTGATTGGGAATATGATGAATGAATGCAGGTGTTTCACGGATCTAGTCAAGGAACAATTAAAACAGATTAAAATGTCTCTTTGTTTAGCAAAAAATGCTTGCGGAGCCTCAAATCAACTTTTTTTGAATACAAACAACAAGCGTCTGCCGAAGAACCCCACAGCTGGTACGCGCAACTGCGATAGCCTAGCAGTAGGGAACCGGACCCGAATTCGTTCCCGTCTCGCAACGTACTCCCTAGTCTGTTTTAGGAGATGTTTCAGCTTACATGCGACAGTAAGCTGACATTGTCTCTGTGTTTCGTTTTTTGGTTTATACACGCTTGTCTAAGTGGATATTTAGAGAGCTCGTATTTGTTACACAGGAGGAGGGGTGCGGGGCAAGGGTAGGGAAGCCCTTCCAGCTTACAGACGACGGGTAGGAAATTCCAAGCGCAAGTGCTTTTTGCCGGAGGTGAACTTCCGGTCGCAAATTCCTGGGCCATAGAGTGGGTGTATATTCTACTGTTCAGATAACTGTGATAACCAATAGAATTTAAAAAGGAGCGGGGGGGGAGAGGAGTTTAAGTGGCCGTCACCGCATAGTTTACGGTTCACTTGCCAGCGGTAACCCGCATGATCCAGTTGGACTTGTCCTATCAATCACCGGCTAGACGCAGCCGGCCTATGTAAGATCGTATCGTTCGTGGCGTGCTTGCCTGCTCTGACCAGGTGCTCTTGTCATTGTGTGTCTCGCGTCAAAAGATGGTGTGCGTGTGATTAACATTCGAGGAGGTCATGCGATGAACCGGATGAGTTTCACCTCCATCGCGAGTACCAACGGGATTTATTAAAACGGTTCCACCATCACCACCACCGCTCGGAGTTCTTCGAACTGCGACAGGTGGTGGAGTGGAAGGACACTGCAGAGACGATGGTAAAGTCACGGACGAAGGAGAACGTTCGTAGGTGTGGCCAATCAGCGCCCACGCCAAACAGTTATCGATTTCTATGCCTTCAAATTTTAACGGTTTTGTACACACGTTATAACCAGGTACTCTTTTGTTTCTGTTTCCTTTCCCGGAAGATGTACTCTCGTACGAGTTCGAAAGCTCAGAACAATAAAAAAATGAATCCGGTGTTCGACCAAACTTCTTCTTTATAGTGATAAATTGTTTGCGGCTGGGTTTTTGCACTGAATTTTCCGGAATCGCATTTAGTTTACGTTCGCTTGTTAACGGGTTGTATCCAGGGTCGAGCGGCACTAACAAACAGAGACAGAGGAAGAGAGGTTTTGGAAGGGTGAGCATGAGTTTCTAGTGGGTATCATATGCTGCCAGTTTGTTTACCCGTTTTCGCGTTGTAAACTATCTACAGTGAATCGGACATACGTAATCGAGACGTATGCCCAATAAGGGCAATGAAAACAGAAATTAAAACATTTCCTCATTGTCAACCAGCCATAATCTTATCCGAAGCTAAGGAGATCTGGGAGTTTATACCCTAGTGCAGCCAGTCGCTAAGATGAGGTGCTTGCGCACCGCCAGCTGATGCCAAAAGCGTCCCGCATAATTTAGGCGTGTCCTACATCGGCATAGCTCGGAAAATTCGCAAATGGGCCAAGTTTAGGAATTCTACTCATAATTTACAGTTGTAGCTGTAAGTAGCAGAGAAAGAGAAGAAAAAGAAGCAGCAGCAGCAGCAGAAGAATGTAGTTTAATCACTGGAACGATTTCCTTATATGTAAGTTGCTTCGATTTCACACAAAAGTCTCTCATCAGATATAAAAGCGGCAGCAGAGTAAGCAATAGTTCCAGGGGTATAAGCTAATCAAACATTCATTTGACCCAGTTTTGAAAAATTCGGCGACCTCGGTAGGCGTTGAACCCGCGCCAGTAAGGAGAGGACTTTAGTACAGTAAACGCTCTACCCAACGGAGCTGTGAGGCCCCCGCCGGGAGCCGTGAGTTTAATCACACTTGAGCCGATTTACCCGCCCAGCCTACTCTACCGCATGGAATCCAACAATTCTGATAAACTTAGCTGATTGCTCACACAGGATTTCCTAAGCAATCAATCTAGAATCCATCAGATGACTACCAGACACACTTAATCAGTAAGGAGGTTTTCGCATTTGTGTGGAGTAAAGTTAATCTAAAATTTACTAGACGCCCCGTAGTTCAGATGACTAGAGCGTTGGCTGTAATGAAGCCTTCCCCTTGCTGGCGGAGGCCACCAAGTTTTTCACAATTGGTCAATTTAATTATTCAAATATGCCAATCCCTTCCTAGCCCCACCCTAATAAAACATCATTGATGCGGGGTGACTGCGCAGGGCCCTGCATGTCGGCGCCAGATTGATATGTTAATTGGTTGAGTTTTACCCAAGTCACAGGCTTCAATCCATTCATGGTTTGTCTGGCTTCTGGCGGGGACGATTATCTTCGTGATGGCAAAGACGCGCTTCGTAAGTGTGGACTGCCACTTGTGATAATTCGTCAGCCCGTCGCACAGCCAGCGTATGTGGGTGCATGCACGATCCGAACCGCTATTCAGTCTGACTTGTGTAATTACAAGGGCAATTTAGACACGAGATACCATATACTATGCTTGACTGCTCACAGGGATTTAATTGGCCAGTGATTGCTACAAACTTGCTGAGCGTGGAGGCTTTGAGTCCGCATCCATGCGTTTGGTCGCCTAGGACACTTCCTTGATGTCCTACCATGAGTATTGATTCTTTTGTGTCCTCCGGGGCGAACACCTAGACATCGGCCTATGAACGTTTAGGGAAAGCGGTTCCGTATAAATTGGTCGTGAAGATATGGGGCTTCATCGTCTTCCTGCAGACCATTGTTTCTATTTCGTTGTTAGGACGTTGTCTGACGAGCACATGAGAGGAAGGCAGCTGAAATAGTTTTATAACTACTATGAAAACGTTTTAAGTGCGTATGGGGCGGTATCATCAACCAGGCAGCATAATTACTATTACTACTACGATTAGCAATCGAGAGTTTGACCCTCGACGATATCTACGGTGTGCTCCACAGCCTAGTGATGTAGACACGGTGGATTAGTTTTAAGTGATATAAGACTTATGTTTCATCTATTGTACTTTCATTTCCCCTGCCCGTGAGTATCCGTTGTCAAGATGAAGACAAGGAAACCGGAGGAGGGATCGGCTGCAGGTTGCTGAAGCCACCAATCCTGAGATGAAGTGCCATAAAGGTCACAGTTTGCTGGTGCCTGAGCCTGCACTTACGCGTGCCACCAACGCCCCCTTCCCATGTTCGGTATTTGTTATGGGAGCGTAACCCAAATAACATCTACGATGTTATTATCTGGTTTCCGTGTTGGTCCACTGCCTCTACCACGCGGCCACGCTACTACTACTTCTTCTACTGTCATCGTCTACAGCTGCAGAGACGTCATGAATCGAGTGCTATAGATGATTCAGTGTATTCAGAGGTACAGCATGATCGCCACTTTGATGTCGAGCATCTGTGCACCACAGTATATCCAAAGGTGGGGCCTAAATGCATGTCCTTCCCTCCTGCAGGTCAGTCGTGAAGGGGACTTCTAGCCGACAGGTCGCGAGTACGAAGCTCAGAGGTGGCAACACCTGCGATGATGACTACTAAGTCAGAAATCGCCAATCTAATCTCCCTTATCTTCATAAGTACTGCTTTATAGTGTAGTCTGCCTCCACTTTTATCCAACCTTTTGAGGGTACTCTAATGGCATTCATTCTTATCCCATTTCTCAATTTCATCCCTTAATAGTATGTTTTACTCCTGCAATTTCTGAATCGATTAATTTGAGACTACTTGTCCGAACCACTTCTTCACACATAATTGTTATGTTGCATTTGAGCAAAAGCACACAACTAAGCTACCAATGACCTCCGTATATGTTCGTTGCTATGCGAAAATGTATCACCGATCTTCCTGGAACCTTGTTGTTGCAACTATATTGTCCCCAGTTGAGAATGGTTAATCTAGAAATGGAATATCAAACTGACTGATGGTGGAAAAACTCTCTATCCCTGTACTGTTGACCCTTCGAATGATACTGTCGAATGTTGGTGTTTTTAAAAAAACATCGGTCTTAGAGTGCATCTTCTTGAATTACCTTTCGTGCTATTTGTGGAAGGCGTTTGCTAAAATGGTGGGCATTCACCGCGATTAATGGTATAGGTTGATGTAGGCAGCAACAAAGCACACATTTGGCTTCTAGGCGTTCACCCTCTCACTATGTTATCTGCACGCACACAAGGGGCCACAAAAGCTGCTCTTTTTGTCCTCTTGACGACAGGCCTTTGATGTTCCTCACCCCCCCCCCCCACAAGGATGTGGGCATGAGAGTAGTCTGCGCGCGTGTGTGTGTTCTCTGAAGGGCCGGAGAAGGCGACCCAACGAGCGCCATTTGTGGTTTGCGGGTGGTGACGGCTGACTGGCGCCACGGTCAGTCATCACACCACCACCCTCAGTGTGTTGCGCGTGGCCTAGTTCGTCGGCTGGTTTGTGCTCTAGCTGTTATGGGCTGGCTTTTGGAGGAGCGAAAAGGAAACAGTCCTTGCCGACCACCCCGCTAGGATGGTGGCGATAACTGCATGATTGCAGGCTAGGTGGACTGATGAGCATGAAACGCGCGGACGCGTGCACACACACACATACACAGACGCCCGATGGATTCTCCCTCAGTGACTGACCAGAAGGGCCCCGATGGTGGCACCCCCTCCCCCTCTCTTCCTTCTGTCCTTCTTAATCGTCCTCTTGCTTCAGCCAATAAGGGTATGATTGCACCTGCCAAAAACTGGCGACTGCTTGATAGCTGGGTAGCGCCTTGCAGTCGCACTGGGCGATTAATGTTCAGCGGTGGTCCTTTGATGCCCGTCACCTTTATCAGTCTCCCACAGGCACACAAGCCATAGTGCGATCGTTACAAGCGAAGAGGGGGAGGGGAGGCACAATCGTGAGGTGCGGTTGAACTTGATTTTACTCAGGCAGACCTGAACTCAGCCTTTTCTTCCCCACACTGACTGTGTTCAGATGCATACATACATGGGCATAGCGCCGGTGAGTTAAAACCACCCGTCTACGCGTACTACGCACGAGATGACCCCTAATTCCTACCGATGCTGGGTTTAATTCACAGGATCATAGGTCTTAGGTACGTGTAACTGTCATAAAGATCGGATCAAGGAGGAGTCAGTTCAGTCCGACTCATAGCCTCGAGTAGGGGACGACTTAGTCCCCCCCCCCAGTTGGCAGCTACACTTGCTGTTCTGTGGTAGGTTAGAGGCGGGTTTGGTTGCCAACAATGAGGAGTAAGGGTGACTTGTATAGCCACATTTACAGGACACTTGAGTAGAAACGCCCAGCCCACTTAGAATAGGTGGCCCTGTGAAAAATGCCCATGCCATAATCCTTACACTAACCCTAACGGAAAACTAAACTGCAACCTTGATCTTTGCCCCCAGCCATACCCTAAACTTGAACTCCACAGTTAGCACGAACCCAACCTGAAACCTTTAACATAACCCGGACCCTACACCCAACTCTGACCTTAATTTTAATCTTAAGCCCCACCCTCCACTTAACCCTAACCCTCACCTTAATACTGAATCCAATTTCCCCGAAATCTGGTACACAGCCGCATGTACTGTGAGTCGTTCCTGCTCCCGTCATACTTGTCAAAACGCTTTCAGTAAGTCATGGAAGTAGGAACCCTCCTCCGCGTAATACATGTAGCCTCGTTCTTAATTTGGAAGAGATTACGGTTAAGGCCAAGCTTAGAGGTTAGAACATCAGAGTGGGTGCCTCTATTTTAAACTCCCAGAAATCTTACTTAAGTTATCCTTCCTGCTAACCCCAATTCTGACCTTAAAATTAAACCTCAGCTTAATCCTCATTTCCTCTGAATTTGGCGCCAAGTGACATGCACTGTGTGTGGTTCCTGTTTCCACGTCCTGTTCGGGCGGTCATAAAACTCATCCTTACCATAGGCAGTTCGAGTCCCTCTGCTTTCGAATGAACTTAGGTCACGAACACATATATGCCCCCCCCCCCTAAAAAGGACACGGGAATATCAACGTCCCACCCAAGTAATGCAGGTCGTCTTGAGCATAAGTTCAGGTCCGGGGTAAGTATTCCCATGGGCCAAAACGAACACTTACCCCCAACAGTACCTTTAATCCCAATCCTAAACACACTAACCCCACCGCTGAGAATAAGCCAAACCCTAAACCAAACCCTAAGCATAGGTCTAGCCCTGTTTTCCCCTGGAAGCTTATGCCAAGACACCCGTATCGCGGACGGTCGTCTAAGTCATCCTTTGCTGAAATGTAACATGCAGCACAAAATTGCAGTCTAACGCGTGCCACACACGCGAATAAACGGGCGCGCGCAGAGTCAGTCAGTTTTGTTGTTGACTGGCATCGCCTTTTTCCCCCCCCCCCCCCCTCCTCTCTTCCCCCCTCCACCCCCTCGAGGGGTGGCGAGCGGACGAACAGGCAGAGTCTAGGGTGTCACGCACGCGTGCACACACGCAGTACTACACACAACTTTAGTCTTTCATCTTCAGAAAAACTGGGGCCATACGCACACCCACTTGACATCATGTAATTTGAAAGGCCAAAGGTTTGTGGTTGACGGGTTGAATTAGAGAGGAGATGAGCACACATGTTTACAAGAGAATGGCGCGCTTATCTGGACAGACAGGAAATGGCGTCTGGGTAGTGGATGCCGCAAGGGGGGGACAATGTGCCAACCAGGAGGGGGTGGGGGCCGGGGGGCGGAGAGCATTGTTCTGTAAGGAGGTTTCGTTTACTGGTGGCGCGACCCTCCGACTGTGAAGACTGTCTAATTTTGGTGAGAACTGAGTCACAATGAGCCGCTGGGTGAAGTTTCCTTTTCTGCGCCTTCTTCTCGAGAGCTATTAGGAATTATTGCGGTTGCTAAGTTTTCTAGCAAAAATCACTGAAAGTTACACGAGAAAATGTAGTGTTTGGTGACTGTTACTGCTTGGACTGGAAGTCCAACTTG
The DNA here is from genome assembly GCA_036362985.1 of Ligula intestinalis. Lineage (NCBI taxonomy): Eukaryota > Metazoa > Platyhelminthes > Cestoda > Diphyllobothriidea > Diphyllobothriidae > Ligula > Ligula intestinalis. Next base: position 27,280,650 of record JAYGXS010000001.1, read on the forward strand.
CAAAGTTTCTGTATTTTCCTAGATAAATATGTCGGAGCCATCTTTGGAAAATTATTCCGATAATGACGTCGTAGTTCTGAGATGAAGTAAGGAATTCGGGAATTTTGTGGTTGTACTCTGAAGGGTACCAGAAAGCATGAAACTCCATCACACTGAGCGAATGCGTCTTAGCAGCCTGCTCTGAATACTGCTATAAAGGCAGTCCCCAGCACTCAGTTGACCATACTGTAGGTGACATATCTTCGGAAATTTTTACCGACGTTCTAAAATATATATATATTTGATTATGTGTGGGGCTTATCTTACAGCATAATGCCAAACATATTTTATTAAAGCCTGGATGGCGACTTAAGATGTCTCTTACCAGCCATCTACGAAAACACAACTCGATAAAAAAAGAATTCCTTCAGGAATGTGCATTTTTTATCTTGATTCCCAATGCCAATTCACTTTTGAATATTTTTTGTAGGAAACACACACAAAATACCCCCTCTTTGCTATGCATTTGGCAGCACATTTCCTATTTGGAGAAAGGGTAGCTTTTGGTCTTGGAAAAGTAGTTCCATTACAGGATTATTTTCAAGTCGACCGGTGGTTGCAATAGTGTTCAGGATTTTAACATTGCATGCTATAGACCGTCCATGTAAGGAAAAGCGCATATTCCTCCAAGCTATTGCAAAGATACCATACTAGCTTAATCGATTTTTAGTGGATATGTTTTAGGTAACTAAATAGACAGCCAAATGCCGTGCTAGCTGGCCGAGCAGTTCATGGTTTTAAAAAGTCGCATGCGTACCACCTTTTTTAAATTGAAGACTACCCTTTCGTTGAGCATAACTTTTGTAAAGGGCATGAGTTGCCCCCAGCTGTGATTTGTTTTCTAAAAAACACATTTTAATTTAGCGACTCCTGGCAATGCCAGGCACGGAGATTTCTTGAAGCAAGAAATAGCACCAGGCTCATTATTATGGTCACTTTGTGGATTCTAAAAAATGGCCTCTGAACGTAAAAACTATTTCAATTTAGCCAACTAACCTTCAAAATGTTTTTGGGACGTGGTTGTATCGACTTGCAGCCGGAAAGTTCGTGCCTTTTTGAATTTTTCCTACGAAGAACCCATCAGTTGCAAACGCACAGTCGAGCGGGGCTCGTCGGAATGGGACGTGGTCGTTTCGTTTCGTCTTGGCTTGGATATCCACAGGTGTCAGCAGACTATGCACAGAATTCGTGCCAGAATCCATGCGCCAGAATTCGTGCAACATGCCGACATATGCGAAAGATTTATCCTCTTTCGCTAATCGGCATTGACTCAGGCTGTGATATACTAATTATGGTGCAGTCTATTCTGAAGTTATTTCAGTCATAATAGGATGCGAGCTTTTTAATGAGCTTCGTTCTTACCACTAACAAAACGTATGCACCGTAAAAAGTAACTACTTAAATAGTATGCGTATTTATCAGTGATTTTGTCTGCCCTTATAAATTCAACTATATTTTATGAAAAAAGTCAATGAAAAAATATTTCTTGTACTCATTTGGTCGCAAATTACGCTTTCTTTAAATTTGATACTTAAAGAAAGGGTATTTTTCTGTTTTAGAAAAAATGTATAATTATGATCTTTTTTACGATTGTGAGGTGTTCATTCATAATACAGGGTGCCCCACAAAAACCCCCTAAGTTTGTGATTGTTACGGCGGCCGGACCGCCCATGCCGTCACGATCGATGGCGGAGAAAACAGAACACCTGGGCCACATCCGAAGTGAAGCCGCCCCCGTTGGTTCGCACCCGCATTCATGTCGCCCACGCCATGTTCCGCTCAGTGGTGAGGAGCACCCACACAACGTGGGTGGTGGTCGCAGAGGAGAAGGTTCTAAAATGCCCACCTGCGCACCATATGCCAGGAATATTCTGGAAAGACGTGTTGACCCATGCCACAGCTAAGCAATATCTAGCGCGAGGTCAGCGTCCTATTCCGGAAAGAACATTCAACATGGGGGTTGCAGAAATGTCGGAATATTTTGCCGAAATTTTTTGGTGCCATTACAACTGACCAGTTTAGAGGTGTCGCAGCTGCATTCAAACAAGGTAGATCACCTGTAGCAAAGGTGCGTAAGCCTGGTAGTGGCACTTCTTGCAGGCACGATTCCCCAACAAGGCGAGCAGTCTTGGAACTTGCCGTAACTCCACCAGATCATCACAGAAGACCTTCAAGTCAACGTGAAATTTGTAAAGAACTGGGATTGTCAAAAGGGTATGTGCACAGAACAATTGCAAGATCCAATTTAAAATGTTTTCGACGTATTCAATGCCATGTTTTAACTGAAGCACACCAGTAAGCTCGAAAGACAAAGTATGATGCCATGCTTCAGCGCTTCGGTGAAGGAGAAAAATGGAAACAAGTGTAGTTCTCAGATGAATCATCATTCTGCTTGTCTGCACCACAGAATAGGCAAAATGAACGCATATATCGTGCAGTGGAAGTCAAAACTGATATTCCTGATGAAGATTTGCTGGTGAAGATAGACAAGCAGCAAAAATCTATCATGTGCTATGGTGCTGTTTCCTGGCAAGGCAAAACAGACCTCTATTTTATTGAAGGAGATGCTGCTGGGCAAGAAGGTGTTGCACCGAGTCGGAGAACGAAAAAACTGTAAATCAAGTTGTTTACAGAGAGGAGATGTGCCCGCAGATGTTTACAGATATTGATCAATTAATGCAGGGAGAACCGTGGACGTGGCAGCAAGATGGTGCAAAGCCATAAATTTAGGGGTTTTTCGTGGGGCACTCTGTACATCGTATCCATCAATTTACTAATACTGCCTGTACCGTATAAAGCAAGTTCCACACATATCGCAATATTTTATGAGTACTATGTGACTTCTTCCTCAAACTGCAGTCGAAAACGTACTTTTCCTTTAACAGGATGCACACAGTGCGCAGTTTGTGAACCTTGAATTCGAGTGTAGTGGTCAGTAGGTTTCAAAATTATTCGGCAATCGGGAAACTTGTTTAGAACCAAAAAACAGCCTTTCTTTAAGTATAAAATTTAAAGAAAGCGTAATTTGCGACCAAATGAGTACAAGAAATATTTTTTCATTGACTTGTGCATAAAATCTATTTAAATTTATAAGGGCAGACAAAATCAATGATAAATACGCATACTATTTAAGTAGTTACTTTTTACGGTGCATACGTTTTTTAGTGGTAAGAACGAAGCTCATTAAAAAGCTCGCATCCTATTATGACTGAAATAACTTCAGAACAGCCAAAAAGGATCGATCTTTCGCATATGTCGGTATGTTGCACAAATTCTGGCGCGTACTGTGTAAGACATGCTCTAGATAAGGTGTTGTGATAGGACTGACTCATGAGGATAAATAAATTGCAAATGTAATCCACTGCGCCCTATCGTTATGAGCAGTGTCCAGTAAATGTTCCTCTGTCTCTGCTGAAGAATCCACGACAGCCTTTGAAATGACGGGCGGATAAATATCTTATCCTAGCGATCGCATAATCTTCTTCTTGTTCTTGTTCTTCTTCTTTTTCTTTTTCTTCTTCTTCTTCTTCTTCTTCTTCTCCTCAATCTCCCTACTCTTTGCATAATGAAATGCATCGTCGTAGCTGTAGGATAATTATTTCGGGTGGGACATAAACAAATACACCATCCAACACTTTGGCTCAAGATTAACGGTAATAAGTCAATGTTGATAAAAGAGGTTTACTAGATAGGAAATTTACAGTCAATGGTCGGATATGTCGCCTTTGGTCATCTTGGCTTTGTCAATAGAGGTGAATATGTGAGTTTCAGGAAGCAGTTCAAAAAAAGTAGATGCGACCACTGGAACAAGAGTTTTATTGTCCTGACGTTTCGGATTCCGTCGGGAATCCTTAATCATAGGTAATGGTACAATATTCTGAGTCTGACCCTTATCGGCACATGAGTCAGACTATTGTACCATTACCTACGACTAAGGAATCCGAAATGTCAGGACAATAAAACTCGTGTTCCAGTGGTCATAGTTCCTTCTTCTTGACTTTGTCAAGATATCTGGCACGGGTGGAGGAGGGAAGAGAGAGCGTGTATGTTAGATGCACTGAAAGTCTGCCATCACCTAAAATTAATTCCACATAATGAACCTCGTCAGACGACGACGGCCGCACTCTTGGCCTTACTCAGAAAACAGGAGGCAAAGATTCCTGTACTACGGAATGACGGTAATGGAGGTTTACTGGGTAAGATGAATGAAACGGACACTTTACCTTTTTCGGGAAGCAACTGGTCAAAAGTTAAATTTACACCATTTTCTGTTTACCTATCTCAATAAAGGATTAATAAAATGCGAGTGCGCAATTTTAAATATTGGAGATTTGAAGCCGTAACATGGGCACCGAAAATAAAATCCCAGGCCAGTGTTGAGATATCCGAGGCGAGGTGAGCCTAGACCGTGATAAACAATCAAGTTGACGGAGAATGTCAAAAAAATAGCTCATTAAATCGGAATTTCGTGATGGATTGAGGGTATAAATGAGGTTGGCAAAATCGATAACCTACATCCGAGCTTTACACCTACGCCTACAATCTAATTGTAACTCTAAGTTCTGATATTAGTCATAACTCCCAAAACTAACCTCACTCTCTAAAGGTAACCCTAGCCCCTAGTACTAGCACTAACATTATCCCCATACATCTACATCGAACGCTAACCCTAGCGGTAATGCCAAAGGAGGGCGTGACGGGGGAGAATGTACTCTTCAGCAAAACAGCCTTAAGAGGATACGTACTGTTCACACGCTTCTCTAAGAATAACTCTTATATAGAGTTGGTCAACTGCCATGTGCTTGGGATTCAGCTGTTGACATTCCAATTTACAGGAAATTTTGTAAACTCAAAACACTAGGGACCTAATAAGCAGAGCTCTCTAGTATTTTTTTATCGATATATCCCACTGATTTCAGCATGAAAACATCAGTGTTACTGAATTTCGCCCATTTATTCGTGCACCCGCTGTAAGTTTAATTAAATCAGTCAGGCTCGGAAAAACTAAATTTCTGCGTCTGCTCTTGCATACCACGAGCAGCTTGTTGACCGTAAACGGTTCTGCTGGGTGCGTCAGTGAGAGAGAGGCTCGGATAAGGTTCGGGGTCGATCCGCCTGCCGTTAGCTTGTAAAGCCCCTGCAGATGACAGGACAGCGTCACCTGTCCTTCGCTTAATCTGTGACCTCTCTCCCAACGAGACCCACACCCCCCCCATCCCCCACCACAGCCGCCCAGTGACCCGGTTACCGTGTCCGTCAGGTTCGGCTACAACAATTTCACCGATGGTCAGCTGATTAGTTCCTCAACCCTCTCACTCTTTCACCCACATAAGTTGGCAGATGCGCGCAAACATAATATAGACTGGTCATCATCGGGTGGGACTGACACCAGTCACCGTGTAACAGGCTGGTGTTGGAGGACGGTTCAAGCTACCGCACAGAAACTGGCAGTCACCAGGGGTTGGAATCCGG
>JAYGXS010000001.1:27286560-27313220 GCA_036362985.1 Ligula intestinalis
GAGAGTCTGGAGTGCTCATATGCCGATGTACAGCAAGAAATATGGCGAAGCTTCAGCGCATAGTACGGGAAGACTTTGCAACCATTTGTTCAGGGTGGAGAGCGTGAGTGACCAATACAAGCGAACATCCGTTGGGTAGCAGAAAGGTTCTGCTACTCATGTCTCTGATGACTAATCCGCGACGGATATCGAAACGTCAGGCGAATAAACATATTGTCCCAGCGATCGAGTCTTCTTCTTCTTCTCAGCGTGAGTGACCTCAATAAGAATGCGATCAAGAAAGTGCTTGACCGTTTTAAAGTGTCACTGTATTGTAACATCAGCTAAAATGTTCGCATTGCATGGCAGACATTTGGTTTGCCTCATTGCCGACGAGTAATCCGGCTGGACCACATGTTCACTCATTCCCGCTTCGGCTCCGGCAAGCCCATACTGTCACCGTCACCAAAAGTAGACGGTGATAAATAATGGAGGTCAAGAAAAAAAATCGGGGCTGCTATAACGTGATTCCTACTTCAGCACAGCCTTCAAAGTGCTATTACAAGAGTTTTATACTGAATCGGGGTATGGTGAGGCGAAGCGGTGTCATGATATCTCTACCACCCTGGCCTCTTAGTGGAAAAAATCTTGTCGCAAGTGCGATGGGTGAGTGATGTGCACGAAGAAGACGGTCCGGGGATAGAATATTCGAGTTGTACGAAAGTGAAACGAAATCTTCCATTATAGCGATTTTAAAAGGAGACTCCACTGTACTTTGAAGCTATGCAAAATTTTGGAACTAGTTAACACCTGAAGCAACAGAAAAAAACTGCGAAAGCTAGCTGGTAGATATCCAGATAGTATGGTTGCCTGATTTGATTACTGCCAGGAAGTCTGCTCCGAAATGCTATCCCCTACTTGGGTCACCGAAAAACCCAATAAAAATTGTTGAGGCCATATTTGCAGGGCATTGTAAGTACAATTAGGGCTGCCTTTTAGTTTTAGATACATCTGTCGAGGAAAACGATGACGAGCCTGTACAACCTCATTGGAATCACGAATTACGCATTGATATTCCATGGGTTTTTGAGTTGTTTAGGGGTACAGACGTTAAGTACTACATATACAAGCGAAGTGCAGTGACGTCTATCTCTATAATTGAACGCAAAGTAGAATTGGATTCAATAATACATTCTGACGAACGACCACCTCATCAGCGAATTCATCGGGCTGGTTTGACCACAAAACTGTCAATCACCACAACCATTACGTTGATCCGAATAAGGGTGGGTACTCCCAGTACACTTAGATGACTCATTTGGACGACAAGCGCCTGATCTTGAGGTAGAATCGCGGAGTTCCGCAGCTTTTACTTCGGGGCCACTTTGATGAAAACTGCAAGCATTGTTTCATAGGAGATGAAGACTACGTCATAGCAATCCTATGCGACATTAAAAAAGTACTTTGTACTTAATTATTGCGATTTAATTCGGAGTTAATTATCGAAATATAGGCGACATATTTTAAATGTGGTTCCGATTTCTGACCAAAATCTCTTAGGGTAGGAACCACTTTATAGTAGGACACAGATGGTAGGAAGCCCGCTATGATAGCGCCAACAATGAATTGGGACAAGATCCACAGTACAAAAGTGCTTTTCATATCTGTTAGATTATACAGACTTTGATAATGAAAACTTGAACTTTATGTTTTAGAGGCCAGTTATTGCAGTTGTTTTAGAGCTCAACTCTCCTTCCACTTAAAACTCCAATTCTCCAGCGTACCGCATCCCACCTATCTGATAGAAGTCCTTTCAACTCACAGCAAATATCCGAAAAGTATAGCTATTATGACATTACGCCTGAGGTTAGACACTTTTAAGGAATGAGGCCAGCTGACATTAAATATTTAGCGGCAGTAACCAGCGGTACCTGCTGAGTAAACAAATTCTGCAATATCTATTTTGAAGGTGTGACCTGTGCATCTCACAACCAGTGCTACTGAGGATGTTTTTTTGTATTTTATTTGAGCTCTCAGTGTCTGAGGGGTTCATCAGACGAAGCTTTCAAAATGACTAAGACTGGATGCGCTCATGAGTAGTACTAATTACTGACGCTGCCAATAAGTGTAGGGGGTTAACTGAACTTTATTTTTTCAAATACTTTCCTTGGGGTAATAACTCAGCTGAGCCAGACCTCTTGCACCCGGAGGGTATCCAACTTACCTGTAGAAAACAACTATGCTCACTTAGTCAGTTGAACACAATCGAACCCAGGGGCGAAATCACAATTGTCCATAGCTAGAGCTTTCTGAAACATCAAAAGATTGCGAAAATTGCACGTAGGGTAGGCCCTGATAGATTTGTTTTCCGTAATATATATAGAGCGGAGGCTATCTGCAGATTGTCTGACATACATTACGCCCACATTCCTTCCCTACATTTCCGAAAGCCCAAATCCGCCTTAGGGGTGCGTGGGTGCATTGGTGTTGGCGCCATCAATTAGTGCTCTGTAAGACGAAACTGACATCGCCCGTGCCATATGAACAGTGATCATATTAGCCACGCGACCAGGTGGAAGTGGACGGGGGGGGGGGACACAAAAACTTTCCCAGGGGCGCAAAAAACCACGGCGACGGGGGGGGGGGGGGGGGGGGGGTGGAACTGGACGCCTTTTTACCCGTGACCTATATCGGCTGTCAGGTTGGTTGGTCCTGCTTAGAGCCGCCCCGAAAGCCGTTAAATAAAATGGGACTGCGCGCCTCCCCCCACCCTGCATCCATCCGGTTAGCGCTGCTAATAGCAGGGACATCACCCGAACGTCGGAGGTTCTGAATGCCGGGGGGAGGGGTAACGCGAAATAAACCGCATCGTTCCATGTCCCGCCATCGCCCTCGATCTGTCGCCGCCGACCCCTCGAAATCCGAGTCTGGGAGATGGGTCTCAGATTGGGGAGGGCTCGGTAGCACCTGGTACCGGGATCCGTATGCCGGTAGTAATTCGTGTCGTCTCTGTCAGTCGAGGCGAGGGGGGGGGGGCATGGAGGGGCGGCGGTGGTGGTGATGATGGTTTTCCCATGTCCTCTATTACTGCTGCTGTTGGCGAAGCAGCAGCAGATCCCATAGAAGGGACGGCTGGGGGTGGGGGGAGAGAGAGCAGGCGGGTGACGGATCAGCTCCCACCCTCGTGGAACCGGGGGCAGTCTGGTGGTCCTCACACTACCTTCAAAGGCGACAGGTGACTCCACACACAAAAAACACACCTGGAAGCTTGGTTGTAAATTTTTATTTTGACTGTTTTACTGTCAACAGGGTTTTTTACGCGAACACGTTGACTGGGCTGCTATCTTCCTAAGCGAAAGGGCGGATCGATCTGGGGGGGGGGGGGGGCTCCGACCTACTGACCGTCGGTAGGCTGAACGTTGCATATCTGACAGAAGGAACCTTGTCTGTTCCTGAAAGTGGACTTTTGGGAATCATTGCCCACTAGTTACTGCTGCCAAGGATACCATAGGTGACATTTCATTGTTTTAATGAACAAGCTGATCCTCAAATATCGAATCAACGCTGCAGAAAGGGCGTGCTTGGCCATCGCGAAAACCCTTTACACAGAACTCTTTCCATTATAGAGTTGGTGCAATTGTAGCATTTGCTCTTTCGAGAATAGTTGACTTGGCAAAGATGACTTATCTGACCACTTAAACAGAACACAGAGACAGGAATACCATACACAGCTAGGATAGGTGGCCCTGGGATAAACGTTAGGAAGAATAGATATTCTTGTATCCTAAGCCTAACCAACAATCCTAAAATAAGGCCAAACTCCAAGCTTTATCCTAACCCTATCCTAAACATCAACCCTACAGTTAACACGAACCCAACCCTTCACACTTAAGATAATCCTGACCCTAACTCCAAACTGAAAGCGCACCCTAACCTTACCATAATCAGAAAATTTATTTCCCAGGGATGTAGCGCAAAGCCGCATCTATTCTGGGCGGTCTCTATTCCCCTATCCTGTTTAGGCGGCTATGCAAGTCAACCCTACTCAACTGTGGCTATCCTGCTCGCTTTATTCAAAAGTATAGCAATTCACTACGACCAAAATTGTTGGGACAGTCAGTTCTAAAAAGCCCGTCATTACATCCTTACCCTTTAGGGGTGATGATATTTCCAATACAATCAAGCGATGGTTGCTTTGTACTGAAGGAAGGACCTACAACGTAGCAAAACTCGTCTTCGTAAATCCTACTAAAAGCATTCCAGTAAAACGCGCAAAGGATGCCTTGCCATTACACGCCACCTCAAATTGCGTGTACTAATTTACATGTACTTTTGGGCGTACGCAAAGGCAACTGACAGCCAGGGCCGCTGAGCACTTACCCAACTGGCCTTTCCAGTAAGAAGACAGAGTACCACGGTCCTCTGTTTCCAAGCATCTGCTAGCCAGCGGTCATTCTATCGACGTCAAAACAGCGTTTCGATTAATGTTCAGGCCTGAACGAATCGAACCCAGCGCTATTTGGAAGCTGCCTACATACGGCGGGAAAAACCCGACCAATGCGAACAGCTTGACCATGTGATCAACCTCCAATTACGCTGGTAATTGGTCACTTATTTTTCATCCCCAAGTGATTTTTGTTAACTTTCATTACCCACTTTCCCTTCGTTGACTTACTGTAGTGTCCTTTATCGATGATTATTTAAACTGAACCACGGTCCTTGCTGTTGCGCCATTCATTCTGTGAAATTTCAACTGTTGTATGTTCTCTTCGTTATCATCATCATGCAGCGACGAGATGCAGTTGAGAAGCTGTCACGAGATTTATTGATGGCAATAAATCCTGCCGTTTACGCCTGTTTTAGATTTTCCAATATCCTCTGCACTTATCCTTCGGCCGACACTTCAATATTTTCTTTTAGAAAGCTGGTAACTGTATCTCCAGCAGCTTGAGCCGCAGGGCGTCCGATCGTCCGTGGGCGCTACGAGGGAGTTGGCGTTGGATACACTGTTGACAGTCTAGGATTTCAGTGTCTTTCAACTATGGAAGCAAATAAGCGAGTTTCTTTACGGCTGTAGAGGGGTACGTCTACTGATGATAAAGTAGGCTAACTGTTGCGCCTATGATCCTTGAATAATCTGATCTATACTGAGGACAGAGATAAATTTCGAAGGGAATTAGAGGGCAGAAGTTTCAAAACCAATATATCAACCAGAAAGCAGACAGGGAAAGCTGGGGCACCCACTCATGAGATGGAACCCTCTCAGTTGTGTCAAGCAACGGCAGAATACCAGCGAATCAGGGATCCGGACTTTTAGCTGCTGCCAGTATGGTAAATTACCACATAAAGTGCGACTACTGCCTGACCGCTGGCAGCGTTCGTAAATTGCGCAGTGGCTGTTGGAGTTCGACCCACATATATACACCAAATTTCGGTCTACGCCTATAGGCTTTAATTATGCTGATATATATCGAGCACAGAAATTAATTGCTTAGGAAATTAGAAAGCTGAAATTCAAATTCAAACTCCTCATGAGATAATTGCAATATCCGTGGCGACTCGAGTCTGGCACTATGTGTTTGGATCAACAGGCTCTTTAAATAATCTCAAATTATCTGAACTTTGGGGTGCGCGTCTCTTGCAGTTTTTGGGTTTGTACTTTTTTTCGTGATGAGGAAAAACGTTTCTATGATAAATTCTTCGGCTGAGGACAGTCAAAATATGAAAGTAAAACCCTATAGTCCATCGAAATTAGAGTTTATAGGTGACTACCTTCTCGATAAACAATTGAGTAGGTTCAGATATCTTCGTTCAGAAAGAGAAGAAATTTGAGAGTGAGTTAGAGGTGTCTCTACGTGCAGATTTTGTAAATGACGAGGCCACACTTGAAGATTATTCATTAAATAATTGCTAAACAGGTAAATGCACACATAAAATTAAAAAAAACAAAGCAGAAAATAAAGAATGGCTTGTTTATCGGTCCGAGCTGTGAGTAATTTTATTATAAGGAAGGCATTGTCTTTACCAGCCTCATCAGTAGCCAACCGGCATCTTGAAACTGTCAGGAGCACACTTGCAACCAGCCTGTGATCCGGGGATGGAAAATAAAAGTTATCTTCACAGAGCTTACCGCGAAGTAAATCGCTTTTTTCTCTTGCTCAAAATACGTATAAAGAAACAGTTGAGATCTTGGCCCTGAGGAAAATTCCCGATCCCCTTTGGCTTCGGGAGCTTTCTCGGTGAGATTAGTTGCTGACGAATGGCTCGAATTCCAGGTGTCTGTAGCAGCAAATTAGAAGGTTGGTCGAGCACTGGAACAATGTTTTAAAAAAACTAGTATGAGCTTTCGAACTCGTGCAGGCGTTCGTCGTCAGCCATAGTAGCAACGACAGAACAAGGCTACACTTATAAGGGGTTACAGACCAATCAGTGAAGCGCGTCTGGATGTGACTGCAACGTTCTGTATGCCGGCGACAGGTCGATAGAGATTGAGTTCCCACCTGAGGACCAGGCTCCAGTCTATTCTCAGTTCGTCTTGCTTCCGAAGTGCGCAACTATTTCGACGGTTGCGAAGTTAAACTCATGGCCCGCTTTATAGTTGGGGGCAACCAATTGCGATAATTTATCGCCCCGCCGCACAGACAGCTTACGTTTACACACGCACGATTCGAAGACGTGTTCATTCTCACCTGTGTAGTTACCAGGCAGTTAAGGCATGGAATACGATGCAGTACTCCCGATTGCTCCTTAGGATTGAGTCAGTCTTTTATTTTCGTAACTACGCTGCGCGCGGTGGCTTGGGGAAATTTGCGTTGGTGTTTTCGTGATTTGTTTGAAAAAACCAATTGGTGTATCGTAAGCAGCTCCTTTAAAAAAAGAACTAACTTAAAATACGCGTGAATAGGTTTGTTTCATCCTGTTAGCACTCAAGCATGGATAAAAGTATCAGGCAAATATGGTTCTTCTTATCCCATTGATCCATCTTTTCGAGGAGTTAACCATTGAAACTCCTCCTAATAATTTACAAATGCTTTGTAAAGTAAATAGAAAACACACCTTGTTACCCCTGGGGGTTTCTTTTCTTCTTTTTTATTTGCATTGAGGCAAACTAAATAATTATGGGATGGCGTGTTATTTAGAAACGGCTGCGACACAGAGTTGGAGAAATCGGGCCCATATACTTCTTGGGTACTGGAGTAAACAAACCTTGAATACCGGGACCCCAGAGTGTTCTAAAACTAAAGTAACATATATCGGAACTTCTAAAGTACCGTCTATTAAGCTGAATGACTTGACTCAATAAAGATTAAGCATAGTCTAAAACGAATTCATAATCGCTACAAAAAGGCTCTCTATTGACAGTTTTTAGCCACGAGTGAAAAATCAGTTAATTGAATAATATGCACTGCCCCTGGTTTTCGAAGTTTTCATTGTTTGAATGACTTTCCGAGAATGCAATTAAAATCAGTTATCCATAAGAGTGACCTCTGTCTTACTCAGAACTATTATTAGCAAAAACCGAATATTTTGATTTGAAGATGTGCGGCTAGAAAAAATAAGCTAGGTTTTCCCAAGTACACATGTATTCTGCTATTCGGAGGTCTTCTAATTCCTCATGATAAACGTATCCTTTTCTTAGTGAACGTCCCAGTATTCTTCGAGCTTCAAAACATCCTTTCTTAACATTCCAAAAGACGTATGAAGGTGTTATATCTAAACAAAACACAAAAAAACTTAATGTGTTTTGAGGAGAAGAAGAAGGAACATGAAAATTATTAACCCTGCCTTGAACCAAGCATTTAAACAATAACTCTGAATAAAACATCGTTTCCTGGAAATAGCAGGTACAATAATGTGTCCGTTCCTTCATAGAAATGACTGTTGGAATTGACAGGGCTGACTTGACATAATCTGAACTGCAACTTTGCATGAAATCGAAACGCTCATAGCCCGTCCTTTACTTGTGCTTGACCGTGTGCATACACTCATCCGAGACGGAAGGTCCGCGGTCACGACCGGAAGCGAGAGAAATTTTGTGACTGAACTGCTGGAGCGTTAAGCTCGATGGCAAAGTGGACTTGGCTCAAAACTGAGGTCCTTCTCGCCTGGTGCTAGCGCATGACTATCGGATTACGTGAAATGAATAAAGAACAACGGGTACAGTCTTTCCGGTCAGCTCGGTATAGGTCATTCTGACATACACAGCATACCTTGACTATGGGGAGATTATAAGAGTTTACGTTCTTGGATTAAAACTACACAGTGCACTCTGTGTATCGGGCCAGACTAATGCAGTTTCTTCCTGTGTGTCAAGGAAAATGAAAAACGGCAGGTGCAATGCATTCGTGCCAGTGTCTCTACATGAAAACGGATACTTCAAATGGGCGTGAAATTGTTAAGTTCCTCCTGATTCACAGTCGCTAGTTAGCCATGCCTCAACCTAAGGTATTGGCGCAGTCGAGGTCAGAATCCAGGTCTAGTGGACCACGTAACATTTTAACTCTAGCCCTTTGTTTCCTTGGATTGCCTGTATCAACTCTCTACCGGCAAGAGTCGGTGAGGTACTTTTTACCAATCGAAACCGATTTGGAACGGAAATATTAGCTACACCACGACAAATCGTTGAGTGTCACTCGCACAAGACACTATCTACAACTACGGTGTAGTTCAGAGCAGCAAAATAACCGCTCAATGAGGTATCCTCGTTCCTCTGGCATCTAACCTCTCATTTACCCTTCAAATTGAACGTCTTTTTATTACAATCCATAAACATGCATATTTTATCCGCCGTTTGCGTTCATATCGCACATCGAAAGCTCTAATCTGGTGATTCATAGATGCCTGCATTCTCCCCTCCTTCTCTCCTGCTCTCCAATTATTCTTCCACCTTTACTTAAAAAGGATCTGGCCATTTTAAAACGTATCCGCCGAATGCTCTCTTCAGCTGCCGGTGTTTCCTATGTTTTTTTAGCTGACATCATAATACAGCGCCACTTTTAAACGGTCAAGCAATTTGCTGATCGCATCCTTAGTGAGGTCGCTCACCCTCTCTTCTCTGAACTTATGGCTGCAAAGTCTTCCCGTGCTATGCGCCGAAGCTTCCGCCATATTTCTTGCTGTAAATCGGCATATGAGCACTCCAGACTCTCATTGCTAGCATGTTACCTCACGTGTGAATTCTCACGGAGATTGAGAATTCGAGTTGATCCAATTGTAAAAAACGCGAGGCGTTCGGCGGTATTTGAACCCGGAAGCCAACACTCTAACCACATGAGCTGCAAACGCCCCACCTCGTGCCATGAAGTTAATCACACTTGGGTCGATTGCACCCACCCAGCTTTACCGCTCGTATGGAATCCACCAATACGGAACAGACAGCTGACTGCCCAAGCAGGATTTCCTAAGCAATCATCAGGAATCCACCAGAATTATTAGTACGCTGACTTAATTATTAGGATTTATTTGTATGCGGGTTCAAATCCCGCCGAACGCATTGAGAGTTTTTTATAATTGGGTCAACTCAAATCAAGCAAATCTGCCAAACCTCTTAATAGGGAAAGTGAGAAGGCAAAAGCCGACCTGTCTCCATAACAGGTGTGTATATCGTGAAAACCTTGAACTTTGTGTATTCTATGACCTTTTGCCTTACTTTATCCCTTTCTCTCCATGAATGGAGCCATTTTCTGCTTAACTTTTTGATATTTACCTTCAAAGTAAAGCATATTCCTATCTTTTTCTCCCTCTCATTCTAAGTGAGTGATGGGCCTAGCTGGCCAGAATGTCAGCCAGTTAATGAACTTCCTCATCTCAGTTTGTTACACTGGACCTCCTCCCATCCAGCTAACATAAGTTTCGGATTCAGACTTCGAGCGTAACGCTCTGTTGCCGTTCGCCTATTACCGCGGTTAATGTGTGTGTGGCAAGCAGTCTTGCCGTACATCAACATAACAGCACTCTATACACCCCTTCCTAGCACGCTACCTCGCGTGTGAAGAAACAGAAATTGAGGTCCACTTCATCATATCAACCTAGTCACTATGTGACGGTTTTGAGGGTGCGTTGCGAGCTCCTTGGCAAAGCGGAACTTAATTGTTCCTTGACTAGGTAGGTTAAACACCTACATTCATTCGGGAATGGAGAAGTTGAAAGCTGACTTGTCGCCATAATAGGTTTGGATATCGTGAAAACCTTCAACATTTAGTATGCTATGGCCTTTTGCCTTACCTTATCCCTTACTCTCAGTGAGGAGGATCATTTTTTGCTAAAATTTTGGATTTTTCCTTTACAATAAAGCATTTCTCTCTCTCCCTCTCTGGGTGACGCTAACATTCGCACAGCCAGTCATTCGGTAGATACCGAGCAGAAGCCGGAAGGCAGGTGCGGTTATTGGATGACGCAACTGCGAGGAGTTCTATATCTCTTAGCGGTCCATCACCAGTACGGTTTCAGTCACCACTTCCGCCGCTGCCACACAGAAAATGTTGCCAGCCTGATCACTCTCTCTATCTGCGATATGGTTGGTTGGTAGCCCATGTTGGATCAGGGGTTCCCACCGGAGTCCAAACTAGGTGCAGTTGGGAGGCGGAGAAAAGCCGCGACCTCGGCCGGCTTGACCCAAAGGTCCCCGGAGGTGAGTTGGGTGCCTGGCCGGGAACTGCAGACGAAGAGGTGACGGCAGTCATACGGTGAGATTCCGCAGTCGGGACAGCAGTCGGGTATAGAAGGGTCCAGCCGGTGTTGGTACTGGCGAAGGAGCATGCAGTAGCCACCGCGAAGCTGCGACAGGGTACAATGAGTTACCCGTGGGAGATGACGTTCCGAGGTGGCAATCGGAGGTGGATAGCCACCCAGGAGGACCGGGGAATGGTAGCTGAATATTGCGTCCACAACTGCTCTCTGGTGAAGGCGCTGGTCGCCTGTCCTGATGGCGGAGCCATCAACGGGTAGGTCTGAGAGAGACGAGGCGACAGCTGCCTTGTGGAGACCTCGGATAGACGTCCGAACGTTACGGCTAGGCTCGGGAGCGTTGCAACGATGGTGGTTCGGATGGCCAGGTTGTGAACAGGTCCACCAGAACTGCTGGCCGAGGAGTTTGTTGTGTGCGGCGACCGGCAGGACAGAAACCTCTGCATGAAGGTGATCGATGGGTGACATTTTATAGCAGCCCGTGATCATGCGGAGGGCACCATTCTGTGCTGACTGAAGGCAGCGGAGGCTGGAAGAGCTAATTGTGGGAGACCAGATTGATGCCTCATAAATGAGATGCGGCTTGGCCATTGCATTGAATATGGTCGTCAGCGACTCTTTAGCGCAGCCCGAGGAAGTGCCCGTGAGAGCCTTGAGAACCTTGGTGCACCTGCTCACTTTGCTTGCGACATTCCTCGCATGGTCTGCAAACGTTAAGAGCGGATCTTAACGGACGCCGAGGAACTTGAGTTTTCGGACCACCAGTAAAGCCTCACCGTTGACGATGATATCTGGGTGGCGATTGAACTCCTTCTGATCCAGCGTGAAAACAGTGACGGACGACTGGGCAGCCGAGATTGACATCCCGCGCTGAGTGAGGTAGTCCACAATGTTAGGCATGAATTCCGAGAGGACCCGTGCAGCCTGATCAATGTTATGGTGCTGGCAGAAGATGGTGACATCATCCGCGTATGATACCACTTTGGCGTGTGCTGGAGGGAGTGGGAGTTCCCGCATGTAAATGTTGAACAGCGTCGGGCTGAGCACAGAGCCTTGAGGAACACTGCAGGTCTGCTTACGGGGCCTGGAGAGAGTGCCGCGGAAAAGGACACGATCGCGGCGGCATTGTGTAGTGTCACCAGTGATCGAGATCGCCTCGCAGTTGGTATATGAATGAATACCCGAGCCGCTAACCAAAGGACCAGGCCAGTCGGGACGTTCAGGGAGACCAAGTCCTGCAGGAGCTGATCGTGGCGGACGCAGTCAAAGGCTCGTG
Source organism: Ligula intestinalis (assembly GCA_036362985.1). NCBI lineage: Eukaryota > Metazoa > Platyhelminthes > Cestoda > Diphyllobothriidea > Diphyllobothriidae > Ligula > Ligula intestinalis. The sequence goes on from JAYGXS010000001.1 coordinate 27,298,502, forward strand.
ACAGGTCAATTGAGACAGCCACGGTCCGCGAAGCAGGCTTCTGTTGATTGAAGCCCTCGAGGATGGTGTCACTGTGCTCGAAAAGACCTGTTGTTGTGCCACGACCCGACATGAAACCACGTTGGTGGTTGGACAGATCCGCTGCAGACGTCAGAATTGGGAGGAGAAGTCGTTCCAAAATTTTCGCCAGTGGACTGAGGAGGGCGATTGGGCGATAGGACGTCGCTTGTCTGGGATCCTTGCCAGCTTTGACCAAAGGAATGATGGTGGACTGGTGCCAGCAATCGGGGACGAGTGAACGGGCCAGCGAAAGATTGAAAATAGCTGCCAGGTAGGCAGCCACCTTGGGGCCGATATGGCGCAAGTGGACAGGAGCCAGGCCATCCAGTCCTATGGCTTTCGTTTCCTAAGGGCGGTGAGGATAGCATCGGCCGAGAAGGAACTGTCCGGAGGAGGGGCCTTATGGAGGAGGTGAAGGAGGGGGCGCTGGCTTTTAGGACTGGGAGCCGAGCGGGGTGAGAACAGCTTGTTCATCTTCGCGGCGAGCGTACCGTTGTTGGAGATCAAATTGCCGTCCCCGAAGTTCATAAACTGGTTGAATGCGCCAGCCTGGGGCTTGGTCGAATTGCGTAGAAGTTTCCAGGTGGCAGCTGCGTTGCCGCTGAAATTACAATCTGCAACTTTTTAATGCCGACGTTCCCGTTTTTCGTCATTGACGGTCTTGGTTATCAAGCCGTTGAGTTCGCCAACACGCGGGTCAGTTGCGTCTCGCGCTCGGATCTCGTCTCGCTCTCGTTCCAGTCGGGAGGCTTCGCTTGGGTAGTTTGGGCGGAGTATGAGGATGCGACCGTTCGGTATATAGTAGCCTGCCGCTTCCAGAAGCAGGTGACGAACGGCCCGCTCCGCCTTGTGGGCACAGGTGAAAGGCGGTAGCTGATCGGTTCCCGCTTCGCATTCCGCGGTGAACGCTGCCCAGTCAGCTCTCTTGAAGTTGATGAAATGCCTGTTTGGAGCCTTGATGCGGTCGGCAGAGGTGGCCAATTCGAGCATTATAGGGAGGTGATCGCTCCCTGGGCTAATTTCCGTGCTCCAGGTGGCAGAAGCTACCAGACTGAGACTGGCAAGGGAGACATCGGGAGAGCTGGGGGCACCGTTGGGTGGGAGCCGCGTTGGGCTGTCCTCGTTGAGGACTGCAAAGGGAGCTTGCTCTAGTTCATCTGCCAGGACTTCTCCCCGGGAATCGGCCGCCAAATTGGAGCACCACAGGTCGTGATGGGCGTTGAAGTCACCTAGTACTAAAGTGTCACCAGAAGGTAAGTAGGGAGCGATAGAGGCGGTGAAACCTGGAGGACAACTGGACGTTGGAGGGATGTACACGTTCATGATGGTTAGCAGCACCGGGTCAATGTTAAGGGAAATCGCTAGTATTTTCGTGGGATCGGCACCAAGCAGAGGTAGCTGGTGATGGGCAATGCATTTGTCCACCAGAAAGGCAAAGCCTACACCTTTGTTGAGGCCGCGGTCACGACGGACGATCGTGTAGTCGGCACAAGACGGGACCTTAGTGGAGTTAGACCACTTTTTCTCTTGGATAGCCACCACAGCTATGCTGTGCGAACGCATGAAGGTCAGGAGCTGGTCAAGCTTAATAAGTTGGCCGTTGGCGTTGGACTGAAGGATCTTTAGACCAGGCGGTGAGGCAAGGTCGGGGACCAGAGGCTTTGGATTCAGGACCGAGCGGGCTGGAGGCGTGGAGACCGGAGGGGGCACGGAACAGCTGGGACACGCGAAGGTGGGCGACCAATCGGCAGCTATGGCGAGGCGACTGCAGCGGAGATGGCACCAACCATTGCAGGAGCCGCAACGTACAGACCAGTCGCTGCGGCCCAGGCGGACTCGGCAGAACGAGCAGTACCAGAGAGGTCCAGGGTTGGCCTCAATACCGGCGGCAAGGCGGAGGAGTCGGAGCAGCGTGGCCGGGAGGGACTGCTCCGTAATCAAAAACACGGGTTGGGCTGGGGGGGGGGAGGGTTAATCCAACGTAGGGAGATTGTTGTCGCAGACCTTGGCCGCCGGGAGGGCGGGTGGGAACGCGGTCGAAGAAGCGTCTGCTGTGGTTCCCGTCTCTGCGATATCATTTCTCTTGGCGTTTTCATTGGTTGTTTTTGTGTGTCACAGGACTCGCTCCTCCAACACCCTTTCAGCTCTGGAAGCTCTGACACCTTTACGTGCGCGCGCCCTGGGACCGGCCGCTCGGGCATGCCACCGTGTGTGCGTGTGTGCACGCCCGCACGCTCGCCGCTCTCTCGCCAGCTGGCCAGCCCACCTCGCGCCGCCATTTCACTCCCGCCAGCTTTCTGTCCTCTTTTCGCCCACCCGCCCGCGCGTACGCACAGGTCGGGCGTCGGGATTGATGCTAACGCGCGTTCGCCCGCGAGTCAACGCCTGGGGTGTGTGTGTGTGTTAAACCAGAGCCACACGCAAACACACACACACACACCACACGCTGGAAACACCATCCGATAGGCGCTATTCTTCACGCCTTCCATCCCGCCAAGCCACCGAGCCACGGCACTTCCTACCAATGAGGTGTTGGGAGGGGGTAGACCGATTCGACTCGCCGCTGCGGCCGCGGCCGCCTTCCCGTCTCGCCCGCCGTCGCTGCCACCGGGCGCCAGCTAATGGACCCCTCCGACGAGATGGTCCTGCCCCCCCCCCCACCACGGTGGGGGTGGGAGACAGAGGCGACAACAGAGGCTTGTGTGGTGAGATTCGCATTCACCTCCACCGCACACATCGGGAATGACTGCTGCTGTGCCACGCGAGGAAGCCAGCCTAAATAGTGGCTTCAAACTGTCCAATTCTGTTGGGCCTGCCTGGTCGGGTGAGTCTAGAGTGCTGGACATGTCCTTGAAACTCAAATCCCCAGGCAAGACGTTGGCCTTTGATAGCAGTCAGCGGGGTCTTGGTTCCGCACCGCCGCTGCTGCCATTCTTCGGAGGACCAACGGTAGAGACGCCTTACCCGCTGGATATGCTGGCGTCGTCATTGTCAGCGTCACCCAAGAACGCGACGGAAGCAGCAGCGGCAGCGGCTGCTGCTACTGCATTGGCCACCGCAATGGGACTGCGTTCGGGTCCGTTCAGTCTACCAGCCTACAATCCCGCGTCACGACAGGCCTTCTTTGCTGCGCCGTTGGTCACTGCATCGAGTCCTTCCTGCGGTAGCAGCAGTAGCAGCGGCGGCAACAACAACACCGTTCGATCTCCTGGCACACCAAAGGCAAAGTACACCTGGAAGTCGGAGCTAGAGGATGCTGGAGGAGTGCAGAAGCGGGCGGCCCTAACACCAGCGTCGTCGTCATCGACGTCAGCGTCGCCGAATGGAGTGGAAGAAGCGACTGCGGAGCTGGTTGACGACCATCTGTGGAAACGGTTCCACGCCTACGGGACGGAAATGGTCATTACAAAGAGTGGTCGGTAAGTGCACAGCGAGATTTCACCGCTCACGTACATTTATGCTAACTTCAGGAGTTAAGGAGCTTTGGCAGATTTGCTTACTTCAGTTGACACAATCGTGAAAAGTTCGTGGCCTCGGTGGGAGTTGAACCCACACAGCAGGGAAGAATTTTGCGCAGCCAACGCTCTATCATTGAGCTACGAGGCAAAAGTCTTCCCTGCTATGTGAGTTCGATTCCCACCGAGGCCATCAATTTTTCACAGTTTCGTCAACTGAATCTTCAGGACTGACACGGTATGCGGGCTAAAAATGTGGTCATATCGGTTTTTGGATAGAATTCAAACGAATAAAGAATATCTACCGGTTGCATGAATTTCCACTATTTATAGGAGGCACAGTAAGGGCAGCATGTATACCAGAGGCGCTAGCTATTTCTTTCCACAGGTGATTTTTTTGCTAAATGAGGTTGAAGGATAGGAGTACAGCTTCCTCAAGGCAGTTTGTGTTGATAGGAAAAGTAAAATAAACATGTAATCAAGGTCATTTTTCTGCCATTTGTTTATCGTTTGCTTCAAAATCGACATGCGCGTCATTGATGGAGAATAAACAGGCCGATTGCTGGCAAAGGATTGAGGAGAGCACACGCTTGGCGATCCACAGAGGCTTCGATAAGGACATTTTTTATGATAAACGTGCAGGTTCTACTGCTTTTCGATTATTTCTGTGCATTTGGACGAGAGGTTGGTTGGTGTTTGCGTACGTCCCCTAGGGCTTATTGCTTAGCATTACTACCAGTCGATGAAGTAACTTAATGCGCAAACTATCAGCGGCTGTAGGGCTGCTGTCACGGTCGGAGCGATGAGACCCAAGGCAGAGCGGGACAAGTGAGTTAGTCTTATTCGTCAGGTGAACATTCATCAACGAGTGTCAATATCTCCCGACCTAAACTGGCAGGACAATGAGCTCATGGTTGGGGCGTTAGACTTCTGATTAGTAGGTCGCGGGTTCGATTCTCAGGTGGTGAGTATGAATGGCTGATGACGGCTAATGAGCCAGAAATGCCTATTTTAGTCTCCCACTTCTTTACCAACAATGTTATTTGCCTAAATTTCGGCCGGGGATGAGCAGGACGTAGAATCCCAGGGAACGCCTACCTATGTTCGCCATCTTTGTCGAGGATCTGGCGCTGTGATCAATAAATGTACGCTTAATAGGAGTTACTGGGAAATACTTTCCCTAGGGGAAAGCAATTATTTACCTCGTTCGTTCCCGCCAAATTTAAAGCGTTCAACAAAGCCACTTAGAAACAGATTTGCAGCCGTAAAACATATATTAACTATTAATTAAAATGCCAACTATTAGATGAGAGAATTCTGACCAGGAAACATGAGCAGGTGTTAGAATGGATTATTGTTCTGCCTGTACAGGTGCCAGCCAAAGCCCCAGCCAGGCATTCCACCGATCCTGCACCACGGTTTATATGCTTGTTTGCAGGCCGTGCTTTCGGGTAGATATTTTAACCCTAATCTTCCCATTTTACATTTCTTAGTGAAAGTAAATAAATTGTCCAAACGGTAAAGCGATTGAAATTTTGAAAAAAAAACTCAGCAATTTAGCTTAACAGTGCATACTCAACAAGTTTTTTGGCGTGTATCGGGATTATAATGCAGTCAAGTGCGATTTTATGCTCAGAAGCTCACCCTTCGAGCCTGTGAGATCAGGAAACTGTTGGAAAACATAGTAAAAATCGTAGTACGTCACGATTGCCCAGCCCAATGGAACACGACTTGGTGTATCGGAGTATAAAACGACACCGGTAAGAACTGCTTAGCAAAAGTGGGATAGGTGAACAAGTGAGATGAGGTTCACAGAATAGATAAAATGTGTAGATGACATTTTTTAGTTTGCAGCAACTTCTGAGACGGAGAGAGAGAGATAGAAAATGGACTACCTCATGCACTGTCTAGATGCCTGGTCTCTTTTTATGAGTTCGTTTGTGTAAACTGCATATGCGGACTCATGGGTCGTAATTTTCGCACGGATGCTGGTTTGTCTGCAACACATTTGGCGGAAATGGGGCTAAGTGAGAGTCTAATTTATCGCTCCCATTTGCTTCGGTCTGCCAGCCCCTAAACGGGGAGGGGGGGGGGGGGGGGGGGGGCGGATGGGCAAATGTCGGTCTCGAAGGCAGGGGATGGTGAGACTTACTCGACCACCAATGGTGCCAGCAAACGGGGCACCTGTGTTGGGGTTTGCATGTTCAGTCTTATCCACCGGTCAGCTTGCAGATGCATCCTCCTCCTCCTCCTTTCCCCCCAGTGACTTGGTCCAGATGTGTCTCTGCGCTGACTGAGAATGAATAAGGCGCTATTCGAGGGCGCTATCGGACGTAGTGCGAATTCCCGTCACCTAATAACGACAGCTTTCCAATTTTGACAATTGCATGCAGCCGATTGCCATGCAGAGTGTCTGCATGGTAATTGTTGGATTGGGCACGACTTGGATTTATAGACCAAATATCGTATCAATAAGGAATAAAAAATGGATGCTTCAGTGGGATAGTAAAGGGCTTTGTAGACTTGAGAATTCTTTGTGTGTTCTGGTCTAGGGCTCAGAAAGATACATCGACTGCATGCTTAAGATAAAGTAGCACAATGAAGAAGTGAGCTTGTAACGAAAGGCAATAACATTTTTCGGCATTCATGAGACTGTTTGAGCTGGGGACTCTATTGTAAGTGATGACATCTAATGCGTATATAATCGTATGCATTAAGTCATATGCAATATGCCCTTGTATGAATCCTTAAACCGCAAGATAAGTCAGACGTGCTACGTTAATCACCAAACTGAATTGAAGGGTCTTTCCAAGACATTAGAGAATTGCTACAGTGTCCTTTTTATCTTTAACAATCCTCTCAGTCTCCCTGAAAGCAATTATTGATGTTGGACATCTAATAATTTTTCCAAAGCTTTTTATTGATTACATTCTGTGTGAATAGTTGAATTATAGTAACGAAAGTTACCGAATACATGCCGTTGAAAGGCACAGCAAACATATTGGGCTATTTTTACTTCCTGGTCAAGTTAAAGATTTAAGATTCCGAATTTCTTAAGACAGGAGTTTGTTTGATGATGCAATGGTTATAGGTGTGACTGCCTTTTGTCATGAATATTTACAAACAGACTTTCCAACAGTGGTCTCACTGCTTGTGAAGGACAGAACTAACAGTTCTGAGGTGCCGCTTACGAAGGTACACAAAGAGTCAGAGCCCACACTAGGCATTGTGGCCCGATTTCTCGCTATGGTTATCGAAAATAATGGGCTAATAATTTGTGCAAAACATAATTTAAATATTTACTTAAAAAGGCGAGGGTACCCGAGCTTACAGTTGATACTCCTATATGTACAATTCTATCCCATTGATTCAGTATTTCATGTGGTAACTATGGTTAGTTTTAAGCCAGCTCAGCTGTGCCGTTAAGTCAAGTATTCGCCTAATAGGAAGAAATAGTTTGTCCACGGCACAAAAACTACCGTTTTCTAACAGTCTAAACCTTCTAACTATATCCAACAGACTCCTCGATATGAGAACGTCTCTCCGGAGTGGAGGTTTCCCAGTTATATCAGACAGTCATCCCTTTCCTTGCCTAGAAACCAGTGTGGGTCTGCTGTGAAACGCTGTGCGCTTTAACGCGCAACTTTTCTGCCATAAAGTAAAATCATGAGCCTGTGTGACCATTAATTTATCGTGTGTGTTTCACCCTTTCCTCCTCCTCCTCCTCATTCTTCTTCTTCTTCTTCTTCTTCTTCTTTTTCTTCTTCTTCTTCTTCTGCTTCTTCTTCTTCTTCTTCTTCTTCTTCTTCTTCTTCTTCTCATAATTTTTATCCTCTTTAACGAATTCATGATCTCGCATCCCCTCACGTGTCTTGATGGCCATGTGCATATTCCTTCATATCTTTTATCATCTTCGTTTCCTCGAGGTGGTCGTGGACCCATCAGACTAATGAGTACGACCATGACCACTTCCATTACTACTAACACCGCCGCTACAAGGTTGTCGCCATCAGTTAGGAGGTAAAATTAATTCTACCGCCGTCATCACCTTCACTCCGCCGGGAAGCGAGTAAGATATCAGAGCGACAAAAATAAGGCACCGGGGGGGACATATCCGGTTTTTCTGACCGGTGGATGTGTTTGCGTGAACCACCGGCCAAATGTCAAATTTACTTGAGGGGAACAGGCCGTCGTGTACCTATCTCCTCTCAATCTCCTCCACCCCCCTTTTTGAAGCTCACGGCTGTCTCCCGCCCCCTCTCCCCGCCCAGAGGGATAGAGCCGTGTTGTCGGCACACCTCACGCACGTGGAAATGTCTAGGTGGGGGGCGAGGTGAGGTGCGTGGCGTGGCGTTTCTCCTGTTACCTCCTGTTTCCCCGTCGGCTCCTGGTTCGACATGGCTGTGAGTTCTGACGCCAGCCGGTTTGTGGCGACGACGACGACGACGACAGTGGATGCGAAACGCTAGGTTGATTCGTCGTAGGTGATAAGGTCGGTGGAATTAGAGCCGACAGGACAGGGGCGGGGGCGGATGTCTAAGTCCTGACATGGCAACTCGGCGATGGCGACAGCGATGATAGGAGGAAACGTGCATTTGTAAACCGCCCCTCCCCTCTGCACAATTAGCGCCAGAAACCCTCGAACTGCAAATTGGGGGGGGGGGGGGGGGGGGGGGGGTGCGTGGCAGTTTACTTAATGGGCAGAGCGGTGACTGGTCTGGCTTTTTTCCAGTGGCGCTTCCGCATAGATCTTCGGACTCAGCTGCCAGTGGGATTAGAAGGCACGCTAGTTTCTATCAGCTTCCCCTATACTTATGTACACACTGTTTCCCACAGTGGTCAATGCAGTTGTTGGGGTAGTTTCTTTATAAGCACATAGAGTGCAGCCATAAAAAGCGCAGGTAAGGATGACCCGGTGATACATTGCAGGAAGGATAAATATTGCTGTTTCTTAACCCTATCAATAACCTTAACATAAAACTAGACCGCAGCCTTAATCTTCACTTTAGGACCACCCACAGCTAACATTAACACAAACCTTAGTCCTAATGGTAACCTAGCTGCTATTTCCAAGCCTGAACGTAACCCTAAATCTACACCCGCTTCTAACCCTGACCCTAATTATACGCCTAATTTCCCCAGAACTTTGGCGTAAAGCCACATGTACTGTGAACGGTTCGTGTTATCAGGACCTGCTTAGGTGAGCACACCAGTTTTTCTTACCAAAGCCTCATTACGAGATGGTCTAGATCACCCAGTATTTTTTCTGATTGTCAATACTTTGCTTCCATCCATTTACTACGGCTCAAAAGCCAAAATTACATCCATTGTCTAGTCTTGAATAACTGAACAGGCACATGCTGCCTTGCAAGTGGATACTTCCAGGTTTCCGGCGTCACTGCGCAGTGAACATCAGAGTTCAGGAGCCCTGAATTAGGGTCCTGCACGTCGCCAGTTGTTGGCATGCGACACGATTTTATGACTGCGTTTCATTATTGGTTTCGTAATCAATTGCTCATACACAGCTAAGTTCAGTTAGCTGTTAAACATTCATCCTCCTTTGTGTATAAAAATGTACTGAGAAACTACGTTCTATATGTGCGCAGGAATGCGAGAGTTTGAACAGACTGTGGTGGTAACAGCTGACATTGACAAAAGGCAGGTTTTCTACAAAAGCAACAATGTCCCGTGCAATCGTCTGGTGTCAGATTTGCACTGAGAAATGAAAAGCGTGCGGACCCTAAGTGTGACGGGCTTTTATTTCCTCTTTATCCAAAATCTTGGCGTTCTACAGAAATGGGAACAGCCCCAAGCCGTCAATAAGTTCAGCTTCGGTCTGTGACCGCATCATGTATCTGTGGAACACCATCGTTTGCTACACATTCGTGGATCAAAACCATGCTCCCAGCGGTTAATTTCGGCAGCAAAGCAAGCTCTTATACAGATTAGGCTTATCATAAGCTCGGGGTTGAGCGTAAGAAAACAGTGAGTATCTGCAAGCATTGTTGAATTCACAACCCTCCGTAAAGAGCGTCACAGCTGAATTACTTTCGCATAAACTGAACCTTTCACACCAGGCTTTCGCTAACAGCGCTTGTTAGGCTTATCTGACAATTATTCCATTGAATATGCATACTGTAGATGATAGCTGGGGTAGTTCAGAAGATGGCTAGCTGAAGGCAATTGCAATAATGCCACTGGCTTAGAGCATAAGTGAGTAGTTTTCTTCGTATTACCACCGGGAATACCCTGGTCCTCTCAGGAAAGATAATCAGGCTGCAATGCTTCCCTCTTAATATCACCAATACGACACTTGCAATGAGGCAGGATTCGAGTCCCGTTGTTTGTGCGAAATCCTTGTCCATTGTGCGCAGAGCAGTGTGTGCGTGGCACGCGTAGATAGACCTCTATCAGCCACTTGACCCGACTCTCCGCCTCTGGTCCTTTTTGCTCTCTTCTGATACCAGACTCAGGCGGATGAAGGGAGGGAGAGAATGTGTTAGATGCAGCTTAAGTCAACTCTCATTATGACTAATTCACACACACAGAATTCACCGTCCCTTCGCTCTCAAGCTGCGGGACACACAGTGGATATAGTCATTCTCGACTCTTGAACTGTCGCCTTTAGCATACCTACCGATCTACCTTGGGCTAAATTCGAGGGCACAATGTTGTGATCCATTTAATTACGTACAGTGTTACTGATATCCTGAGCGGAGAGGGATCGAAATCCCACATGAAGGTGGGCAGTCAGAACTCGGCTATCAGATCTACTCCCTTGTGAATAAGGCAGACTACATTTTTGGCCGGTCAACGAGGCGTGTCCTAGCTGACGACATAAGTCTGCGAAGCGATCAAGTTCATGGTTCCGCGAATAGCTAGGAGGAGGGGTGGGGGTGGGGGGAATCTACCGAGGGCTGCCTCTCGACAACCGTGAGACTGCCGTATGTCTTACACTGTTTATATTATTATCATCCAGCTTTGGACATTCGGCGTTTATTCTCCGGAGGCCGTGGCATCAGGGGCATGACGAATCCCCGTTCAGTGTTCTCAGCATGCGCGATGTTTTAATCCCCGTTAGGAAGACGACGGCAGATTAACATTCAATGACAGGCGCACTAGACCTCCATTAATATTCGGTTGACGGGAGACGTCATATGCGGTCATCCTATGGCCGCCATGGGATTAGGTTTAGCTGACATGTGCAGTGAGCCCCCCCCCCCCCCTTATTGTTGTGCTCCCCTAGAAAGCGTCGGGTAGATCAGTGCGACAGTGAACACCTGGTTTAGAGGGGGGGGGAAGGTGAAGTTTGGGCAGTCCAATGTAGCAGTAGCATTTAATGCGCCGTAAAATGCTTAACTGAGCGAAACTACCAAAAATGCTGAAGGCAGAAAGAGAACGTGTTACCAGACAGGTCCTGAAACATTTTCGTGAGCTCTGTAGACTAAGCAATGAAGGGTGTGTCCATCGTGTACGGACTGAGCCACATAACATGCTTTCTGATTGACAAGACTAGCCTACTTTTCATCCGATTACCTGCTCTGGTCGAAAGCACTTTTATGCCTCCCATCGGCAGGATAACTGGAATAGGAACACCCCGCACACAATGCAGGGACCCAGCGCTAAATTCGAGACAGATAAATATTTACGTGATCTAACCCTAGCACTAACTTAATTTGGCAAAAATGACGTGGATGGCCACCTAAACAGGACACATGAACAAGAACCACCCACAATACTTTCGACTTAACGTCAAATTCTAGGGAATTTACGTTTAGTATAAAGGTGAGAGTTATGGTTTAGTGTAGGATTAGGTCGAAGGCTGGAGTTGGTGTCCAACTTATGTCACGGGGTTTACTTTTGGCTTCGTCTTAACTGCAGGGTTAAAGATAAGGCTAGGCTTAAGATTAAGGCGATAGCTTAGTTTCATGTCAGAGTTAGCGTTAGGTTTAAGACAAAGGAATATTTACCTTTCCTGAGATTTCTTGCAAGGCCACCTATTCTAAGTGGACCCGTTTGAGCGGCCCCACAATTCATCCTTACCCATAATTTTAACGAAAAGCCTAGTGTTAACCCTAGTCCTAATTACCCTGAAGTGTAGCACAAAATCGCCTCTATTGTGGACAGTTCCTGTTCCCATGTTGCGTCCAGGGCCATATAAGCAATTCTTATCTTTAGTTTCTCAATTACCAATGGCGGTAAAACAGGTTATTTTCCCACATTATACATGTCCTACTGTTAACTGACTGTGGGGGACTGCGGTCGCAGGTAGACCTCAAAAATCACAAGTCGGCTTGATGGTAGGATAAGCTGTTGGAGAGTCAGAGTCAGTAAACTGGCCTGGAGATAGATTGTGGTTGGACGTATCGGGATCTAGTCTAGTCTCCCGGTCATGCAGACATTTACATTCTACGCCCATTGAATGCGTCGTAACATTTTTAACTGAGAGGAGATGCCAAAAAAGTTCAAGGTATAAGGAGAACGTGGTACCAGAGAGATCATTAAACAGTTCCGTGAGCTCTGTAGACTAAGCAGTGAAGGCTTTGTCCGCCATGTACGGAATGATCCACATGCCTTTTGATTGACAGGACTAATTTGGGCTTCATTTAAGTACCTGCTCTGGTCGGAAGCACTTATATGCTTGCCCCGGTGGCAGGCTACTGGAATAAGAACGCCCTACACGCAGTAGAGCTGGCCCGGCGTGAAATTCCAGGGAGGTAACTATTTCGGTGATCTAACCCTAACACGATCACAAAGCTCAGCCTTAACCCTCGTGTGGCAAGAATGACGTGCATGGCCACCCAAAAGAGGAAAAGGAACTGTCCGCAGTACCCGTGGCTTTATGTCAGATTTCAGGGAAATTAGGTCTAGGATACGGGGGAAGTTTAGGGTTAGGTCTAATGCTGGAGTTATTATACGGACTATGATAGCGGTTAAGGTTTGGGTTCGGGGTAACCGCAGGGTTTAGGTTTAAGTTAGGGCTGGGGGGTTACGACTGAGGTTATAGTTTACTGTTATATCAGGTTTAGTGCTGAGCTTCAGACAGAGGAATATTTACCCTTGCTGAAACTTAGCACAAGGCTACTCATTTTTAGTTGGTCTGTCTGGACGGCCCTATAAGTCATCCTTACCGCTAATTTGAGCGACAAGCCTATCGTTAACCCGAATGCTCCTGGGGTTTAGCACCTAACCACCTTTATTGTGGTCCGATGTCCCGTCGAGGGGCATATAAGCAATGCCTACTCCATTATTTCTCAACCACCAACGGCCGTTAAGCAGATTACCTCCACACATTACGCATGTCTTTCTGTTCACTGAATGAACGCAGAAACCAGGGCTGGAGGATTGTGGTTACAAACAGACGAGCTGTTGGCGACGCAGAACCAGTAAACTAGCCTGGAGGTTGATTACGGTTTGGGGCGTATCGGAGTCTAGGGGACTCCAGCGGTCATGGAAAGATTTAGCTTCTAAGCCTTTTGTATTAAGGCTGCGGCGGGAGTTGCATGCAATTGTGCCTGTTGTTAAGCTGATGTTCATCTTCTGGCAGTGGTGGTCTTCTCCCTCTCTCTTTCACCTTTCGTCTGTTTAATGTGACTGGATGAGTGAGTTTGTTACTGGCAGAAGAAGGCTTGTTCAGTCAAGCATTCACGAAGTGGATTAGTCGCGCGTACTCAAGCACCGGCAACGGCGTGCGGCCTTATGATTGGTGGTGGGGAGGGGGGGGGGTAGGGGGGGAGAGGGTGGTTCATTCACTGACGTGTGCACGCGTCTAGTGTGTGTGTGTGTGTTGTAACTAGTGTCGTGAAAGCGCCAGTTGGTCGTGGCCACGGCATAACCGTCATGGTAATCCCGAGTGCCCTGTCAAACGAATGTTGGTCACACAGTGAACCGAGGGGATGCCTCCCGCCCCCACACACGACCCCTATATCTACCACCCCGAGTTTATGCGTCATGGCGGCAGGTGGTAAACGCGGATGGCACAAACGATACTGGTCCATTACTCCCTGCTGAATCTAAGCCGAAGCTGATCCGAGACCAGTTCAGTGCGTCCAAATATACTGTCAGAATTTTAATCGGGCACTTTCCTTCCTCCGTCAATCACATTTGACGCAATGAACACTAGTTCATGCACAGAAGTGGTTTTATGCGTGGAAGGCATATGTAGACAGTTGGTCACGGTCAGGAGATATGACTACCAAGGACTACAGAGCCTGGTGTGATCAGTTCTTGCTTTTAGTTCTCAACAAGCGCCAAATTGGGGCAGAAAAGAAGCGAAGACGGAACACCCCAGTCTTGGTTACCGAACATTGAAGCAAAAGTGCTACACTCAACCAGCGAGTTCACATCTCTTTGGTCTGGCCGGCAGTCGATAGCAAGTAAACCAGAGATGGAATCTCGACCCGTCGTTATTCTTGACAGTTTTGTTATCATGCGACCGTTTTTCTGGGGCCTGGAACTCAAAGACGAACCAACCAGTACGTATTCACCTTGTGATTGCAGGATATATAGTTGGTTCCAGGTAGGTGTTTCACTGCGTGTAGCCAGATCAGAGTTTCCACAGAAAAGCTAGCTAGATTGTAATTTAGGATGCAGTATTTTGGGGTGAAACATACATGCATCATATGTTGGCCAACTATCAGAGAAGTCTCCAAAGGCAAGGCCAAACCTTCCCTTCTACTAGCTCGATGCACGAGATACTGACTTATACTATGAGTTTGCTCTTTGATGAGAAAATTCGCTAAGGAAACTAGATTTTTGCGGATCTAAGTCTCCTTCTTCGGACATTTTAATGCTCAGCGCTAGATACACGTCCCTCTCAGAGGTATTTATGAGACTTGAAAATCAATAGACAACTTAAATTACATCTTAATTTCTCCCGTTGGCCAGGCAGTACACTTCTGGTTTTCATGACAACAAAGCGTATTACTACTACTACTACTACTGTTAATTTGACCATCGCAAGCGAATATGTCCACCAGTTTCCCGAGAGCATGGACGATGACCATGCTCAGGTATAGTGAAAGTAGACGCACCACCATCTATCCCACTCTAAACCCTCTCAACTGCATTCAAGCGGTGACAAGACAAAAGTCGAGATGACCGAGCAGGGAGAGGGCGTAGGCCGCAGCCATAGACACCGCCTAACTTAATATTTATTGACAGTAGACTTTGCGCGGGTACTACTACTACTACTACTACTACTA
>JAYGXS010000001.1:27313230-27357453 GCA_036362985.1 Ligula intestinalis
CTACTACTACTACTATTACTACTACTACTACTACTACTACTACTACTACTACTACTAGGCCTACTGAGATCTACTGTCCATATTCAGGGTAGAGACATCTCTTGGACAGAATAATTTACCACACAGAGAGCGTTCGGACGAGCACTGTTCCGGTGAGGCACATTTTCGAGGGATTATAACACAGAGAACCAGCAAGAATGATGAAATTTTCGCAATCCGACAATAAGTACACGTAGTTCGACCATATGTATGGTCGCTATACGTGGTCAGTAATTGTGATAGGCCTACGGTAGTAATGAAGGCCACCTTTACCACTTTTTGATGCAGTTCCTGCTGATGAATTTGAGTGTGAATTCGAAATGTCAAAGAAGCGAAAAGTTTGTTCCAACGTTCACGCCTCCTTCTTAGCATTTGTTCGCATGGTTGGTTTGTTAGTAGCACATTGTTGGACCAGGAGCCTCCACCGGAGTCCAAACTGGGTGAAGTTGGAAGACAGAGAAAGGTATTGTTCGCATCGTTACTACTGGCGGTGATTTGTCTAATTTTTGCCAAAAATCTGGATTCGATTATCAAAAAGAGCTTTTTATGAAATTTTAATAAAGGACCAGATGATTGCTTTTTTGTTTTATTCACATAATTATGTCTACAGCTAGAAACCTCAGATCGTTTAATGACGGCATCAAATAACAATCAGAGTGCTCCTCTTGTTGCCTTGAAAAGCATCGACTTTTGTTTTAATTGTGATCTATCAACGTTCGAACACATTACAGAAGATGCAGGCTAAATAATACCTTAAATAAAAGACACTTCCTAAGGCACACCGTAGAAGTTAAATTTCCATTGTCTTGTAACAGATCTGACCAAAACAGCAGGCAATCTTTATCAAAAGGACAAAACAAAAAATAAAATGTCAAAAATTTCTTGCGTCAAATAGGAATAAACCTTAAACATCGGAATTGTACGCTTTCCATTTTCTCTAGACGAATGTTCCCGCCATTCAAAGTGAAGGTTTCGGGTCTTGAAAAACACACCAGATACGTCATGCTCCTCGATGTCGTCTCCAGTGACGACTGTCGGTACAAATTCCATAACAACCAGTGGCTGGTTGCAGGCAAGGCGGATCCAGAGATGCCCAAAAGAATGTACATCCACCCGGACTCTCCGGCCACTGGGGAACAATGGAGCCAGAAGATAATCTCCTTTCACAAACTGAAGCTCACCAACAATATCTCTGATAAGCATGGCTTTGTGAGTTCCTACCCAATAGTAAGATAATTATTTTTGCTATCATTTTACTGCCAATAACCACTTTGGGCGTGTTTACAGAAGAAAAAGAGTTGAAGTTAAGACTTTCGGGGAAGGCAGTGTTAGGAAACACTTTATATATTACATGAGGGTCAGGGGAAAGTGTGCCCATTGCCTGCTGGTCCCAGTGTCATGAAAAAACAAAGTTGGTGACTAATTTTCGCCCGGCGATTACAATGCCTACAGTTAAAAATAATTAGACAGCTGTTAGCGCCAGCCTGTTTTAATTATTCATGTACCTCTTCAGTGCACTAAAGTCAGTCAATCAAATCGACCCCTTTGCAAGGAAAGACAGAGTTGGAGGGTAGCATATACCCTTTCACGGCCCACATGTCTAGGCAGAAAGGCTCCAATGCAGGACAAGGCACGGAGCGGCAAGGGGGCTACGGGGCACGCGTTTCTGGTCCATGTTGAAAAATCTACCATTTCAAGTGTCTGAGATGTTGGTTTAGGTTAAAAACGCAGGTATGGCTCACTTATCACGACCCCTAGGACAGCAGAATGCATTCTTACCCTAACAGTATCACCAAAGAAAAAGGAGGAGTAGAAAATGGCTATTTTCTGACGGAGTTGGTGTTGTTAGCAATTCATATTCCGCCAAACTCCTAGAGTTTTTCACAATTGGGTCAACTCAAATTAAGCAAATCTGCCAAACCTCCTAATAATTAAGTCAGCCTAGTAGTCATTCTGGTGGATTCTAGATGATTGCTTAGGCAATCCTGCTTGAGCAGACAGCTTACTGTTCCGTATTGGTGGATTCCATATGGGCGGTAAAGTTGGGCGGGTAATATCGATCCAAGTGTGATTAAATTCACGGCGTGAGGCGGGGCGTTTGTAGCTAAGCGGTTAGAGCATTGACCTCTGGCAAAGTTCTTTTCTGATGCGTGGGTTCAAATCCCGCCAAATGCCTCGAGTTTTTTCACAATTGGGTCAACTCAAATTAAGCGAATTTGCTAAACCTCCTAATTATTCATAATCCGATCAGAGACCAAACGAACCTGGTGTCTGAATTCACTTCAGTTGGAAATTAAGTATATGTACAATCCACCGCTGAACCAACGGACGCCCGCTGTGTCGACTGCGGTCAGAAGTACGCAGGTGACGAGAAAACGATTTTTTGCGGTCTCTACCGGCTGCAGGACAGAGTACGCGAGTCGCTATTTATATCATCGCCCCGATTGGGACCTTTTGCAGGGATCTGCTATAGAGGAACAATTAGTCACCTCAGCTGGTCTATCCTGAAACGTTTGCCTGACAATGTGACGCAATAAACGTGTCATCCCACCGAAACTGGGACATCTGGATCCTTCTGAGATTAACATCGAGGGAGTGAGAACTCTACGCAGCTATTAAACTGCAATTAAAAAGTAATATTAAGCGAAAATGTTAAACACCTCCGAGTGTTAGCACACACGCGAAAGGAAAACAGACCCAACCGCCGGCTCTTAAACAGTATGCTATTAACGAAGCACACCGTTAAATTCGACTGAAAAATTGGACTAGTTTACAACATCAGGAGTTCAGAGAACCTGACCACAAGTGAGACCCCGTTTCCGCATTTTCTTTCATAGCCAGTCGCTCCACAGCCAATAGAGATCGGTGGGCGTCAGTTTCATGGGATTTAATAACAGGTCTTTAGCGAAAGAAGAAGTCAATGCAGACATGCTTGCCAGCACAGCAAACTGCTTAGCTTGCTAAATACTTTAAAGGGTCTACGAGGCAATTGATAAAAGAGCATTTACTGAGCGATAAATGAGTCACACTCAAGGTAAGGAAAGTTGAGAGGCAATTTTTCCCAGTAATATAAAAGTCAAAAATGCATTAACACTATCTGTGTCAATAGGATACTTACTACCTTACACTTAAGGACAAAATTGAAAGGTCCCTCGCCGATTTCTGATATCAGCAGACCGATTCCTGCTAAAAATCTACTAATGTCGGATGTAGGATGAATTATTTATTAGAAGGATATGGCGTTTGAAATCACGCCTCCTATTCTTTTACCAAAGAGCTTTTATGAAACACTCGAGTATTACCTGGTGCGTGGGTTATTAACTGACATATATCAATTGCTACAATTCGTAAGCATATGATAAAGCAATGGTTCTGCGGCGTGGCGAGAGCTTGGTTGTGTTTAACAGCAAGCAGTTTGCTTCCGTCGGAAATTGCAGTATAATTTAACCATCTCAGACCAAAGATCTACTTTTCTGGTTAACTGAAACACCAGCCTAATCCCTTTGTTCTTTGTTTGTTCTGTCAAGTTCTGGGAGCTGAAACACCAATTTGGGCATTTTCTAGTGTTTACCTTTGAGACGAGGTGCATGACCTGGATCAAAGGGTGTTTTGAATAATTACACCGTAGTGATTGCTCTGAAGTGTCTTTGACATGGCTTAGATGCGAGGACGGGGTAGAAGGGGAAGCGAAGCAGGCCTCTTACCTTTGCTCACTGTCCCAGCAAAATGCTGGCAAAGTTTTCTTTGGTTTGGCTTTGACGTGGCTCTACTGTTTTTTGCTGCTCTTTGCTTGCTGGTTGATTTTTTATCCTGCTCTGTGTAGTGATTTGTTTGAGTTCCGCTACAGAGGTGACAGTTTTTTGCTTTATGCCTCTGCCATCTTCAGACAATTTTGAATTCGATGCACAAATACCAGCCTCGCTTTCATTTGGTGAAGGCCAAGGACGTGATGCGTTTGCCCTTTTCAACCTTTCGAACCTTCACCTTCAAGGAAACGGAGTTCATTGCAGTTACTGCTTATCAGAATGAAATGGTTAGTTTGATGAATGCATTTTTTTATTTATCAACAAGAAGCTAACGAAATTTACTTTACACGTGAAGACACCAAGACTGAATATCACCGTGTACATTCAACAAGTCTAGTTTCACCAGTGACTGGTTTGGTAGCTAAAACTCAACTGACTTATTTCGCATACAACGAAACATATGAAAATCGAGCTACCCTGTTTGGATGTTAATCTGAGCAATTTATGAACATTTCTCGGATTAAACGTCCATAGAGCCTTTTCCTACGGTGCTTACTAGCGTACATGTTATGCAATAAATTGAAATTAATTTTGTTAATTCTTCGATGCTATTCATCTGAAATAAAGTTCAATTAGAGTAGTTTGCCAAAAAGTATAATTTTCATTCTGTTTTAAAGAAGCACAATGTAAAAAATCTGCTGCCGTTGTGGATAAAACACCCCTCGGAAAAAACACCTAAAATCGGACTTAATTTAAAACTACACAGCATAGAAGAATTACCTGCTTTTGCATGGGAGTTTAAATAAGTGAACTACATCATTTTTACACATTCTGTATGTTTAAAAGCGATTAATTTTTTACCTTCGCGAACAGTTGAGGAGTGAATTTTGAGGGATGATTGCGAATTAACCATTTGCATGACTTGGGCAGTTATTGCTCTTTAGTCCTTTGCATTCAATAAAGAATTAGTGCTTGCCAGTGAATTTAATCAAATGCGCCTGATAAGAATTGGGAAGATATTCCGACTTACTCTCAAACTATAGTTTATTTGCTCGCTAGTAGAAAAATGTTTTCATAAGCACTAGGCTCAAGGTCACATCGCCAGTCAAATACTGTGAACTCAAACAGGCAAAAACTCTGCTGCAAGATTAATTTCAGATAATTGGTTTTTAAATCGCTTTTTTACCCCTAACTTCGGGCTGTCTGGACGTGTCAGGAGAAAGTTTTTAATTCAGAGCATAGCAGCACCTCCCCAACAGTTCTTTATTCCAAATTAACAGATTTTATTCCAAGATAACTTAGCTGCAGACCAACCAACTGAATGCACTTCCAATAACAACCGCTTTTATTTAGATAACCCAACTGAAAATTGATCACAATCCATTCGCAAAGGGCTTCCGGGATAGTGGCGGCGGTCGAAGAGACAAAAAGTAAGTTCTCTGGTTACACATACAACGTTTAAAAATGAATACAACTGAATCAACTTTTGTTTCGACTACCTATTTAAATGTTTAGAAAAAAAGTTGCCCTTAATCAAGCATCCCACCCTCTCATTTTTCTTTTTGCACAGACGAATTCCAGGAGGTACAAGCAAAACTCACCAGCTTTACAGTTCAGGAGATTTCCACAACGATCAAAACGGGATTTCATCGTCAACTGACAGTGCGTTGAAATGTTCAAACAGTGGTTCTGAATCTGATGGAGAGCTCGGCCACAGCAACACTGACGCTTTTCTAACGGGCGGGTCGGTGCATGCACCAAGTTCCCTTAATCGACTTTCATCCTTCGAAACGAATTTTCATGAATATGGTAGGTATTTGCCCCCGCTTACTGCCCCCTTTACTATCTATGTTAAGTGGTTTCCGTTAATATAACATATTTAAGAGGTTCACTAGTCGATGTGCAACTATGCAACCCGGAATGCCATCTGAAGATTGAGGAGAAAAATGCAATCAGTGGTGCCAATAGTTTATTCCAGCGATCGTCCGGCCTGATTATCGAGTCCACGACCAGAGATAAGCGGAAATTAACTTGTTAGCACGTTAACTAACAGATTCTCTGCATATTTTCCCCCGTACATGTCCATATAGAGCTCGTTAGCTGTCAACATCTTTGGGACTGGGTTACGGCCTTAAAATTGACTGTGTAGTGTTCGGGAACGAGTTCGTCGTCCCGTATTCCGGTGCAGAACAAGGTTCCCACGCCTCGTGTGCAACCCTACTTACGACGCTTTCGATCGTGAATGCGGCAGCCAGACGGAAGGTGCGATTTTATTCAAGATGAGTTATAATAGGTGTCTCATCGAACGGTCACCATATAGTAAAGCAAACTGATGCTCAATTTTCACGCAGAATGACCTTAGTTCCTGCTAGGACAGTCGGCTCACGGGCTAAGGTAGGTAACGCCAGTGCATTCGGAGTTCGGTCTGGCTACTGCTAATCTTATTTTCAGCTGAGGAGTTTGGGGCCATCGGGAGTTTGGTTGGCTTTTCACTATATAGATAATTAGTTGAACACGTACCCGGGCTTCCCAAAATTTGGGGGGTTGTTGCGTCGGTCATAATAGGAGTCTACCGTCTGTGCCAGGCAGACTATCGGGATAAAGTGTACTCCTTTATTCGGTCGAACCAGCCTGACTGTATAGTAAGTGAAGTTCACATGTGAACTTCCTGGTCATTCACTACAGTCAACGAACAGAGAGAGAGGGCTGTAGAACCACGTGTTTAGGATATCGAGGCCAGACATGTACAGGATTCTGCGCTTGGAAGTATCATTGATATTTTACCTGATTACGTTTAAGAGGATAGCCACTGTGGCACATTATCCTTTCACATGAACCCATGCTCATTATTAATTGTCCTAAGTTTGCTAAAAGTAAATATTCCAGCTTTGAGGCAGGCTCAAAGCCGTGATATAGGGCGAACGACGAGATTTTGCCCTCTAAATCCTCTATTTTAAATGAACAGCCTTCTTATCAAATTATTGTTAATTTTAAAGAAGGAATTAAATAATTTACGTTAAAAATTAGTTGTCTTGTTACCGTGGCGTAAGGAAAAAGCCGGTTTCGGGTAGAGCCTCAGATTGGGAAACTTCAATCCCTGAGATATATGTTTAACCGCTTGCCCAAAACAAAAATTAAGTAAAATTACGAGCATTATCAGACCAGTACTGCTAAGAAGGTCCCACTGCAACGAATCTTAGGTCTTAGGTCTTAGGCAGACGAAGCTGATATTTCATTATACTAAAGAGACTTACTAACTTATCGACCCTTCAAGTTAGTGAATCCAACGTTTTGGACAAATAGAGCGTTACCCAAGCTTCTTTCGAGGGCATACGTAGAAAGTTATGCTAGATGCATGCGGAAAGAAGGTCCCATCAAACAAGCCAGAAAGACTGATTGAAGCTTTTGTCATCAAAGGTCCTCTAGATAATAAAATGGCAACGTAAGGGCTGAAAATAAGACTCAATTATGCATAATTTTTAGACTGTTATGAGGTTGACAATCGAAATGTATAAAGCAGGGAGCGCCTACAACTAATTGGCTTCTTTTTGATAATGAAGCCATTTGAATATCCTATTTTTTATTCTCTTCTGACAGAAAATTCGCTCACAATTTAACATAAAACTGACTGATAAGCAGAGGTTCTTCGGAACCACCAAGAGTTAAGGAAACTTCAGGAGGACCGGCAGATACAAAGGTGCATTGACAATTCAAAAAGCCTACAGGAACCGTCGATGACACTAATGAACTACTTGGGATAGACCTACAAATTCGATGACTTAAACAGTTCTGTACAGACGAAACAGATAGTTAGAGTCATAATAGTAAGAACTCAGGCTACCGAAAGATGCGCTCTTCCAAATCTTTCATCCAAAAGCCCTTTGGGACTCACAGAGTAACACCAGACCCAGTACTGCCTTTATTACACGACCTACTGATTGAAGATGCAGGTACGCTATTGGCGTAAGAAGATATCGTAAAGTAATGCCCTTATTTGGTGGCCGAATGTGGCTTTGCCCCGCGCCCCACGAGTTCAATGGTGCATGGGGACCAACACGTTCCAACAGGTCCGCCACCGTGGTCTGTTGCCCACACCTTTCATTCCTTGGTCCCCCCCCCCCAGTGCCACCAGCTCCCAATCCCGAGGACAATTCGTTGTTAGTGCAAATTAGAGGTCCCTGCGTAAGCAAGCGTAAAGAGAACAGGCACATTAGTCGGGGGCGAGGTGCGGAGTTGGCCCGGACATTTGCGTTTTGGTGATCTTCACCGATTAGGCGTGTCGATAAGATAATTTAATGTTCGGTGGTCTGTTTGGGGTTTATAGTCCCTCGACAAACTGCTAGACCCCTGACACGCCTTACTTACAGTCTGGAGGGACTTGAGACTTAGTGTATTTACACCTTGAAAGTAATCTAGAAGGAAAATCTCGCAGAAAAGCCCTTACTCCAGAAGCTCAAACGGCTAGTGTTGAGGTTTACTGTTCTTACTACTGCTGAGGTAACAATCGGATAAATTTTTTTGCCTGTTGAGAAAATTGAGGATGACTCTAATGAAATAATTTTTCTAACCAGGTGCGGACAGTTATAGTGCGTATATGCCGTATCATTTGAAGTCGGAAGATTGCGGAAAAATAACAACTATGCAGATGAATGATCGATCATAGATTTTCAATGATACGAACAGTCCCAGACATTCCCGCCTGGACTTCAGGCGCGCTTCTTTGAGAATGGCAAGAACGTTAGAAGAAGAAGTCAGTTAACTTTTGTCGGCTTGTCTATTACGAAGGCAATACTATGAACACTAATAAGTTAAGAACGGATGCACTGGAACCTTAACTCATTGAAGTCTTCAGACCGCGCACGTGCTCCGTGGTATCGCATGGGACTAATTTTTAAAAACTTGGCCTTATTATCTGAGGCAGTACAAGTACTTTTTTTCTTGGTCCATGAGCAAGCAAGGATTGGAATAGACCACTACTGACAAGAAAATGGAAATTTAGATTTTTAGCTTATTCGTCTTCATTCTTTGCTAAGCCTAGACCGGCTAATGGTCAAGCGCTTTCAGCATTTGGAGACGAGTCAGTGGCTTTGAGATGAACTAAAGTGTGACATTCTGCTGCTGCTGCTGGTCAGGTATGGAGTCAGAGCAGGTAGGAGAGTGCTACTCTTTCAATCGCCGAAGGAGAGAAATCGCGTGCTATGTAGAAGAGGATTTCGAATAGTGCCTACATTAATCGTAGAGTCGTGAACTTCAGTTATTTTCGAAATTTAATACCGGCGTTCAACACACACACACACAACTTACAGAACTGGACTGTGTGATTGGAGATAAAACATTTTAGTAGTGGTTCTTCTATTGTGTCTCCTAAACGGACCTCGCGCTAGATGCGCTGGACCAACACGGAGGTTAGAACAGGGCACGGCCGGCGTTATTCGGGTTGCCCTCCCACAGCAAATGCCGCAGATGGAGGGGGAGGCGTAGTGGCACGCCTAGATGCAGGCTCACACCGCGCCAGCCACCTACGTCCAAGCCGGCTGCCAGACTTCTTGACTCTATCTTGACCCTGGGCACTGCTGGGTGAGGGAAGAGAGAGAACGCGATAGATGTACTGCAAGTCTAATATCACTCGAAACTAATCCGCACGCAAGTTTCCACCCCTGCACCACTATCCTGTGGAGCACGCGGTGGGCCTTGTGGTATGCGATGATAGAACTGTCGGTCATTGTATTCTTCTTGTTCATTTTTTTACCAAAAGTGCACAGTATAAGTCAAATGAAACGGTTCACGTCCCGATCAGTCTATTCAAAAAATGAATGGAAGCTGAATTTTCAAATATGCTGCCTTTTTCTGTATGCGATAAGATATTTTCCTGCCGTAAATTGATTTCGATCCACTTGCGAATGACTTAGGAATATAGTTGGTAGCCAAATGGCGAAAGTACAAGTACAGGATATGAACGAACCAGACGTTTGCGCAGTGGGTTTAAATTGATAAAAGGCTTACCCAGAGGCTCGGCATACGCAAGTGTTGTGTTGAGGAATAACTTTTATGTAACCATCATTTATGCCTTGATTTTTACCCCTTCTCCGATTTCTCGCTATTGGCTTAATTAAATTACTATGACACACTGGCTAAAATATGCTCGCCAGTCCCTCAGGACGCAAGCAAGAGAAACCCGAACACTCTTATTATTATCGGTAGTTATCTTGTTGTGATGATAAAGACATGATCAGCCGTTGATTGAGTCCAAAGAAAGACTTCTAATATTCATATTTTGTTATATTTTCACTTGACTTTTCAGATCAATCAACAGGCATGAGAGAGACAAATAATCGGAAAAGAACCCTATACCTTCGATCGCCGGACATGCGGAGTAGTCCAAAGGCCAAACGCATGCGAAAGACTCGCCATACTGTCTTTGACCGAGACGTTCCATTTTGGCTTCCCAAACATTTGGACGGTAAATCAATACCAAAAGCGTGCGGGAACGGGATGAGCGAAGTACGATTCCCAAAAATCAGACAAGATCCACCAGCCCCGACCAATTTCGGTTCCATAGATGGTTCTGACGCTTTTAGTTGCCTCCTTCAAAATATAATCTCATGGATGCCTGTTATGACAACCCCTCGTCTACCGGAATGCTATTCAGCCTGCGCAGAAGATCACATCGCCTACACACCCATTCCAACACCCTCCTTCCTCTTCAACTCCCTGTGCGCTCGGCATCCAAGTCCGAGTGGCCCTGAGGGTTCTTTGAGTCTGCCAAGCAGACAACCAACTTGGCCACTCTTTCCCACAGCTTCTGCATTGAATCCTGTTTCAACGGAAGACAAGAAGCAGGACGACATCAGTCGTCCTACGGGAGACACATTGCATAAACCAAAACGTTCACTTGCATGTCCTAGTTTCTCCATTTCTGCCCTGACGGATGAGCCAAATTAGTCTGACGGACATCCAGTAGACACCAAGAAAATTCACCCAAGCCACTCACTCTTGTATATAGACATTTTTGCCCTATCTTGAGCCTGCTCCAGCTGTGATGCCTGCCAGTTTGCTTTTGCTCTGGAACTGATTTTACTCTTTGCAAGATTCAGTTCGGTTGTAGTTTCAACTGCCAATGAACTTGTGTAATCTACTGCAGTGTTTTGTATATTCACTATAACAAGTTGAAGAAAGTTAGATTTTTCTACTGTCTGCTAAAGGGCAGCGGTTGATCCAATATACTTCTAAGAATCTACGTATATGAAGCAGTGGTTTAGTGCGATGCAGGCAAAAAGTGATTGGCTGGACAGGTACCTGACTCCGGACAGCTGCAGTCGATAGGCTTGTGGGATACGATGTGGTCCGGTTGGATAATAGATAATAGGACGTATCTCAACGGTTATAAACTAGTAGATAAGATAAGGCGTGGAAGGCCAGAGTGTTAGGAATAACATAAATAAGTTTAAAGTATTTTTTACCCGGTGTAAATTTGAAGCAAGACAAAATAGCAGAATTTATGTGCGCAAATAAATTTTGAGAGCGCTTATCAACTGCGTCCGCTCTTTGCATGAATAACGAAACATTTAGAGAACACATCATTTTGAATTTCTACAAAATCGATAATAGCGAGGGTGTGTTAACGCGGCACATAGTCAATAGTTATGTCAACTGTAAACTTGGGATGAAAAGTAGGGAGGGGAATTAACAAAAAATAAGAATGTGGTATGTATTTACCAGGGCAAGCGAAGATTAACTACATGGGTCGGGTTTCTCCCACCGTATGTAGGATGCTTCCATGTAAGGCAAGGACCGGTTTGTTTGTGCTCGAATAGGAACGCGGAAAGATGTGTTAGTGTCAACGGAGTGACCACTGTCTAATAGGTGTTTTGTAATAGATGACTGTGGTACTTTGTTCTCTTGTTTTAAAAGCCAAGCAGGCAAATGTTCAGCAGCCCTGGTCACCAATTGCCTTTGCCTACGGCCAATTTACTTACATTCTCAGAAAGTTGAAACATCGTTTCCAAAATTTGAAGTAAGCGTAAATAGCAGAATTTAATGGCACCATACATTTCGCGAGCGCTCATCAGCCGCTTCCACTCGCTGCATAAACAGAATAACGAATGATAAATTACAGAATTGAATTCATACAGAAAAATCGATCCAAAACATCAAGGTCACATGAGTTAGCCAAGAGGCAATAAATAAAGTAGGAATTCAAACATTGTGGGCAGCAAAAACGCAGTAAAAACGTCTAAGGCAAAAACACCTGAGGCAAAGAGGTGGGAAGGGGGTGGGTAAACAGGGAGTCGGTGCTACCACGGCAGGGTTAGGTTCACCACATGCTCCAGTTGTTTACATAGGTCAGGTTTAAACGGCCTTGTGTATGCTGCCTCCAGGTAGCGTAAGATACGAGTTGTTCGTGCCCGAACCAGTACTCGGAAGGATGTTTTAGGGTCAACATAATGACCCGTATCCAATAGGTGTTCAGTAATAGAAGAACGGGGAGTCCTATTCTCCTGTCGTAATAACCAACTCGGCAAGTGCTCTTTTGCTTTGGCTGCCAATTGCCGTTGTGTTCGTCCTATGTACTTGCATCCGCATGTGCATGTAAATTGGTAAACAACATTAGAAGTGGCGTACAACGGCAAGCCACCCTTTGCAGCTGGAATCGGAAAGGTCTTTACTGAGTTGCAAAATACAAGCTCAGCTGCAAAATAGGTCCTTTCAATGGTATTTCGTAATCGTCTTATGATGCTGTTTAAGGTGTTGTCTCCCTTAAATGGCAATGAAATGCAAACAAGCTTTTTCAGAGCTGATTGTTCTATAAACTTTTGCCTTAAAGGTTTGCTATTCTTTTCAATGAAGTGAGCTGGATGACCAGGCTTGAGAAGAGTTTCCTTGAGGCTAGCAATTTCTGCATTCAGTGTATCCATTGAGCAGGTTTTGCTTGTCGTCTAGAAAAGGGTGCAAACTAAGTTAGGTTTCCATTGTATGGGGACAAAACTTAGATAATGCTAATACTGCCCTCTCCATGTTTTCTCATGGAAAACTCTACGCGTCATAGAGCCATCTTTCTGCCTAGTCATGCGAACGTCTAAGAAAGAAAACTGGTTTCCACTTTCCACTTCCATCGTAAATTTCATTTTTGGATGTAAACTGTTCATTATTAACAGTAGTTTCTTAGCTTCCTTTATGCTTTTAACAATTGCAAAGATGTCATCCACATATCTTCTATAGAGTGTTGTACTTTTCAATGTGGAAGTTACTTTTTCTTCAAGGTGACCAATAAATATATCTGCAAAGGTATGACCAGGAGGACTGCCCATTGCCACTCCGTCAACTTGTCTATACAGTTGGCCATTAAATAGGAACTGAACATTCTTTGTACATAATTGTAATGACTCTCGTAATATGTCAGGGGGCAGGCGAGTTTCAGAAGCACATGCACAAATGATATCAATTGTTTCATCCAGGGGCACGTTGGTAAATAGTGACTCAAAGTCCAAAGATATCATATATTTGCCTGCAAAATTTTGATGACTAATTTCATCGAGAAATTGGAAACTGTCTCTCAGCGTATACAAAGAGAATCTATTGCGAATTGGTTCTAGTTCCTTTACTAGCCAACGCGCTTGTCTGTGAAATGGTGAATTGGAAATGGAAATAATAGGTCCTAAAGGATATCCTTTTTGTGAGTTTTAGGTAATCCGTATAGTCGCGGAATATAGGAACCCTTGGGTTTGAAATATAGTCCTGTTTTGGTGTCTAGCAAATTATTATCCATCAAAAGCTTGATGGTCTTCCAGAAGGACTCTTCCAATGCCTTGGTTTCCTCGTTTCCTTGTGATTCTAGACGAAATTTGCTAGAATCATTCAAGATATTTTCTATTTTCTTTACATAATCCTTGCAAATGAGGATGAGAGCACCATTCCCTTTGTCAGGTTTAGAAATTACTATTTCTTTGTGGTGTTGCAGAGCAGATAGAGCACTAAGATGTTCCTTGGTTATTGGTGAGGTTGTGTTATTGGCGCTCGACGATATTGGTAAGCAATATCAACAAATTTAGCTTTCAGCCAACCAAATTCGTCTTTGGATCTTGGTTTTAGGTCAGTGAGTTGGGAGCTAAGGTCCTCGAACTGTGCTTCCACTTCAACTGCATTAATTCGTTTGGGTGGAACGTGAAACTTGCATTTAGAGTGAGGAGATAGAGAAGGTCACGTAACTCTCACCTAAATGGCAGACATTGCTGGGATGTTTCGGAGTTAGAGCACTCGGTACAAAACAAAATGACTAACGATTAGAATTAACTGCGCCGTACGATCCCTTTTGATTGTACGGTCTCCCCACTTTCTGATCGTTGCTTTAATTATCACATTTTCAGTTGCTAACTGAAATTTGTTAGTTCGGTCGGGAGGATAGGAGAGCAAAGTGTAATTTCAACAGACATATAGGGGTGGTGAAATAAAGCAAAGGGTTTCAAGTTACTTATACAGAGTGGAGTGCAGCCGAAAACTGAATAAACATCCATCATTTAGTCCCAAACTAATATTGGAAACTGTTTTTGTACGTTGTGTTCTTAATTACTAATAGAGCATGAGTAAACACAGTAAGAAATTGCAAAGGTTCAAGTATAAATTTGCAGGAAGTGAGCTTTTTTAAGGTCGCTGCTCAGTACTGACATTTCTGCATGGGTGAAACTTAAGAGTAATGCTCGTGCAGCTAGAAGTTCGGTTCTGGGTGTCGTATTCATCTCTCCTGAAATGAGGCCAGCCCTGAACCCTCATCAATTTCTGCCAAGTTCTACATGAAAAAAAACTTGATGAGAATACATTTAAAAGGCTTTTTCCTCAATGTTTTGGGGAGCAGATGCAACGTGAATCGAAACGATGCATTTGTTGAAGATCAAAAATGACTTGCAGATAAATGTGATCATTTAGCTAGAGGCCTAAGTAATCAACAGATGTTCATCAGAGGACAAGTACTCTTGTCTTGGTAGCTTATCAACTTTCCAGGATCATGGCTTCACCAGCACTATCTTTTTTCTTCAGCACACAAAATATGCTCTTCCCAATTTTGCTGTGTACCTGATAGACGGGATCCGTAACCTAGGGTGACGTGCCAAATCGATCAGGTAACTTTGTTGTCCCTTTTTGAATATGCCATAGACCAGGCAAATTCCCAGTCCGATTTAAATCAGGTTCTGAATAGTAGCACTGTTGGGCTTACTGTGATTCCAATGTCTGGATTGGTCAATTTCTTCATAACTCTTTGCCTTATCCCTTAACTTTATTGAAGACGCACGTTTATCTATTTGCCGATACAGACTGCCTCGAACAGTGAACTTACCTATTTTTAGGGTTTATTCACGACACATCGGAGAACACTGAGACCATCTTCCTAATCAACCTCTGCAATGGCATACAAACATAATACTATATTCAAAATTCGCTTTAAATTGATACTTTGAATATAACAAAGAACCGCTAGGTAGCGAAAAACGGATGAATACGAGAATACCTCAACTGGAATACCATCTAACATGTCAGCTGATTTTGGTCTTTCCACATATTGTAGCATCAGGTAGCTTGGAGACTAGCCAGTCACCAAACCTTTATTACCAGTCTTAAAGCAGCTTTTCCTTCCCAAGCGTGGACGTGTATCCAGAGCGTCCTTCCACCTCTTCAAATTTCTCTGCACCCAGAAGTTTGGCTTTCGAACTCCTCTCAAAGCCTTTTTCCACATGGTGGACCTATTCTACTCTAAATGTGCATGGATACAACAAAGCAGGTGGTACCATAGCCCCTCCCTCAATTCCCTTCTGATAGGACTGAGGGCCCAGAATGACACTATGGCATTGGCATTGTTTAAGATACCCGATAAATGTCAAAGATGCGCAACTATGGGGCAAATGAGAACAAAAGAGTTCATTTACAATTGATCCTCGGGGTATTTCGCGTGAATAAGATAATCCACCGTAAGTCAACTGGATACTGTGAAGTGATATAACCAAACGCACACACACACACACACACACACACGACAGTTCCCCCGTCGATTTCGACGATGGGCACCACGCGCTCCAACAAGCCGCAGCAAGCGCTGAAGCAAGCCGCAACTGACACAAAGGCGGGCTGGGCAAGCAATACGCAAGCGACAGCTTGCAGGAGCAACGCAGAGAACTGGCGCGAGGGAAAACAGGAGTTTAGGCAGGCTTGCGCAGAATCTACCCACTCGCTCGCCACTCCCACCTCCGTATCCGGTGTAAAGACAAAGTCAATAAGACGCAATGGGTAAAGGCCTGACACTTTGTACAAATTCCGGAGGCTAGGAGGAGTAACATTGCCTGAGTTGCCTGAAGCTAAGAAAAAATATCATAAAACCCCTTGAAAAGAGCGAGATAGATAAGAAGCGGTAGGTTGGGAGGGTGCTGGCTCCACGCGGAAGGGAGGTCGGCAGCGGCGAGCAAGGGAGGCAGGGCGTAGACAGTTGGTCGCAAGGGAGAGCGTCGGACACACGTGCCAGAACACAGAACTGGTAAACAGAAGTTGGTTTTCGGGCGCGGATAGGGAACGGGGGTGGGGGGGGGGGGGGGGAGAGGGAAGATGTGACAAGCCTGAGACATGTATGTGTGTGTGTGTTGGAGTTTGAGGCCCTTGTGGCAAACAAACACGGTCGTAAGGTTGTTAGTCAAAGTGGGAAACTCACGCACACATACACACACATAACCGCCATATGTCCAACCATCTGTTCACTCATTTAGGAAGCGTTATCGGCTTGTTAGTGTATAGGACTTCAAAACCACAGAATTCTGCTCCCAGGTTATTATCTTGGCCCTGCCTTATACTAGTGCGCATTTTATGAGGGTAGATTTAGACCTCCTACAGAAACAGCAGTTACTCCGTAAGTCTACCACCCCCATTCCGCCTCCCCCTTTTAAACAACCGCCATAAACATATAAATCAACACTGGTTTCTGAAGCCACCTCGGAGCGAAGTAGACAGGTAGGAGTAAAGGTCGGCCTTAGATCGTTTCTAGGACGTCAGTTTGTAATCTCGATTAACTGAGGAAGCCTACTCATCTTATAGACCGAAGTTTTTCGTTTACTGACTGTCTGAACAAATATGACTTCTTGGCAGGATATAAGTCAATGATATTGGTCATGGATAGTTCAACCATTTGCTGTAAGTATAGCGTGATTGCTACCCTAACAGGTATTGGTCAAAAACCGGAATCATATTGAAAACATATAGTCTGTATTGCGGAAATTAAATAAGAATTAAGTGACAACAATCAAGCAACAGATGCTCTCTTAATGTTGAATACGACTTCTACGAAACGGCTTTAGTCGCCTTTAAAAACACGTGCTCATCTGGGTACCCTTGAAGTGAATGCGGGGAATCTCCGTTACGTTTTTCAAAATCGGAATCTTGCTGTCTTACCAAGTCCTCTGGACCATGCTTCCGGCAAGTTTTTACTGGATCGCCATTGTTTTCTTCAGTAGGTCACCGTCTTCTAAAAGACAGCCATGCTTGTACTTATGCTGCCCTCCAAATCTGGTCTCGTAAATTTGTATTGGTTTACCAGTGTTCCTTTCGGCTTTATTTTCCTAGCGACAGATGCATTTTTGGAGCATATCCCCCGACAGTTAGTGAACCAGGCAACCACAGTATCTAGGGCTCTACCAGTAAGCTTTGGCACTTCTGTTAGTGGCATCCTCCTAGTACAGAGATAAACTATCCGCAAAATTTCACACAGCATCACAGTACAGTGGAAGTTCCCGTTAAAATCACAATAGTTGAAGAGAATGTTTCGCTTTCTTACTGATCGAAAAAACTGGCATCCTCTTCTTATTCACCTCCATAGAAGCGTATCCTATCCGCAGACCTCCTTTTGTGTGATCATCATCGCCCCTACGCAGTTGCAGCAAGATAGTCCTCTACTCAACGACCGTGCCGGAAGAGCTAGCATGATACCGCTTCTTCGCTATGCATAACTTCAATGCTAAACTTTCCTAACAACATTTTGAAGGGTGTGAAACATAAAATATTTTATCCTGATCCATCAAATCGGCGAAATTAGCAGCCAAAATAGTGCACTTATACCAAAGGAAAGTGGAATCTCGGCAACAGTAGCTTAAGTAGACCTTCTCCTCAATCCCTACTCCCTGCATGTTTTCCTGCGAAAACGGTAATTATCGGGTTTTATGGGTGGATTAGGACACGCAGTGGAACATACTTTAATAAATGCTAAATGCCTTTTTATTTTACTATATTTAGAATAGTTGTTGATTTATATCTGCAGATTTTCCTAAACTGCATTATCGTTAAACTTTTTGCGGAAAAACCAGATAACCATATTGCAGGTTTCTTAAATTTCCCAAAAAATTGAAATGGTGGTTAGGAGATCGTCTACTTCAACTTACCTGAGGTCCAACTTACCCTTCTAGAGTTAGATTAGCATAGCCCGCGGTGAGAAGCGCCGCGCACACCATTGATTTACATGCGGAACAACTTACTCCCAGCGGCCGCGGGAAGCAACTTCGACTACATGTTTTTCGCTGTACACTTTCTTCTAAAAATTTCCTGTTCTGCCTATCCTATTTCCCCCTACCCCAAAACTCTATAACCACAGTTTTTGCAGGACAAAATGCTGGAATTTGTAGGGGCTTTATCACTACAAATATACAAAACGTCTTAGCAAATATGCAATGGAAAACTTTAGAGGGTAGACTAACTGCTAAATAGGGATTTACTAGACTATTCTCGTGGAAAAGTCATAAAATCCAGTAAAGAGATTGACGATGAAGATTAGAAATGATACAACGGGTATATGAGTGGGTCTTAATAAGCAAATTTTGCCGGTATCTCTTTACAACCAATAACGCTGGCTTTGAACAGGCTTCACCGCAATCCTCCTTGATAGTAAAATGACCAAAATCACATGCATCAGAGTAGTATGCGGGCTCTTTGATACAAGTTTTTATTAAGTTGGTTTGGTAGATTTGCTTAATCTGAGTTCACCCAAGTGTGAAAAACTCTAGGCGTTTGGCGGGATTTGAACCAGCGTATCAGAGAAAGCCTTTGCCGGAGGCTTATGCTCTACAGCTAAGCTACAAACGCAATGAGTTTAATCACACTGGGATCGATATTACCCGCTCAACTTTTCGCTCATATGGAATCGACCAATACGGGAGCAAGTTGACTGCCCAAGCAGGATTTCCTAAGCAATCATCTAAAATCCACCAGAATAACTACTAGGCGCAGGTTAAAATCCCGCCAAACGCCTAGAGTTTTTCACACTTGGGTGAACTCAGATTAAGCAAATCTGCCAAACCAACTTAATAATTAAGTCAGCTAGCAGTCATTCTAGTGGATTCTAGAAGATTGCTTAGGAAATCCTGCTTGGGCAGTCAACTTGCTCCCGTATTGGTCGATTCCATATGAGCGAAAAGTTGAGCGGGTAATATGGATCCCAGTGTGATTAAACTCATTGCGTGAAGCGGGCGTTTGTACCTTAGCTGTAGAGCATAAGCCTCCGGCAAAGGCTTTCTCTGATGCGCAGGTTCAGATCCCGCCAAACGCCTAAAGTTTTTCACACTTGGGTCAACTCAAAATAAAAGGTTTTACCGGCTTTCAGTTAATCGGACCACACTAAGTGGAATTTTTTTTCTGCCAATGGTTAAATTAATTAGATTGCATGTGGTAGTCTTGAGTCTCAAGTCCGTACGACAAGAGCTAAGAGTTTAAAAAACGACAAGTTCCTTAACAACTGGACATCAACCTTGCTTTTGGTACAGATATAAAACTCGTTGAAATTTATGCGAAGGGCAAGCTATATTCTGGGTAAATGCACGAAGAATTTACGCAAACAAATTGTAAGTGTTTGTTCTGGAGACATCTCATGCGCGTACCTTGAAAGGCTCCCTTTAGAAGTTGCAAGCGAGGAGAATCCGCACAGGCACATATTTGATGAACCAGGTTTCCTTGATGTTATCTTTGTATGAAATTGCAATGCAATGCAGAAATAGATTCAATGAAACCACAGTCAGTTATTTCCTCTTCCGTTGAGTTTGTGAACTGTTCATATCTCTAGGTTAGCCCTATAATTTTTAAAGATTATTCAGTACTTAAATTCAATTGGACACCGAGGGCTTCCACAACTACGAAGGGCTCCTAATGGATCTGGTGTGCCACGCTTTCAGTAGCCGTATATGGTATTACAAGCCTAAATTATTAGGAAGCCATATCGATGCAAATATGGTTTCATTTGCATATTAATTCGGCCAACTGTAGGCGACAGACCATATTTATCACAGCATAACGCCCACTGTAATGCCACATATGCCTAATGATGTGTATGCCAACAGCTATTCTTCGGTTAGTTTAGGGCCATAAGCTAATAACCTTCAAAAATAAAGTAGCTTCAGAGGCTTTAAAAGCTCCGGTCAGTCGATTATAAGAGGGATATGGTAGTCGAAGAAGGAATTTCCAGATGAAAATAGACGAGGATACGCTACAAAATTGTAAAGGAGATTAAAGGCTTTTAGCATATTTAAAAAGATAGCATAATGCAGCAATCGTAAGTAGTCCATTAAGAGCAGGATCGATTCTGAAGTCAAAGCAGTTCGCTTCCTAATTCATTTGACATTTAACAATAAGAAACGTCTTACGCACATTTTTATTGATTTCATCGCTGTGGAAGGTGGAATCTACCACTACTCAACGAGCTTGTCGTGCCCTGTATAGCCTTGAGTTACACTCCCTTTAGGACCTCGAGGAATTGTAAGTTTAGCCAGTAGCCTACAGCTTCCGTTTTTAGTTTTCGAAAATACCTGAGTTGGAAAAAATAGCTATTAAATCCAGGGATTTTTCGATTCCTGTAGCATTGCATACTTGCGGCTCGTAGGCGTATCGGAGGTGGCAAGGAAAACATCTCTGTTTCATCCTGCGGCAGCATTTGAAGATTTTTTCATTATTAAAGTTCAATACTAACATTGACAGCGTAATTCCTTTTAAGATATATTATTCTGCATTGCATACACTGTCTCATAGTTTTGATCGGAAAATCAATCAAAACTATAGGACGTCTCTTGCTCGAAGTTCAGCTGGCCCAGTCTATTACCTAATCTCCTGACATAGTTTTTACCAGTAGTCCATTTGTCGCAATCCCTCGTTCACTTATGACGGAGATAGATCGACTGAGAAACTTCTTGATGCATGATTTACGTTTTCGGAATGATATCTGGTGCCGATCGAACAATGTTCCCTCTCGGGCAGAAATTATTTCGCTATTGTAGCCAGCATGTGATTGTACAATTTTATAAGTGTGTTTTACTCACCGGCAGGCAATGACCAGTGGTAGACTTTCAGCTCAGGTTAAGACTTTCCTTGAGATCCCAGTTAGCTGTGAGTGGTTGGCATGAATACGCTATCAGGTCGCTCAATGCTAGCTTGGCCCAGTCATCGAACACGAACTCACCCATGGATGCTAGCATGATACCACCTCAAAAGGTCGCAGTCGCA
Source organism: Ligula intestinalis (assembly GCA_036362985.1). Classification (NCBI taxonomy): domain Eukaryota; kingdom Metazoa; phylum Platyhelminthes; class Cestoda; order Diphyllobothriidea; family Diphyllobothriidae; genus Ligula; species Ligula intestinalis. Next base: position 27,334,521 of record JAYGXS010000001.1, read on the forward strand.
CAATCAGCCTCGTTATTGGCAGCTTTCGGCCGTGAGTCTGTACTATCGTATGAAAGGCTACTAACAATCAGCATCTCGCTAATAGAAGCGAAGAGTAGAGTTATAGGAGGCAATCCAGAAGAAAATGCAATCACTGGAAGATGGCGCATATTGGCCTGGCGTTTAGGATTCTTGTTCGAAAAAATCATCAGAATGAGCGCCGTTGAACTTTCTATTGTTTAAAAAGTTGTTAAGAAAAAGCATCGATAGATGAAGAAATGCAAAAAGAGATTGCTTGAATAATTGCGGACGAAAAGCAGTTACAGTCGATTACTAAAAGAATATATTCAAACGACTACTCATTTGTTGTGTGTAGTATGATTACATGCAATTCGTTTGCTTCTGTGGGATAGTGGTTAGCTGATTAGTCAGAAGTTTGATGTGTCAAGTTTGCCCGATGCAGCGGCGTGGGCTTGGCTCATCAGTGGGTTTTTCAGGATTCTTGTTCGAACAAATCATCAGAATGAACCCCTTTGAACTTTCTATTGTTTAAAAAGTTGTTAAGAAAAAGCATCGATCGATGAAATAAGACAAAAGAGAATGCTTGAATATATACGTCGATTCATTGGTGCACGGGACTCATGGACCGCCGTCAGTCTCCGTAAAAGATAAATGTAATGTAATGAAATGTCCGAAAATCGCTTTCGTCCGCCTACAACAAAAGCGGCATAGCCGTTCCTCGTAAAAATAGATAGATCAAAATTTCAGGGCGTGGTACGGTAGCACACCCTTATCAAATTTCCTCCATTCAGAGGGTAAACCAGCATCCAGGAAACATTAATTGTGTGAGCAATTGTTCGCTTTTAAGGGATTGTTCTTTTATTTTTAATTTTAAGTATGCTTTTGTGGAGAATAAGTACATGCTTATGGCTCATAATTAGTTCTCGTATCATGTAATATCTCATAGGAATGTAGGCGTTTCAAGAGTTGCTAACCCACATCTACTCATAGTAGTCTTTCTTTTCCACATATTTATGGGCAAAAAGCATAGAAAAGGTTCTTTTCAGTAATAAGTTCGTTAGAAGATCATAAGTAAGTATGTTGAGTAGGCTATTGAGTTGTCCCCGACATTTTTTCTATTTAGGTCACTGCCTTCCCCTCCTCTTTGTCTCATAAAATGGTCTAGATGCTCGTGAATCATCATTTTATTCTTAAATTTTATAAAATTTTATTTTCTAAGTGGATATTTTGCCACAAATATAAAAAAATGGTGACCAAATAAGTTTTGTTTTACTCACCCAATGCTCTATCTGATAAGGCCACTCCGCTCAACACAACTGCGATCCACCCACAACAGGTATGTGAGGTTTTAGAATAATGTTTTAAAATCAATAAATAAATTAATGTTTTCAAAGAAATGCAAGAGGAAAAGGAGACTAGAAGTCAACCGAGAATCAAATTTTCAAAATGATCATTCTAGGGAAGCTCTCGAATTAAGAATAAAATGCATGCGCTAATTTTATTATTGATTCTCTCTGGGTCAAGAGAGAGCTCTCTATATCACTACATAGAACTTTATATGCGAATCTTTAAGGTTCGATTACTTCCATTTAACAGGTGGGTCAATATAACCAGAAGCCATCATACACGTTTACACTTTCGTTCCAGGCCTACCACTGTCAACACAAGGCCCGTACGGCCCCGTCCAAATTCCGGGGCCAGGCGGGGCAACTCATGGCTATCCGGGGCCAACGCATAACAAAATTTACTGTACAAATTATTAAAGGTATATTTTTTGTGAAAAAGTATCAATCACCTTTATTTTGCGTCTTCTTCTGTGATAAAACAATTAAATCAGGAGGTAAAAACGAGAAAACTGGTACGCACGCTGCGAAAATATTTTCCGCAGGCGGGGCTTAACGGGTTAAAATTCCCGTTCTTTGGCCGCTTCGAAATCAACTGTACAAGGATGGAGCCAGGTGATGGGGATTTCAATCCGTTAAGTCCCGCCTCCGAAAAATATTTTCGCATCGTGCGTCCTCGTTGTAATCCCCAATTTGATTTTTTTATCACAGAAAAAGACGCAAAATGAGAGTTATATGTACTTTTTCCTCCCAATAATAAACTTCGAAAAAGGGCACAATAAAATTTAGTCCACCGTTGGCCCGGATAGCTCCGGATTGCCCCACCTGGTCCCGGAATTTCGACTGGGCTAGGCGGGGTTGGTGCTCTCTGGGAATCTAATCATTCCATACATTTGACTAAATTTGATGCATAATCTTCGGCACAGTATTTCTACAAATTGTATCAACTCACGTCAAAGGGCGTGCTCAGATTGTTGATTTCTCCTTGCTAAATTAGTCAGTCTGGCGCAGGCCAAGGTGTAGGCTGCACATTACTGGGCTTAGAAACTGCAGGAAGCACTTGCCCTGAGGTGAGCAAAGTCTTTTGCTCCGAAGTATAATTCCGTCTCGGAGAACAGTTTCATGTTGTTTTGCTATCATGCCCTCGATATTTACACTTCTAAAGTTAGAAGTACTTTACGTTATATGGCGATCGTTTATGTCGCGATTGACTGCATACCTCTTCAATTGTGTAATACTATACCATACAAGTAAGCTGCTTTTTAGAGACTTAGTAACCCATCACTATGCACAGTGTGTGTGGTCGAGCTACAAAAGATGCACCCGTACCTATGCTTATTTTTAAAGGACTTTCGAGGAGAATTTCAAATTTTTACCAAGAAGTACTTCACAACTACGAAACAGGCGACTCTATTATCGGACGAATATCCACCAAGTAACCATTTAAATTAAACTTATTTAAATATATATAGTTCATTCAGCAAGAAAGTAATTAATAATTAGGTGTGCCTCACATGCCTTGAGATTAAAAAGGATGAATACTCAGCGCTCAGACAACCTTCAATGCTGTCTTCCTTGCTCTGCACTGCACAGTGGGGTTAAAAAGAGCGACATGCACAACAATAATTGGAAATTATGCAGTTTTTTGTAACTGTAGAATAAACTAACCAGTGCAAGGAAAAGTATATAATATTTGGTACAATGCACAGACTTTTGCTGTTTGTTACTCCTACTTCTAAAATAAGGAGACTTTTGCTTTTGGAAATGGTTAAGTTAAATGCACTGGGTAGTTAAGTTTGTCACATTACCTATCTTGCGCCTTCCTAGCGAGAAAAATGGATGAATAATGATAATTAAGCCACCGCTCCTTACATGTATCGATATCATTGGCAGTCCGTCAGATTAATTAGAAATGAAACTTGTCTGCAATTACCTGGTGGTATGCTTTACCACGCTAACGGGAACCTATCAGGTGTGGATACTTCAACTGGGTATGCAGTGTTACTTTGTCATTTCAGTCACAAGAACCGAGTGCCTGAAATGCAAACCGCATCGACTGCGCGTAATAAAAACCCTACTAGTTTTTAATACACATTAGAACAAGTAACTGCATCCAAATTATCACTGCATGCATATCAGATGTGTGATACTAAAAGCATCTTTGTTATCCATAATTTTATAGTTCTCATTTTCAGTTCAGAAGATTTCTCTTTGTAAAAACTGAATAGGTTAGTTTGGGCAAAGTTACTTTTCCGTTAACTATCTCTAGATCGACACATTCAAGTACGATATGGCAGAACAATGGTAAGTTAAAAAACAGCTGGTGAGGCGCAGGAGAAGGTGTATTCTGGTTATTAGCGAGACAGGATGAGGGTTGACCACGAAAGCATTGCGGCAGGTATGAATGGAATTATATTTTGATCTTTTTGCAGATTAAGTGAAAAGAAGAATGGGAGGTGTGCTGTTTACCGCAGAAGTGTTCTTTCGGTTGGGGATCATTTAATTTTGCAAGACATCGAGCTTAATATCATCTTGGCAGTTACAGGAAATGAGTAAAGTTAAGTTGTCAAATTCAGTATTCAAAAAGGCATTCAGAAAGTTTCTTTCTTTGTGTCCGTCTAAGCCTAGTAAGGTGTAAACAACTCCCTTAATGTCAGAAACAGCGTCAGATCAAGATTTTACCATTTCAGTCTGTGTACTTAACATTTTCCAACATGTGAACAAGAAGTACAAGAACTACCTTATAGTGTAATTTAGTTAACCTTACTCATACATTTTTCTATACTAATTGATACATTAAACATTTAGCAGAATATGGTCTGGCCAGAAAACGCACGGTCTGATCAAACAACAGAGGAGTTTTCCCTCAAGGAGTTCTATGAAAACCTCAAGTCAATACGCAAGAGATTAAATAGGTAAGAAGATGTCTTTTTGCTGCTACATTCTTTCCCGCAAGGAAGATTGACGAGAGTCCGGAAACGCGACAAAAGATAATCCGCAAGCTGAACAAAAAAGGTGTAGACGCAGCAACTGCCACAAAGATAATTAAAGCAGGAAAGAAGGATTCACATAAGGAGAAACGGCACAGTGACAGCTACAGTGAAAGCAGCGAGTCAGGCAGCGACTCCGACAGTGATTCGGACTCCGAGTCTAGCAGTGATTCTGAGAGCAGCCGCAGCAGCGACAGCGAAAGCAGCAGTGATAGCGAAAGCAGCACCAATGAGAGCGAAAGTAGCAGTGACAGTGAGAGCGAAAGCAGCAGTGACAGTAAGAGCGAAAGCAGCAGTGAGAGCGACAGTGACTCTAAAAGCAAAAGCTCCTCGGATGACGACAGTTCGAGTTCGGACAGCAGTTCTGACAGCGAATCGGATAGCAGTAGCAGTAGCAGCAGCAGTGTGAAGAAGGCAGGCCTCAGGAAGGACACGACGACGGCCAAGATGGACCCGGCGATGGCCAAGAAGGACACAACGACTACCAAGAAGGACACAAAGACGGCAAAGAATGACATAACGACGGCCAAGAAGGACACGAAGACGGTTAAGAAGGACACGAAGACGAAATGATATGAGCCCTTTGCCCTTCATTAAACTTGGACCCTTTTCACCCTAAAAACAATGTACATATCATATTCAGCCATCGCAGATATTTGTAAAATTGCACCATGTTTAAACGAGATGGAGTATGATTAAACATTTCAATTGATTCACTCATACTTTTACCTTATGACAGTAGCTAAATATTTTACATTTATTTTGAGATCTACTGGTATTTAAAATAAACGTTTCTATCAGGTCCCTATTTTTGCCACTGTCAAAGGGATTAGTTGCATATTGCTGAGGCCACAGATTGCATCGTTGTTTTTATTTCTAAATCACCTCTGATTTTGGCAAAACACGGAGCAGCAGATACCGGAACAAATGAACAGGACTGGGTTTAACAATTGGTCTTCGATAACCGAGCTGTTATTTTTTTCGTGGAGACTTTCATAGTGTGTAGTTGATTAACTGCTCTTCACGAAAAAGTCCAGAGGGTCTGTCTTAAGCTGATTTTTTAATACCACAATATTCAAACATAAAGCCTATCAGCACGTTTTTATCAGGATATTTGGCTTTTCCAGAAGGGAGGTCTGCATGGCTAGACTCTGAACTATGCTGGGCGATAATTTCAACTACCGAGCTCTGGCGGCCTCATCATGAACGCTATCCAGCCTTAAATAGACAATTTAGCGAGCCACTGTTTAAATATTATTGAGTGATTTACAGAGATGCTACGTTTGCCTGTGATAGCTCAGGAAGCAGAACATTCAAACTTAATGCTGCGTGTTGGTTGTTCCCGTCTGTCTCGTAGGTAGTCCTTTTTAGCTGCAAGAGTTTCCGCCTTCCTAGAGTCCGTCATCGATCGCCTCAAGCACTCTAAGAGACAGACACTTGTTTTCAACTGACCACAGAAAGTATCGAAACTTTACCTGTTTGTATATAAGAATTCTGAAGGGAAGAATCGAACGAGTTTGCCTATATTCAAGGGATTTCACGGGTTTTCGTTTTTGAACCAAGGTGAATACCACTGATGCTGTGGGTTATTCACAACAAGGAAGTCTTCTGACAAATAATAACTGCAAGCAAACTAAAAGTAGGACTAATTTTATTTGATATAAACTATTCTCCTTAGTAAATCGATCGATAGGTCCGAAGATCGAATGTAAATCAGATTAATTGGCCAGAGGCCGCTGAGAGTCGGTAGACGACAATTATCAAAAACCTCCACAAAGAAGGTATTTTGTTTGAGCTTGAAAGATTGAAACATATAGGCACGACGATACGTAGAATATATGGCCATCGGAAAATGTACGAATAGGGGCTACCCCTGCCTTGGGCCCTGACAGCAGCCGTAGCAGCTAGTAGTATAGGCAGATAGGGACACGTGAGTTCCGTTAGCGTTCGGTGAACGTAAGTAAATGCGTGTCAATATCTCCCGATCTAAAATGGAAAGTGAGCGAGCTCGTGGCTCGATGGTTAGGGTGTTAGACTCTTATCAAAAGGTCGCGAGTTCAAGCCTCGAATGATGCACCGCTTGGGGCTTGATATAACTGGTTAATGATGGTCAGTAAATGAGGAATGGCCATTCAAGTCTCCCGTTTCTTTGCCGAAAGTACCATCTACATCATCACTGTTTACCAACGTACCCGTAAAAATCATAAACTATCTCTGTGGCGTTATCTGGGACGTGAACTATCAGCCAGGTATGTCCGTGAAAACTCTCAAAGAATTACTTATGTGGTGCACACAAGATATGCAATTTCTCTACAGTGACCGGCTCTATAGGCACATAGACGGTGTGGCAATGGGCTCACCGCGTGGACCATTTCTCGCAAATATTTTTGTGGACAACGTCTAGAAAACTAGTCTAAAAGACACCATCAGTAACCTCGAATTTAGCTGTTGATACGTGGAGGACATCTTCTGTCTGACAAACCACAGCGCATCCATCGCTCAAGTTTTCTGCGGAGTCTGAGGCAGATAATGAAATAAAATTCCTTGATGTTTTTCTAAGAAGGCAAGATAATAAATCTGTCGAGCGTAGACTGTTCTGAAAGAAAACTTGGACGGGGCAATGTGGCAACTTCCACAGTTTGTTCCACTACATTTAAAACACAAATTTAGTCTTGGGATTGACAGCTAGTGTACGACGTATCTGCTCAGCCGAAACTGTCGAAGCAGAACTTCAGAAGCTACGGAGCACACTTCTTGAAAAAGGACACTCCAAAAGGTTCGTCTTCAGGAATGTCGGCGAACGCTCCAAAAAGCCAGCTAGCTTAACTGTAGAAAAGAAAAACTTGTTCACAATACTGCCTTGCTTAGGCGATGCAACATGAGAGCTGATAAGACAACGTCGGAAAGCAGCGATTGCAGGCGATTTCCCTGCGACGAAACTATAAGTATTCTTCAGGACCTCTCCCCTCCTATGCTTGGTGGCTAAAGATCGACTCTTGTTGAAGGCCATAATAGTGTGCATTGATCTTCCTATCTGCTCCCGTAGAGCCGGATACGTTGGCCTAACAACGATATGCCCGGAAAAGAGGGTACGTGAACACATTCCAGCTTGACTAAGCAAAGACAAAATATGACGGATTTCCAGTTCTATTCTAGCATACTTAGATAACACGAACGAAGCCAGTCGAGTTCCCTGATAACCTAAGCCAACGCGTGCTATCATCGGCCGGCTATTCGACTAGTGAATCCAGCATTGTGCCGTCAGAATACGCTAATACAGGCACTCTCCCTTCCGTGGCTGGCATCAGATGGCGAACGCATGTTGTGTACCCCCTGATGACATTTTTTGAAACCGTGCACGTGACAGTGATTTTCATTCTGCATACTCGACTCATGACCACTACTCACAGTCTACCGTATTTTCCTTTTACCGCAGTCCAGTGACCTCTACATGCCGATCTTACCATGCGAGCGGTGTGAATAAGATGATTTTTAATCATAAAACTTTTATAATCCATGTACAAATCCCGTATTTTAATTACCTCTGTAAGTGTTTAGACCCAATGAGTCAACATAGATAAGATCGTTGAAGCAAGAGGTTTGTTACCCTGACTTTTCGGATCTTTACACGAAAGCATCATCAAACACAATCGCAAATCTGAGCTGTGGGGCATGAAAAGTGCATTATTTTACATTCACACATATCTTTTTCCTACCCCCTGCCAACACGGGTCTTCCATAGATAATAATCGTACTATATGCTTGGCCCGGTGGAAGGTAAAACGTCGACAAATAGTTTACATAGCATTTGCAGTGGTTTCGGGAATCACCTAATAGCCGGGAGGTGTTTTATTAAGGAAAATCCCAAGTCTGAAATTGTTTGCTAGAGTTGTACCAAAAACAGCTGGGGAAATGCTGGCGGAGGAAGAAGTGGGATTATAATTTTTTAAATAAAATTATCGACCCTTGAGAATGAGACTGGGTGTCCGCAGCCATGTAGCGAAATCAAATAACAATCACCATGAAGCCTACTGGGAATGATTCTTTAAAGCTATTGAAAGGCGAATTAAAGCAGAATATTCACATGGTGGATATGAAGATACTTAAATAAAACGGGAACATAATATTAGTAAAGAAGCTTTTTACTAGTTTTAACCCTTGAGTCCTGTTGAAATATGGTGTTCAATGGAAACACTATCTCTACATGCGAAAGATAAAGCTTTCATTTTGATAACAGTCCCGTAAAAAATACCTCCGGTATTTAGCCTTACTTTGATGATACCTCGTATTTGTCCTTACTGAAAATGGAATAGGGTAAAGGTACAAATCCTTTCTAGAATAGGATTACACCGAAAACCACACAGAGAAAGCTGGAAGGAACCTAAGTGTCCGGTAATGTTAGTGTAGAAAGTGGAAGAAACACGCATCGGTGCGGGTGGAATGGCAAGTCTGGGCTCCGCGCCTCTAGTCGATTGACGTTGGGGATAAAGATGACTTATATGGCCCCCTAAATTGGACATGAGGAGAAGTACCGCCCGTAATACAGATGGTTTTGCGTCAAATTAAGGGAAAAACATGCTTTTTAATGTTTGCGATTAGGGCTACGTTCAAGCTTATGCTTAGGGTTAGGGTTAAGCGTAACGTCAAGGAAGTTTTGAGTTATGGTAAGAATCAAGGCTGAGGTTAACGTTAATTGCGTGGTTAGGGTTGTGATTAGGGCCACGGTCCAGAAATATGCTAAAAATAACGTTAGGAATGGGTGACAGGATTATTTACTTCTCGTCGAAGTATGCCGAAGGTCACCCTTTTTACTTAGACTGGGCCTTCCTTTTCCCGTGGCTCTTTTATGAAGTTGATAAAATCTAAATGAAGTGTTTGTGCACAGGTTGGTCCGAAGGTTTAACTCCCAGTTCATCTACTTTATTTTTGATGAAATTAAAATTTATTCGAGGATGTATTCGATGTTCCCCATAGCCGCTATATCAAGGTAAATCTATGAATTGTAAGATCGTGTGGATCGCAGGACTTACAATAATAACTGATCACGCCAATCAACAGCGAATTAGCATCGGTGCAGCGCTACCAGCCGACATAGGCTTGCTTTTTTCGGTTCAACCAGCCCATCTTCACATTTTCCTGCCACCTATTTTTAGTAGAAAAGAGGCAAACAGTGATTGACGGCAAGTACGTGTAGTTTTTTGACTTCGCACAGTTATTTTAAGCAGACACGCATCTTAGTTACCCGTGGAGGACAGCAAAATTTTCTTTGTGTGCCAGATGAATTACCACTCAAGCCTGTAGGCAATTAAGGTACGCGCACAGAAAAACTCAAAAAGCGGTTAAAACGTGTTGCCTAGGTAAAAATTTTCGGCTTAATATACTTATAAGTTGTGTTCTCGTTTTTCACCTCGATCATTTAAAAGTTAGGTACGTTGCTGAAAATTTCAAAAGAAAGCTATTCCACCCACGAAGCGAAATTTCCAGAGCATAAAATAGCTACCGGCATTTCCCCCGTATAAACCGCCTAAGGATTGGGGTTCAGAAGATTCAGCAATATTGAAATACGTTTAAACCAATATGCGAAACGTTTTCTCCTAGCTGGAGGTTACAGGAGCGGCTGAGTTAGCCCAATGCAGCGCTCACATGTGCCTAACTATTTAACGATAGTTTATCAGGTTCGTCGTCTCACACCTTCTGAATGTAGACGAAATTTAAATATGGCTCTTCAAGCAGGTCGACCTTTGAATGACGTTTTTTTACTTCCCTTTGAACGGGAACGTCTAAAAATTCAATCGGCCCTTCTGGACTTTTTGAATGCATGTGACCTGCTCATACAAATCAGCTGTTACTTCACCATCTCCGACTAGTTACTAAAGCAAAAACGCCATCTACACATTTTGCTTACGATGTATTTTATTAAAAGGAAGATGATTCAATTGCTGGGACAATGCTTTTATTCACATGAGGTTTCGAGATACGTCACGGATTCGTCATCAGAGACATAATCGGAGAGCAGTAGCAGATACGGGTCAGAATCTCAGTATTTCTGAGTATTTTCGATGCAGTCTATTTGAATTTCCACAGATATACTGTTCAGATAACAGATAAAAAGAAATTATATTTCGCAATATTCAAACAGTAGTTAACACAAACTTTGTGACTACAGGCAGGCTTCGAGTGCACTGACAAAGTTCTTTGTACTGCAGGCGCCATTATATGCTTTTATTTGATGCTTCAGACTCACGACCTGTACGTGAATGTGTTTTACCGTTCACTGGGCACGAACCCATTTCTACAAGTTCACTTGGCTAAGCGAAGACTGCACACAACTGCATATAAGTCATGATGCATGGTATAGCTAATGTGATACCCTGCATGCCCATAAGCAAGTTTGTATGGATATCCGCTGTCAAGAAATAGCCTCTCGACGACTTCTTCCACTCCCTCTATTTTCAAATCTTCACAATTCTCTCTCTAAATAAGACTGGGAGACCGATGACCTGGGCTGAATCTGGGACATTTTCCGAATGAGCTGTCGAAGATAGAAAGGGAGGTTGATCGGATTCGCGTCCGCACCACCAACAGGTCGGACAGAGCGGCCGCACACCTGTCCAGCGCCGAAGCAGGCGAGACACTAGTTGGTAAACATTCACTGATCGCTAACGGAACTCAATCGCCCCGCTCTGTATTGGGGCCCAGTCTCGATCCCGGCTAGCGATCGCACAGCGTCAAGTAGTCTAGGCAGAATGACGTTATATTTAAAGATAAGTGAGACTAGAATGACCATTTCTGGCTTACTAGACTTCATCAGCCAGTCATCCCTGGTCTTTACCGGCAATGCTATCTGACTAGACTACTAGCCCTTGTGTGGCAGCTTGCGCAGCCCGTTACTGAGCTCCAAAGCAGAACTGGACGAGTGAGTTCCGTTAGCGATCGGTAAACCTTAATCAACTAGTTTCTCACCTGCTCCGTCGCTAGACTGGTGTGCGGCCGCTCTGTCCGACTTCTCGGTGGTGCGCACGAGAATCCGATCAACCTCCCTTTATATTTTCGACAGCTCATTCAGAAAAATTTCCCGATTCATCGGTCTCCCAGTCTTATTTAGAGGGAGAATTGTGAGGATTTGAAAATAGGAGTCGTCGCGACATGGCAGATATTCAAGGAAAACTGAGAGTTATAGTCTAGCTGACAGATCTACCGAGAATTTATTTTTTCGGAGTGTGAATATAAACTGCACATAAGCATCTTGTAATCAGCCTTCAAGGAGATACCGGAAGAGCTTCACACCAAAAAAGATGGAAACATGTTCAAGTCTGAATGCACTGTAGCGAGTGACTGCTGTTTTTTTTTCGTTAGAATACCAAAACGCACTTATATATCTGAGATTTTGCAGAGATTTGAACGGGTAGGATAATGGGAGATCATCAAAGGCGAAAAATCACGTACTTTCTTTGAACAGTTAAGCAAAGAGCAGTAGACGTTGCGGTAAATCTAAAACAACTGGTCAATTCATGGCAGACGATAGCCAACAGCCCGCACCTTATCACCACTCCTCCCTAACGCCGATCAGATTTTGATTCCAACTCCCCCCCACCCCCTCACCCCACCTAATCTGGCAACCTCACTTACTTTTCTACCAACCCGCATAGTTTATTTAGTTAGTTACCATATCAATGTACAGGCTTGACAAGAATTAATCAAAATCAACGTATTCTCGACAATTTATCTCCTGAAACCGTCACAATGCATTGAAAAATGTCGTACTGATCCCAAAATACAAAAGTTAGAGCAGGGACTGTGCTAAAGCCTTCCACTCGCTGGTGTGGGTTCGATGCCCACCGAGGTCGTGGCGTTTTTCACAGGTGAGTCCCATGGGTTAATCAAGTCTGCCAAAACCTTCTGCGGTAAGGAGCTATCGCGGGGTTCCCACAGTGCGCGCGAAGCGCGCTCCACTCCAATACGGGCACCTGGTTTTCGGGGGACATATCGGTGCGCAATATATAATAATGTAAATTAAGAAGGTTACGCGTGTAAGCTAGGGGTGTTCGCTGGCCTTGGGCGAGGTCACTGCGGTGCATTTTTACATAATTCCTAGCCCCTACTGGACCACCAGCGAGCGCGTGTATGTTGATGGGTGTTCGCTGACCTTGGGCGAGGTCACTGGGAAAGTTTTTTAAAATATAATCACCAACCGCAACGGAATCAACGCCAGCGGGTGAAAAATAGGAAGATTGTGGAAATGCACCCTACTTAACATGGTTAATTTGAAAAGTTATTTCACCTTATAAACTGACTGAAGCGGTAAGTGTACATGTTGGCCTTCCAAGGGCCCGTCTATAGTTAAATATCTCCACCAAGCCTTCAATGAACCGACGGCTGGCGCATGAAAATTAGAAGATTGTGGAAAATGCACCCTACGTAAAAGTTTTAAGTAAGTGGTTATTGTGCAGGTTGGCCTTACAAGCACCCCTCTATAGTTCCCTGCCCCTTCTGCTCATATAATAGCTTGCTGGAAACAATCTCAGGGAGTAATAACTGTTCTGGAGACGTTACAGTCAACTGTGTGCGAATTTAATTATGATAAAGACAAATTGCCTTTTATTTGCAATATTTTTTCTGTCTCATCTCCGTTCAGTGGCAAAACAACAAAGGCAATTGAAGATTCGCATAGACGAGGCCACCACCTGAACTCAATACCCATCCACATCTACCACATACGCGTGCTCAGCCCTCTTTCACAGTAATCCGTATTCAAGGAAGAAAAGTCTAAAATACAATATGAAAAGAAGTTACCGTAATTAAACTACTCGAAGAGACAGCACCACCCACTCCTAATCCTACGGGAATTCGAGTTACCCCGTCAGGTGTCTGCTATGCATGCCCGTCCGTAGTGTCGGGACATCATGACGCGATGCGCGCGTCAACCGCTGGTCAAGATCACGGACACGTGTTAACCCCTTTCTTTGTTATGACTGCGCAGTCTTCGCTCCCGGCTGGCGGGCTCACCCCTGCCCTTATTCTGATTGGCCAGCATTCGGCCTTTTACATTTACCCCACACCATATACACCGCGGTGTCAACATGACTGGTCACTTGAACTGTACTCTCGTCCTCAGTACATGTCTTGGCTACAGACAGTCCTCTGTTTTGCCTGCATGACATTCTGCCTACAGGCAGTCTTCTATTTTACATACATTACTTTCGTCCTGTCTGCAAACTGCCTTCCGTTTTCAATAAATAACAGTGACAATCTGTCAAGTCATGACTAGTAGCCCGGTATGGGGGTTTAGGTGCTTTTCCAATTTCATACTGTAGGAAAACCGACGACTAAACTTGAGCTGTTTTATTTCAAATTCTCCTCCCCATTTTTATAACCGTAGGAAATCAGAGCCTGACAGACCGGCACTCGAGTTGGACGCGTAGTGACTGATGTGATGCACGGCCATACAACAACATGTGCTTACTCCAGAATCTGCGTATACTATGCGCAACCCATCGGTTCAAACGTATTAAGCGTTAATTGCGCTATTATCTGGTGATGGTTGTGTGAATGGTGAATAACGTTTTAGAGACTCTTTTATTTTAGGCACATTTGACCGAATGGACCTGAAAGTATGGGTACACAGTGGAGAGGGATCAGCAACGCCGGCTTTCTGAGACCAGTAGTTAACAGAGTAACCGGAACACTGGTTCAAATATAGACAGATAAAGATATCACTATTAAAATGGCGGTGCATGCTAAAGTTAATGTAAGGAACTTTGTAGCATTTCTCTGGCTTCCCAAAACTACGCTAGTCAATAATAGCCCTTCAACAGAACGGAGTTACAGAATTTTTATTCTAGCAGCAAATTTTTCCGACTACAGACTGAAAAAAAACAACGGCATGCCTTACGGAACTCATTTTTCCATAAAATAGAGGCGGCGACAATTTGACAAAGTTAGAGAACGATGTAATTTTCTCACCTCCCTCATTATGTTCATATTACGGGCCTCTATGATCCGAAGACTCCGATGAAGTTTTCGTCAAAGGCATTATCCAAACGACGTCCAGTCCACAATTTAGACCTACTGCAGCAGAACATAATTAATCTCTGATAGAACTGCGCGGGAGCAAATCACAAAGTTCCTGATTTTATCACGCAGCGATCCTTTTACATCGCGAAGGACGGATTATTGAGGCATAAAAACTCCAACACGGGTGCGTCACGTGAACAGTAGGTTTGTCGGCATTAGCCAGGGCAAGGTTAAATAATAAAATAAAAAGGGCACCTCATAATTCCAAATCCACATGTAACGATAAAGGAACCAATGAAGAATCAAGTTGGTTCCTCGGTGACCTATTCTACTAATATATCGATGAAAAGCCCTAAGAACATTATGCAAGACATCGGCCAAGACGTGGCTACTAGGGAATTGTGGCAGCAGCTATCAGCTTAAATACAAATAAGGCTATAGGTACCATCAGTACCAGACCTCATGCAGTGTTAACAAAAATATGAAAATTAGTTTTCGATTATGGATAACTACTTAATTGTAACTGCGGTAGGTATTATCTTGGTGCATAATCCCAAACTACTTCAGATAGTGTACGGTGATGGCTTTTGGTCGGCCCCTTTTTCGGCCTCCTAAATGGGCCTCACTGGACAGAAAATGCCAACGTAACATGTGGGCATTTGTTTTTAAGATGTAAGCTGTTCTTGCAAATTCGTTTAGATTTATCGTCTTAACGAAATGCAGGAATATATGAGATTTCATCCACGGAAGGAATAATTTTTTTATTGATTAAGCACCCCACCTGTTACGCCAGAAAGGAAATAAAACGTTTGCAACATGCAACTCCACGAAGGGCACGGGATCAACGACGTTGTACAGTACTTAAACAACCAACGGATATGCGTGATTGTGCTTTCGGTTGATGTGCCAGTGTAAGCAAGGATGCTGACTGAAAAAGTCAGCTTGTAAAATTCGCGATGGAGCACGCCAATTGTGAGGGTGGCCTCCACATGAAAGGGTAAGCTGCCGTGTGTCATGGGGCATGGGATTGACAGCAGGCTTGCTATGAAATAAAACAACCATGTGCATATCGTGCTATGAATGTAGTAGTATACACGCAGCGGACTACAGCTCATAGCCATGAAATATTAAACAAAAGCGGACTTTCCAAAACGTAACCAGTATTTATTTCAGTATTTTCACCCGAGAGAGTTTAAACAACCTATTCCTAACCTCAGGACTGTCAGATATCGCCAATGCCTAAATAGTAGGGGCAATGCAAACTACGGCTAAGTATGGATTCCTGAGACACCCATATTTGGCATTGGCGATCCACGCGCCAGACAAAATAAGTATACGATCTATTCACTAAAGAAATGAAAACTGCGAAAACACCCTCAGATTCCAAGAACGTGTGAATAAGATCAATTCTGGAAAAAAGAGATCCTTACTGCATCGTCGTAAAATGCAACACGCCTATCCCTGCTTTGATATATTCGTTTGCAACCTCACTTTCAATATGATCGTCTGCTAATATAAATAAATACAGAAGTTGTTATAGCTGAGAAAATGTTAAGATGTAAATTTCAGTGGGGGATTAACACACATTTGAGGTTGTTTATTATGTTCATTTAGTTAACTTGAGGTGCAAAATTCTGTTAATTAGAAAAGAGTTCAGTTCAGCTCAGTAAATTGGGTACAAATATGGGCAGAATGGGGACAAATCCACAGTTTGTTAATATCCGAGGAATTTCCTACGCTGTTTAACGCTATGGAATAAAAACTAGAAACATTTTAATGAGGTATTCCGAAAACAGAAAATTTCGTCTGACGTTCGTTAACTTGAGGTAAGTGCAATTATGAAATAATGCATAACCGTTAGGAAGAGAAGAGCGAAATAATTTTAAAAAATTGTATTGTGTATATCTGCCAAGTTTTGTGCCATAAAATTGAGAACTAAACTTATAAAACTATAATTTGTGCTTATCCACAGAAAATAAAGACCGTAAACAAGGTGAAACACAAACATCCGAGACAGGTCGTCAATTTTATCTGTCAAGGCATGTAAGAAAGATATCCAAGTATCTTCTATCCAGTGATCAGGATCAATGAATAGAAAAACTTGAAACGGAACGGACAGGAGATTATTAGTTTTCTAAAGATCGTCATTTATATTCTGCCATTCAGTTCTGCAGTTCTTAAACTAGAACTGAGACTAAAAGTAAACAAATATACTGAAAACTACGCCAAAATATAGAGAAAATTTAATTTTTTATTTTTCGCAGAAGACGAATCCCTGCTGTTCAAGAAAGTCAAGGAACTGGCCAAAATTTCCCATTTTGATCTTGACTTATTCTTCAAAAAATGTAAAGTAAGCAAATATTCGACGCCAAAATTTTAACGAAGTGCTGTTTTAAGAGGTTATTTGTTAAATAAGCTTTTTAATTAATGTGAGGCATGTTCATTCGTGACTTTAGCTGTGCACGCTTTTTTTTCTCGACAATGAGTTAACATGTTTGGGTGATTCTAAAACCATAATCCAAACAGATGACTGCACAGTAAGGAATGTTTAAAATCGCGTTATTCAGGTGAATATGTTTACGAAATAGTTCATTTTGAAGGTTTCGGTAAGCACGCTGAATATAATCCTTATTTATGTCCAATCGACTGAGGCCAGGAAAATAGTGAAGTGTTTATCACCATTTCAAGAAGGATCTGAACCTCCTCATAATCAAAATCCCAAAATAATTTCACAGAAATGTCACGGAAAGAAATTATTCTTAGTGTACAAAAATGGTATACGTTAGATTGCTCCTGGCCATTCCATTTAATTTAATTACTCACTGACCGGCATTTCTGCACGTAAGATTACAAAATATCTTACGCCTCTGACCTCCCTACCGGCAGAATCAAGCAAAAGTCTGTTTTTCCTAGTTTAACGTAACTCAAGCAATATATAAACGGAAGAAACAACTAGCAAGTTGGTAATAGCCATGCATGAAATCACATGTAATATAAAAGCATATGTATCCGAACATTTTACAAAAGGATTATTTTCCAACGTACTTCCACTTGTGCTGCTTTATTCATTCGGTTCTTTTGCATAAAGAAGCTTTCTGTAGATTAAAAATTTAAGTTTACCTAGTACGCTCGGAATTTTCCGTTTTTTTCAAAAAGCTGGTGTTTTTAAACAACCTAATGTTACTTATCAAATCACAATATGCCCTCCTTCGAAGAACGACCATTATTTTGTTACTGTAAGACTTTGGGGACCGCAGCTTGGGCTGCATTTTCGTAATGGGGAGTTTCTTTTGAAAGGTTTTGGAGTTCATGAGTTGGTCCACCTGCCTTCCGTTGTGAATGAAGAAAAATGCAGCATTAATGACAGAATACAATACTTAGTATAATTTGTAGAAAGAGAGGGCAAGCTTTATTTGGGTAGCGAAGATACAAGAGCTTACTCCTACTGAAAAGAAGAACTGAAGTTTTTGGTCTCCCCTCGAGTGGGGGGTGATTGACTTTATGCAAGAATCAAAAGTAAACTGGAGAAATGAACCATGCTCATTAGAAGGCTACCCAGTAAAAGTTACTGGAATACAAATGAACGTTGCTGCAGGCTCATAACCACTGTGAGGCCTCTCATGTGACAGTTTCGAGATGGTAACTTGATAAAAGATTTCGAGGACTCTTGTAAAGCATAACACAAAAATAGATTCAATCACGCACGCACCATGCAGAAAGTCCTGGTCTTGAAACATGAAGGCTGTAGGTACACAACAGCTCTCAAAACTTACAGTACATTTGTCAATTTAATCCGCCCTGTAGCAGGCAAGCATATCAAAAAGCCATTAGCATCAAATGGCTCTCCAGGTCTCGTAGTTACGTGAGCTGTAATGACCTATGCTCTACCTAGGCTATAATCCTATTTATTAGTATCGGTTTTAGCCAATATGCGCAATATAATTTAATTAAACCATCCTGGGGGTCTGTCATGTGCTCGAGAATACTTCGCTGCTGACTTTTCGAATACTCCGCTAAGGGATGTGGGGATTTTGAATCCGAAGCATTAAGGTTTGTGAGTAAGCGTTCGACTTCAAGGGTAGCTTATCGAAGCTTATGGGATTTAACATTCGCGATGCACTCAGCAGCGAAGGAGGGGTGAATCACATGACGCGCAGAGATTTTAAAATTAACCTTCGTAAGGAGTGGAGCTGTTTGGATATATTTAGCCACATCATGTTCTCTGCTTAAGGCTATAAAGGTAACGGTGATCACAATAATTATATACTTTTATATATTAACATAACTTCTATAAATATATATATTAGCGCACCATATATTTTCTGATATTTTTTCACAGTGAATATAAATTTTTCTTGATGAAGTGCTTTTAATAATGCTTTCAAAATAAAGCGCATCTTTTGACCTCATCCGAATTTTACCCTTAATCTGAGATGGTCATTTATTCACGACCCGATATCGATCGCAGTCCTCCATGAAGTTGCAAAATTCGAGAAAAAGAAGTTTCCAAAGTCCAAAAATCAATGAAAAAGTATCGGTAGAACCCTCGTTTGTTATGAGCGCTAAAATATCAATAATAGAGAAGACAGTGACAGCCATTGTTCAAGCCAGCTAACAGCCTACTGTTAATGTTGTGTTCTCCACACGAGGTATGAGCGTGCGACGGAGCCATGTTCGCCTGCGGTAAGGTGTTGATGAAACTCTAGGGGTTGACAAGCCAAGGACTGCTTTAAGTCACACGTGGTGCCAACAGACATGCATGCTCCAAAGGTCTCTAAACGGAGCCAGCAGTCCAAATGCAGTGCAGATTCCCTCAACGTCGAGCCGACGAGCGGACCACCAAAAGTAGCTTGAAGCATTTGTTCCCCGGTACAAATTTTAAACAGGCGTATACGGCAGGATTTATTGACATCAATAAATCTCGTGACAGATTCTCAGCTGCATCTTGTCGCTGCATGATGATGATAATGAAGAGAACATACAACAGTTTGAAATTTCACAGAATGAATGGCGCAACAGCAAGGACCATAGTTCAGTTTAAATAATAATCAGTAAAAGACACTGCATTAAGTCAACGTAAAGGAAGAAAGGGGGAGTGGGTGAGGGCGGTTAACGAAAATCACTTGGTAATTAAAATAAAGTGACCAATTACCTATGTAGTTGTAGGTTGACCACCTGGTCAACTTGTTTGCATAGGTTGGGTTTTTCCCGCCGTATATAGGCAGCTTTCAAATGGCACATGGTTTGATTTTTCTGGGCCTGAACAAGTACTCGAACGGCTGTTTGGATGTCGACAGAATGACTGCTGTCTAGCGGATGCTCGGTAATAGAGCACCGTGGTGCAGACAGAATTTAATTATGCTATCAGGAGATTTATTATGTGGCCTCTAATAAGGTGTCAAGAATTATAGTCCGCAAAGTGAACAGGGGTAGGAAAGTAAATTCCAAATCTAATGGGTTTGTTGTTAAACACTTAACTTAAATTGATGGCGTACAAAGTGAAAACGTATGCATAAAGTAGGGGCTGGAACCAATAATTTTAGACAGTGGTTTTTCTGGCTTGAAAATAGTTTGAATTTAATGGCTTGCAAAGACGGATTGCATTTGATAAGCCATTGAAATGAATATATCCTGCTGCTGCTGCTTACGCCTGTTTTAAATTCGTTCCCAGCAATAAGTATTTCACACTTTTAAAAATGTTACTTTAGTCAAATTTTTGTAAAGGATCGATCGTTGGATGAACAGCGAACAAGAAAATTTGAACGCGATTTCAATATTCTCCAAAAGGAATTTATGTAATGCACCTCATTAATCCCTTGTCCCAGCATCCTGTCCTACAAAAACGGTGGTTATAGGGTTTTATGCGTGGGGAATCAGGATAGGCAGTGGAATAAACTTAAACAAGTGCTAAATCCATTTTCGTTTTATTGTATTTAGAAAACTGTTGATCTACATCTGTAGGTTTTCCTAATCTGCGTTATCGCTTAACCTATTGCGGAAAAAAACCCGATCATCAAACTGCACGTTTCTTGAACTTCGTGAAAAAAAGAAATTGTGATAAGGGGGTTGCCCAATTCAACTAACCTGAGGTCCAACTTACTGCTCTGGAGTTAGATAAGTATAGTTCGCGGCGCTTAGCGCCGCGCACACCTTTTATTTACATGTAGAACAACTTACTCCTAGCAGCCACGGGGAAAAAAATCAGGTGCATTTTTTTCCCTTTGCACTTTTTTCTAAAAATTTCCTTCCCTGCCTATCCTCTTTTCTCACCCCAAAACCATATATTCACCGTTTCTGTAGGACAAAATACTAGGACTCGGGGTACATGCGGTGCACTACACAAATTTCTTTCGCCAAATATGCACCAAGCATGCCCAGAATTTAGCGCTGACTGCCCCTGGACAGTCAAAAAATGCAACTAAAGCCACCTTTGTGTTGATCTTGTGCTCTTCCGGGAAAACAGATTGTTCTTTGAGCGAGCAGCCAATGAGGGAAATGCTTTTTGTCTTAGAAGAAAACCATAGTACAGCCAAGAGGTGATCTACCGTGTCCCCACCTAGGATAGTCGAAGTGAACTGCGAGTGGAAACGGTGAAAACAAATCGTTGTGTTGGAAAACAGTTAATGACTGGTAAAGTTTTGCACGCTCACCCAAATAAAATCCCCTGATTTTTTTATAGTCAAGCTGTGCATCCACGCTGGATTGACTGAAATAGTAGATAGGCAAATCCACACAGAAATGCTGTCCGTTATTCTGTTTTGATTTTGCAGCAGAATGTCATTATCTCCTTTTTCCTTGGCGCTCAGTTCGGCAGTGCATACCGGTTTTCCTAGTGATGAGCCCCTGCTTGGGCTTCAAAATTAAGTTTACTGTGTCTAGATGACCTCCTTACCTTTCTTCTTTTCATATTGACGACCAACAATCGCTAAACGAATGTCTGTTTGCTAAATCTGCTGATGATATCGCTGTTGGCCATCCCCTCAAAAGTCAGGTACATCTCCAAGTACTGAAGGCTGGCCTGGACATCGCCACACCATGGTCGTCAGCAAATGGCCTTCTACTTAACGAGCGGAAGTCAGTCCAATGAGTTTTCAATTGCGACTCCCTCCCAGTCCTAAAACCATTGACATTATGCCTACAAGGTATACTCTTTCTCGTACCTTGGTGTCATTCTGGCATCCAACCTTATATTTTATCTTCATATTGAAGGCCTTTTTTATTAAACTCCGTAAACTTTTACATTATATCCGCTGTTTGCGTTCATATCACACACCGCAAACCCTAATCTGGTGATTTATAGATTTCCGTATTCTCCCCCCCCCCCCTTATTCCCTACTGCTCTCCAGTTATTTTTACGGCTTTATTTAAAAAGACCTGGTCATTTTAAAACTCATCCTCCGAATCCTCTCTTCAGCTGCCAGTGTGTCCTATGTTTTTTAAGCTGACAGTATAATACAGTGACACTTTAAAACGGTCAATCAATTTGCTGATCGTATCCTTAAAGAGGTTGCTTACCCTTTCCCCTTGAACTAATGGGTGCAAAGTCTACCCATATTATGCGCCGAAGCTTCCGTCATATGTCTTGCCACACATCGGCTATCAGCACTCTGTACTCCCATTCCTAACACGCTACCTCACGTGTGAAGAAACGGAAATGGAGAAGTTGGAAGCCAGCCTGTCTCCATAACATATGTGGATATCGTGTAAACCTTAACTTTGACTATTTTATGCCATTTTACCGTACATTTTGTCTTATTTTATCTCTCGCTCTCCACGAATGGAGCCAATTTTCGCTGAAAATTTTGGATATTGCCTTCAAAATAAAGCATTCTTCTGTCTCTCTCTCTCTCTTTACTCGGAAGGTTAATTCTAATGTGAGCTCTATTCAGAAAGCCCCTAAAACGTCTTCTGATTTTGACAAACAGTGAACGCTACTTCTACGCGTTGAGGATATACAATTGGATGTAGGACCGCACGGTTAGAGGAACATACACAAATCCACTGTGTCTCTAAATAAACCTGGCCATTAAAAGTGTGCAATACATTTGCTGACAAGTCTTTCGCCAAGGGCGAGCCTTGAGACAAGACAAGCCATTTTGTTGCAGGTGAGGAATCCAATTGGATGGAAGGTTCCACTCTCCAGTATGACAAGTACTTTTTTAGCTTTACTGCATGTGGCCCACCGATTTAGACTGAAACCCAAGCAAGCATAAGATAGAAATTTTTTATCCAGACTTTCAGAGATTTCCCAGACAAGAATTGACATAAAGAGGAAAATAACGTTATGCACAATTTTGACGTGTTGAACATTTTTCCCATGGTAGAGGTCAGAAGAAGGAATAAAGTGACCTTCATGTTCGCAAGGTTGCCAGTTGTGTGTATAGGACTACGGGCGTTAACTTGCAGCCAACCCTTTTCATTGTAAAATAAACACTGAAGGAATCAATAAATGCCAAAATAAGTCAATCGCTAATGCCACTAAGGTCATAAGAAAACGAAGGCCACATTGAAAAGGAAAAAGGTGTGAAAAAAGGTGTGAAAAAGGTGTGAAACTCTTTGCCGAGAAGAACAGAGAGCATTAAACAG
>JAYGXS010000001.1:27357463-27382973 GCA_036362985.1 Ligula intestinalis
CTTCTGCCTTATCCATACCTGGAACGCGAACCTTTTCATTCATTCGGAAAAGGAATGTTGTTCGGGCTATGCGAGACACAGCCAACGAAGTCAAGGTTAAGCATGCATGCATTCCAGAAGCGGATTAGCAACGACAGTGGGATGTGATCTCTGGCTACAGGCATATTGTTCCTGCCTACCGGTCGTCTCTACGAGATCACAGTCTTGAACGGAGTGAGCAGTCTTTACGAAATTAATGAAAATGTACTAGTTATCGTCTTCGAAGGAGTAAAGCACAGACATTCCCCAACTGACAAATTCGTAACCCGAAATGTTTGAAATCGCTATTCAAATATTTTCAAAAGCTACATCCATAGGTAATCGGGAGAATTTGCGGCTTCTTAAGTTCCTCAGAAATTAACCGCTCACTTCGAGTAAATAAGTCTGTTTGAAGGTTTATATGCGTGGACTGAAAGTTGCTGTGAATATTTGCGTCCAAGTCCATCAACGACTGTGGAATGATGACTTAATACTTGCAAAATACCACCAGGCAGTCAGTAGTATAATCGATATTATTATCAATCACGCTGGGAGCACAGGTACAGGTACGAAAATGAATCTATTCCCGTGCTTTTTTATCCTTTATCTTACTGGAGGCTGACGAACACAATTTGGATAGGTTATCTTTTTTGTTCGTGCGTCTGGGAATCCATAATTTGAAAGTGCGTAAGTAAATAGTAAAGCGCAGAGTTACACTTCCAATCTCAGGATAAAGGATGTACGCGCCAATGTCAGACACGTCAGTAAAACCCGACGTCAAGCTCTCTGGGGATCTTCTTCTACAGTAAGGTTAAGGAGTATCAGAATCACATCTTACAGCCTCGTGGCGCTCCCTGTGGAGAAATCAGACTGCTGGGCTTGATATAGATGATCTACATGCGGACTGAGCCACACTGTTCCACTCCAAGACGACCAAATTGTGGCTGTTTGATGAACTAGGTTTCTGGACTTGGACATCTTCAGCCAAGCTCATACAATACAAAATCCCAGAGTGCTTACAATAGGTGGTCTAACTCATGAAATCGAAGGATTTTTATGAGCAACCCCAAATTCTTATAGCAATAAAGTAGTGATTGCTCTTCATAATAGGGCATATTGAAATTTACCAAGGAATATGAAGTTTAGTACACATGTGCACACCAATCATATGCAGGGCACACCTGCCCTGGTATTGAATGCCTTTCAGCTGTCATGGGTGGATGTGATCAAACAACCGTTTGCCACATGACTTAGTATATGTGTGTGCCCTGCTTATGAACGGTGTACACATATGGACTAATCTATACCCCGATCAACAACCGGAGTTTATCGAGCCCGATAGCTTAGGGGTTGGGGCGTTCGCCCCTGACCGGAGTGACGCGGGTTCAAATCTCGAGTGTGGCGGTGATTTCCGCGGCTGCACTGAAGTTGGGTATCTGAATCTGATGAGACCTAATGAGGTCAAACTACGTATAATGCAAGTCCAAATGTTTCTGCCGGTAATGCCCAAAAAAGATCAAGATTTTTTAGAAATACTAGCTTTTTTAGCAAAAATTAAAATCCTGAAAAGTGAAAATAGGGCGTACTATGCACACCAGTTTTAAACCTAGAGGAAGCCTGTTCATGTAAAAAAAATCGAATGAATAAAATAGCACAAGTATAATAACGTTGGGAAATGTTCGTTTCTATGCATACCGGAGCATTTTTTAGTATATTTGTTAACTTCTAGGCTCAGTTCCAAAATAACAACTGCATAGCAGAGTGACAGAATATAAACGAGGATTTTGGGAAAAATAGTAATCTTCTGTGCGTTCCGTTTCACGTTTATCCGTTCATTGATTTTGCTCAGTAGATAGAAAATGCTTGGATACCTATTGTACACGGTCTGATGGAGAAAATTGACGACATATCTTGAGGTGTTTGTATATATTCTTGGTAACGGTTTTTATTTTCGGTGGGGTAGCACAAATTGCAGTCTTATAAGTTTATTACTCAATTTTACGGCATGAAACTTGGCAGATTTGCACAATAGAATTCTTCAGTTTATTTCGCTTTTCTCTTCGCAAAATAATCCCGTATCTCATAATAGCACTTTACTCAATTTCATGAACGCAAAAATTACCTGTTATTATTTGTTTGTGCACCGATCTATTCCTCAGGATACGCCCATCCTTGGATAATGCTTTTGCGAGTCAGATCAACGAACTGTGTTCCGCAAAGCTCCTGATAATTGATATGTTACTAGCCAACTGTCAGTAACCCATCTTTTATGGTTTTGTCAAAGGAGTACTCCAGCTCAGACAAGGCACCGTGATATAGCTATTTCGAGCTATTGGCCCTCATCAACCACGGGTAGCCAACTCTAGTGTAGCAGCTGAAGTTGCCGCCGCACCCGAGTTTCGAACTCGCGCCTCGCCGGTCAGGGGCAGATGTCCTAACCATTGAGCCATCGAGGTCGATGTCTAGCCGGTTGTAGATTGGGAGTATGTATTATTTGTTTGTGCACCGATCTATTCCTCGGCATGCGCCCATCCTGGGATAATACTTTTGCGAGTTGGCTACCCATGGCTGATGAGGGCCAATAGCCCGAAATAGCTATATGACGGTGCCTTGTCTGAGCCGGAATACTCCTATGACAAAAATTACCTGTGCTCTGAACATATATAATTAAAAGTTTCCAATTTTTATGAATGTTCTTTTACAGTACAACACACAAAAGCATTGGGTTTTTTTTCCGCAGTGTTAAATAGCATAGGAAATTCCTTGGATATCAACAAACGCTGTATTTGGCCACGTTTTGCCCCTAGTATACTGGTATGAACCGAAATCTTTGCCAGTTTACAGCAGTTCACATCTCAAGTCACCTCTATGAACAAAATAAACAACCTCAAATGTGTGTTTATTCGCCCATTCGAATTTTGATTTTCACATCTCATCAGATATTCAATCAAGTGTACTCTGAGTCAATTTTCTGGCCAGGTCGTCAAAAACTTACGTTTGAGCTCTTGAGGCCTGGAATTCCTCCGTACCCAGGACGCGGACAACATGTCGGCAACTTATAGTGGCGTCACTTCATTCAACTTCCGGTCTGGAACTCAGGCCACGTTTATGACCGGAAAATACCACATTGATCATTGAAGTCTAAGTGAGAGAATCTTCAGTGATCGTTGAAATATCTCCTCATAAATCTTTCGACTTAACATGCATTCTCTTCTAAATATAATTGACTAATTTTAGATCTGTTATTTACATGCGTTAAGTGTCAAGAATTATTACCGGGCACTTTCAGTCCCATTCTATTGTTTACTTTGGTGGTGTGGGGTATGGCCATTCAGATGGCATGGAAATTCCCATCACCTGGAATCTGCACTATTGCAGCACTGTAACTACTGGTAGTCCTAAATTACACGGTCAGGTCTCTAAGATGTGCCATTGTCTGAAATTCCAGTCCAATTGCCCTGGAGGACAACGCATCAACGATCGATAGGTGATATTAAGAATAATCGATGGTGTTTTAGAAATTTAAAGCAGAGTTTCCCAGGTGAAAATCTATCAGTTGCAAGATAAGCAGGATTTATCGATCCATAAATTTCAGGAGCTGCTACCTCTTACTGCATAACATAAATGACGTAAGGAAAATACAAAATTGAAGATTATAGGATGTGACCAAGGAGCAAATCAATAACGTAGAAAAGTAAAGACAAAGTGGGCAGCAAATACTGGAAACAAGTCTAATGCAGAAAAAATTGGGATGGGAACTGTGAAAATCTGGGAGCCGGATATAACTAGGGCAAAGCAAGGTTAACCACATGCTCCAACTGTTTACATAGGCCTGTTTTTGACCGCCTAATATAGGCTGCCTCCAGGTAGCGTAAGTTATGAGTTGTTGGTGCTCGAAAATGTACTAGGAAGGAAGTTTTATTGTCCACAGAATAGCCCGGTAATGGAGGACGAGGCGTTATATGTTACTGTTTGAAAAGCCAACTAGGCAAATGCTCCTTAGCTCTGGCTGCCAGTTGTCTTTGCGTTCGCCTCTTGGCCAGATCCTATGGCCTTGCAGTTTTGTATCGACTTTTCTGCATGAATTCAATTTTGTATTTATCGTCCTTCATTCATGTTATGCAATGAGAGGTAGCAGCTGATGAGCGCTCCTGAAATGAAGGCATGTTCAATGGTTATTAACACATTTCCTTTCACACTGCTCAGTAGATGGTATATTCACTTTTGACGATAATTTAAGCTTTCTTTAAAATTTCCTCAGAATTTAATTTCTAACTAGGATTTGATCAGCATACTCAAGTGTCTACGAACGTTGACCAAAATTTGACATAAATATTTGGACCAAAGTTGATCAGCCACTGCGTTATAAACATGATATGTTCACAAACTGCCAAACAACGGATAGTAATATCATCTACTTAACTATTGGCCAAATATGCAGCACAGGTACTAGGTAAAAGACTAGAAACGTTTTCGATGATATTTGAGGGCCGCTGGATACAACTTAAGGGATCCACCCAGAATTCCCTGCGTGCTTTCTGGTAGGTGCTACTAGTGTTAAAATTTCAGTTTTTTACATTTCTACAGAAATGAAGTTCAAACTTGGAGAAGATCAGTATATTCAAGTGTCTACATGTGTATCGCATTTCTGTCAACACCTGTAGAGCCTCGAGTATGTTGGCCTACCCTCAAGTAGAAATTAATTTCTGAGGAAATTTAATGCTAACTGAAATTTCCGAACTGGAGTAGCTACCAGAAAGCACACTGATGAGCCGGATGTAATTTTTGGCGAAATAGTGACTGGGCTTTTAGCTAGCACCTATGCTGCCAGTATGGTCAACAATTGCCTAATTTGGTAATTTCGGATTTTTTTAGTTACACGTGCTGAATGTGCGAAAAAAGTCAATAAATATTATCGCAAGCTCAGCTCACTAGTTTCGACGTTCTTGTTTACTCCGATACTGGATAAACATACTGAGAGATCTGGGGGTAGATGGAGCCATTCAACGTCCGCGGACATTAGGTTCACGCAGAACGTGCACCGGTGCAACCCTCTACCGCATGTAAACCCTATCGTTTATCTTCATTTTTCCAAGATGGTCCATTCTCTAAAAAACTAGCCCAGTTACTGCGGCATTAAACGCACCAGTGATCGCTAGAAAATAACAATTGATGAGATACATCAGTGTCTACCGGCCTTTGTTTATCCAACCGATCGAGAGTGTACCGCAGTGGTGTAAGCTTATAGGTACCACTCTTGCAATTGTGATCTTCAGGCCAGGTTCAGGAGGAGAAGTGAGACCCCAGGTGGAAGGAATAGTGTATTCTGCAGAGAAGAAGTAGAGAATAATTTGGTGGAATTTGGCTCTCGGACGAGTGCACAATCATCTGCGAGGGGCCGCATCCGAAGTTTGTGAGCGTAACAATTATCCCAGCGTCTGCAGAACGTTCTCTGTGTGAGATGGCCTTGAAGGTTATTAGCCAGACCGGAGAGGCAGTAATTAGTGCATGCAGACTTGCAAGCAGCCGCGTGAGGCAAGCGTTCATGCGGACTGGGGTTGTCCAAGAGGTAGGCAGATAATTTTAATCACATGACCTCATGTGTGTGGGTGGAAGGGGCCGCAGGGTCACTTTCAGTACATCTGGTGACCCTCGCGTACAGGCGCTTAGGGAAGAGCACACTTGCGTAGTATACAGCTCACTCTCCCAATCTGCTCCGATGCAGCTATGTTCCGGTAGCAGAAAACCACAGAGCTGACTAAAGAATGAGATGTGCGCAGTGGTTAAGAAGGCGAAATACATTATTTACACGTGCTAGGGCCTACTTGGTACGGAACAGACCTCAAGAAGTGGTCCCTGAAGCACCACAAGTGAGTTATCACGTAATATAAAGCCAGTGTTGACTAATTTGCGTCAATTTCACGATAAACAAATTTCAATAATGAATGAATGAGAAAGTTAGCGTTCCAGATGTCTGCACCGGTAAATAACAGGACTTATCGAGCTCTGAAACAGGTGGTGCATTGTCCTGACTTTTCAAACACTTAAGAGTACACCGTCAGACGTAAGAGCAGCAGCAAAAGAGGGTGCAATTATAGGGACTATCCACTAATCAACTGTCAGTGACACATGTCTGGAGTTGACAGCACGTTGCTGCGCAGGGCACTGTATGCCAGCACCAAATCTATATATCGATCAATTGAGTTCCCATCGACAGAGCAGGTTTCAGTCGATTCTCGGCTCGTTTTGTTTCCAATGTGGGCGAGTATCTTGACGGCTGTGAAGTTGAGCTCACGGCCCATTTCTTAGGTGCGAGCAGCAGCTTGCAATATTTCCTCGCCCCGTCCTACAGTCAACGTATGTTCACGAATTTGAGATTTGAGCATGCGTCCAGTTTGACCTGTGTAATTATAAGGAGAGCTTAAACATTTGAGGCGCAACACCTCCCCAGATTGTTCATTGGGGTTCAGCCGGTCTTTGATTTCAATCAACCTGTCGGGCATGGTAGCTTTTGGTCGGTGTGCAATTCCAACACGTAGTTACGCAGTGATGTGCTCAGTCGCTTCTGGGTCATCCCTGCTGTATGGCAGAGCGTGCCGTATCCTCGGTTGTGCTTCTTTTTGGGTCTTCAGAGACCAAATGCCTGGGCATTGGCTAATAAACCCCTCCGCATAAATTGGTGATAGAGGTGTCAAGCCCCGCGTACCCTTTCCACCGGTCCGCTGCAGTGTGTTTGAAAGCTCAGAACAATAGGCCAACTGTTCCACTGCTCAAAAAGCCTGCTCCTCTACACATTTTGGTAAGGATGATATTTACGACCCCTTATGTTGACATGGGAATACGAACGTCCCGCTCACTAAAAATAGAAGACCTTACGATAAAGTTCGGGAGGGATAAATAATCCTGTGTCTCAATCCAAGCACTCATTCTAACATAAAGCTATACGTAACCTTAATCTTAAGCATAGTCCTACCCTAAATCTTAACCCTACAATGAACAAGAACCATAATCCTGACCCCCCGCCCCAACTCCATCCATTCCAATTTCAGGTAACGTCACTTAACTCCTCGCAGATGAGTTGGCCAGATAAGTTACTTGATGGGATAGAAATAAATTTCGATCGACGACTCCTGCGCACAGTACAGGCATCTTTCCTAACGCAACACGTCCCCTATCCGACCAGATTACGCGAAGGGCAACAAGCTAATTGCTTAGACCTAGTACTTACCAAAGCACCTGATAGCGTGGACATTATTAATTGTTTACCACCTCTCGGAAAAAGTGATCACGTAGTGCTACAGTGGGAATATTCACTCTTCTCGGTGTCCGATCGTAGTGCGGTAACCAGACGCAACATCTGGAGAGGGGACTTTAAACAAATGAAAACCACAGTGAGCGAGATCAACTGGAGCGATCTATTCACCGGGTGCGTTCTCGATGATTGGTCGGCATTCAAAGCCGTATTACACGGACTAATTACCGATTTCTGTCCTATCACGGTAAAGAGAGTAACAAATAGGCCTCGATGGCTACCGCCGACGCTAAAGAGGGAAGTAAACCGCAAAGGAAGGCTGTTCAAAATCTATCGCAGAGAGAGGACCCCCGAATCGTACAATAGGTATAAGGCACAGAGAAACAAGGTTAAGAGCCTGATACGAATTAGCCGACAAAACTTCGAGAGTAATCTAATAAATCGTGCAGTAGGAAACCCAAAGCTTTTCTACAGCTACGTTAGGCAATGTACTTGAAATAGAGACCCTATTCCTCTGCTAAAAACAGACGACGGTGTAGAAATTTGCGAGATTAACGAAAAGGCGGAACATCTATCCTGCTTCTTCCAGTCGGTCTTTACGAGAGAGGCTGAGTTCACCGCTATTAACTGCAGTGTGGGTGTGATCCAGACCATAGACTCGGTTGCACTCACGGAAGCTACCGTTCTGCGAGAACTTCTACAGCTTAAAGAAACGAAGTCGTCAGGTCCGGATGAGATACCTGCAAAGCTATTAAAAGAGCTAGCCATAGAGTTGGCAGTACCCCTGTACCTTATCTTCCGAGCTTCTCTTAATACTGGACAAGTGCCACCCGATTGGAAGACAGCGTGGATCTCACCCATCCACAAAAGTGGAAGTCGGGCGACCGCAAATAACTATAGACCGGTCAGCCTCACCTCAATATCCTGCAAGCTTATGGAACGCATAGTCAAACGCGAGCTGATGCACTTTTTGGAGCAACATCAACTTCTTTCTGATAAGCAGCACGGATTCCGCAGGGGAAGGTCCTGCTTGACCAATCTGCTCTATTGTCTAGAACAATGGACCCGAGCGATCGATGAAGGGAATACGGTGCATACAGTCTTCGTAGACTTCAAGAAGGCGTTTGACAAGGTGCCCCATCAACGTCTCTTATACAAGCTCAGCCGCATAGGGGTAAGGGGAAACCTTTTGCAGTGGATAGCAAACTTCTTGACTGGTCGTACCCAGACCGTATGTATTGGCGAACAGCAGTCGGCGGAGGTAGCAGTTGAGAGCGGGGTTCCACAGGGATCTGTTCTTGGCCCTATTCTCTTCCTTATATATATTGATGACTGCATAAGCGGACTAGACTGCGAAATCGCAATGTTTGCTGATGACATAAAACTTTGGAAGGTCATACGCAACCAAGACGATGAATTAAACCTCCAGGCAAATTTGCATAGACTAGAGCAATGGTCGACCCTTTGGCTCATGCCATTCAATGTGGCAAAATGCAACCTAATGCGCTTTGGTAGAACCAGCACTACGCCTCGGAGGGTGTATTACCTGAATCACACGCCGCTGCCAGAGGTTGAGGCTCAGAAAGACCTGGGGGTGTGGTTCACGCCTTCACTGAAGCCATCACTCCACGTCCTGAAAGTGGCTAAATCCGCAATGTCGAGCTTGTATCTAATCAAGCGAGCCTTTGCTAAGTTTGACAAAGCTGTATTTGGCAAGGTATTCGGCACGTTCGTGCGACCTCAACTGGAATTTGCCATCCAAGCCTGGAGACCTTGGACAGCCAAAGACAAAACAAACCTCGAAAGGGTACAAAGACGCGCAACAAAATTAGTACGAGGACAACGGAACCTCCCTTATGAGACCCGATTGGTAAATCTTGACTTGTTTCCTCTGGATTACAGGCAGATACGTGGGGACCTAATCCAGGCATTTCGCATGTTGCGTGGTCAGGATTGCTGCCTCCAAACAAATGACTTCTTTGAGCGGGCCACCACCTCTAGGCTGCGAGGACACCCCCTCAAATTACGTGTGACTGGGGCAAGACTTGACCCAAGAAAATTCTTTTTCTCTAAGAGGGTAATCCAGGCATGGAATGCTCTTCCTGCGGATATTGTCATGTCGCCTTCCGTGGATGTCTTTAAGGCAAACCTAGACCGATATAATGAGTATCGTCACGATTAAGTACTCCAAATCCAATCACTGAACTATTCCGATTCTAAAAATTGAAGCGCTCTACATCCAAAACCTGAAATGCTAGAAATGCTATAAATATATACTAATAGTAATTTGTAAGTAGTATTATTATTATTAGTAATTAACAAAATGAGTCTCTGCCATTATCTACCTATGTTGTCTCTACTCACTATGCGATCTGCGCCGATCGTGTCTGAGGACGCACCTATCGCACCTATGGTCCTAGGCTATGCGGCCCTGTCACACCCTTTCTCGTATCGACCGACTGCTGACAACGTGGTAGGTTCCTCGGCTCTTGACACAGCAAAGGCGTATCATGGTCGCATCTCCGGTCTTCGGGACGTTCTCGTGACTCCGAGGTCTCCTCCTCGTATGGTCCTTCGGGTGTAGATATTACTCGTCATGGACGCCATGGCTACCGTCAACATTCACAGAAGCATCATGCCCCTATCATTCACATGCTTCCCCACGAGCGACAGTTTTTCTCCTAAAAACCAAAAATGACATTCCATTTTGAATTATGAGCCAGCCTTAGGAGTTTTTTCACTGTCTGCTATTCTTCCTCAGTTACACTGCTGGCTCGTGTAATCTGAGTCTGAGTTTTTTACTTGAAACAAGCGAGTAGTCGTTTGAAATTGTGTCAACGACTTCTTTAGAATGTTCGGCTTTGCCGATGCATTTCTTAAATCCTATGTACCAAGAGGGAGTTCAAAGGCGTTTGCCTATATTTCCTTTAATAAATTTGACTTGACTTGACTTGACCATCGGTTTTGATTCAATCCACAATGTGCTCAGGAGAAGGGATGGTGACTGGCGACAGAGACGAGATTTAAGTGAAATCTATGCGCACCTGTCAACCTTACTCTAAACTCTCTCCCCGCTTGAACCGGTGACAAGAAAGAAGTCAAGATGACCTAGCAGGCATCGGGTGTAGGCCGCTTTCATCAGTACTTGCCAGAAACAGCACCTTCATAGTCTTTAGTGGCAGTAGTCGTTTGCACTGGCATTGTCGCACTATTTGCCCTCGCTCACCTTTGGTAGGTCTCAAGCCAAACTCAAGGAAACCGAAGCTGGTAATGTAACTGCTATTTCTAATGCTATTAACTAGGAGTTTAGCTGAGCGATAGTGTTCCTGGTATTATTCCTGGCTGATTAAAGTCAGCACTGGGCTTATATCCCCTCAGTCTCAACAAAAATTGTAGAAGTGCTGGTACTTATACTGACGCTAACATTTATAGGAGGTGACGCATAGCAAATCTATCGCTGGCGCTCATAGCCCCTTGATCTCAACACGGAGTGTGATACTCGCTTTAAATTATTCCGAGTAAGTACATGTTTGGGGCTCTGAACACAGCAGAGCTTACCTTGATTTCAACCCTTTCAACTCTATCCATCAGGCTGTGTCCGTCTCTACTAGGTTCCGACTAAAATACTGCTGCTAGAAGTATTTGCTTATGCTAAAGTGCTAATTCGAGTAATCAGGCTTACAAAGGCCAGTAAATAGTATCCTATAATACGGCATGTATGTGCTTTAAAGCAGTCAGCACCCAGTATGCAGTCATAATCTGTATAAGGTAAAGTGATTAGATCATGGGTTGAATAAATCGTTATTAAATAGTAGCATTAGTTCTACCAAGCCTTTATACCGTAAATTTTACCGTCTGTGCACTACCTATAGGCTCACTACAGTAACGAGCTGTGGCTTGCACTTTACAGAACATCTTCTCATATCCCCCTCGAGCCCAACAGGAGAAAGTCAATCTGGGTTTATGATATCCCGAGTAAATACATAGTTGAGACCCTCCACCAAATGCTGTGTTACATTTTACTTAGTTTGGGCAAGAATACGGCTGCTAGAGGTAATATGCCACTGCTAAGGGTGCTAATTCTAGTAATCATACTAACTAAGAACAACGATTTATATATTCTAGTAATGTATTGCCATAATTGTATCAATAGCTGACATGCATCCCATTTTGCAATAAGCATAGCAGATCAGAATATGAGCTTACGCGCGTCCTAAACTTCATCCGGGCTGATTTGTAAGACACCGGGCAAACGTTGACTTCCGGTAGCCAAGTAAGACTCTCATCGATGATTTGCAGTGGGCCGACAGTGCCTGTGCTCGTTATCGTGGCGCCTAAGGGTACCCACTAATGGCGATCGCAGAACGCCCCACGGTATTAATGCTGGGGAAAGGGAGTGAGAAGAGACGGCCATAGATAGGGTACCTACAATACTGATAAAACACGCCTTTGTTCAGTTGAGCGCGGCTTGCACACGCAAAGCGCACAGTTACAACATTACGTGAAAGAGCGAACACCTTCATATGCACGCCCAGGCCTTCACACGGGTGACCAGAAGTAAATTGAGCCTCTCAACAGCTTATAGCGTTTGTTTTCTGCTATACAACTCCTTGATAAACCGAACGAAATGAAGGACTGCCTGGAGATGTTGACCACTACAAATTATGAACTGCGACACTTTATAGGGTCTGCGTCTCTAAGCAGTGAAGAGTAAAATATGTCGGTGCCACTAAAAAAGTCGTCCACTGCAGACGTTCAAAAGCCAGAAGAAGAAGAAGACAAGAATCTTGCTTTATCTACAATTAAACATAATAAATTTTCAGCGAAAAATGGCTTCATTCACGGAAAGTAAAGAATAGGTTGAGTAATGGGTCATGGTAAGAGGTAAAAGGTCATTTAATACTCACAATTTAAGTTTTGAACGGTATCTTCATCTACTATGGAGGCAGATCAGATTTGAACTTCTCGATTTCCACTTCTTCACACGTGAGGTAGCGTGCTAAGAATGGGAGTACCGAGTACCGATATGCTGATGTGCGGCAAAACATATGACGGAAGCCTTGACGCATGGGACAGGAAGACTTCACATTCATTAGTTCAGAGCGGAGAGGGTGGGTGACCTTATTAAGGATGCGATCAGCAAATTGCTTGACCGTTTTAAAGTGGCGTCGTACTATTATATCAGCTAAAAAACATAGAAAACACCGGCAGCTGAAGCGAGAATTTGGAGGCTACGTTTCAAAATGACTAGTTCTTCTCTAAGTTAGGCAGGAAAAATAACTGGAGAGCAGTAAAGAATGAGGAGGAGAATACAGGCATCTACAAAAGACCATACTAGGGCTTGCAAAGTGTGACATGAACGCAAGCGGCGGATATAATATAATAGATTACGGATTTTGATAAAAACAACTTCTATATGAAGGGTAAATATGAAGTTGGATGCTAGTGTAACGCCAAGGTATCGGAAAGGGGATACTTCGGTGGGCAAAATGTCAATAGATTCGGGACTGGGAGAGGGTCGCAGTCGAAAAATACACTGGACTGACTTTTGCTCGTTAAGTAGAAGGCCATTTGTTGACGACTATGTTGAGACATGGTCTAGGCCATCCTTCAGTATTTGAAGATATGACTGACTTTTGAGCGGATGGCCAACAACCATATAATCAGCATATTTAACAAACAAGCAATCGTTTGTCGATAGTAGGTCGTCAGTGTGGAGAGAGAAGAGATGAGGGGATGATATAGCACCTTGAAGAACTCCACAGTTGTTGGAAAGGACCATGGGTTTTCGTTTCCGCACTGAACGAATTGAGTGCGGGAAGTGAAATTGTCATCAAGCCAAGAGACAGCCCAGCCGGGAGAGCCGCATGCAGAAGTTTTGTTAAGAAGTAGATGGCACGGGATCGTATTAAAGGCTGAGGAGTTGTCGAGAAACGCACATCCGTATGCACGGCAGCCCTTATCTAAATCCCTTAGAGCAGAATGGACTACCAGAGCAACAGCGTCTAGTGTACTACGCCTAGCCTTATACACAAATTGCAAGGGATCGGAAAAATTGGAGGAAAACGGCGTGATGATATCTAAAGTAACTCTTTCAGCAAGTTTGAATAGTGCAGAAGAGCAGGCAATTGGACAAATAAAATTTTGGACCAGAAGAGGGTTTTTTCGGGATTGGAGTGATTCTCACTGTTCTCCACTCATCAGAAATCTTAGACTCCATGAAGGACAGGTTGATGAGGTGTGTCAATGCAGGTGCTAACTGAAAAAAGCAGGATTCCTAGAGAAAGAGTGGGATCCCATCTGGTCCTGCAGCTGTTGAACCCCTTAACTTTTTAAGATGTTTCATCACTGTTTCCACAGACACAGGAGCAAAGACACTTGGTAATAAGGTAATGACGTCTGTCGGAAGATGAGAGGCAGTTGGAGTGTAAATGAAGTTTGAATTTTAACGATCTAAGTTAAAGTCAGCAGCTTCATGTGCTAGTGTATTAAGTTGACCAGTGAGATGCTTAAGACTCTTCCAACTTTCATCCAAGGAGAGTGGAGCGGGAGCTGCAGAAGAAGTTAAAAGCTGACAAACAAAAAGGTCGTTCAGCCTGGAAATCTCACGCTTTATTTGGACGTTCAAATCCTTTAGTCTATCTCGCAGACCTAGTTTGAAGAACAATTTCTTTCGGCGTCTCAAAGTTTTTAGGTGGGGAGAAGAGATTCTGTTAAGCCTAACCATGACAGTGTCAAGAGGACAGCAGACCGTAAAAATTTCGTTTAAAAAAGTCGTGAGATAACTACAGCATGACTCGACATTCGAGTACTCTAGAAGTGTAGAAAGCTTGTCAGATATGACGGTCTGGAACAAAGAAATATTATGCGGGTACGAGTCTCGAACCCTTAGCTTCGTCTCGGATATTGCTTACAGCCCTTTATTAGAGCTACAATAGATGGTTGGCAAGACGAATAACACAGAATGATCTGAGCCTGCCAACGGAGCTCTATTTTTGACCACAAAAAGTTTGGAATGGTTGGTCAATACATGATCTAGAGGGGCGTCAGCACGAGTATTGAAGAAAACTAAATCGTCAAAACCTAACAATGTAAGGGGGCGAAGATTTACACAGGTGAAGTCACCGCTTAAAATAATAACATGCTCACAAGACAGTACAGCAAGTTTTTGGGAAAGAAAATCAAAAAAACGTGACAAAAGCACGTTTGCATGTAGAGGGTGGAATGTAAATGCTGACATAAATGATGGCTTTAGAATTACTTAAAAATCTAGGCTTGCATACTACAACTATGGCGTCTATTAAGTCGTCCAAATAAGAGAATAAAAACTTACAATTTGTGCACCATTGCTGGTTTACAAAAACAGCCACTCCACCACCTCTGCTGCTGGATAAGGATTTTCTCTCAGAGCAAAAAGGTAAAAATTGTTGGCGTGTGATGAGTTGCAACTCAATATCGCTATAAAGCCAACTTTCTTGCAGACAGATAACTGCAGACTTCCCGTGCTCTCTTTTCAACATGAGGGCCGATAACTCGACACTCTTATAAAACAGGGATCTGCAATATGTCGACATGAATCCTGGAAGTGTCATTGCATTTAGAGGCTTACGTTTGTGTCCTTGCTGCCAACCTGATCTATGCTTTCTTCTCCGTGTGGTCATCCTACGGATAAATCTCGATGTTGGTGAATTGCATATGCGGCAGATGGGGCGTATCCGAAACGCATTGCCAAGCGCAGTAGCAACTCTGACGGCAGTGGGCATAATTATCACGCAATCATCAAGCCCGCATCCGACGTGGACAAGGAAATCGTGGCAATTAATGAGCCATGACCGCACCCATTAAGACTTACAGTGGTGTCTACAGGAACTGATAACCACTACGAACTATATATATTGTGCAATCTGTGCATGTTTCACCCCTATCTGCGCATGACTCAGACTATTGTACCATTCCCTATGATCAAAGATTTCCGATGGAATTCGAAGCGTCAGGACAATAAAACTCTTCTTCCAGTGGTCGCTTCTCCTTCTTCTCAACAAAACACTGTCATTACTAAGGGAGGTGCACAAAGATTGGCTGACCCGCCGATGTAAGAAGTTGCAGGGCGATGTTGACCACCAGTCAAGGTGACTGCATCATTGCTGAGTCTGAGTGGAGCAGCCTTCCTGACAGAAAAGGCAGAGATCATGGAGCCATGGACTGTGTATTTCCAGGGGGTCGGTCAGCCACCCCTCAAGGATGCGCGAAGGAGTCGTCAACCGACTTCTTCAAGTGGACACTAATGACCACTTCGTTTGTTTGAATTTATTCCAGTAGTCAAGCACAGCAATGTACTATCTTTTCGAGGCGAAGTTGTCGGAAGCGGATGCTATTTTGTTCAAGTATGAAAATCACAACGCATAAAAAGCTTAACTTGCTGCTCCAAGCAAAGTGTCGACACCGACAGTTCCCAAAGAATGCTACCATATTGCGCACCTGCAAACGCAAGGGGAACCAAAAAGTCAGTGCGAAACCCAAAGGTCTACGTCGCAGGCAAAAAAACTTCACTCACGTTCTACTCTATTGACTGAATAAGCATCTGAGTCATTCAAAGGCACGGTGTAGATTCCAAAAATACCACGGAACGACGTACACGGTCGCCCGTCTCCCTCCATCCCCCCACCCCTCCCCAGGAGACACGTCAGGAAACGAGGTTCGACCAATGTTTATACCACCTTCGTTGATCTAGTGAAGGCGTTTGACAGAGGGGATTGCAATATGCTCTGGTGAATCAGGCTGGATTTCAGGCACGTGGAGCCATGTCGACAACCGATGAGACACGACGGGATGATGGCGCGTGCCATGGGCAGTGGGGCCGTAGCTGATGCAGGGCTGTGTATTTGCTTCCACCCTTTTTGGCTTTCCTGTGTCATACTGTGCTGACAGAAGTCTACCATGAGGAGCGACTGAGAATCGATGTAAACTACCCAACAGATGGAGGATTAATGATAAGCCACCGCAACCAGGCGTCTTCAACGACATCCAAGACCAGTGTCCACAAGCTTTCATTCGCGAACTGGTGTGCACTAAACCCCACAAAGGATGGACACATACAACAGAGTCTGGGCTTCTTCGCTTCATACGCGCATACACGACAGCGGGATCCACCACGGCAGAATTCACCACAGAGTAAACCAACATTATATACCAGAAAACTCGTCTACTACTGGCTGTTTGACTGTCGTATATGTAGAGGCCCACCGCGTGCCCCCCGGAAAGTTGGCACAGGGACGATGACTTGAACGTGAATTTGATCGTACAGAAAGTGGACTCGCGCTAAATGTACCACTCCCTCACTTTCTTCTCCACCTAAGCCTGGTGTCCTGATCGGAGACGGGTAGGGCGTAGGGAGCTGCCACCGCTGGAGCTGCCCCTGGGCGTGCCATAACACCCACCTTGGATCCAATAGATCGGGAGTGCCATAGAAGCCACACCAAGAAGGATCCACTACAGTCTGACTCTTAGTCTGTCAACTGATACAAACATGCACTGGCTGGACTGCGGTTCTGCATGAACTCATCAGTCGGTAATTTTTCATACCACTGCTAACTGTCTCAGGTCCGGATCACATGTGCAGCAGGGGAGCCAATTGGAGAAGGAGCCGAGGAACACAATTCGCACCTACTTACACGAGCGGTATCCTCAACAAACCTGCGTCCTTTGATTCTGGGTGTGGTCGTCTGTGATAGTGAGAAGAAGAGCGTTGTTGTGGTTGGTGTTCTACTGTGGGTTTCCCTGGAGACACATATGACTTAATAAACTACTGTAGCTAGTGAATGTGTGTGGACAGTGCGAAGTGTTGAGGTGGGCGTGGCGGTTGGTACTCCTGGCCCAGGTTTGCCATCCTTACTGGCAGCGTCACTACTACCACATGTTAGAAGCCATAGCCTTATTCTGTTATTAATGCCATTATACGTCTGAATCACACAATGGCCTTATTATTTACTTGCGAATCCATCATGGTAAGGCCGGCGAATCTTTGTCATAAGCACCAGCCTGTACCAATCACTTCGGCCACACTTGCTAACAACGCCCGGGGATATTGGGTCATCTCATGGGCCTACTTAACTATATGCGTCCCAATAAAAATATTCAGGTAAACGTGACCCCATCGTCACACTTGGCCCAACCTGTAACACACCTTCTTCAACTGGATGTAGACCTACTCACAACGCGCGAATGCATTTGCAGGCAAAGCAGTTATGTTGGAGAAACTGGCATACTGCTCAAGACGCGAATTGCCGAACACGTGGCAGCAGTGCGGCGAAATGATGCCAATTCTGATGTTGCGGCTCATTAGACGAGACTCGGCCATACATTCAAATTTGATGTGGCCGAAATTCTCGCCGAAGGTGACAATCGGTTGAGCCGAAAATTACTTGAGTCATGTATCACAGGCCTCCATTCCATCAACAAGTGGAAAGATTTGCCCAATCCATATTCGGTGCTGAGACGCAATTTTGCCTGAGCAAATCGCCAGTTGGGGAACGGACAGGCCACCACATCATCCTATGCCTGACATAGCGAATCAACACTGACACCAAAATTTATCGATTTTTTTGTGCAATTTTAAATTTTAACTGTCATATTCGGCAAAACTCCTGTGCACACACTACCTGCATCTGCTACTGCGCTGTAATTATCTGTCTAATGATGAATCCGCGACGGATATCGAAACGTTAGGTAAATAAAAGTAGTGTCCCAGCGATCGAGTCGTCTTCTTCTCAATTACTTCCTGGGGATTGCATGTTCGTTGTATAAGCATAAGGTAGTTAGCTTGGAGATGTCCATCTCGATCACACAGAAGACCTGTCTTTTAATGTAATCTGGCAGATGGAGTGGTGACTAGATCATGCGTGGCGCGTAAACGCGCTGTCAGTTCTGTCAGCCCTTTGCATCGCTAGCTGACAGAGAGGCTCGGCCAGTCGATAGATACATCTGCGAGAGAGAGAGAGAGAGAGGAGAGAGTGAGGTTGACACGCATAAATCCCCCAATAGAATATCAGCACTAAAATAAACTTGATGTGTTTGAACCTGTTAAATGTTGTGGCTAGGAAGGCTGCCAACTGACGCGATAAAACAAGCCTCATAGTAAGAGTTATCGAGGAATAAAAGACTAAGAATAGTTTCGCAATGACGCCTTTTATGCTGCCCTTTCTTAGTTAGGAGCGCAACCGCACCCTAGGAAATGCAGATACAGCCTGTGAGGACCATGTTGTGTGCGACACAAGCAGATGGGCTGTCATAGTTTTGTAAACGCCTGCGCCCACCTCCGGTTATTTTGCCATCCAGAAAAAAATGGTATCACTGGAACAAGACTTTTGCTTTCCTGACGTCGAGAATCCTTTATCACAGGTAACCGTAAAATGGTGTGGGACATGCGTGGATTGCGCAGTATTGATAGTTTGTAGCGGTCAGCCACATGCGTGCCATAATTATCAGCTCCTGTAACCACCGTTTGGTTTCTATATTGGTGTGGTGATGGCTTGAAACTTCGCTTTTGAATCATTCATGGCCGCAATTTTGTTGTCCGTGTGCGATGTGGGCGTGATAATGGCGCGACAATTATGGTCACTGTCATCAGAGTTGTTACTGGGTCTGGCCCTGCTCACGTGACTGATTCTCTTGCTCAGGCAATATCTCAGTAGGGGAACGGCAAATCGTTGCGCTTGTTGATGGATTGTGGGCCTGAACACAATGACTTGAGTTGACAAGTGAACGCTGAAACCAGACTGGATCTTGTGCGTACCTTCTGTCCTCCCCAAAACGCCAGCAACCTGTTCAACTTAAGTCGACTGGCAGTGAAATTGAAGATACTGACTATCCTGAAGTCAATTTGCTGTCTATTGCTGACCATACGCTGACTTAGTGATCAGAGAATCGAAACCTACAACCGGCGTTGTACTTCGTATATCCTAGGCGGAGATACTCCAGAGGAGCTCCTGGCTATGCTGTGAGTTTCTTTAAAACGAAGGCCAACACCCTCATGGGGCGCTTACTTAACGTGTGGTCTGTTTCGCAAGAAAGGAAAAGATAGGTAGGTTGTTGTGTTTGCATTTTGTCTGATTTTGTTGAACATTTTTGAATCCGGCCTATATTCCTCTGCAAGCCCTTAGTTTTTACGCCGTCAAATTTTGTGAAATCTCGACTTACTAAAGTACGAGATTAAGGATTAAGTTTGTTAACCCTGTTCGCTCCGGGACTGTATCACTTGAAATCCTATTAAACGTCAGCTTGTGGTAACCCTTTGTCATACTTGCATTTATCTACAACTTTTTCACACTTTTATTTCTATACCGATTCTAGTTGTTACGCATTTCCGCAAGTTAAATTTCTCTCTAGTTGCTTAATTTTGCCTATTAACTGTCACACGAATCGCTTCGACTGGTGGGAGTTAAGGTATCAATAGCTGGTATTTTAATCACTGTATTTTTTGTTCATTGGTCAGTTGATTTCGTGGCTATCTTGCTCCGCTTATCTTCACTTCTTCATAGCGTGGGGATAGTATTACCCATCGTCCATGCTCGCTGAATCAAACAAATCACCTGATAGTAAATGTTGGCTTTCAAATTGCTTTTGGCGGTCTACTCGGCGGCTGAATCTTCATTGTCAGTTGACTACTGGCATCGCGCGTGATTTATCTCAGCCTTTGGCTTATCGACCAATTGATACGTTATGATTTACCGATTGACCACAGGCGAACATGGCTCCGTCGCACGCCCCCAATTCGTGCGAAGAACTCCATTTTAACGTTAGCTGGCTGTTAGCTGGCTTGAGCCACGACTGTGACAGCCTTCTCTGCCTCTAGCGCTCTCCTGCGCACAACAATAACTTGTTCTACCGACTCTGCCTCCCTGACTTTTGATCCGGTAAAATTCGCCCTGTCCACCTCTGCATACTCTCGCGAATCATTCATTAAAAGGGTTTATTGTCGTTGTCGGACCGTGAAAAATACACATCTCAAAATAACGCGACGACTATTGTGAGGACAGCTACT
The DNA here is from genome assembly GCA_036362985.1 of Ligula intestinalis. Classification (NCBI taxonomy): domain Eukaryota; kingdom Metazoa; phylum Platyhelminthes; class Cestoda; order Diphyllobothriidea; family Diphyllobothriidae; genus Ligula; species Ligula intestinalis. The sequence goes on from JAYGXS010000001.1 coordinate 27,377,773, forward strand.
TACTCAGGAATATGCGCACTGCGCGCTATGACTAAATATGTTCTAATTGATTTGCAGCTTTCAAAAGTGCATTTGAAAAATTGTACTCGAAATGTAGTTTAACCCTTCTTCCCTTTTGAGTGCACTGCGACGTGTAACTTATTTCCATCAACTTTTACTAGCAACTCTAATGGGTCCACGCTTTCTTACAAACTTTAATGCTTCGGATTCCAAATCTCCCTCTCCCTACTCCCTTAGGAGAATATTCGGAAAGGCGGCAGTGAAATCTTCTCGAGCTGATGACAGTCCTCCGGGATGATTTAATTGGACTGTATTACCCACATTGGCTAATACCGATAGTAATTAAGACGGCTCAAGCCTAGGCAAACTCGTAAATAATTGCAGCTCACGCAACCGTGAGGCCTGGAGAGCCATGTGATGGTAATGACGTTTTGAGAGGTTTAGAGTATACATGCTTGGTACAGGGCGAGAGTAAATCTTTAAATGTACTATTGGTTATAGGAGCTGGTTTGCAGTTACGGATTATAGAGATTTCTGCATGTTGAATGCGTGATTGAGACTGCTTCTGCGTTAGTGTTTACAGCAGTCCCAATGTAAATGAGCCCGAAGCTTCCATATTGGATCCATTACCTAACAGACGTCGCATTGGTTATGAGCAAACAATGTAAGACAAAAACATTAATTTTTGCGACATTAGTTTTGAGAGGGCAGCCTTCTAACGACCTGCGGAACTGACATTCTACAAATTAGCAAGTGACGCATAGTTTATTTTTTCGCTTCCCACATAAATTTCATCACATATGTTAGGTAGGATGCCCAAACACTTCATTCCTCCTATTTTGTAGGAATCTACATCTGTATCAGTTGAAAAGCAGGCATCCTAATAAATTTAATTTGAAAAAAAGACGTTATTTGGGACAAAAGGGCAAATGTATTCAGTAAATTGTCAAGACTGGTTTCCCAGGTCGTCTTCAGACTAGAGAGAATGTGTAACAAACAATTAAAATTTCCAAAATGCAAGAAAAATCAAAAGGCATATATAGTGAGCGTTGATAGGTAGTTGTTCATATGTTAGTCTATATTGTTCGACCCCCTTCTCTTTTATCGTTCTTTAAGATGTTTGTAAATTCTATATAACTCTATGTGTCGGTTGATGCATGAATAATCGAAGTGCATAGCATCGGAAATTCTCGGACTTTTTTGGAGGGACAAAATCCGATGATGCGTTTTTTGTCCCATACGAAACTTTGTCCTGTATCGAGGCTATACGTAGCTACTTCGGACAAATGATCATTTCTGTTCACTACCATTTGGTGTTCTTAAATGCGTATAGAGACAAACCTACCTGTCTGGCCACAGTGTACGGTATCAGGCGCCACAAAAAAAAGGCATAACAAAGCCCTCCTTTTATAAGGAATGTTTCTGAGCTTGGTGGAAGGAACTTGAGGAAATACAAAATAATAGTGGCGCACAAACTCACGAATACTTTACGTGCCAAGTTTGTACATCCTTAGGGTAGAGTTAGCTACCTCAGTAAGAAAGAAGTTGTTTACAAAATTCCCCGCGAAGCTTGTGACAGCGCATATTGTGGCTAAATAGGAATGTCCGTCTCTACACGCATTTATGATCACCAACACCCACATATTCGGAGTTTGCCTCTTCAAAAAGTCGAGAATTTCCTGAGGCCATGCACTCCGATGATTCATATATCAACTGACACATACAGTTAGATGGAATTTACAAGCATCTCAAAGAACAGTGGAAAAGAAGAGGACCGATCAATACGGACTGACATACGGACAGCTACCAATCAGCGCTCACTCCATTTCTTTATTTCTTTCTGCACTTTTGAAATTTTAATTGTTTGTTGCATATGCTTTCTGGTCTGAAGACGAGCTGGGGAACCAGTCTGCAAAATTTACTGAATAAATTTGCTCTGTTGTCCCGAAGAACGTCTTATCTTCAACTTAATTGCTTGGGATGCCTGATTTCCAATTTATGCATCCAAACATATTATAATAATTAATGAATGTTGTCATTCATTCAGCCTTTCTCCTAATTCGCACCGCACTGATTTATACTAACTGACACTCATAGTGAAAATGAAATCTATGAAGTCAAGGATAGACGGGGACGCAGAAACGATCTGTGGTTTCCAGAATTAACCTTATCCAGCCCTGCTTGGAGGCTGGATTTGATTTCGCCATGGTCGATTTTTGTAGCGAGTGGGTCAAGTACTGACTTTGTTTGGCACGTGGATCACCACTGCCAAATGTGCAGGCGGAACGCGCATTTTGCCGATATCTGCGCCGCACTCTACCCTTTTGGATTCGGTCATATTTTATTGTCCGGACAGGTTCACTTATTGAATAACTCTTGAGGTAGATTCCTATGATTGATGGAGTACAGGCCAGTTTATCTGGTGCGTGACTGATCAGTCCGCTGTCCTTCGGGCATTCAACACGTACCTTTACCTGTTATTGTCTACGACGGTCAAACTGTACGTATTTTACTGTCTAGCCAACCCAAAATGTGAATTGTTTTGAAATTGATGTTTCTTCTTGACTGCTCGGTATGAATCCTCATCTCGGACATGGCGTCTGACCGTTGACGTAAAATAACGTTCTGGCATATTTGTTTGTAGCTTTTGACAGGTTTTGTCGACATAGATACTCGGTCCTGGAGCTGTATCCAACATAGTCAAAAACAGCTAGCGCTTCATGGTTAAAGTTGGTTGCTTTTGCCAAATCACCTAACCGACGGAAGATAACCACAGCCTGAGTGTGAATCATATGTCCCGTGACATGACGGATATAACCATGCAGACAGAGACATCCCATACGACTGCAATACTCCACCACGAATTGGACAAGCTGCGTCTTTTATTCAAAATCCATCCAGAAATTTGCATCAGCTGAAAGAACAATCCCATATACCCGGTTAGTAAGTGCTCTATAATACCGTTGATCTCGTGTTGTTTGTTCAGTTTCCTGCTGCAAACGCTTTTTCTCTCTGATATGCCGTTCAGAGTTTTTAGTCCAGAAGCTATATACCCTCCGTGGGAAGAGATAATACATTCCTGCATGTCATTATTCCGTTTATTTGGTGGCAATGCCTTTGAAAACCCAATTTTTTGCATACTGGTGCGTCATACACGGGTACACGCCCGCTTGAAATTGCCACTTTAAAATAGTATTCAACACCTATCAGTAGTATTGTTTTTATAAATATCTCTAGTTGGAAGTTTTTTATAATTATTTCAAGTTAAGTCCGTCGATGGACAATAGGTCACACGTAATTGTCCAAGCGTGTCTTGATGAGTCGTAGGGACTTCTCTTCCACGACTAATTCTGAGAGATTATTTCACTTTTCGATTGCCCAGTGCGTGACGAATTCAGAGCGTAGATTTAGCTTAGACATTTAATTTTCAGCTTCATTGCGTTTACACGAAGATACAGCGATAGATCGCACAGCAACATGTCCTCAAAGTTCAATGTCGTGTGTTATCTTATACACTATGATAAAATCCCCTCTTTACGCCCTGTAGCGTAGAGGGAATAAATTCAGGAATTCCAGCCTTTCGATATAACTCTCGTTTGGTAGACCCCTTTCTAGCTTCCCGCATGACGCTAAACTTTCTCAACACAGATTTTTTATTTTGGGATCCACAGCCACCACGCTTGTATGCAATATTCTAGGTGGCGTCGAAAGAATATGCCGTAGACATCACTATAACGATCTTTTCCGAAGGATACAGATAACAGTTGATAAGGTGCAGTACTCCCATAGCGCGTTTTGCATCCTTGGAGCATTGAAATGATGGCTTCAGTGTGTTCTGCCTGCAAATGTTGAGGGCTTTCTGTGAAGATTCTATAGGAAATTGAACGTTCTTCAGGTAGTATGGTCTTAGGTTATCAGTTATAGGGTAGTTCGTTGGACGCACGTCTAGGACGGCACACTTTTAATAATTATAAGGTTTATCAGTGGAGTACATCTTAGGTGCCGTCAAAACCCTGGAAGACAGAAAAAAGCCTTACACAAGCCCCCTCTTTTGCAGTCACTATTGGCACATTGAAATCTAGACGCCATATCTTTTTTCTCCTTAATATAACACATTCCTCACACAGGAGCGACAGTTATTCACCTTAATTCCCTAAGGAGTTTTTTTACTGCCTGCTCCTATTTTTCCACCCCATGACTCAGGAAAACTAGCCTTACAAACAGACTGAGATACAATTTTTCTGCTACCACTACACATATATACAAATAGGGAATTCAAAGGAAATTTACCTACATATCCCTCAATATACTGATACTGATACGCTTTCAGTTTGCACAAATTATTTTACAGAGCTTCCCAGTCGCATGGACCCTTAATGAGTTGCCAGAGCTTAAAGTCATCGGCAAATATGAAATTACCGCAGTCCGGCTCATGAAGGCTGTCATCGGCTTAAAGAATGGAGAGTAAAGGACCAAGAACGGGGCCTTAAGGAACAACGTTAATCAAGTTCACCCAGTCCAATGGATTCTCTCCGACACAAAATCATTGTTTTCGGCTGACCAAAAGTATTTTGATCCACTTCAGCAGTTTCCACCTCATGCTAAGGACACTCAGTATAAATAAAAGGCGTTGATGGAGCACAATGTAAACGAATTTGTGGAAATCAGTATGCAGTAAAATTATTTTTAATTCCTCTTCTAAAACGCTGGTTCAAACTTCAACAGAAATCAGTTAAGTTGAAATGCAGGAGCACCCTTACTGAAAGCCATACTGCATATTCTGGAAGACATTATTTTCATTCCAAATTCTTAAAATAGCATGCTTTACAAGGTCTTCTATTGTCTTTCTTGAAAGCCAAGTGAGGTTTATGAGCTTAAAGCTGTTGGCTGAAAACTCGCTTCCTCCCTATAAAAGAGAACGGTTGGCCCGTCTTCCACAGCCACTGGAATTTCTCTGTTCTCATTGATAGCAACGACAAATTGGTCAGTAGGCCTGAGAACATTATTCGGTCCTGGAGACTTGTCCAGCATGATTTGGCTGAGAGCTTGTCTTACTTCTGGGATAGAAAAGGCTAAAGTTTCAACGGCTGCGGTATCTTTGTCCATTGCAAATTCTAGATTGTCATCGGCAGATTCCACTGTAAACGCCGATCTAAAATACTTGGACAAGAGCTGTACTTTCTGTGGTCAGTAAGTCATTA
>JAYGXS010000001.1:27393657-27475818 GCA_036362985.1 Ligula intestinalis
AAATCCAGTCCAAATCGCCCGCGGCGGGGAATTCCCGCGTCCTGTTCTGAAAGTTTTGCTTCAGATGAACAGTACACAAAGCTTTTCTGTTGGTTTGCCTGTGGTTGTGAACGTGTGGAGGCTGATCACGAGAAAGTGAAGTGCTTTTGACTGTCGTTCTTCGACTTCTGCAATCTTTCTTTCCCTTCTTTCCCAGATGGGGAAGCGAAAGGATCGAACACCAACAGAGAAACTGGATGTTTTGGACAAGTTCCATGACCTTAAGAAGCAGTCACCCCGAATTGGTCTTCGAGAGGCAGCCGACCAGCTTGGAGTTTCCAAGTCGATGTTGGGAAAATTGGTGAAAAAAGAGGATGAACTTCGTCGTGAGGCTTCAGAAGATGAACAAGGCTCTGCACAGAAACGCAAGAGATATGGAAAGGACAAGGATATCGAGGCAGCACTTTTGCAGTTTTATCATTGGGCCCACGATCGTAACATCCCTCTCAATGGTCCGCTGCTTATGGAGAAGGCTGCAAAAATCGCAGAAGTAGCGGGAGTCAACTTCACTCCCACCGTAGGGTGGTTTTCGAGGTGGAAGAAGAGGAATGGACTCATCTTTGCGACTCTGCGTGGTGAGGCAGCAGAAGCCGACACCTCCAGAGCTGATAATTTCCTCAAGAAAGATTGGCCTGACCTGTTGAAGCAGTTTCAACCCAAGGATGTTGCCAAGGAGGCAACACTGGAGGAGGTGACAAGCGAACTCGCCGAAGCAGTTGCAGATGCCAAAAAGGTACCAGACGAGCAGGAAGAAGAGTCTGAAGCGGAAGACGAAGAAGTCGAGCCCCCAGTCTCATCAAAAGAAATGAGGGCGGCATTGGCCGTACTCGAAACGGGGCATCGACAACAAGGTTTTGATGTGGAGAATTTCGACACTGTGATAAAGAACTTTAGGGGAGCTTTAAGAGAAAAGTTTCCACCAAAGCAATCAAAACTGAGCATGTTCTTTCAATAAAACTTCATTCAGATGCAAAATTCTGTTTTTTATACGTAGAAACGACTGGTTTGGGGTCAGTTCGCTTAATGTGGACAACCGGTTAATATGGACAGTTGGCCTGGAACGGAGGCGTCCCCATTAACCGGACTCCACTGTATCATGAACTTAGGCCGAGGAAGTTAGTGGAGAAGAGTGTGATAGTTGGTACGCAAGTTTACTAGCACAATACGCGAATTAACGGGCATGTCGCCGTTCCTGCGCATGCAGATTTCTACTCAATGTGTGTAAAATCAGTCTTCGTTTGGTTCCAATCACCGCTCCAAATATTTCTCTTGACTCCTGGGTTCGAAACACTGAAAAAAAGCGGAACCCCCTCGTATTACGCTGAGGTGGTCAATTTGGCCTAAGGGAGGTGCATAATATGACACCTTATGAAGACGAGATCAAGGAGGTAGGCCTATTAACTTTCAAACACTCTGGTTCGAGCAGTAATCTGTTGGGCCATAAATAACTCTGGAGTCATGTTCAGGAGGCGGTGATCAAAAGTTAATTGAGCTGTGTGCTTCGGATCAGTTCCAGTCAATCGAAGGCGCATTAAAACTACACAGAATCAGGATTACTGACAACATGACAAAATATTTGGGCTCATTTAGCAGACAAGCATAGACTGTGAGATCACTTCCGGTAATCAGTAAACTGTCAGGATGCCGAGGCTTGGTGAATCCGCTATTTGAAATCTGCCAATTTGCACGCAACTTTTTTCGGTACCACTAATCCATGCTTTATGTCCACCAGCACGCCTCCTGCTTGATGTCGTTTACTATGTTCTAAGCAGCTGATATCCAAGCGTGCTTATAAGAGCACACGTGCTAATCCCTCAGGAAACCCTAATGACATAGAACGCATGCATCAACGGCATTATAATCGTTTATAGGGTACAGTGACGTCACATTTTGTCTAATTTTGGGACTAGCATACCCCATTTGCGATAGTTGCCGAACTAATGTCTTCACCCGATCACCTATTTATCCATTACCATTTAAAATTTCAGTTAAAGCAGACCCAAGTTTGATTTATACTTTATTTTTTAACATTATTGCCTATCACTATTGCAATTTCTACAACCAAGTACCGCTAAGGCGTCTGTTGCTCAAGGAGGACTTCGTTCCCATTCTTGAACTCGTTTAAGTCGCCGCGCAATTTAAATTTCTATTAACCGATCAAAAATTCACCAGCATACTCAATTTCTTAGGGTACAAACGACACATCGTCCTTACATGCCTGAAATGGAAGAACCTTTCGAAAAAGATGATCGCAGCCCGTCTCTTCCCTGTCAAGAGGTAAGTGTCCCTTTGGGAAGAAGCAGCGTAAAACAGTTATTAGTAATACCAATTTTATGCCAGACAGATGTAAGCTTCAGCTTCCCATTAATCGTTTATCCACTTAGCGTTCATTGTGCAAAAGTTTAGCGCATTTCGGTGTAGAATGTGTAAAGCCTTGAAAATTCGGCATACAACGTGTGCAAAAACTGTTATTTCGAACAGTCGATCAAACTAATCAAACAAACTATCGGATGAATGTCCCCACTTAGAAGAGCTAAGGCTGAAAATGACTTTGTGTGGTATTTCTTGCCGCTACGTGTTTACATCAACAAGTAAAATACGCCAGCTGAAAGTACAAGATAAAATGTTTAAATTATGACTTGCTGGCCAATAATTTGCTGCAGCTTTTGTCAGTTTGATGCAGTTTAGGATTCCTACCGCAAGTAGTATCAAAGTCACTTTTAAGTAACCGCTTTAAGAAAAGGCTTGTAGTCGCTAGCCCATATTCACCGTTGGCTTTGGACGTTCTCTGCTCCACTTTAGCTTTTCTTTCCAACATACGCTTTTATACGATGTCTTCCGTTTGTTAACTAATTTTAAAATTACACATTTTCTACCTTGCAGCCCAAAACTGCCCGTCCCACCGTGAGCCCTGTAACCGAGGCGGAAGTGATTAAACCTCAGAGTATATTTGGTGACTTTCAGGATCTAGGTACGTCTTTGCATATTCCTCAACATTACCAAAACTTTACAGATAACCCAAGCCCCATGAAATCACGGGGCTCACAATCATCTTCCCAAAAAGATCCCCAAGCTACTTCTCCAAACACGCAAAGCACTATTGTTTCTAAAGAGTTCTCCGACCTCGAAATTGCCTCTCCGCGTTTGAGTAATTCCGATGACGAAAATGACCAGCCTGTGGTGAATTCACCCACATCACCAGCACTGATTGACTGTGGCGAAAAGATGTTCAACGATGAGGAAGAAGAAATGCAAGAAGACGAAAAGTACGAGGATAACTCGAGCGACGACGGTGCGGATAAACAATCCGAAGATGAGGTTGATGACTCGGGGGAAAAGGCCGGTCGGTGGACTGCCTCAAAGGTACTTCAAAAAACTCCCCCTTTCTAATATATTTCCTGAAGGGTGCTGCTCGAAAGAAGGGCAGCAAAACGAAACCAGGGACAGAAAAGGGTGAGACCACTGAGTCTGCAAAATTTGAAATTCACAGTGAAACTCAGCGTCTTCTGAGAGGTTAGTTTGTTTAGAACTTATATACTTTACAAACACCAGAACATACTTTCGTCCTGCCCCAGTACAAGCCCAAACAGTACTCTTCATTTGCGGAGTTTCGATCACATCTTCACAGTGAAGACTCGAACGCACCGTAAGTTTACTTGTGTTTCCTTTTGTTCGCTGTCTTGAAAAAAAAAGATTTGATCGCTGTTGTTACACCCGCGCAGTACTTCAAATTGGTTTCAACTCGAGCATCCGAAAAAGGTATTCAAAAAAGTACTTCTAAGGATAATTTGCCGAACATGCGTTTGCTTTCGATACATTCTGTCCAGGCGTTTACATTTATATCTAAGTTAACTAAACAAGATCTGCAGGTTGATTGAAAAAATCGTGCGGTTATCAAGGTTAAGGAACAAAATTAGGATCAGTAATCTGATCAGCGTCAAGATGGGCTGGCCGCCAGAAAAGGTAAAAAGCTGCGGGCGGTTTAATTGACGACTTTACGAAGTTATTTGGGGCGCATAGGAACCGCTTGCGTAACCTGATTGCAGCCGCTTTTGCCGCAGCCAACAAATGGTATCCAATAAATTTTTAATAGCTTCAGGGCACCTTGTAGATCACTCGGAAATCTCTCTGGCCTCCACGCGATGATCCGAGTCTGCCATGTGCGCTAGAGTGGAACCGTTAATGCTCTTTATTCTACCCTTCCCTGACAATGCTGCAAGATGTTTTCGTACTCTTTTGGACAAACGTCGGTCCATGCGACCAACATATTCTGCCCAACAGGAGCAGGTAAATGAATAGATGCACAGGCCTGAAGAGAATTTATCGAAAGTAACCGTATGCTCACCAATTTATCCTTTGAATCTTTGAATGGAAATTTTCGCAACATTAAAATTAACTTCTCTTGATCTTTGACAAACATTAAAAGTGGTTTCTTACGTTGCCGAACAACAGGGTAGTATATCTTATAGTCCCATCACGTTGTACTTTTAAGGAACCCTCCACTACCACCCACAAACCCACTACCAGCGTCACTCAAACCGACAATTCCTGGAAGTAACCATCACGATGAGGCCGAGGAGGCGCCCGAAGGTGCGAATGAAGGCGTAGAACCGTCTGATAGTGGTGCGACCATTGCTGGGTCAACATCTGAACCCGTGACCTCGACCGATGCTACCTCGCTGGAAGAGCAAAAACACTTCAAGTTACCGGAAGATTTACCTCCTCTTAATCTACTGAAGGCCAATGAGAACGATATTATTGATCTAGGTATGTCAATCAAACTTTTTTGGTGTTTTTATTTTTTTGCCATCTGCGCTTTAGATCTCGGCCTGAACTGTACAATGTGTTCCTCTAACTCGTAATGCTTGCAAATGGTCAGTGTGCGCTGAGGCTTAATACTGTCTTGTTGCTCACAAATATTATGTCTAAACAGTCTGCCGGCTAGCTTATTGGGACTGACATTAGCAATTGGAAGCGTCTCACAGGCAAGTATTTTCAAGTTGGCACTACTAAGCCGACTATGGGTTACAGGTATTATTAAAGTTAGTGAGCGAAGGTTTCACGAGCTAACAGCAATCAGGGTTTCGTCGTCACAAATCGTTATGCTGCGTTTTGCGCTGCGCGTTTTTTTGATACGTTACCTCAAATTACCAACTTTGATAGCCCGAATAGAAATGCATTCTCTTGCCTCATATCGCTTGACTACTTTCGTTTTCTGTCTAAGAATTTCTACTGGTGTTCAGTAGGTGGTATATTTTATATCACAAGTCACCTTAATAAAAACTTCTGGCCTGATTTTACCTGATCAAATTTTGTACTAGCTTTAATCCCCTCTATGTCTGAAACCCTGTCCCAAAATTTCAAAAAAGGAGTCTTGTTCTTTTTTATTTGCACAGGTAATGAAACTGTTGAATCGACCACAAAAGAAGAAACCGGCTTGCTGCGTCTGATGTCGCGGTTCACTCAACAGACACGCCCACCAGAGGAAGCCCCCGCACCACTTCCCAAAAAACCTGAGGCGTTTTCTATCATCGAAAAAGTGAGCTCTGATGTGAAGGACGATTTTCTCGCCTTGTTTGCTCTGCAAGGGGCTCTATGGTTTCTGAAAATGCCGCAGACATATTCCAGGCCTTTTTGAGTAAAGCATTTTGCATTTTACTACGTGTTCAGTGAAGAAGTCAGAAGTCTCCGGGATCAAATTCTTTCTATTTTTAGCAAGTGTGTAGTAATGGACATAGTGTCAGACAAGGAAGAAATGCCCTCTTTCCTTAAAAATCGAATAATTAAACTGGACACCTTTCAAAATGCCTTGGAGTATTCGTTTATGTCCACTTAAGCATAACAGCGTTGAGATCCGACGTCGCAGACGCTGTCTATTGTAAGTACGGTGTGCAAAATTTTTAAACGCGAGCACTTTTATCTTTGGTAAGGTATGTGAAACATTCGTGCGGCCCCACTTGGAATATGCGGCCGAGTTTCGGCGACCGTGGCTTCAGAAAAACCTAAATATTCTTGAAGGTCGTTCTAAACTCAAATATTTGACATACCAGCGGTGAGCGACCGTTTCAGTTGGTAAGTGGACTTGGGAAAATCCTTTAGAATTGGCACTAAGGATTTATCTCAGAGGACACGATTACCAACCTAACAAAGAATCGTGCCACGCCAAAGAACGCTCATCCTTTTTTCGCAGTCATTTGTTAGTGGACTTCTTTACCGATGTATGTCGTGCATTCCCTAACCACGAGTGTATTCAAAAGGTGTCGGGATAATCACATGTCAGCCAAAGCTACACAAGCACTCTATGCAACACAATTGCCACTATACATCTATTACTAACACAATTTCAGTAAACATTTTATTTTCACGAACTTTGGCATTATACTGAACATTAACCGTGCGAATGCAGTAAAAGTGTTGTGCTGCATTTTTTTGCCGTTCTTTTTTTTCCTATCAATCCTATGCATCTCGCATACTAAGCGTACCTGTAAAATATTTCCTACTGACCTGTCCGTCAAACAGATCTGTGCCGTTTAAGTTAACTTCTCAAAAGCTGCTGTTATTTGCTCCATGTACACAGTTCCAACCTAAATGCTATTACTGACTTCTTACATCAACATTGTCATCGTCCTCACCACCGTACCCGCTACCGACACTAAAAACGTCTTGATATTATGTATAGGACTGGCTCTTCGTTGTGATACAATGCATCAGTTGAAGACCTGGATATCGCTGACTTTTGTGAATGGCCTCATTTCCATGAGGGCCTATTTTAGCGAACATATATAATCCTTTGAATTTGATAAGCAAAATACTCTGTTGCATTTGTGACAGGTCACTGACGACAAGACGGGCGAGGCGAAACTCGTGTTAGATACTGTGACCTACCAGCCATCAGCTGACAACGCAGCCACAACAACCATGAACCGTCGTCAGTGGAAGATGCATAGACGAACGTTGCGGGAGATCATGCGTTCCAAACGGTTAAAGGGCTACGAGGAACGAATGAAAGGCTATCAGCCTCCCGCCGAAGATAAGGAGACGGAACAAGCCGATGCAGACGAGGTAATTTCGCCTTTAAATCACGTTGCTCATTTAGTTTGCCATGTTCGTGAGTAAAAAGTTTCAAGTTGTCCGGTTTGGGTCCTTGGCATACATCCAACTGCTTCCTTGTTAGGACACTGTGACTGCGTATAATGACCAGCTGCACCTTCCGCTGCTGACTTAATTGTTTGCCTATTTTCAGTATTATTTACCACTCATTTTATACCCTTGGTAATTTCCTGCATTTCTGTCCTTCATGTTTCATTGTCATCTGCTTAGTTTCCCCTAGACAAATTCAGCCAACCTTTGATGTTTTTTATATGGTTTAGAAGCATTTTTGGTTAGTGAACTTTGTGTGTTGCTCCTAACCCAGGATGACGAATGGTCTGCAGCGGACGAGGATGCTGACAGCAGTTCCTCTGACGGCAGCGATGAAGATACCGACGAGGAAGAAGATGACGACGAAGCAGAAGAAGAAGATGATAGTGATTCAGTGCACGGAGCGTCTAGGACCAAACGTGATCACCACCCCCTCATCGACGACGAAGCCGAAGAAGACGGCGACGAAGACGAGGATGGCTTTGATGCCGATGACGACAGTGGCACAGAAACTGCGCATTCCAAAGTCGACGTAAAAACGCCGTCTAAAGAGGTAGTTTTTGTATTCGTGTATGACACTTTTTTTCACTGTTCAGGGTCTAGCCCAATATAATGCATTTTTGACTTGCAAAGTGCGATTAAAAAGACATCACCTTGAGTCGGTTGCTTTGCGGTGAATCGAACTGTGATGTTTTATAATGTTTAAGCTGAAGGTCTATAACTCTCGATCATTTTGTGCTTAAAATTTTGGTTTTGGTTGTGATGGAAATACTCTCATACCCTTACTGGATACTTGCAGTATTACCGATATTTGTCCTGAACAGTTATCATTATTTTTTGGAATTAATTTGCACGGTGCACTTAAGCAGGTATCGCGGTGCAACTGCCTCCAACCCAAAGAAATTTAATTAAACTACAATTACTTCGGCAAATTCCTTTCCAGTCAACGACATTTCACGCAATAAATGGTGTCTGCAATTGTCAGTCCAAATCGAGTCGTTAGCAGTTTCATTTTTGATAGGTATGTATGATATTGGTGAGTGGATCATGTAATTTCGCCAAACTTTATCCCAAGGGCCCCAATCATACGTCCATCAGGGGCTTATGTGCGGGGTAAATAAAAGCGGCAGGTCACGGGAATAAGAACTTCCTTATAATACTGGTGACCTTGCGCCAACTTACAGGAAGATTATAGTTAGGTTTAAGATTTTTGTTAGGGTTGAGGAAGTGCGCCGCTAGATCAGTTAAACAACCTTCTTTACTCGAGCACTATCTGCTTGCTCCGACTGCCAGTCAAAACAGAAACTGATGTAGCCTTTTTAATGTTTAATCCCTGGATTGTTCTGACATTGTTCGTCATTTTCAGGTGTCCGCGTTGTCGTACCCAAGTCCCCAGCTCGAAGAGCCTGACGATTTTACCGACCTCCCCAATGAAGCGCCTCCAGTTCACCGTATGTTAATAACATTTCCACCTCTTTCTCCCTTGGGAATTTGATCTGTGTACTGCACTATTGCTGCAACGTCTTTAGGGTTTCCTACAGTATGCTTAAAAACTCAAGTCATTTTGGATGAGCGTCACAACTTCCGTAAGATAGGTGGTGAATTACGTGTAAATTAGATTATAATTAAAACTTGTATATCGCCAATCTCTGACTTTTCCTATTCAAACCACGCTGGGTACATTGGACTCAGTCTAGATGACACTCAAAGAGACCGGACTTCTAGGTTGGCCGGTCCTATTCGTGCGCTTCATCTTTGTATCCAACTTCTCACACTGAATGTAGATCTCTTCCTAGATCTGGGTCCACATTTAAGATTGGGAGGACCCAACAATTAGCAGAAAGTACCTCCTTTCGGGTCATCTACGAAGACCACCGCAATCCTCTTTCAAATATCATTCTGATGATTCCTCGTCGGACTACGTTCTCAATGAACGCCTTGATTGTGACCTGTTTTTGTGCATCATATGTTCTAAGGAAACCCTCCCACCAAAGTTTCCGGATTGTTTTGGACATCAAATGTCGCCTTTAGCCGTATGATACTATTGCCGTGGTCTTTTTAATGTTCACCCATTTAATCGATGCTTAGCCAAACCCCCAAATATTAGCACTGCATCGCATTTAGCTTATGTTTTGGAACGTGCAGCCTGCCTACCTTTCTTACAATTAGCTTTCATCGAAGGTGTCCGATATGTCGCCACCATCCACTTAACACGACAGTTTCCGGATTTCTATAAGCATTTAATGCGTCCTTATATATAGATAGGTGCCCTTCCTCATATCACAGTTCTGCCGTGGCCCATAAACTTTTTCAAGTTCATATATTTGGTCGGTGCATAGCCACACCCGCAGATATTAGCACTGCACTGCACCGCACCGCACCGCACCGCATTTAGCTTGTATTTTGGAACGCGAAACCTACTTATATTTCTTGCAAGTAGCTTTTGCCTAGTGTGTCGCAATGGACTCACTATCATCCAGCTAGTTCATCTGTAACCCGGAATGTGTGATGTGGACACACACAAAGGTGCTAACTGTTCTTTCTCGTATGACGAACACGCATTGTTATTATATTCCAGTTTCACTGTGTGTCTTAGTGCCTGTCGATATTGCTTATACCTGCACATCACAAGCCTTTTTAGGTTGACTGTTCTTTACGTTCTGAAACGGAGTCCTTTAATCGTGCTCGTTGTTAACGAAATCAACGAAAACAGTAAGCCACTCCTGCTGTCATTGTCGGATTTCCCAGGTCGCTGCCGATAAATGACTCCATCTTCATGGCATCCACTCGCGTCCCTACCTGGTCTCACTGTCGCTCTCCCAGAAGTGACAATTGCAGGATTTTTGTGATTAATTCTTCCGATCCGAGTCGAAACCGTCTAAGTCATTGCTGAGATTTCCCTAATTCGGACGATTGATTCTTGTCACACCGAATGCAGGTGACCGTTTGACCGCCATGGTCCACTGTGCGTACCCCTGTAGGGTGGCTCAGGGACGGTAACCTGCGCTTGAGTTTGATTGCCTCCTCCTCCACCCCTACACGTGCCCCGTGTCATGACCAAGTCAAACAGGTCGTAGGTGGGGAGAGCGTGCAGGTGGCTGGAACGACCGGAACCCCGCGTAAGCGTGTCGCCATACCTCGGAGTCCTCGTATCCCACGGAGCAAGAGAGTGCCACGGAAGCCCAATTACGAAGGAGTCATGGCAGCCTGACTCTCAGTCCGCCTGTCGTCCGCTGTACACAAACACCCATCGTACTCTTACTGCGCAGCGCAGTTAGTGAGACAAAGAGCGCATATTTTGGAAATGGAACTCCCTCCTAGAAGAGCAAAACGAAATTAGCCAAATACCCAAAGGCCATTGGCCTCCGTTATACATTGCTTGTGACTCTTAGCGTTTGTTCTTTCAATATCATGAAATTAAGAACAAAATAACTCACGGCTCACATACAAGAAAACAAAATCTGATTCAACGTTCGTTTTGTTTTTATGCCCTTCTTAGCGCTGAGTCACTGTCTCTCTTTTGTTTACTAATCAAGACACTTCTCTGTTCTTCAGACTTTAACGTTCCTGTTGCCGGCAGCGCTGCTTCACGGTTTATTCCTCAACGAAAATGCATTGAGCCAGGTGATGTTGACCTCTTCGCTTCTGAGTCTACCATCCTTCCGGAGAGTAAGTAACCAGCATGAATGGATTACTTTACTTATAACTTCTTCTAGAAACCTTCAACATTTCTCGCGCCCTCTCCTCCACTCGATTTGAAGCCGACCCTGCTCAGGTATCCGTCGGTCGTCCTAATTGTTGCATTTTAACGCTAACCTGGACTATTATCTGATGTCAAATATTCACCTACGACGATTTGTCTGGCGCCACGTTACCTTTATTGATTTCCTTTCGGAAAATTTGATTTTCGCTTTTGCTTTCCTAGAGGGATAAGTCAAAAATTTGCTGGAAAAATCAGCATACGTCTCTCCTCCCTTGTCCCATTCTTTCATTGTTCCATCTACTTACTGATAAAGCAAGGTAAGGAAGACTAGGGTGCCGATTTTTGTCCCCTTTACCCCCGTCTTCCAGCCATGTTAAAACTCCCAGCTGGAGAAGATCTGAGATCGGACCTGTAGTCCAAGCCCCATTACACATTTAAATTATCACTCGTCGTAGAAATGGCAGAATTATTCCACAGTCATTTAACCTGCAGCGCATGTTAACGCTGTGGCATCAATGATTTTCCTTCGTTGCCTGACCATTAACCAACCCTCCGATTGGCTGGTCTAGCTGCGCGAGGCTGGTGTTCGTATGCCGCCTACTGCCTACCGTAATTTCCGGATTATAGGGCGCACTTAAAAAACGACAATGTGGATTAACGCAGCGCTGTGTACCACGCATAATCGCTGCGAAATCAAAACCAATCGTTACAAGACGCACTGTAGTTTTTTTAGAAAAGTAAGCGCTTCGCCTTATAGTCCTGAAAATACGGTACGCACAGTGCTAAATACACCGAACTGTGACCCGTCACCTTAAACCAAACTCAGGTATTTCATAAAGCTATAATGTATTTTTTTCTTACTGCCTTTCAGGATTCCTCCATGACCATCCGTTCAGAGCGTTCGTTGTGGAATGATACGCCCGGCTCTCTGCTCTTTAGTCAAAAGCAGCCCTCTATTTGTCCAGGTTAGTATGTTCTGTCTCCGCACGCCTGTTGATTAGAAAAAGAAGGTTGAAGCTCGCACCCTGTGATTCCCTCTTTTCTAATTCACACTAGGTGGCACATTGACGTCAACGACAATGCTAATGTCAGAACCAGATGACGGTGATGGTATGCTTAATTAATTTTTGGCAATCTCATGCTGCTTTTAGTTACTTTCCCGGCTGACACTCAGGAAACCGTGCTTTTAACTACCCAGACGCAAGTCCCCGTCGATTCTACGTTACAGCTTGCCGAGGATACACAAAAGCTAGATGAGGTGGAGTCCACCACACTCCAAAATGGTTTGAATTTCTTTTTTTGCCACTTATCTTTTTCGACTTCTAGATAATCCCACCAAGCCTAGTTTGATGAGGGCGTACAAGCCAAATCATCAGCCCAACGAAGACATTGGCAAGTTTTATGGGGATTAGCGTTCAATATTTTCTTGCCTTAGAGCATTCATCTTTATAAACTGTACTCAGTGTTGAACAAGCCCATGCATTAGCCTTATTTGCCTTATTTTGCGTTGTTTCCTTCGCGCTTTCCTGCTATTACCACACGATTGCGAAGGTCAGTCTGGGATTACTCAGCGTAATCTAAGCGATAATTTAAGAGCACGCTGGGAGCAACGCTGCGCTACCTGATCTAATTGTGGGACGGAATAGGGATTCCTTGTTTGTTCCTGGAGCTTAAACTACTACTTACCATCTTCCTCTTTTCAGGGTCATGTAATTATCAAAATCGTAAACGATGCTACGCTTTCTTAACTGGTTGCGACAGTGCCACATTAAACCTAAATTTGGCATTGCCCGCTTTTGACAACTTTACCTTATTATATTTCTCCGGTTTCCTTATAAAATTCTTCCATTCATAATGGTGTTTTTGGCTCGCATTTCGACAGTTGTACGTAGACCAATACAGTTTTTTATTACATGATAGAGATGTTTTAGTGTAAACCAGGTTTAATCCCGGAACGGTTTAATGTAATGCCAAGTAATAAGAATGATACCAAGGCGGCTTTCCTTACAAACAACTACACTGTAGTACTACCGCCTCAGTCCAAAAATTGTTATTCTCCACAATTCCTGTACATAAACTCTTTTGGTTGATAATTTTTCTATTTTTTTGCGATATACACGCCTATATGTCAGTTCTCAAGGATTAAGATTAGTGCCTAGATAGTCATTTCAGCATTGTAGCATGCTTTTTAAATTTAATACAGTCTAACGCCTACATTGCATTACATTATCAGTCTAGCTTTCGAAAAGCACTTCTACGTCGGAGGGCCTTCGAATTATGCAACAACAACTTTCTGATCATTCTTATTACCTGATTTTAAAGTAAGCTTTTTTATAGTAATGGCTGCGCGAAAAGTTACCACTTTCTACTCGTACATTCAAGAAAAAAAGATTGATAGATTTAAAACCATCGAAATGTTGGGCAGAAACAGACAGTATTCTTATTGATAGAACTTCGGTTATTTTGAAGGCAAATTGCTTTTTTGGAGTCGCTGATGCTGTTGAACTATTATGATATGCGGAACGTTTCCAGGACCAGTTGCTCTTGTTTTCCTGACCCGATCATCTACCTCTTCCTGTCCGTTTGCTATCTCTTGTCGACTTGAACTGTTTTCAAGACAGATTTGTAAGCCATTCTGTTTTCCATCAATATGTTCTGACAATTTTGTCTTGTTCTGTTTAGCTTCATGTGAAGGTTCAAAGTCTGCCACTCATTCCTCAAGTATACCATTTTCAACTGTCACTCCGAGTAAGCGTGGAACTGACGCCGAGGACGTGCCTACTTCCTCGGCCGAGAAAATCACGACAGACAATCCTTGTTATTTCAACCAAACTACAGTTATGTAAAACCTGTCCAATTTGAATACTTGTTCAAACAGAACGTCGAGTTCCTCTACCCTTTATCACCGGTCTGCTTGCTAGTGCGTTTTGGTCGAGATATCTACCAGGAAGTTTATGCCCATGGCAGACTATCTATGAATGGCGCAGAAACACCCGGTCCATCTATTCATCATTATAACAAATCCAACTTAGTAGCCATAAGTAATGCATATATTGAATCTAAAGGAAGGTTTTTGGACTACCTGAATAGGAAGGTTTTGACTAGAAGTCGGGGACTGCTCCATGCTTACTTTGACTCGGTTCCTATCATTTACCTGTCAAAGGTTCCCAACGAAGTTATTTCAGTTGAATTCCCTCTATTCTGCCCTTGACACCCGTTTTTTATGGCCGTTCATTTTTTTGTCGGTTTCAGTGAACGACTCCTCACCTGTCGCCGACGCTCCTGATGTTTCCCCCGGAAAAGACGAGGCACTGTCAAAACTTCCACTAGATTCTACGAAACCCCTGGAGTTGGGCGTAAGTTTGCGTGGAATCTGTGTGCCCCACCATGTTTTCGACTTCACCAGATTCAATTTTCGAGTCCTACAGGTCCTTGCCACACCATGCAAGTAAAATGCATCAGGTAAAAACAGTATCTTCCTGACATTGAAGGCACTCGGTAAGATGAAACTAAGGCAAGAAATCAGGTATTAACTGGTGTAGTCCAAAAATGATGGGATGACTGACATTATCCATTGCTCTGCTAATCCTTCTACACTACTAAAACTATGGGTTAGAACTATCTCCTAAAACCGTCTGTAACTTCGATCTAACGGTATAGGCCTTTTGTTGGTTATATTATTCTTTTAATCATGCCTCTTGCACGGGCCCTCATCGTAAGTGTGTGTAGGTTAAAATGCACTTAAAAGTTGTTCAAATGTAATGAAAAGATCAGATAAAATGGTGCGGCATTGGTTAGCTCTGCATTTTTTCCCAAAACGAGTTGTCGGCCTTATATGAATTGTTTCATATGCCTGTTGAATTGCTAAACCCTACCTATGGCCCAAGGATTTCAGACGTATGGCACATAGGCACTGACCTATTGGTTACGGTACTCACTCGTCCTGTCGTGAGCCCCGTAGGCAGCCGCACACGGGCTAAGGATAGAAGTGGAATGATTTTACCGGCACAGTCAAGCGAGACATGTATGGTCATTTCCAACTTATTAGTCGTCATCAGCCAGCCATAGCAACACCAGCCGTGGCAATCCCCGAGCCTCAAACTCGCCATTTTGTTGGCTAGAAATATAATGTTTCTGGATAAGGAAGGAGGCATGTCGAGCACCAGATCAATCGATTTATTGTCCAGACCTTTTGAACTCTTACAGGAGTCCATCTTCAGAGATCTCTGAAGATGGACTCCTGAAAGAGTTCAAAAGCTCAGGACAATAAACCAATCGATCTGATGCTCGACATCTCCACCCTTATCCAAACAGATACCTGGAACGCCAACTTCTTCATTCATTCGAGTCTTATGTTCCATTTTATTAAAGATCTTTCACCTCACTGCCTGTCGTTCTGCGCTGGGTACCTTGCTTAGTCTATTTTCAGTAATTCGCTTCTGCCATGCTATGTGCTAATTTGTCCTGCAACGCAGTAAAAAGTGAAGCATTGTTGGTTTGTTAGCCTTCTTCATGTCTCAGTGTTTCTGTAGGTTGTGAACTTTTCAATGGCAGCCTGTTTGCCATATGCGTGTTCGCCCATGTTCGTATGTTTATTGTCGTTTCGTGGTCCGCATACTTATTCCTCGAACCGCAGAACCAACTGATTTCGTAACTGGATTTAGCAGAAGGCTGTTTCACTGTCTTCCATCCACGCACTTAAAAGACTGGGAGGCTGCCCGAACCCTTCTAATATTTATTTTGTCACAGATCGAAGCGTGAATTCCGTGTCACATCGGTAAAGCCGTTGTTGCCAGTTGGCCGCAAAATAAACACACAGACGGCGACCTTTTCTCTGCCCTGCCCTAAGAATGTTGTTTATTGGCGTTGCTATATGCTCTAAGTGTAGGTTTTTCTTTTTCCAGTCCACCTCTAACCTTGAGAAACGTCGGAGGCTACGCATAGGTGGAGACGAGGATGACGATGATGATTTGACTGTATCCAGGGAAGACGCTGCCACCAAATTAACGAAACCCCGCCCCCAAAGTCCACCCTTGCAGGAGAAGAAGATACTACCACTTATCAAAAAGGAACCCTCGGAGGCAAAGGCAGGCGTAAAGTCACCCCTCAAAGCTGCGTTAGACTTCATTTCAACCTTCGAACAGGGTGAGGACCCCGATGAGGACGAAGAAGAGGTGGAAGATGAGGGCACAGATGGTGAACTTGAGGAAGAGCCCAAGGAGTCAGATTACGCCACTTCGGAGTCAGATGAAAAGGAGGGTGAGGTCCAAGATCTCTCGGGATCAGATTTGGAAGAAGCCTATCTTCTAGACAAAGCCTCTCGCCCGGAGAAAAAACGGCCGACAAAGTAAGTCGCCTTTCCTCTCAAGAGAATCCCAAAATTTCCTCGAAAGGATGTATTCTGAGTGGATACATCTACCCTAGCTTTAGATGCATGGGCTGCAACCAGGAAGACGTTTTTCTTAAACTGCTTAAATCTGGTGTAAACTGACACCTTTCTGAAGTATTGACTATGCTTGTTGTTCCTACCAGGCAAATTGAATACTCACTTACCCGTAGAGATAAGAGTTTGTTTTAGTTGCCAAGGTACCGAGCCTATCTTCCTGTTGCCCAAATTCCGTTTTGAGCGTTTTTATAGTTTATGTTAAACACGAATTTCTTCTTGTATTTATATAATTAATGACCACTGATAATAGGAGATTCTGCCGTGTTCCTGCCACAGGCTCACTGCATCAGAAATTATTGCCTTCCACGTCTGTGAGAGACAGCCTTCCAAGTGAAGTTGAGCCGTCAAAAATTTCAGTCTCACAGGCCGCTGGAAACCAACATTTAACTTTCGGCAGTAATTGGTCGGATACACCCTAGTGCAAAACCCGAAACGATGGCCTTCTCGTAACCGCAGGATCTGATGTTAAAAATGCCACTATTACGGTGATTTCCTGTCGCGGCTCACTTTGTAGATGCATCACTATTTTCACTGCTGGCTTTGCAGTCGCCTGCATCGATGAGTACGACATTTTGCATTCGTAACGGAAATAGCAACACCACTATTCTGGACTTGTTTGCTGTATAATTGTCCACGGCCCACACAGGCTCTGTTCCCTGAGCGAAAATGAGCCAGGCTTGCTTGTATTGAGTTTAACAACGGCGATAATTGTCATGAACACACAGATGGCCAACCGCCTTCTTTGGCCAGTTAATTCAAGTCGAACCAAGTCGCCTGACGGTGGCGTCAGGCGTGTCACTTGTTTGCCCCCTGTTTAACTCGATTACAACAATGCCACCCGTTTTAGAGCTGTATGAAAACCATGTAAGGGCATGGAGTACTCATGTTTTCAAACCATCTTCCAATGCGGATGTACATTCCTAAAGCGAATAAGTAATTGTAGCCTAGCTCAAGCCATCGAAGTCCCAGTCTAGCACTAAAGCTGTGGACAACCAGCTGCCTTGCGATTCAAATTAGATGTAGTTTCTCCGACTACTTTTCCTATGGGGAACCATTCTATCGTTAGTATGCAGTAAACCGCCCGTTCGGGACCTACTTTTATTTCCTGGGTTTTCCGTCACACCTTCTTGAAATTATTGTAACTTGATTATCTTTTGCTGGAGTCCAAGCGATCTTTGAATGTGTCTGTTGTAAATATTTTCACAGAAAGCCGTACTTTTAATTTACTACTTAGCACAGCAGCAAGTCTGCGTTTTAGTGCAGCCTTTTTACAGGTCACCTCTGAAAAGAGGACATTCGCTTGATCTAGTCTTGGCCTTGAGGAGGAAGAAGCAGAAGGGCTTTATTAGCTCCCAGACCATCAGAACGTCAGTTATTGGAATAATAATAATGCTTTGGGCTATACTAAACCCATGGACACCCAGGCCTATAAACACCGGTACCCGATGCGTGACAACTGTTTTCCCAGCCTAATTGCTCTTTCCCTTTAACTGCTTCCTTCTGGGTGCTTCTTCCATTTCATCTTATGTTACAGGTTTGACCCAAAGGCATTTTTGGAAGAGGAGGCAGAACTCTCTGGTGACGAAGTTGAGCGTGCCCAGTTTGCTGATGAGGATGATACCGATTCCGATGCTGGAAGTTTGAAGGATTTTGTTGATGAGGCGGAAGAGGATGCGGCTGGCAAACTGCGTCGCCAAGTAGAGCGTATACACATGCGAATGCAAGAGGACGAAGACCAGCGTGAAGTTCGCTACCTCAAGGTTAGCAGCATTCTTCTTCTTCTTCTTCTTCTCCTTCTTCTTCTTCTGCTTCTTCCTCTTCCTCCTCCTCCTCCTCCTCCTCCTCCTCCTCCTCCCCCCTCCTCCTCCTGTCATATGCCAGATTTATCTTTTTGTTCACTTTGCAAACACATTTACCTACTTAGACTGGGTAGCCGGTGTTACTCCTTGAGATTGAGCAGTGCTCGTCCCTAGTTTATTACTATCATATATTACTAAACAGGCTTCCTTTGCGAATTAAAAAGCTAGCATCTTCGCAGAAAAATCATTCTCGGTAGCTAAGGCTCCTGTCTTCTACACAAACAAAAAAACGCGCTCGTTGCATTATAAAGGCAGATACGCTTAATTTTCCTAGTTTTTTTTCGCCTTGAGACCATTGGATACTCAACCTTATACTTGCCATTAGATCCTGCTCTTATGCATAGAATCAAGTCAGGGCACCTGACCGGAAAGGAAGAGTGTGTAAAA
The DNA here is from genome assembly GCA_036362985.1 of Ligula intestinalis. Taxonomy (NCBI): domain Eukaryota; kingdom Metazoa; phylum Platyhelminthes; class Cestoda; order Diphyllobothriidea; family Diphyllobothriidae; genus Ligula; species Ligula intestinalis. The sequence continues at coordinate 27,412,232 of JAYGXS010000001.1, forward strand.
AGATCGCCGACCATTTTGTTAATAATAGACCGTAGTAGATAATGTAGTGGATATGTCACCACTTGGCTTAGTTTATGTTTAATCGATAGGATCACCACTGTGTACAATGTAACAACTGCTATTAAGGTACAATTAGCCTGAATAAAAATAGGCGAGCGCAGCCAAATTTTTACGGTGAAGCGTTTCCTGCGAAGGCTATCGGATGTCCACTACATTCTAAGTAGAACCAGGTTATCAATAAGGACAAGTTCATCAGCCAGCCCTAACCATCTTTCTGAGGATCGGATCTGCGGCCTGTTTGATTCAGGAATATATTTCTGGTGATGTGCCACTCCGTTGGCTATGCGATGGACATCATCTGTGGTGATAGAAAAATTACGTGATCTTTCAAAATTTAGGTTAGCGTGTGGGCTCACTTTTATATGCTTGACTAAAACTCTCACACAAAGGGTATACCTTTCACATTTTTTGATCCATACATTCATGCTAAAACGCCGGTGAGGTTTTGAGCTTATTCGGCCATTTGAAGCCCTCTGCAAAATAGCTTACCGCATGCGTGCATTATAGACAAATATTTCATCATGATATCCCGTCTTCTTGTCGACATTTTAGGAATTATTTCTTGAAGATGGAGAACTTTTCGATGAGAAGGGAAAGGTTCGGGAACGTAGATTCCGTTGGCGAGGACTTGGTTCGTTTTGCCGCTTAATCTCCCTTAAATTTGATAATTTGCTGGGACTGTCGAACTCCCGAGGGCCTACGTCTTGATATTTTGCTATAATATATCTCCAGTAGTATGGTAGAGACCACTTTTACTTGTCTTCTCAGGTTTAGAAACCCCAGCATTATACTCTGCAGCACAAACATGTTTACATTCCTCACAAAAAATTAGTCTTATCAAATGATTTTGTCTACGCTCTTCGCACCATATTTGTTTTCTTAATCTACCCATGAGGCCCCTTTCCTTAGTGTTTTATGTCAGATATTATTACGCGTGTTTCTTAATGTGTAATTGCACACTCACGTATAGCTATTGTTCGATCAACTGAGTCAATATTTGGTGCGTCTAGGGTACTGTGTTGAGCTTTTTCCGTAATTGGTAATTGATAAGCTCGGTAATTGCCGGCAAGTTATCGCTCAATAGTTAGTTAAAATTGAGGACTTTGGTGATTTCGACGATACCCACAGTGTGCTCCACAGCGTGATGACAGTAACTGGCGTGTTAATAAGTTTTAAATGATAGTAGACTTGCGTTGCATCAACCGCACCCTCCCTTTACTTACCGCCCGGTCCTGGTGTCAGGACGGAGTTAAAAAGTCCGGAAGCGGGATTGGGCACAAGTGTTATGAAAACTAATAATGTGCCTGCCAGGGCATCATCAAGAAAAATGATTTAGTCCTCATCCACAAGAAGCTCAATTCCACGTTCCCGGGAATTGAACTTACATTCGAAACGGAGGTCGATGAACAACTCCCATTTCTAGATGTCCTTGTACATCGAACTACTAATGGATCACTCCAGACATCTGTTTACCGTCAAGAAACATATTCGGAAGTCATCCTACACTTTGAGAGCAACCACCCCGTCTTTCACAAAAGAAGCTCTGTTTACAACCTCCTTAACCGAGCCAAAACAATTTTTTGATGAAAAAACTCACCAGGAGGAAATAAAATACCTTTTTCAATTATTCTCCAAAAACGGATATCCACAAAATTTTGTGCTCCAGTGCATAAAACAACAAGAATACAAAAGAAGTAAAAGAGGCATCCAAACTGGTACGACCAGCCTGGTACCAAAAACGCTAACCTGACGTTTTCCTCCCGTACGCTTGTCGAAAGACAACTCAAAAAAACACCAGTTACAAGTGGCACACCTGCCCGCAACCACCTTACGTTCACAGCTTGTGCACCCTCAGGACAGGGTTGGCTATCTTGAAAGAAAAAGGGTTGTCTACAAGATCCCATGTTCCAGTTGTGATGCAGTTTATTGTGGCCGAACTGGGAAATGCGTCTCAACCCGCATAAACCAACATCAATCTGCGGTCAGAAGACAATACCATTTATCCCAGGTGGCCATGCACACACTGGAAACCGGCCACAAGTTCGCATGGGAGAACACACGGATTGTTGGCAGTTGCTTAACTAGAAAAGGCCGTGAATTCCTGGAAGCAATGCAATCAGACGAGGCATGCATCAACAGGTATATTGATTTGGACGCTAGCTACAGTTACTTCAAAGCTAAATTGAATGCGCACCACCAACTCACAACTGACAGCCAAATTACGGAAGGCACATAACATCTACAAGCACAGACCAAAAATCCTACCAATCGTGGCACGCGTCGGAAGAATATTGATTTTCCGAAAGTTTAAACATGTTAGTTGTTTTTTGCACAATTTTTCCACGTCTGAAGACGACCGGTTGGTCCGTGCCGAAAATTCCACGAAATAAAATTGGACAGTTCCCAAAGGAAATCTTATTCTCATAATAAATTAACTGTTCCATTAGTTGGCCAGTCTTCTTTACTCATGCAAACCCCCTGAGACGTGAGCCTTCTTCGTCGAGCAGTGTGTATTATGCGTTTAATAAGGCACAGGATCGCTGTTGCAGTCACTCCAATTTACTTGAAAAACAATTCTTTGTTCGTTAAGGGCGCATTGACACGCGTACCGGAAGCAACTAAACACTATTCCTTCTAGTCATTTGGAGTTCGCATTGTTAATGCTTGAGACATGTGCAGCTGGCTGCGATGAAGAGGACCCGTTTGCTGCAACCACAATTAAATTTATCGAGTTTCGAATTCACACTCAAACCAATAATCAGAAATAGCAATAGATGAGGACAATTGGTATCACCTTAACTTAAGTCTCGCTCAAACTATGGATTCTCCTCGGCTGCTTCCTAGAACTCAGATCACTGCTCTTACGCCGCATGTTACTTTTGGCGTCTTGTCACCATCTAGTATTGCGTAAATGCGCAGAATTTAGGGTGATCTCGTGTTGTCTGTTAGGTTATTGCAGTCATGGTAGAATTTGACCCCCCAACTCGGTTTATCTGTTTATTGTCCTTTTAAATCTACGTTTCGAAAGTATAGTTTATGTGTAGAAGGCGGAAAGATGTTCTCCGGGACCAGTATTTTATTTGCCTGACGTTTCGGACTGTCACTCAAGGCCATTGTCAAGGAATAACAAAATGTTCAGCTCACTGTGTATCTAGCTTAAATCTGCCGGGAATGACCTTCAGCTCTGCTATCGATATTTTGCGCAACGCGAGATAGGCTTCAGGAAAATCGATACGTCTGTTAATTGAATCCGCGTGCGAGTGCCATGCCTCCTGCACACGTCTTAAAGTCTGCCTACCTCTGTAAAATGCTCTCAAGTGCAGTCGTTGAAACTAGCGATCCAAACAGTCATCTAAAATTGCTTCACAGACCATTGCCCTTTTCCTGAACTGCTAGCTGGTGCTCGGTTGTGATGTAGTATCTGTACACGTATGGTCAGACCACTGCTTTGGTAATCAAACTAAACTACTGGACATTTTATTGATCAACTAACACAGATGTTTGTGTTTCACCTACTGACGTTGTTAGGTTAAATCTTGATCTGTTACTTTATCTGATTCATGAGCTTCTTACTTGACTCCGCTCATTTTTTGAAATTGAACTTGCCCGCACAGAGAACGCTGACCCTCTGTTAGACAATCAAGTGGATATGGACGCGACGGATGACGAGGAGGAGGAGGAGGACGCCGACGATGTGGCCAGCCGCTGGCTATCCGGCGGTGCTGGTGTGATGAGTCGCTGGCTGTTGCACGGTGCCGCTCCGGTTGATGCCAGTGAGGCAGTCGATTGCCAGGCAGCCAAGCCTGAGGAGGGCAAGCCAACAGCAGAAAAGGAGGCGTCTGTGTTGGCCTCACCACCTGACCGACCGGGAAACCTGGCAAGTTTAGTTTTTCATGAGTGCTATCTGCGTAAAATTGCTCCAATGAAGTAGCACTACCATTGTCTCCAAAAAGTCATCTTCTAAAATAGAGACTTGACGACTTCTTTTACCAGTGACACTACAGACTGAAGAACGTTCAGCTTTTTAATCTCCTGAGAAATTAATTTCTGTTCGCGGTACATATTAGTATATTTAAGGTCTATAGGCGTAGACCGAAATTGTAAGTGTATATTTGTGTTGAAACCCGTCAACCCCTGTAAAATATACACCTGCTGCCATCAGACAGTCTTTAGTAGTATAAATTGACGTTGTAACTTACCATACTTACAGCCTAGGTACTTGCTAAAAGGCCCAGACTCGTGTTTCGCCGGAATTCTGCCGCTGCTTGACGCAGCTGCTAGGGGTCCGGCTCATCAGTGGGTCACCCCAGCTTTCCCTATCTGCTTTCTGGTTGATATACCAGTTTAGAAAGTTCAGGTTTTTAATCTTCAGAGAAAATAATTTCTGTTCGCAGCTGTGTCATGCAGCAGCAGAATACCGGCGAAACACGTCTGGGCCGTTTAGCAAGTACTTAGGCTGTTAGTATGGTAAGTTACAACATCAATTTAGACTGTAGAGCGTCAAAGCTCAGACCTAGCGGGGCTGAATCGTCAATGTAGTCGAGAGCTTTCAACTGGTGCTGTGATGCAAATGAATTACAGCATGTACAGGTCTTCCGAGAACACATCCACTGGAGGATGGACGATAGAATACAATCACGTCGAATAGAGAACAATTGGGTGAGATTTTTATGGATCTCGGATGGACATGTGGCCTCTACGATGCGTTATTATTTGGAATCCTATTGGTTGTTTTTGTACCACGCAAGCTCCAGCCCAGTGGTTAGTTAGAAAACTTAAAGAGAAATTGCGTCAATCTGCTCTTAACTTTTCTGTCTAATTTAACAAGCTTGCTTCCGAATTCATGCAGATGGGTTACATATAAACCTTTTGTAAACCTTTTTTGTAGATGGAAGCGAACTAAATGATTTTCAAAGGCTGCAAAGCAACCTCATCATAGCTATAGGTGAGGTATCAGAGCCAACAGTCTGCTACTCTGGAGCGATTAAATTGTGTCTTCTAGAAAAGGCATACTACTACCTCAGTCGATCTTAATCCTTTCAAAATTTTCCGGGGCATTTTGCACATATTTATCCGCTCCTATGATGGTTAAGCATTCTCCTTTTAGGTCCTAAATCTTGGCAAACAAGCACTGATTCATCGTTCTTCGCAGAGGGATATTCAAAAGACCTTGAATTTTCCGCTTTCATCCGTACCTGGTACGTCCGCATATATTTTTCGGTATTTTATTTGTCATCGTTTCATCTATTTCACAACTGTAAATTTTGTGATATGTTCAATAATTCTGTCACCGATACCGTCCCTGCTCAAAGTATGGATTTTTTTGACGAAGTCATTTTGGGCACACTGTAAACTTTGCTTTACTTTCAGGCAAACTGTCGCAAAAATTGGATTCAGAAAAAATGGCTGAGCAGCCCGCCTTAAAAAAGTGCTCGTCGACGTCCTGTGTCACGTCTCCCCCATCCTTGCAACGAATAAGGGTAAGCAGTGGATTGCACTATTTCGTTGTGATTGGCAAGGTAGTTTATACGTCAAAAATCTTGATGCGCTGACCGATGCCTTCAATTATGCCCCGGGAATGCATTACCTAAACGAGTTTGCAGTTCCAATTAGCCGGCACTTTTTCTTTGGTAGTACTTGTTGCGGTCTAGCCGGACCACGCGGTGCAGGTGTTCTTCGGGGATGCGCATCCAAACACATGGGGGGCGGGGCGGGTGGATTTGGCGGACCGCCAAGGTGCAAGTTCCTGACGCGCCAGCCACCTGCGCCCTCGCCCTTCTCCGGTATATCAGCATCAGTTTATTGAGGGATATGTAGGTAGAGTGCCTTTGAGTTCTCTTTTTGAACACGTGTTTCGTGGTAGCAGAAAATAGTATCTCAGTCTGTTGGTGAGGCCAATTGTCCTGAGTCATGAGGAGGTAAAAATGAGCAGACAGTGGAAGAACTCTTAAAGGTTTTTTAGGAGAAAAACTGTCGCTCTTGGTGGGGGGGAGGGGGAGGAGAGATATGTGGGGTTTAGGAGCAAAAAAGTACGTCCGCTCATGGGGGAGTGTCCTACGGGGAGGGGTAGTCTTCTTATTTTGGTCATGGCACCAAGGTCGGCTGGAAGAAAACGAGATAATGCGGTAGATTCGGGATAGTTTAGTTCAGTTCTACCTTCCCCCTCTCGAATCCGCGGTTCTAAGACAACAATGTTCGACTTAACCTTTTTTAATTTTTATATCGATTGAGGTATCGATTGCAGTCTTTGATTCGTACCCTTGTCGGCTTTTTTTTCTGTGGAAAGCTTACGTGTTACGGTCCAGTAATATTTCGCTGAGGTGAGGTAATGTCCGAAAGGCTGCAAAGGTTGATTTTATTCGTATCAAAATGTACATTCCTTCAACGAAGGATTCGCAATGTATAGTCAAATAATCTGTTCAAATCTCTATAAGAAAAGCTGGAGATGAGCTTTTGAAACGAAGGTTTGGTTTATGGTAAATATTGGCAGCGATTTCGAGGTAGATAGGTCTAGGATAGGCTCATGGTTGTCATATATGCTCCCCCTAAACGGGCCACGCAGTGGACGTGCTGGATCAGCACGAGGCCAGACCAGGACACGGCGGGCGTTATTTGGGAATGCGCACTCATGAAAAACGTCACTAACAGGAGTGTGGTTGGGAGTATATGATGGCACGCCTAGGTGTGGGTTCCCGTCGTGACATCAACCTGCGTCCTCGCCCACCTCCGGTCTTCTTGACTTGGGCGTGAGACCTATCCCAGGTGTTTGAGGCAGGAAAGGGCGCCTGTATATGCTGCACAAAATTAATATCACTCTAAGCAAGAAAAATTAAGCACAAACAATTACTACATCGCGCTTATTTGTACAAATAGAGTGCATGTGTTTTAACATTCAAGAGATGAGAACACCTGGTGCAGGTTTCCGAATTACGGACTCTTCGTTATCGTCGCGAATCTATTTTAATGCAGGCATACTTATTCATTCCATTTGTAATGCTTACATACAAAGTACACATCACGCATCAGTTGCTCTACCCATAATAGTGTCTTCATTAACGGATGCTAATGTCCTGTGTAAGATGCAGTATGGCGACTGTGCGCTTTTATTTTTAATGAAATAAATAAGTCCGTTTTACAGGCGGCAGTAGCATCCTTCCGGAACGAAAACACCAAAAAAAGCTCGACCATTGTTGTGCGTTCCTTATGTCTTTGCTGTACCATTGGATAGTGTTTTAATGCAAGTAGAAATGTGAAAAATGCTTTTATCTTTTCTGCGTTCTGTCAACCCTCTCTCCGTCCACCGATAGCGAGGCTCGTTTTTGCTGCGTTCGACAAGTCTTTTTGCATCGGCCTCGGGCAGCCTCGCACAGCCCTCGGTTCTCTCGCGCACCGAGGTCGACACCAGCGACGAGCAGCAACTGCTGTTGCCAGATGACACCCGCCCCAAAGCGCCCTCCTGTGTGCTGGGCCTCCAGAGTAAAGTCGGTCTCTCCTGCTTCAGCGTTAAACGCGCCGGCGGTGAGGATGCGGCTGCGGCGACGCTGCCTACCGCCAACCGGTTCTGCCTTCATCCTCCGTCCTCGGCCTCCCAACCCGCCCCTGCTGCCGTTTTCTCTCAGGTGAGTGTGCCTACGCTCTGGTACTGCACATTGCATTTTCAAAAAAATTACGTTCCTGCTTTCAGCTAGCTTCATCTGAGTTAATTGGAGAAGAAAAATGATTTTTAAGTAAACAAAATTCTGTTCGACAAAACTCTTGTTTATATTGCTATCTTTTGAAGAAAGAACACGCGCCGGCAACAGTAGTTTAAGTACTGCACCTCATATACCGCATTTTATCCTACAGAAATGGTGGCTATAGGGAGTTTGGGGGTGAGGAAATAAGATAGACAGTGTGGGAAATTTGTAACACTAAGTGTAAAGTGGAAGAATGTAGTTGAATTTGTTTCCCGCGGCTGCCGGGAGTAAGTTGTCCCGTATGTAAATTAAAAGTGTGCGCGGCGCTTCGTGCCGTAGACTTTACTCATCTTACTCCAGAATGGTAAGACGGACCTTAGGTAACTTGAAGTAGACGACCTCCTAAACACAATTTTTATTTTTTGGGGAATTTCCAGAAATGTGTATTTTGATAATCGGGATTTTCCGCAGTACGTTAACCGATAATATACATTAGGGAAATCTACTGATACAAATTAACAAAATTTGTAAATACAATTAAATAAAAAATGCTCATGGCAATTATTAAAGCATATTCCGCTGCCTGTCCTAATTCTCCATCCATTAAACCACTATAACCACCGTTTATATTGAACAAAATGCTGTGTCTAGGAGTATATGACGTGCACTACTTAAACTAATGTTGCCCACGCGCCGATTTGCAAACTCAGTTAACGATATCTGTTAGTGTAGGAAACATTCAGAATATAGTCTTACGTAAATTGCCACCTAAATGTGTGGTACTATAAATGGGCAGATTCTGCATGAGAAAGTACATTTTCCGGAATAACCTGGGCGCAACATAATTTGCGTTACCGCCTATTGATCGTCTTAATATCCGTCTTAAATGTTTTACTTTCCACACTCCTCTTGTCGCAGTGGTAAAAGAGGGTCACCACTACGGTAAGTGATTGGGCATAGTGAGTGGATGAACATTTGCCCTATGTCTCTGCCGCCGGTCCGTACCATACCGAGGTTAGGCAGAAGCTTCTCCTTCTTCAAATTAACCACAGCTAAAAGATAAGACTAAAATGGCAATTAAGAAGGAGACTCGAGGGCTGGAGGAAACATTTGCTTCGCTGGATGTTTCTTTTTTCCTCTCAAACTCTGATGGTGCGCAGAGAGTCCAACCGAAATGTCAGGCAATCAAGCTGATCAGCCTTTCTTCTAAAAAATAAGTCTTAATTTATCGGTGTTTCGTATTGGCGAGAACTGCTGTAAGTCCCAGTTGAAACCAGTCACCGCAGTCTCTTCCTCAGTCTCGAATGCGTAATGTTTCTGCCTGTTGATGGCCTTCCGAGCCACGAGCCTTAGAGTGTCGTGGTCGGTTAAGATCGCTGTTCCTGGAAATATGCCTACAACTCGTAGGTTAATAATTTAGTGAACTCGCGTTCGAACTTCACTTGCATTAACTGCCGGTTAACAATGTTCACATATGTCACTCACAGGTCAGAACCGCTGCATCTTTGTCAATCGAAGTAAGAGGCGAGTTTAACGAGGCATTTGGAAAAAAAAGAAGATGCGAACTGCGGCCTGTTCACACGTTCTCTTGACGTGCCCACTTATTGGTTACAATCGCATCTCTACTGTTCACTTTATATTATGCAAAAACTCCACGAAGTCAAAAGGCCGGCTCCGAAGTAAACCTTCCTTAACATATACCTAGATCTTAACCGGTTCACAGCTTGTCGGCCCAGTTGCTGTAAAAAGCCACGCCATCATCCATTCACTTAGCACCTGTCTTTTTTCACTTTCACGTATGGCGTGCTAGACGTACTTACTTTGTACTTGTTACGGCTGTGATCATGCCTGATCTAGCCGGCCTCAATGATGTCACGAACGGTGTCACTCCATGCGTGGCGATTGGCGGCAGCGGATCTCGAAAGCTCCACCCAGTCCCTCCTCCAGCGACGGAGGCCGAAGATAGAAGGTCCAAGAACTGCTTCCATGTCTTGACGGACGGTGTCTAGCTAGGTCTTCAGTTGCCCACCTCTTCGATGTTTTCAGGTGGGCTGCGGTGCCGGGTCGAGGGCAGCATAGGTAAGCTCGTGGGGTGGACGACGGATAACGTGTCCAAACCACCTCAGTCGCCTTTCTTGAATGGCCTGAAATATCCTCGTGGTACGATCGCAGCGGATGCGGACTGTCTCATTTGAGATGAAGTCGCTATACTTAACTCGCAGGATCGTCCTCAGGCACTGACGGTCAAAAAACTTCAGTCTTCGCTCATCTTCAGCGCGCACAGCTCAACATTCACATCCATAGAGGAGGACTGACCAGATGGATGCATGGTATACACGAATCTTCGTGGCGATGGAGATGTCACGTCGGATCCATAGGCGTTTTCGAAGGATTGAGAAAACCCAGCTAGCAGCATCGATACGGGAGACAATGTCGTCCTTGCTCTGCCCATTCGGTAACAGCCTCGCCCCGAGGTATTTAAAGCTGTCTACTTCTTCAAGTTGATGGCCATTAATCCCTAGGGGTGCCTTTTCCTGGTCAGGGATGCAGCTTGAGAACAACTTCGTCTTTCCGGAATTTATGGACATGCCTACCGACATAGCGATCTCATTTAACCGCGACACTACTGACTGTAGACCATCAAAGTTTGAGGCTAGCAGCGCAATATCATCGGCGTAGTCAAGATCAGTAAGTCGGCGTCCGGGTGCAAGTTCAACACCGTCCTCTAGGGCTTTGCTGAGAATCCAGTCAATGACGTAGTTTAGCAGAATGGGCGAAAGGACGCAGCCCTGTCGGACACCAGACCGGATATCGAACGACTGAGAGAGATTGTTGTGGACCAGGACTCATGCGGTGGTAGACCAATAGTAAGCCTTAATCATCGCAATGAGTTTGGTCGGCATTCCATCCAGTTCCATTATTCGCCACAGGGTCTCACGATGGATGGAATCGAATGCGGCAGCAAAATCGACGAAGCAAACGGCCGTCGGTCGCTGGCAGCTATGGCGGAATTCTAGAGTGCGCCTCAGTTTGAATATTTGATCCGCGCATCCATGCCCAGCTCGGAATCCGCCTTGGTTGGGTCGTGTCCTGGAGTCACGTACAGACTGGAAGCACCTGCGAAGAACAATAGCGAAGATCTTTGCAGTAACATCGATAAGACTTATGGCACGGTAGTTCTCGCCTCTTGTCTTATCTCCCTTCTTGTGGACCGGTACAAGGATACCTGAGCCCCAGTCATCGGGAACGGTCTCTTCTCGCCACGCTTGTACAATCACCTCATGAAGCCGAGGAGCCAGGGTGTCGACACAGAACTTGTAGATTTCTGCAGGAATACCGTCCTCTCCGCACGCCTTGTTGTTGCGTAGCTTCCGCATTGCATCGGTTACTTCGTCTTCGGAAGGGATGTCACACGACACTGCGTAGGCAGGAGAGGATTGAAAATCCGCTGTGGAGGAGAGGGAGGGTGTGATGGGTTGTTCGTCAAAGTTGAGTATGTGCTCGAAGTGTTCACGCCAGCAATCGACCTTGGCCGAGTTGTCGGCAATAAATCCTCCATTCACATCGCGAACAGAATCACAGAGTGTCAGGGTCTTACCACTAACCTGGCGTATAATTTGGTACCATTTTCGGGTGTCACCAACACTAGAAGCCTGCTCCATAGAAGTCGCCGTTGCAGACCAATACTTCTGCCGGTCATCTCTAGCCGACTTTTCTGTCAGCTTTCGAAGTTGGCGGAAGGAGGCATCGTTGCGGGACCTGGCTCGAGTCGTCTCGGCCGATAGCTGCAGGATTCTTCCGCTGATCCAGTCACTGCGGCGCTGCTGAGTGAATCCGAAAATCTTCTTAGCTGCCCCATAGATGGATGTCTTCAGTGATGGCCACTTGCTACTGCCCTCGTTGTCAGTCTGGGTCATAAGACGGGACTGGATTTCTGTGGTTAAAACCTCGGTAGTGTTGGTTTGCCGGAGCTTTGCGACATCAAGGCGTCTCGCACGTGGCAGTTTGGGCACAGATGAGAGGTGAACCTTCAGGCGCGTGCGAACGAGAACATGGTCAGACCCATGGACGTTACCAGTTTCGGCACCTCGCATCGACCTGCTATCGTGGACCCAACTACGAAACCGTGAACCAACTAGAATTTAATCGATCTGACTGGCGGTACGGCCATCGTTCGAATTCCAAGTCAGTAGGTGTTTGTGATGATGCTAAAAGCATGTGTTGGTAACAAACAGTCGGTTCTGATCGGCAAACTGCAGCATCCTCTCACCATTGTCCGTTTGAGAGCCAAGCCCAAAACGACCAAAAAGGTGGCTGTTTGTCGGTTCACCGGGCCCAGTCCGGCCATTCCAGTCCCCGGCAACAATAAGCAGATCTCGACGAGGGAGTCGTTCAGCTAGCTCTTGCAGCTGCGAGTAGAAATTATCTTTCTCTTGCTGTTCAGCCGCCGACGTAGGTGCATACACAGATACGACCGAGATGTTCGTAAAATGGCCTTTCAATCGAACATAGGCCATTCGGTCGTTGACTGGTTCCCATGCTAGTAGTGCACGGTTAGCTTCTTCTGAGAGGGCAATAGCCACACCGTGTCTACCAGATGAGTCACTCGAACCGCTGTGATACAAGGTGAAATAAGAATCGACTCCCGGGATTTTGATTTCTCGGGCGCCTGAGTTGAGGGAGTCGGACCTCTGACAAGCAAAAAACATCCACGTGATGTTCATGGAGACTGTGCGCTGTCAGACTTTGAGTACTAGGATCCAGAAACGTTCGCACATTCCAGCATCCAATACCAAGAGTCCGTTTTTTGTTTAGCAGTCCAGCTTGCACATTATTCGCCCGCACCACCAGACAAGGGTTGCGGATCGCGTCGGTTCCCGCGGACGCCGTAGCAGTGGTCGTCGTAAGGTAAGGAGACATCATAAGGTTTCATGGGAATTTTGAATGCAGGCGGGTCCCCAACGGCCGCTCGGATTCTTTGTTCGAGGTTGTCTCCTCTAGCACTTTGGCTCAAGAACCTAACCACAAGGCAGTGGTGTTGGTGGCAAGCAAACCTATTTAATGGCGGTTCACGCTCGCCATGTCACAGTGTCGTCATTGGGCCTTGCGGCATTTTATAAGGCAGTCGGTGCGCCAGACCTCAGCCACCCGCGCCCTGGTAACACTGTCGCTGCTGCGTCCGCGACTGCTTTTTCGCCAAACCCGGGAGCCTGCTGATTTCGCAGCTAACCTTCACTGAAGGCCGCGCCACTATCTGCCACCCGTGGACGCGCCAGGTAGCCTGCAGCTTGGCTAACGGGTAACCCTCCTTTTCCGGGTAGCCCGAGTAACGTGCTAGACGTTATCCAATAAGTAGGCTTTTGGTTGCGTCATTGGAACTAACCATGCGTTTACGCAACGCACATTTGAGCCTGTTTACGTCAGCTGCCATTTTTAGGCAAAAGACCTACTTAATTCGGTGTTCATAGTATTTCTCGGACTGTTTACGATATTGTATCCAGTCTTAGCTGAACCCTTCTGTGATTTCATATGGTGGCATGTCCAAAGTTGTCACTCTTCACGCGATATCGTCATTGCAGTCGGTCAGCTGATTGCTATGATGTTATGTCTTGTACTTTACACTCTAAACGTTTTGTTGTTGACAAAAACTCTAAAATCTGTTTTCATTCGAAAAAATTATTCAGTCAGTGCATTTGAGGACAATAGACTTGCCTTTGAAATCCCAACGAGAAAATGTTTGATCCATGTAAGACTTTTGTCTCCGATGTCCATTGCTCTCAACTTGTGCGTGAAACAGCGCTGTGGAACACTGTAGAAGGCCTTCTGAAAATCAATGTAGACAGCAGTGCGCAGAGTGTTCTTGTCCAACTTTGAATCATATAAAACGAGTTCCTTACACACGATCTTACCCTTAGAAAGCCATATTGTGCATTAGACACACGTTTTGGGTTTACAAGTCAGCAATCAATTCCTTGTTGACACTGACGGCTGTGTAGTCGTTCCCAAGCGTAGGACAGCTGCTTTTGTGAAACGGTGCAATGTGGGCTGTTTTCCAGTCTGTGAGACGACTTCTTGTACCGAAAGATTGCTGGCGCATAAAGGATGGTGGTTTGGCCGGCTCTCTAGCAATTTCGAAGAGCAACTTGGCTAGAATCTCATCCGGAGTGGAAGATTTCCGTTCATTCAGCCTTGTTATTTCCTCAAAAAGGGTTTCTAGAAAAAGTTATTCTGAATAATTGGCGCGCCCATGGTGTTGTCACCAGGTGGAATGAAGTTAGTTTCTCTAGTGAAATCTTACCGAAGGAACTCAGAATAATACAGAGCTTTTTTTGTACTGTCTAATGTATCAAAGCCTTCATTATTCTCATAACAGGAGTCGGGTTCCTGTTACATATGCTCTATTGCAAGTTGTCGTAGAGCAACTTGGGATTTTCGACTGTTCACGTCTTTTAAAAAAAACCAAACTTGTTACCTTGTTCCGCTTTATTTTATAGTGCTTGAAGGGTGCATTGTGGTGGGTCACGGAAAGCTTTTCCCACAACCTATCCTTCTTGTTAACCTCTCCTTTTAGATCTCTGCTCCGCCACGGAGATTAGTTAGATATCTTGGGCAGTGACAGCGGACATTGGATTTTATGCAACCGCTCCTTACATAATTTCTAGTCTTCAGTGACATCCCTGGAGACCCTAGTTTATATGTGATGCCTCAGCTCTCAGTTAGCGGGTCCCTTCGCAATATATTAGGCTTGGGTTCGTTTATTATAATCGGCAGAGAATCTCAAGTTCGCAAAAGTAAGAATGCCGGGCACGGGAAGGAGTTTATCTGTTTTCTAACGCTTCGGAGAACTGGGCCGGCTTTCCTTTGTCAAAACTGACAAGAGCTGAACAACAATATCTTCGTGACCTCTTCCGAGTCAATAGACACCCAAACTCCTTTGTTAAACAGAGAAAGCGCCGACTGAATAGATGGCGGCCAAAAGAACAGCAACTTGTAGTCCCTACATAAAAAGGTGTATCCAAAGCTGTCTCTCGATTACTACAACCTTCTGAAGTCGACATAGTCAATTGATATCACGTGACAATACGTCATGGTATGTTGCAACCTATAGACAGAGTTCTCCTTACTGAAACCTCAGCGACGATGGTAACTGCAATTACGTTGGAGAAATAGAGCGAAAATTGCACACCCGTCTACACGAACACAAACTGGTGGCTCAGAGTCTAGACCCAAACTGGCAGCTTGCAATACATATCGAAGAGCCTGGCCACAACTTCGATATTCAAAGAGCGACCATCGTAAGTCGTGAAACATCGAAAGCAGAAAGATTCACGCTTGAGACATGGTACTCAGATGCCAACTTCGTCTACAGGCATCTATACCTTTCCGTGGCCTACAAAGTCCTATGTGAGTAAAGGATAGGACAAAGCCAGACCGAACTTTAGAAATGCGAGTGAAGACGAACTAACCGTAAGAAGAAGCAAGATTATTAGCGTCCTATAATGTGGAGACAAAGCACAACACTGACTGCCGTCAACTCATGTCAACGTTCACGCGAAGAACAAGATAGCGAACAAGGCAAAAAGCGATCAGCACACGTCTGACGTCTACAGTCACAACTTTAAACTGCTGATCAATGACGGCAGTTTACACTTTGACAAAGGAGAACAGGCCCAGCTCTCCAAAACGGTAGCGAACACAAATTCACTCCCGTGAGCATTCACATGGCATCTGGTAGAAAATCTAGACCACAATACAACGAAAGTACTGCATGCTTACTTCAACCAGGGGATAAAAGACGCGAAAATCAAATTTGTTCTTAAAAAACCGAAGGAAGGGTGTTGTCGGAAGTGTGTTCTCCTCGTAAAATATGCCTTTAAAAGCATCAAAAGTGAATGGAAACAAGTATATTCGGCTTTTTAATCTCCCGAAAAATTAATTTCTCTTCGCAGTAAACATCAGTATATTTCAGGCCTAAAGGCGTAGACCGAAATTGTAAGTGTATGTTTTGGCTGAAACTCGTCAACCACTGTGAAATCTGCACTTGATGCCAACAGACAGACTTTAGTAGTGTAAATTGATGTCGTAGCTTACCATACTAGCAGCCTTGGTACTAGCCAAAAGGCCCAATACCAAGGTTGTTAGTATAGTAAGTTAAAACATCAATGGAAACATGTATACTATAGAAATAGTCTTTTTTAAACGGGTCTTAATTTTACAGTGTCGGCTGTGCGCGTGTTCAAAAGTCAGTGCGCTCTTATGGGGGTTATGCTGTATAGCAGTCAGTATTACAAACGCACCTAAGTAATTCCTTCACACAAAAATCTAAATTTCCTAATTTAGGCTGATTTTTCATGACTTTCGTGTATTAAATAAAATAGCATAGGTGCAATTTAGGCATTAAGCCTGGAGCGTTAACCTAGGTTTTTTTATTTAAACCATGCTACCCAAAGCTTTAAGCGAACTTAGTTTAGTTTTTGGTCTCCATGTATCTTGTGTCAGCGCTATTCTTGTTTGCGGGCCGCGGCAGTTGCTTGATGGAGTTGAGCTCAAAGGCACCACCATCTGCTTCAACTTTCTTGTTTTACGAAAATTTGGCAAACCTTTGTTTTTATTCGTTTAGGAAATCAGAAAACGCGTTTCCACCGAGTCGGTCCAGAATTCAGTCAAAAAATCTCGTGTCAGCAGCATCTTCAGTGCCTTACTATGATTGACATCATAAGGTTCAACACTGTCAAACTTCGGCAAGTGTTTGCCGTCCTGCCCCCTCGCTCGCCCACCGCCATGTTTCTGTACATTTGGATTTTTATTTTTGTATATCTCAAGATGCAAATACATATTTTAACTTCTGCACTTATCTCTACGGGCCAAAGCTGTAATAGTTCTGAGATGGCAAGCAACTGTTATGCTTTAGGGAATCTGCTTTCTTAGTCCGCTATTTCATGTACTTTTTTTCCCAGGTATCACCTTCCGTTCCACCTGTTCCAGCCGCCTGTAAAACACGGAGCATCCTTCGTAGGTATCCTGCGTAATAAATAAATTTATATAATTATTTAGTAGGAAATGGCGTTACCTAGAATAACCAGTTTTTTCGATTTTGAAAAGAAAACGTTTTGAGAATCTCTCTGAGACAAACCCCGGTCACATAGGATCGCATAAAGAGGCACCTATCGATAGGGAACAGGGGTTGTTTTGGCGTTGGCTGTCGTCATTTACACGGCAGGTCAAATGCCATGCAAGCTGTCTACACAGGGTTCTTAATTCCTAAGGTGGGCAGGCGAAATTGTTGCTTTGACTGTCAGGACGCAAATGCAGTCCCCTCGAATATTGTGCATAATTTTGATAACGCTTGCAATAAGTATGCATTAAAGCCGAACGTATCTTTTAGGTGCAATGGATGTTAGATAGGTGCGTCGGTTCCATGAGCAGAGCAGTTAATTGGCGGGCTCCAGCCGCGAAAATTGTGCTTGTACAAACGTAGAAAATAAACAGCAGTGAGAACCGTGGGAGGACTAATGCTCATTTCGATGGTTGGGAGAATGCTAAAACAGGAACTAATCGTTTGATGGAGAAATTCTTCGGGAAATGGTAGCAAACTTAATTCGTAAATTTTCGACACTAGCATGCTAGGTCATCTTCATAGGAACTAATGGTCGTTCCTAATTTAGGACTGTGCTCCGTGAAGACCCTTACATTGCAGTATGCCCGCATTTAGGCTTATTGATTTCTTCCCATAAATATTATAACTACTAATCAGGTAATACTACAAACGAAGGCTTTACATTCAGATTATCAGACATTGGGCTTTTTCGTTGGTTTACGGTGAGTAGTTACGATGTATGAATTCCGTTCACGAAGAGAGGTATGTAAGAAGAAACCCGAAATATCACGAACCTGTAACGGAATTCATGAAAGCGATGGTTTTATTGTAGTAGAGGACGTCGGAAAGGAGGCGTGCACGTCAGCTGTTGTGATATCTGGCGCCAGCCGCCGTCTGCTAACGACAGGTGATTGAAGCACCATTCCATTGCTCTCTTACCTGAACTGATCTTGCGTCTGATCAGTTTTATGTAGTTAAGTGGTCTCCCTCCACACACGGTCCACTGTTATATGAAAATAGAGTTTATTCATAAATCTAGGTCGTTATATACGGCTTTATTATGTGAAGTACTTTAATTGCTCAAATTTCTTCGCGGCACTGGATTCGACGAGTCGCGAAAAATAGGGAGTCGCCCCCTTCCTCCTGGTGTCCATGAGCAAATTCTAGGAGGGGCAAATTGCCTGGGCGTTAAACTAACACAAAACAAATTCGCCTTTAAGATAAGGGCAAGACCCGGAATAGATGAGGATGGTCTTTTTATTTCCTTGTCTTCCTGACTTTTTCGAGAACAGGAACTATTTTCGGGAACAATCTCTTACTCAAAGCATACATATAGGCAAATTTAAGGTTTAAGTGCATGACTTATAAAATATATAGCGCCCAAAATAGGGTCTATTGAGAAATACGAACTCGCTTAGATGTACGTTGTTATGAAAGTTCCCCTTTTATGGTCGATTTCGTTTGAGAATACATTTGCTCACCAACACAATCAATCAATAATTTATATCTTCGAAATGATATTGCCCATTCTCCATAATATGTATTAATGAGTTGTATACTGCGTGATTATACTAAAGTAGGATTTGTTGTGGCCTGTCGCTATAGAACAAGCACTCGGCTTTTCAGAAAACGTGGTTTGCCTCTCTTTACATCCATTAGACATTGAAAATTCAACCGTGGTGATTTTCAAGGAAGTGAATACATAATTGATTTTTTAAAAATGTTTTTTTTTTGGTTGCGCGCATGAACGTAGCGGCTGCAGGATAGGAATGCTAGCGAATAAGAACGCGAGTAATGCGAAATAAATTATTTAAAAGGCCCAGGCGAGCATAATACGACATCCATCGTACAAACGTGCTGTGACCGAAATTAGCATCCTGTTGAAATACCAAATTTTTAGGAAAGCAATACTTCAGCAGCTGTACCGCTCTAAAGCATGGTACTCCACCAGGCCATCTGATGCTAACACTTATGCATAATTGGGTAGGAGGATGAAACTGTGGTTTAATTGAGAAACCCGTGAAGTATCTGGAAAGTCATTGAGTTGCTGTATTAACTCCATTCATTAATCACCAATAATGATTGAAGGAATCTGGGGTGAAAAAACCAAACGGGAAAGGCAATGAGTGGATTCGTGCTACACAAAAATATTCTATTTGTCTTCCATTTCCCGTTGAAGGGTTTATGATGTATGCTTTTAACCATGTAGGAAGTAAAGGCATATTAAAAAAAGATGAATAAAACGAAAATTTACCAGGGAAGTGCAAATTAAGAGGTTGACCCGCAGGACCCGGAATTGCATCTACTGGGCATGGCATCTAGTTAAATATAGGCCTTTGGCTGATCGCAGAAATTTAATTATTTTAGAATCCTACTTTCTTAATCTGGAAATCGAAGAACAGTTCAAAAGTAAGCAGCAAATGCAAACAGGGTAATACAGTCTTCCGGCTATGAAAATAACATTTCATTGTTTTGTTCGGGAACGACTGACTGGTTTCAGATAGAAACATTTATTCCTGAAACTTTAACAATACGTGTGTTTAAACTAACCCGCATATGAGCTCTGAACTTGTGTAAATCTCTCCCATCGAAACAAAGGCTTCCTTATGGGTTGCCGATAACACCCCATTAACTTTGATTCTGAGAGTTCTTAGAATCCAGCTTCCTTCCAGTTTTGTTCTTGAAAGTTTTTCGCTTAACCAATGTCTATAGGCTTGCGAAAATGGTAGTCAGTGTGTGAAAATCAAGAAAATATAGTCTGTGATAAATTCTGACATTGCAGGTTATTGGCTTTTGGCAGTATTGTCGACTACAGAAGGTGCCCCTAGTCAGAAGTCAGAAAGACCAATTAGGTAGGACAGTATACTGTAGGGAAAGGAGCTAAAAAAGACTGCAGAAAAACGCAGCTCACAGTAGACCAAGCAGTTGTTGTGCCTGTGTTATGTGCCTAGACGCGCGGCTTACAGGATCTGGGGACGCCCTCCACCCAATCAGGAGAAGGTCCAAAGCTCGCGGGGCAAATAGCACCAAAATGACCTTGAGGCATCGCGCGATCGTGAGGCGAACAGTCACGCGTGCATGGTTGGCGGGCAAAAGCATGATGAGTCACGCGGCGCCATGAGCGCGCGGTCGGCGGCGCACAGCTTGACAGCGAAGAAAGCGTGTCAGTGCAGGGGTGATCGCAGGACCGCCAAGCTGCTTCGTAACGAGTACGCCATTACGCCTGCTTGCCTCCGATTACTAAAAAGCATACCCTCTGCGTCACACGACAATAGTTGAGTAAGAAATTGATTATTAATTTTCCAGGGGCACAGAGAGAGCGTTGGTCACATTTTGAAACGCCGTTTAGTGCCTACTTATCATGATTTTCACCTACCGAATCTTTATCAGTTGCTGAGACACCGCTGAAATGCTGAAATGCCTCAAACAGTCCCATGAGACTTTGACTTAGGTTTTTAACAACAATTTCTCTCAAAACTTAATTTTTATGGGTGCCTGATCATCCTCTACATTCTTCCACTTGAAAATTTTCACTGCTACTGCTGAATATCTAAAACCACTTTGATACTGTCCGATCACTTGCGGTTCTTGTTTTCTATGCTCTATTGATATCGGCAGTGTTTTGATTATTGCAGTGATAGATATTGTTCAGCTTGTTAGACGCCGCCAGTGCTGTGTGCGTTTTCTCTCCAGTCAGAGAATGTATTAAAAAGAATTGCTGTTTGCATTGCACGGCGAACAAAAGTAGCATAGAGAAGGAGACGACTCGATCGCTGGAACAACACTTTTATTCGCCTGACGTTTCGAGCTCCGTCTGGGATTCATCCTCAGAGACATAATTAGAGAGCAAGAGCCGATAGGGTAGCGTATGCCTAGGAGGTTGTAGTATTTATAGGATATAGTCATAACTGCAAACATACAATGGCAATTAACGGGAATCGCCCTTTCGCGTGTTGAAAGTATGTTGAACGGCATACGGGTTCTGACCTGCTGAACTTTCATCCCGCGTGCTGGACTCGGGCGTGATGATTGCTCGGCCATCTGGTCCTCCGGTGATGGCGTAGAGTGACGCGGTGGCCTGTCCGGTCCCCAAGCGGTGACCTGCTTTGGCCAAATTGAGTCTCAGCACCGAATATGGATTGGGAAAATCGGTGCCATTGTTTATGGATTGGGACCTTGTGAACCATGACTCAAGTCATTCTCAGCTAGGGGGGCGGTGAACCATGACCCCATACAAGCAGTAAGTTCGGCGGGTAAAATCAACCAAGCTGTGATTAAATTCACGGCAAATGGTGAGCTACGTAGACCAACGGTAGAGCGTTGGCTGCGCAAAAGCATTTCCTGTTGTGTGGGTTCGATTTTCACCAAGGCCGTTGATTTTTCACAATTTGGTCGACTAAATATTCATGCAGATCGTGGCGACATTTCCTAATTTTGTTTGTTAGAAGTATACCTTTGGGCATACGTAGACTGAGAGGAAAATTTGTGCGTCTCACTGGAAAACCACGATTTTCATAAAATAAGTCTGCGATAAATATGCTATTAATTGAACACAAACCTTTCCTAATAACTGGTGTGCCTACAAAAGCATGTTTTTTAGTTTATTCCGCAGATGGGAATTGATGCTGTTAATTTTTCCGGAATAAGGTTAGAAACAATGTATGCAAAAATTTCTGGCCTTTGCCTTGCTCCGGATTAATTCTTATTTATCATAGTTAATACGTCCTTTATATCGGCGTTTTGCCAACAAATCATGAAGTAGCTATTGTTTTTAAATAATTCAAAACCTACAAATGACCCTTTTACCATTTTTGAAAAAACACTTTCCACCTAGGCAGGCAGTATGATCTTGCTCTGTTCTGTTGTTGGTGGAGGGTATCCTTTTTACGATTGCACGCATTGGCTGGATAAAGATTTACAAAATCGATTAGTGCTCGATAAGAAGAGAATATACGCAATCAGCTGAGCTGGATGTATGCAATTTATGTGCTTAGAAAAGTGCATCGTTATGCGGTGTTCACCTATGTTGCGCAATATTGCTTTGCCAAAACAAGTTCCATTTATACCGTTTGTGATAAAAATATTATCGGCGGTCTCTTTGATTATTAAGTGGAATAAGCTGCTATGTTTTATTGCTTTCGTCACCTATTAAAGTAGAATAACTGACGTCATACCAGTAATAAAAATCCCGCCTCCCTCGCTTTGTCTCTACCAGACAACTGACTGAGGTTTGCCGATAAAAGCGAATGGGTGTGACCGATGAAACGAGAAATATTTTTAAACTGACGTTTCGGTTTCTGTCGAGAATTCTTCATTAGCGGTAACCGTAGAAAAGTGTGATGCATGCACAGATTAAAGTGGTATTTGTACAGATTACACAGTATTTATAGTCTGTAGTAGCTACAGGACCGCATGCGCACTATAAATATCAGCTTTCGTAACCCTGGGTCAGTATCGTAATGGTAATGGTATGGCCGTCCGCTTCCGCGGCAGTGATTGCCGCGATTTCGTTGGATGCGGGCTTGAGGATTATGCAAAAATTATGTTCACTGTCGTTAAAGTTGCTGCTGTGCCTGGGCCTTCCAAATTGACTGATTCTCCTGCTCAGACAATATTTCAACACGGAGTATGGGAACGGCGATTTGGTACGCTTGATAATTGAATGTGGGCTTGAGAAACATGACTTAAGCAGCTCCCAGCTCACGAGGTTGTTATCTCATGCGAAGAATTCAGCTTCGTTTAACTTGAAAATATGGCCATCTCCCGTCGAGAGAGCTGCAGCCTGGAAGTTATCGTCTTTCCTCCTCATTGCTACCGCTTGATCGGTCATTCGCTTCCAGGGCAATCTCCCGGTTTCTCCGAAGTAGTTGCTTGTTCACAACTGCAACAGATCCGATAAACGACTCCTGTTGTGGCACTGGGTCCTTCGGTTTTATGACCCGGCGACTGATGGTTGCTTCCGGCCTGTTCGTCATTGTAACTTCACGTGGAAAAAGAAGTTAGCTTACTGCTTTTGATATACTCTTCACGCACGGAGGAGTTCGCCGAGCTTCTGGGTCGGTTGAATTTGGTTTCTTATCTCGTCAACGTATGCACTGTTTAACATAATTACGCGGATAAATATTCACTCTCAGTACCTCTCGAAGATATTGTAATTCAGCATCTTAGTCTTTCGCTTCGCTGCAATGCGTCTCCACGGCCCAGTATAGCGCTCTTACGCAGCTACGTTTGTGATTGATGGCGTGGTTGCTGTGGCCGTTGGGGACTTGCATGGTGTTGGTCGCTTTCCTTAATAGTTTAGTTTTTAGACCACCACCGTCTTTGCGGCAAATGAGGACATCCAGAACGGCTCTTTGTTCTCTTCTTCCTCCGTCGTAAACGGAATGTCCGGAAAGGTGGTTTTAGAAGTTCCCTGCATGTCAGCACCTGATCCCGCTCGATAACGACGAAGCTATCGTCCACATACCGAGGCCAACACTTCGGTCCGTGGTGTCGGAAAACCTGGGATTCCAACCATTTCAAAAATATCTCGGTTATGAGTCCGCAAATTGGCGAATTCATGGGCGTGTTCTTCATCGGCTCGTGGATTGTTCCGTTGAAGATAAAGTATGTCTTGAGACAGAACTTAGGATTTGGAAAATTTAGGCGATTCCGAGGCCATTCTTCTTTCCATAGTACTTGCCTCACAGGAGTGATTGGACGGTCGCGACTGTCTGGTATTGTGGAAAAGAAACATTCTATTCCACACCGTTCTACGGTTGCATTGGTGGAGGGTTCCAGCCAAAACCCAAAAAAATCAGGTAAATAAACTTTTTGTTCCACCGATCGCATTTTCTACTTCTCACGAAGATTTCTTTAGCTGATTGCAGTTTGACAGAAAAATGTTCAGTTTTGTTGAATTATTGCAGCCACTGCTGAACTTCACCATAGTGACGTGACAGCGTGCGGACAGCCGTTTGTATCTCAGTATTCAGAAGAAGAACTGATTGTACTCTGTCAACTTTATAAACAATATTTTAGCCCTCAAACTGTAGCAGATGCACTGTCCCGTAGAGTCTACTTTCCTTTCGAAAATGTTACTGAAGTAGTAGTGTTATACTATTTCTGTTACATGTGGATGCCAGCTTTTGCGAAGATTTCTTTCCGAAAAAACTTAAGTTTTGAAAAATTGGCTGGCTATGACTATATCTCCTTAAGCTTCTGTGTCCTTATAAATAAAAATATACATTATGGATTCCGTTGTAAATTACGCTTTATTTAAATGTAACACTTGAAAAAAAGGACACATTTTGTTTATCAACTACTTTCTTTATTGCCAAATTATCTTAAATCCGACCTTTATTAGATTAACGCTCAGGACTTGCGAAATCCGCACTACATAAGTTCCGTCTAAGGTAGACGACGCACTTTTGTAGGTCATGAGCAAAATATTAAATATTGCTCCAAACATCTTGCCATGGTTGTGGACCATGCTGTAAACTTTGTAAATAAACTTAATAAAGGAGCAGATACGATGCTTTATGCTTGGATATTTCGCGGTTTTAAAACTCTCATGGTTAGAAACTTCTTTTAAAACCAACCAGATAAGGGAAAAAAATAATATTTCCCTGCAAGTGTTCTGGAAACTATATTTAAATCTCTAAGTGCATCGAAAATCCGTTTGAAAATGCATACTACTTAAGGAGAAACGTTTCAGGGCATGTAGTTTGTGAAGACGTCTTAAAAGAGGTTTCTTCAGAAGCAGTTCTCTTGACGTAATTAAAATATCTTGCGATATTATACGCCTATTACGTAGTCTTTTCGAAACACAATTTCCGTGGATAAGGAAGAAGATGTGTCGAGCCCCAGATCAATTGATTTATTGGCCTAAGCTTTCGGACTCTTACAGTCCATCTTCTTTCTTACCCATACAAATTGCTAGAACGCGAATTTTCCATTCATTCGGGACAAAAATCTCCTTTAGACTTTCAGTGACATTGTTGGTGAACTACTGTTTAGAACTGTTTACTTAACCGAATGCAGCCTGCAGTACAAGTCCTCGCTGTACCTTAAGCCAACTGCATCCGGTCCTGACCTGTCTTTCGGGTGATACTCACTGCGATGGCTAGGTTGCCCGCGACAAAGTGTTCACCTTTCCTTTCCTGTTCGATAACAGTACATGGTTCTTCTTTTATGTTTGAAGTCAATCAACCTATTACAACTATAGGTCCTAGTCTTATCCGACTGTCGGAGACACGATAAAACAGTTTATGTCTTGTCGCATTACGTAGTCTTATCCACATTTTAAAATCCATTGTCCCGCGTACTCACCCTAATCTGACGCCCAGCTTTAATTCTAATTTCCCTGGAACTTAGCCTAAGTCTACCTGCGCTACGTGTGCTACTGAATGTGCCTTTGAACTTTCCTATGCACTCCAAAATTATTCAAAGTCACGGCCTGCTGGAGAAGCTGATGAAATAGCCTCGCGTACGCCGAATTACATTGCTGACGTCCTATTGGATGTCCAAATATACGCGTGTGCCAGCGGATGCGACTATTGGCCAACCAGGCTGGTCGCCGGAACTCATTCCGTTGTAAGACCGAACGGTCTTCCCACATTAGGTCCGAACACTAACACCGGCATGGCGTCGTCCTCTAGGCCTTGTTGTCGTCTCTGCTGCTCCAAATTATGGAAGTTTGCCAGAAACAACGCCCTCATGGGCGCAACGATTATTGCCGTCTTTGTTGGATTCCTACTAGGAATACTGCTGAGAAACCTGAAGCCAGATGAGGAGACTCTTGTATGGATAGGTGAGTGCATGTAGATTCTTATCTGATGCTGCAGCTCGTTCTCAGTTATGTCTTACCAGCGATCAACTGGTCGCACGACACGTTTTTTTTGAACGAACGATATGTATAGTCTCTAGCTTTGTATTTTGACACAAAAGCACGTCGGTTCTTATCTGAACCCACAGCCTATGGAGACTGCAGTGCTTGTGAAAAAGTCAAAACGCTGACGTAGAAGACGTAGGAAAGAAATGACCGACCGCATTGACGTATGAAAACTGTCGCTTGCACCACAATAACAGTGAACCCTTGGGAGAGAGAACAAGAGGTAAAACGTTTTAGCCGCAAATAGGAAACACACGATTATAATTTTCATTTTATTGGACCTAGTTGTTGATAGGATTGGAACCCATGACAGTAAGTGGCAGGCTTCAGAAAATTCAATTTCTTACCCATCTGAGTTACGAGGGTCCCACCGTCACATTAACATAACTGCCTTTTCCGTTTAATAAAAACCATGGGTTGTAAAAATAATTTGTGCCAAAGGATTATGGGCATGATGACAGTAACCGGGGACGTTTGGGTTGGCATTAATGATCGATCCTTTCCGATGATTTTGACGCGTTTTGTGTTCAATAATAACCATAAATTTGATCTGCCTTTACCTTAAAAATGTGTTTGATACACTTTTTCTGTGTATGAAAGTTTTTTTGGATTTATTGATTTTATGTGTTTGTAAGAAGTGTGGTGGGATGTGGATCCTGGAAAATGAAAGGAAGGCTAGCACTCTATCTTTCTGAGCTACCAGGTCGTACCGGGAGTTTTGAGGCTAATCAGACTTGTGCCAAGCCACTCGTCTAACTGCATGCAACTTAGTGAATCTATAACCTCTGATACAGTAATCTGACTGGCCAAGCAAGAGTTCCTAAGCAGTCAATGTAAAATTCAACAGATAAAGCCCAGGCGCAATTAATCAATATAAGGTTTGGCAGATATGAATAAGCTATTTGACCCGTTGTGAAACGTTTAGCAGCTTCTGTTTTGCAAATTGGAACAAAATTGGATCAGTAAGTAAAATAAAACACTGAAACCAGAGCTAAATTCACCGTTTTTGATTATGTATCCGCGATCTGCTTGTATAGCACCATCTCATTTAGAACAGAGTCGAATCACGATTCTTCTTCTTGGTACTGTATATCCGCCTCACAAATGCAAAAAAGGTATAAAAATTAAAAACAAGATTATTTAGGAAATTATGTCACCTCACTTCATTTTATATTTACTAAGATGACCAATTAACATGCTCCCAAGTAGTTTTGTGTGAAATACGAGCCTGATAACCGACTGCTACTTAAGCGGCCAAATTGGATGGTTTAAATGGCAAAGTGAGTTGGTTCTGACGTTGGAGACAAAGAGCTGCATAAATTGGAGGTTTTTGCATGATCATATAGGATGTTTGTGTATTCAGGTTGCTAGGTTCTGTTTTCTTCGATGGATAATTTGCACATTACTGGAACTTCAAACACAAGCGAAAAAACCAATGTTTTATATTCTTTTTAACAATCGAAAAGATAAAGATATCAGCTGAGCAGTACTAAATTTGTCATCATACCCGGATAGATTTTCGAATAAACAGAGTAGATCCGTTTTAGCGGTTGAAATCGAAATGTCTGTGTCCATTTGATCTTAAACTGGCCAGGTGTCACAAGTCGAGACAAATTTCTGATTAACTTTTTATGATCTTTTATTTTTAGCTTCGCAATCATGATGCTGTAGTGGTCCCCTCCATATAAATACATATCTCATACCGGGTTATCTGAAAACGGAATTGTCGAAAACATTTCCAGCGTTCTGTTGAAATATCGATAAGGCTAGTAACAAACTGCAAGGGGCTATTATTAATGGTAAATCAGACTTATCAGATTGCTTTATGTCACTTAATAGTTCTCGTTTTACTGGTCCAGCTCAAACACATTTTAAAGTCGTTTGCTGTAGCCAAGTTGGTTGCCGAGTAAGAACATGTTGCATGTCATTTGGACCTTAATCGTTAATGTGACCATCGATTACGATTATATTATGTTATTGGTATGTTATTATGTCCAACTAGAATTATGCAACGATGGTGATTTGTGCTTGAGCTAGTTTTAAGTGATAGTAGACAGTTGCAGCAACAGTCTATAGGATAGCCAACCACAGGCACCTAAAATCATCCAATCAGCACAACATGCTGACGTTGACTGACTCACACCAGACACATTTGCAATCACGCCCACGCCACGCTAATGAACAGGGGCACGCACGCAGTAGGCTTCAGCACGTAACACCTGACTCCTATTGGTGTCTTCAACCTTTTCGTAAACAGATCTAAGTTAGGTGAATCGTGGTCGCAAGGACGGGCTTACTGTCCACACCGCTAATGCTGCCTTACTATCAATTCCGGATTATTTTATCAGCCTCGTCCAACTAAAGGCTTCCGACTACTGAGATTCCAGGAGATGAACAAACATGTGATGGGCTGCATTCTGCCGTCAGCGCGTGTGGCAGTTCAACCGTCAATTTCGACGGGCTCCACAACAGGGTGGCGCAGGGTGGTGACTTGGGCGTGAATTAGTTTCAAGTGATAGTAGACTTGTTTAACATCCACGGCATTCTCTCTTACCTCACCACCCTTTGCCCGGTGTCAAGACAGATTCAAAAAGACCGGAGGCAGTATCGGGCGCAAGTGGCTACCACCTTCTTCTTCTTCTTCTTCTTCTTCTTTTTCTCTATGCACATCACCGGGATGTGAAAATTTACCTCAATTCGTGAGCTAGAGCTGTTCCCAATTAGCATCTGCCCCGCTACCCTATCACAACTTAATCATTTACACAGTAGCCACAATACCGTAGGGGGCATCTGTCGCAGCCAAAGTCGCCCCTACGCGAGCCACCACGCCCCCCCTCCCCAAGTTCGGCATTTTATATGGGAGCGAATCTCGAATAATGCCTAACATACCACCATGTTGGTCTAGCGCACCTACCACGCGATACATAAATCGTACATGTACGGACGATTTAAAACCAAACACAGTCCGCCAACCTCTGACTCCTAAATGAACCAAAATTGAGCACCTTGTAGAGATCTATTAAAGAGTTTTGTTTGTGAATAGGTTGTATGGCAGCCTACAAGGAAGCTTCAATAATAAAACCGTACTTCTTATATTGAAGTAGGTCAAACTTCCATCTGTACAAACACTCCCTTGGTTATATCAATCAACATGAGTTGTTTGCATATTGTTATTCGTCTATAGGCTTTCTTTACTGACCAATAGTTGTTTATTTTGGTCGATTTTATTCTTTCCGCATGCTTTTCACCTATATTCTAGTTCAATAAGCAATTATAAGTTACCTTAATTCATACCCTACTATGCACTCATTACGCCTTAAACATGCATTAAACATTTAACCAAGATTTCCGGAAAAAAAACTTAGGCTGGGGGACTTTTGCCATTGGGTGTCGATAAGAGGAACTCTCACCGAATTTTAGATTTTTTAACTAATATGAGGGCGGAATTTTAAATGCCACAAGCCACTAGAGTGTGGTAGAAGGTAAGGATGACACTGCTGTAGCAATAAAGAAGATGGTTTGACGAATAAACAGTAGCGTTACATTTTTCAGTAGCTAGACTATAATAACAGATAGTGTTAAACGTTCTCTTTGATCCCTTTTCACGTTCTTCTATATGTCAAGACCGTTATGACCCGGCTTAGTACTCAGAAGTCTCACGATCCGTATGCGTGCTTTTCTGCGGCCCTAAACGCCAGGAGAGCCTAAAAACGATGCCTTGGACCACGAAAATATATTAAAAACCAGGCGGCATTCTCAATTAGCCCTTGTGTATATTTATAGCATTTTGTTCACGTTTTTCATGTTCTATTAGATCCAGTTCAAGAAAAAACTTCTGGAACAGCCCGGTTTCTTCTCGCCGGCATGAGCCAATCAGGTTCTGGGAGAGGACTGTAGTCGTAGTTTATGCGAAATACTGTCGACCACGCGTTCTTTGGCATGCAGCGTGGAGTGGCGCGCGCATACGCCTTTTTTCAGATTTTCTTTCCCTGGAAATGTTGATATTTCCATCAGGTACAAGCCTATCTAAACAAGATTATATGCGAGGGAGTTCACGAGTAATCGTAATATAGTTCCCATTAGGGCAGAGGAATAGGACTGCCTTTGGAAAAAGTCTGGTTTCGGGCTCAATACATGACATCGAAAATTCTAACATTCTCTGATAAGGGAAAAGTAGTAGTAAAGGTTGAATGGTTTGGACATATCAGGGGAAAAAAATATTAAAAAGTGGAGCATATAAAAGTGGAAAATGATAGAAAAATTTCGTTGCCGTTCCGCAGTTGCCATGGCCAAGAGCTTTTAATCCGACAGCCAGCAGCTTAGCACCTCAGCCGATTACCAGTTCCATCTAATGCTGATCAGATTTTGACCCCCATTACTCCGCCCCCATTGCCTTTGCTGTGACAACCGTTCCATTTTTTCTACCAACCGGCATATTTTATTTACTTAATTATCATATAGATGTAAAGGCCTGATGAGAATTATTGCAAAAAAACGTATTTTTCGCCATTTCGTCTTCTGAAATAAAAGAATAAATTACTAAAATGTCTGGCAACAATAAAACGCGCCCTACTCAAAGCGAAAAATGCAGTCAGTAAGAAACAAGTAGTGCACAAATTGCGGATCTTAGCAATTATAAAGCAAAAAGCCAAGTTATTTACTAAAAACTAAACAGCATCTAAACTAAACCAAAAAATATAATATACTAGAACTAAAGCAATCTAAATCTAAACTAACAGTAAAATAAACTAAAGTCTAAATACCAACTGCACCAAGCTGAGTGAAGTGAGACAAAGTAAAGGAAACTTAAACTTAACTGTAATATATAAAACCGAATAATTAATTGAATCAAACTAAAAAATACAAATAAGCTAAAATTATAAGTGAAGTGAACAAAGCCAAAACTAACCCAAAAGCAAACTGTTGCGGATTGCGTCGCTGCTCAATCGGTAGAGCGTTAGCCGCACAAGAATCCCCTGCTGTGTGGTGTCTATTCCGGCCGACGCCGTGAGTTTTTTAACAATTTGGTCAACTTAAAGTAAACTAACTAAACTAGACTAACCTAAAAACTAAAATAAAACTAATCAAACTAAAAGTAATCGCAGGACGCTAGATAGTTCAATCTGGGAAGTGCAATGAAAATGGACTGTGTCGTACCTCTGTGCTGAGAAAAACATACTTCTGAGTAGACAGACTGCCACTCATTCATCCATTAATACAGTTGCTTTATTCTAGGGACAATTACGTCAAGTTTAGGTGTGGGATGAATATAAGGATTGGCGTCAAGGTTAAACTTTGGAGATTTTAGCTACGATGAAGGTTTGTTTTAGGGTTTGCGTTAGGATGAGGACCCCATAATAGGTATCCTTCCTGATATTGAAGTAAATACAACCGGGAGGAGGACTGTTCCTGTTACACTTTCCTGTCGATGACGACATAAAAAAGTCCCAAGTGAAGTCTTAATCCTGGGCGTAATAATTTATTTTGGTTCCATTACTTTAATTGGGTCAAATTCCATCATCAGGTAGATGCAGGTCGAAGAAGGTGCTAAGGGAAAAAACAACAAGTTACCTCTTTTTGCCTTAGGACTCGGTTCTGTCCACCTCGGTAACTGTCGCCCATCCGGAAACTGGGTTGCATGTTTGAACTGTTTTGATAGGGGTAGTTGAGCTTAACTCATACGTTGATATATTTGTAACCCGATTTCCACGCGCGTACGAGCTCTCATGCAGTATTGCTTTCTGCTTTGACCTGAGGCTGAATTCAAAGCAGCGAGCTAAGTGCTCGACTTCAAGAGATACCTGTTTCCTCTTCGAACAGTCATGGGCTTGTGCAACTTCGTTCCCATTTTTTCGGCCTGTCTTGAACTGACATCCGCTGATGTACCCGCGTAGCGCCGTAAAATCCAATAGAGTGAATGCACATGGACTCTCGCTAAAACCTGTTTCCGCTTTCATCGTAGGAGTTTTTGTACCTGCTTCTTTGTTAATTCATCGTATTTTCCAAAGATGATTAACTATCACTTTAAAATGCCGCAATGTTGTCGGATTTGAATTAATCTGCTACTATGCTACGCATTTCTGCTGCTTATATGGTTGCTCACAGAAAGCAGCAGTTATTCATTTTGCATTTATTTTTACCACAGCAACAAGTCTGTAATGATGGGGCTCTCTATGTCTTAAATAAAACTATATTTATCTCTCGATATCTCTCCCCACAAAATGTTTTTCACTCAACATGCTTCTACACTTCTTTCCTTCGAAAAGGGTGATTCAGGTAGACCCTACGTAAAACCGTCTGTTCCTGGAAGTTCGAACGGACGAAGCGCAGTTATTACATGCAATTGACAGGCTCAAACTGTTGCTAAGCAATTGCGTTTTGTTCAACCTTCAAAAATCGTATCCTTAACTGTGGTAGAGCAAATAGTTTTCAGGAATAATTGCGGTAAAAATAAAGTCCAGGAAAATGTGAACAGCTAATATCTAATTTTACGAATGATCACACCTTCCATACTCTCCCATGTTGCGATTGACCCAAAAGAGCGCATATTTATTCACTTCTGATGCTAAGTAGTTTCTATAAAAGTTATTTTAAACTGCTTTCGACTTAGCTGCGATTGGTCTGCTCATTTAAAGACAACTTCACCATACTTGAATTTTATCCCTTTTTAAGTGACTGCTATATTTGATTGAATAAATTTGTTGAGCAATAGAAACTCACTTTAATCTAGCACTACCCTCGGCTCTATTAGCTTTTGCTCATTCCCTCTAAATTATGCGACAATAGTTCTGAAATTGTTTTAGTATACTTCTTCTGCGTTAAAGTTAGAGAAAAAATGAGTTCAGTCGGCATTTTCGGAAATTAAATTGCAACTTTGCCTTGAACATATATTAGAAAAACTTTCGCGTGCACTTTGCCTGCCCCTTGTATGCAAATTTTGTTAAAAAATAAAAGACCACATGCACATTTTTGACCCCTTAGTCTTTTCAGTAAATGAGTAGGTAAGGTAGATTCCAAAAAGGCAGTATAACCATGTTTTTCAGCGTCGTTTTTTAATAATTTTCCCTTTCAAAGAAAGTATTCAAGGAGAGCACAATTACACCTTGCCTATTTTCTAATTGTAGATATGCCGGGGGAAATTTTTATCCGCCTTCTGAAGCTCACAATTTTGCCTCTCATTTGCGCAAATGTGATAGTCGGTAAGTGGTGGTATTTTTCGAGCTTATGCAGCCCTGGGAAGTGACAGCCCAACAGTTTTTGCCGACGATATTTGCTAAACTGCAGAGTTGACATACGGGCGATGGTTTTCGTGTGTGGAGTGCTGTAAATGTACATTCACATTCACTCTCATTTAATTTTAAATTGAATACTAAAATGCCGGTTGTAAAAGGCAACGAACTTAGGGTTGTAGTGTGTTACTTATTATAGAAAATAAACAAGAAAATGCTTGCATGTACCTATTTAGTAGCACGCGAGTAATTTTCCAAATTCTTTACTTCAAAAATGCTATTTTGCTGGTTGAAAAAGTATAGGATAACTTCACCTTTCAAATAATCTTATCTGTCCATTTATTAACGCTACTTATAGAGTGTACAACATGGCAGAATCCATTGGAAGTTTCACAAACATGATCTGAAGTTTCCCTTGCTGATACACAGAACTCTGTGTATTTCCTTGTGCAGGATTTAAAGAGAATGCTTATCGGAAATCCCTAATACAAGTGTAGGACGGATCGGGTTCAAAATTATTCGCGAGCATAAAAAGGTTTGCTGCTGCGAAAGCTACTAGTTTTCAAGTATAAATGCGATATATGTAATCCACTACCAAATGAGTACACAGAAGTATACCTTTGTGCATGTTCTCTATAATATCTATTTTAATCTGCAATTACAGCGAAAATCAATGGGATTACTTTATACCGCATAAGTAGGCATTTTTTGAAAAAGTGCCATTCCTCCGGGTAACCGAAATGAAGATCGATGAAATGCCAGAATCCTGAAGGGAACGAGCTTTCTTGGTAGTATGTTGTTAGATGATATTACAGAATTGCTAAATTACTCATGTCGAGGCAAAACACATTTCGTACGTTCAGCTAACATTGGTTGAAAAACCCAATCTAGTGTATTTTATCATGCTAATGAACTTGCACAGCTAACTTTTCTCCCACCTCTCCCCAGTTTCATGCAAAACTCAAGAACAGAGGATGCGGGGGAGAGTGCAGATTGCTTGTGATCGGGAACGTGCAACTGACTGTACCATCCAATCAGCTTGCATCCCACTGAGAAGAGATGTTATACTTGTCACATAACCACGGAACCATGGAAGTCTGACCCTAATTAAACCAGCCGTCAACTCCACTTAAACACCGGCTGGACTGACCATGACGTCCGAGTGATCCCTTCAGTTGACAAACGTCCGTTTGCGAATTCTATCACAGTGTAGAAGTCTCAAGCTCGAAGCATGTGTGAAGCAGAGGAGCCGAAGAACATCCTTTCCACTTGCGTGATAGATAGCGATTGCATGTTCGCGTTGTGTGATAAGGACGTGGGCGTGTTCGATGTGGGTGCTGCCGAGGACAGAACTTAAGATGTGGTATTGCCAACGGTGTCCTATCGTAGGTTGTCCCGGAGGTGCATACGACCTAATGCGGTAAGTGAAGGTATGTAGACAGTGGGTGTTTGGGTGCTCTTAACACTTACCCGTCAGTCTTTGTGTGAGGGATTTGCAAGTGAACGATCAGGTGGATTCGTGATGATGTGCATGTACGTTCACAGTGTGCGCAGGGCCCTCAAGAATCTGGCCCTATACCTCGTCAGTTTTAGTGCTCAGCGAAATGCCATGGTCATATGACATTTATCGAAAGAAGTGATCGTCGAATACAGAAGGTGCCCCAAGTGAGAAGTCAGTAAGACCAACTAGGTTGGGTAGTGAACTCTAGGGAAGGAGCTGACAAAAGGCTCTGCAGAAACAAGCTGCTCACAGTTAACAAGCCAGTTGATTTGTGTGTTTTGTGTGCCTCTGCGCCGGGTTGGAGTCAACTCATGACATGCCTTGCAGCCAATCAGAAATTGGGACTCACGGATTGGATCGAGTTCTCACAGGGACTCGCGGTAGTGGCTCGACCTTGAAACCTGTGCATATGCACTCGTTGGCAGCGGTCAGTCTTCGCGTGAGGTCGTATGAACTGAGTGAGTCACCACAACCAGTTCCTTCTCAAAGCCGCAACACTAAGGTTTGCAGTCGACCGAAGCCCTGGCTGTCTTTCGACTTAAGTGCTGCGTAAAGTGATGCATTTATATGAGTAATTGTCCACGGGTTTATGTTGGGGCCGTTTACAGTTATTCGAGGGACTATACATTGGGTGCAAGAGGACGGCTGCTGCCTGACCGTCGTTTAATCCATGCTTATGGTCGGTCCGACGTTAGCGTAGCCGGCGGGAATAGGTGTCATGCTCCCTTGCATATTATGGCAGCTGTTGGGCAGTTGTCCACTAAAAGCAAAACTGACAGCATGGTCGTCGGTCTTGTGGACCACGCGGATCCCATGGCGTTCATAATGGTAGGCGTCCAGCCGCACATGGTCACCCTTGTGAATATGGTCGATTGTTGCTTTCTTTAAATCCTGCAACATATTTTTACTAGCGTCACACCTTCTGACTTATTGTTGTACGTTTAGCTTCCAACCGTGAACAGTCGTGCTTTTAGCCCTCAGTCGGGTCCAGTGGGCTCTCATCGCAGACGCCTTGCACGGCTCAGATGATTTCGAGTAAACGTCCAGAAAATTGTTCGTTCTCACTTAGGATGGTGGGCGGCAGTAGACTGCGGCATCGAGGATTGTAGATGAGCGGTTGAGGGCGGTTCTGGTATGCCGGTCTCTTTGCTTTCAATTGTGAAGTGTCTCCGTCAGGAATGCTATTCGCTCCAAGCTTAGCAGCGGCGCGGTTTTGTTTGATGCAAGCACCGTAGCTTGCCATGACGGAGGTATGGAGGTTCACTGTTTACTTGTGGCCGATACGTTCTTCGGCTTCCTCGGCTTATGGATCCATTCAGACAGCCTGCACCTCCCACAGCGGTCGCTGTCCAAAGCGGTGACATCTAAATAGGTCAGCTTTGTTAGCGTCGATCCGGTGATTTATGTGGGGTTGTGCACATGGTTTTTTCCCTGTGTCGGTCGCTGATGGCTATATCTTTGTCGTGAAACAAGTCCTGGGATTGAAAACATGTGTATTAGGGGAGTTCGTGTGCCGTAGAGTGCTTTAAATCGCACCATTGACACCACAGTGTCTCCATGGTGCTGATTTTATTTGGAGATCGTCTAGTCGCAGAGCCAACTGATCGCTGAACTCAAAGCAATTAGCAAGGCAATTGAACATAACATTTATGAATTCAGCTGGGGTTGCTGACTTTGTTGTTTCCTGTGAGCTTTCAATCCTATCCTAACCTAAGAGATAACGAGGTTATATCCTGTCCATGCGCCAATGTCGCAGATCGCCCTGATCATCATTACCTCTTGTAGATCACGCCTCCGTAAGAGATCGTAGTCTGGCAAACGGGATGGACGAAATTGGGAAGTCATTTACGTTGCCTTCTCCCTTATTTTAATGTGTAAGAAGGTGTTGTTCAGGCGGAAGTGGTGGGCTGCGCATTTTAACAGAGGAAGGAGGCCGTTAGTATTAGAGACAAAACACTCCCTCCTAGACAGGGGGAAATGTTCAGCGCAGGCATTGAATTCATCAAGGAAACATCACCTACCTGACTTCGGCAAAATCATCACGAGGGCCTTAGGGTCCCCGTAGAATTTCTTCTTTGAATCGTCACGACTTCTGTTTGGAGGCGGGGGGAGGTTGTAGGTGCTGATTATGGTGGCGAAGTTTGCCCCTTGAACTAGCAGACCCAGACCTACGAGGCTGTCGCCAATTCCCTACAGCAGAAAGCACATTCGGCGGGGAACTATTTCCTACAGTCGACCGTACTAAGATAATTAAAACCCACTGAGAGCAGCGATGCACACCTTGCTGTTCGCCGTTTTTCGAACAACTATGCCGTTCTTTTTAAAAGGACACAAACATGCCTGGCTGCCAAAGTGAGCCGAGTCACTCTGACAGTCGGCGGGGTGCGGTGGATGGGGATAAGGATTGTTGTCTGATGTTTTCGCCCGTAATTTGCACTTCTGTTGGGCCACGAACAGCAGGTAGATGGCGATATGCCAGCATTTGTTTGAAATCATCCCGAATCGACCGAGGAGTAAGCCGTACTGCGTTTGACTAGACCTGTTGAGACAGCCCAGATGGCTGCAGAACTCCAGTATGTGTTATGACTTTGTTTCATGCGAGGGTTATTCTGGGGCGTCTATAAGATTACATTTCGCCTTCACCATTTGACTTATCTGAGTGGGAGGAGGATAAGCAGGTATTCAAAGAGGCAGGAAGTAGAACAGAACTTCTGGTTGCAGAAAGAGACACAACAAAAGATACCCTCAGTCGATTTAGCTCACCGGTCGAGGCGTTTATCGGGATTTCAGAAGCTACAGGCGATTGTTGGGTGCCAGTTACTTGACGAGGAAGCTAGTCACAATCTGCACGATGCAAATGATGCGACCTTTTAGGACCACCTGGAAGTCATACCTGGATATTCCTACACCTTGTACAGAGTCACAGTGAAGAGCGCCAGTCATGGGGTGAAGTGAAAAAAACCTGAAGCCTAACTGTGCACCCCAGAAATAAAGTAATACGACAAGCCTACTAAAAAATGCTAGTAAATCATATAGTTTTGTGTTCCGTTATTGTATAGAAAATTCACGTTATTTCCACTTCGTTTTCGAAGTTATAACTCACACATTCGCTGAACGATGCTAACTAATTTGTACCTTTTTTTCATTTTTTTATAAAACGTTAGCGTTTATCCTTATTGAAACTCTTATATTTTGTGTACGTTAAGCGTCAAACTTTTAGATTTTGTCACCTAAACTGAAAATTTCATAAGAAAATGATTCGTCAGGCTCAGTCTGACTTCTTGGTCGTTTTATCATCATTTTTAGTTTCCTCGACTCTTGACGCCAGGGAAAATGGAAAAATCAGTCTGGTGGCTCTGGCCTTTATTATTTCGTCCAATGTTTTGGCTGCCGTCTGTGGAGTTGTAGTTTGTCTTCTCTTACGTCCTGGTGAGTTTTTCGTGTGTTGCTGAATAACGCATTTACGTCTAATATGCTCAAAAATCTCACTTTATTGGACGACGAAATCCCCAGTTGGAATAAACAGAAACAGTCGGCAGATCCACTCATATGCATATTATTACTTTTTTATTAGTAATTTAAGTTGCATACGCACAGTTCTAAAAACC
Organism: Ligula intestinalis; assembly: GCA_036362985.1. Taxonomy (NCBI): domain Eukaryota; kingdom Metazoa; phylum Platyhelminthes; class Cestoda; order Diphyllobothriidea; family Diphyllobothriidae; genus Ligula; species Ligula intestinalis. The sequence continues at coordinate 27,450,275 of JAYGXS010000001.1, forward strand.
CAAGGAATTCAAAAGTTCGCTTCACTGAATCCACAACAATGAAAGAAACATTGGTTTATAATCTAAACCAATTTAAATGTAAAAATTCCCATCAGAGAATTCAGAATCCAACGTAAGCTGTCGACGTGTGCCCGTCAACTAAACTTCTCAATTTCGTAAATTTATATCTGACGAAATCTTGAAAATACGTACATTTACAAGCCGAAGGACGTCAATAGTTTCGACTTTAAAAATATGGCAAAAAGGAATGCAAGTCTTGATATAGACTGAGATCACCATCTTCTCTTTATAGCTAACAATATTCATTTCCAATAGTGATTTATTCGAGGCTCCGTAATTAACCATAGTACAATTTAAATCGTAAATAATTCAATCAAGGTAGATACGAAAACCTGGCATTATTAGGTACTTGAAACAATGAACTCGCCCATCGAACCACAACGACCCCTTTTAACAATCCAACTCCAAACGAGGTTATTGTGGCAGTGGAGATAAAAAATAAAACTGCCGAATTGCGGATGGCAAGCTAAGGCTTATTTAGCGTCGTTATTCAGCTCAAATCCGATAATATAAAGGGTTAAACGTGGAAATAGAAGTCACGTCTGCTACCGTCTGGCTAGCTGGTAGCAGACTGATGCTCTGTTGAGGAGCCGTAAATGCCTGGAAGCAGTGCATTCAGGCGAGGCATACATAAATTGGCATATCAACTAAGATTAAACATACCCAAACTCCTCAAGCGTAAATTGAAACGAGTACAGCCAATCCAAAAGGATTGAAAATGGAATAAATGCGTGCTTACACAAACGTGTGAGTAGCAGTTGAATCTACTGTTAAACATGCTTAATTAGTGAATCGTATTTTTATCGAAAGCCCGCTGCCAGCCCCGAACTTGTTCATAGTACAGTTTATAAAGTTGAAACTCTAATCCGTTCCAGCACCGAACTCATCATCCGAAACCCTCTTCTTGCAAAACGTAGCCAATGAAACTTCATCAGTTTAGTGATTGGCTGCAGGTGACCAAGGACCCACGCCCTGGGAGCAGGACTCAACGTCCAATACAGGCCTACACATGCACTGACATTTCGTTGACTGACCAGCACATTATCCATCGAAACAATTTTGTTCTGCAAGTGGCTCGTCCGTTACCTGAAGTCTTCGTAGATGGCACTGCTTGTCAACCGAGGTTCAACTGTATTTTTCCAAGCAATTAAATTCTTAAGTGGAACTATTCAAGACCAGGGAAATCCAAATGATCATTTATGGCTTATTAGCCGGGGTGTGCGGGGTTTTTCGGGTGTTTGTATTTATACAAACACTAAAGAATTTCGAGCAGAATGTTTTTGTTTATCCTTGAATGTAGTAAATGGAGCAATTTACGAAAATGTGACGCTAAAATAGTGACCTTTTTTTCATCGACTTCGAAGCAACATGATTAAAGGGAAGTCCATATGTGTAAAAACGGCAATATATGTAGTCATCTCAGTATTTTTTAATCGCTATTCGGTATGATCGTCAAATTTTTAGAGTATTTACCTCTGATGCGCACCATCGAATTCGTAAACTAAAATAATGGACTGAAAAACACATGCGAATTCGCTATGATCGATTTTCTACTGAAGTAGTTGTAACTCACCACGTGACCACCATGCATGTCCCGTCACTAGAACGACAAAAAGAGGCAAAAGCGCCGAAAGAACGTAAATGAGGATTTCTCAGAAATTTTGCAACTATTGTAAATGCGGAACTATAGTTGCAAACCTACCGGCAATGCTCCTAACCACAAAAGACGAAGATATGCTGTGCAAAGGATTGACATCTAATCCATATAGGTCCACTTTCTAACGCCTTCTTGCCAACTATGAATCATAAGTTTCATCAGCAAATCTTATAGAACAGGAGAAGGTCACGCTTCTTATCAGTACCGTGCATGCTTGCACTAACTGACAGTTAAAACTCACCGTTCTCCTATGATGAAACGAAAGCACCAAAAGCACTCTAGCAGGATACACGCATCATCATGACAAAAAGGAGTTGGCAACACCATCAGAAACACAGCAGGCTACCTGACAGCGATAACTTCACTCCAAAAAGATAAATTTAAATACGAAACTCTGCCTGTCTACCCTTAACGTTCGCAGAACTCGTACTTGAAAAAGAAAAAAAATTAAAAAGTCTTACAAAGAGGAGATAAATCTTGGGAGTTCTTTTCAGATCTTTAAAACGGAATAAACCAATTTCTGTCAAAAGAGATGATCTTCACAAAATTCACAAGAAAGATATTCATCTGCGACCGACAGTGTTCTTAATCTTCGCGCTTCAACATCCGTTTTAAAAGTGGTTATTTCACTAACTGCATCAACTTTGAAAGAGTTTATTCAATTTTTGAAAAAAATGGTTAAGAAAGTGGATCTTGCATACACAAACGAACATCCGGCAATCTCCGCGCTTAGCATGGCCAACAGTAACATAGCGGCATGCACGTTTCGGTGGTTTCTCTCTCTCATCCGACCGCCCCCTCGTTCGGCTTCAACAAACCCTCATGGCCACGTAACGAGCGGCCTCTTATGGACCCCAACTCCCCCTCCCATATTCCTTTGACTCACTTAAATGCAATTAGGAAGCTACTTGACCGCATGTTGAACTTTGACCCCATTCCCTCAGCAACGCAATGGTCCAATGAGAATTTACTGAAAGATTACATATGCTCAAAAACGTTTCATCTGAAAACAGAAGAGTCGAATGCTTACTTGACGAAAAAATGCTTGAATTCGAGGTAGTCTTGCTCTACCTCTAAATTAAGCGAGACGCTCCGCCCAAGTATTACTTCAAGCCAACCTTACTGATGAACCTGCTGACGCTTTATTCCAACAACCAGATCTTTGTATAGAAAGCAAATTTTCCTTTCCCAGACAATGCCGCCGGAACCTGAAATTTACTCTTACAGGTTCAATCATGCCTGGCTTTCTGGTGTAAGCCCTAATAAGCATCTATGGCTTTCTTAAAGATTAACTTAGAGCTATAACTGGAGTATGGACATGACATATTTGTCCCCATCCAGGCAAATCCAAGTAGATCAACTTCGCGAAAATCATAAGCCTACATTTCCGTGAATTCGGTTGACGTTCTAAACGGAGGTTAAAAGATAACTTTAGTTGATGGATGTCCTTTAACAGCGAAAAACTGGTGGCCCACCTCATATGCCAGTTTATGAAAGCTACGTTGGCAGAGGTCATTCTTTACTTTGAGAATTACCATGCAGTCTCCCACAAAAGGTCTTCTGTTTACATCGTGCTACTTTGAGCCAAGAATACTGTTGTGATGACGAAAATTATCAGGCTTAAAAAAATTACTCTTCAATTTGTTGATATTCTCCGCTCGACCTTGTGCGTCAAGCTATGAACCAAAATCAGGCTTTGTGTACCCAGGCACTAAAACAATCATCTGGCTGACTCTCCCGTAGGTAAAAAGAATACATTTAAGCATGTCGAAAACTGACTGAAAAAAACTCAGATGAGGGTAGAATTTCAACTCACATGCACTGCGTGCGCAAAACTTATACACTCTAGGAACCCCATTTGGCAACCTCGATAAAAAAGATGTTGTCTACAAATCTCATTTTTCACTTTAAATGCTAGTTGTTGTGGCTTAACTGAAAACTCTGTCGCGTCCCGTATAAACGAACATCAATTGGCGTTCCGGACACCATGGCCATGCCGACAGCGGAGGTCGGATTTACATGTGCATGAATATTCGTGCCTGCCAAATTAAGAAAGGTTGAGACTTCCTGGAAGTCATGCAGTCCGATTAGGCATTAATCAGTCGAAATATCGATTGAATTATGAAAAAATACGTCCAAACAACCCAGTCAAGACGACATGGAAAATTTTGTTGGGAAAGAAAAATGCAATCAACCCATTTTGGCAGCAAAATCAGGCAGCTGTAAAATACTATATTCCACACAGTTAGTTAAATATTTGTTTAAAACACCCATAGTCAAACATTTACGCAGAAAATGAATACTATTCCAACTATCTCAATCCCTTTCTGACTAAGTTTACTTGGATGCCCATAGTTGAAGAATTCTGGTTTTCGACGGCCGTATACTATTCCAACCAACTGAATCCCCTTTTGACTAAGTTTACTTGGAGGCCCATAGTTGAAGAATTCTGGTCTTCTACGGCCGTAGCTATTAGACTTGGCGATGCACTGACTTTTTGTGAGGTCCCACTAGCATCCCTTTTTAGCATTTTTACAGCTTGGACTTGGTGCAGGATTCTTATGAGAGAGTGATGGAAATGCGTTCCAAATCCACGTTCTCCATGCTACGCCAAATGCAGGTCTTCTCCAAATAATGACTTACCTAAGTATGAACTAGCTACACAGAAAAAATATTTGCTCCCGAAATCTGCTTCAGTATCCTCGCCCAAGCCATAAAATATTAGACATAAGAGATCGATATCGCACTGAATAACTCAGAAGGGTCGGCCCTTTTTATTATAGTCAGCTGGCCATAGTTCCGTGAAGAAGGATTCCGGACTTGAAAGTGGGCCTGTGTCCTCCGAAAAAATGAGAGTCAAATTGCCAATACAAGCGAATATGCGAGTCCCAGGAAGTAACTGAAAAGAAGATCCGATCGCTGGGATAACCCTTTTATTCACCTGACGTTTTGACCTCCATTGCAGGTTCTTCATCAGAGACATGAAGAGGAAGCAGTAGCAGAAAGGGGTTATACGTGCATAGGAATTAATTTCTCAGGAAATTAAAAAGTGAACTTTCAAAATTGGTATATCAACCAGAAAGCAGATAGGGAAAGCTGGGGGACCAACTGATGAGCCGGACTTCTCGCAGCTGTGTCAAGCAGCGACAAAATACCGGCGAAACACGTGCCTGGGCCTTTTAGCAAGTACTTAGGCTGTAAGTATGGTCAATTACAACGTCAATTTATACTACTTAAGACTGTTTGATGACAGAAGGTGTATATTTCACAGGGGTTGACGGGTTTAAACAAGAATATACACTTACAATTTTAATTTTACCCTAAAGACCTTACATATATTGATATGTACCGCAAACAGAAATTAATTGCTCAGGAAATTAAAAAGCTGAACTTTTAAAACTGGTATATCAACCAGAAAGCAGATAGGGAAAGCTGGGGGACCCACTGATGAGCTGGACCCCTCGCAGCTGTGTCAAGCAGCGACAAAATACCGGCGAAACACGTGTCTGGGCCTTTTAGCAAGTACGTAGGCTGTTAGTCTGGTCAGTTAAAAAGTTGCAGTATAAACATATAAGGCAGAGTCATTACGACACAAGTATAACAAAAAACGGTAGTTAAAAATTCTTGCCTTCTTGTGCGTGGATTGTTTTATAACTGCCACACATTAAAATTTTATGAGGCCGAAATTTTCGTAAAAGGTGATAATTGCGTTAGCCGGGGCTTACTTAAGTCATTTTTCACGAGCACTCAGTCGACGAACAAGTGCTACGACTCACCCCATCCATATTCGTTACTCAGGCTCAATTTCGCCAAAGCAAATGGTTAATTGAAGAACGCGCAGGCCACCGCGTCGTCTTACGCCAACACCCGGGAACCAGATGTCCGAGCAAAAATCTCGCTCAATTTCACCTTGCATGCCGGTCCTCAAGCAATCCAAGCACATAAGGGCAATTATCGTTACTTGTCGTTACTTGTCATAGACGTGCAGTTATGACTTTATCCTACAAATACTGCACCTTCCTGTGCACGTATTACCCGCTTTTGCTTTTTTTCTGATAACGAATCCGCGACGGAAGTCGGAACATCAGGTGAATAAAAGCATTGTCACACCGATCGAATCTTCGGTAGTCAAATTCGCTAGCGGAACCCCTTAAGTTGACGAGTGTGCTGCAGTACTTGCTATTTCTGAGAGTGAATTCGGTGGGGGATTCGTCGCAAAGACCACAAACTCCCTCGCCACTATTCGTGATAACAATATCCGTTTCTGTTTTTTAATGTACTTTAGGAAGTCAAGATGATTTACCCGAGAAGATTATGCTTCAATTCAGCATCTGAAGCTGCTAACAGAATATGACTACTGTCTTGTCAATTATTCTGTCAATTAAGTCCATGTGGACTGCCATGTAGTCTTCATACAACTTTTATTACGCGCCAGACTTTGTGCAACATGCTGACATATGCGAATGATTGATACTCTTTCTCTAATTAGCATTTACTTAGCTTGTGATAACGATTATGGCGAAGCCTATTCTAAAGTTACTTCAGAAAAAAAGGATGCGGGCTGTTTAACGAGCATCGTTCTGACCACTAACAAAACGTATGTACTGAAAAAAGTAGCTACTAATTGTGAAAATGTCAGAATTCTGGGACATGAATTATAATTCATCTTCTGCTCACCAGAATAAACTTAAAGATTTGCTGACAGTTCGGACAGCTGGGCCGGCCATCCTTCGTCGAAGCGAATACTGATTTGATCGATCAGCAATTTTAACATAGTGGCTGTACGTGTCGGCCTTGGGCTGATCAATTTTCCTCTGTTCGTTGTCTGACCTTACGTGCGGATTTTGAATAGACGTGACGGTAATTGGTGGTCTGTTCTGGCCCCTAGGTAGAGGATGTTGATAATCCTGATCCCTCTTCGGGTGGTTTCGTCCCAGGGCCATCTTCGTCTGCAAATCCTGACTTCGCTTTGACTGCGTCTTGTCCTTTACTTACGTAATGGCGCAAGACTTTGTAGGCCGCAGGGAGGTTCAGATGCCCGGTGACAAAATTGGCATCTAAGAACCATGCCTCAAGCATCAAGCTTTCAGCTGTTGAGGCTTTTTGGCCTACGATGGTTTTTTCTTGAATATCCAAGTCGTGACCGGTCTCTCCGATAGCTGTGGCAAGCTACAATTTAGGGTCTGGTCTCCGGGCCGTTGCTTTGTGTTATAATAGACGGATCTTCAATTTGCGTCCTTTTCTCAAACGTTATTAAGGTCTCCATCGCTGCAGCGTATTTTGCAGATAACTGTGGAGGTTTCAGTAGGGGAGAGTCTGTCTTTAGTTTGCATCACTCGGTGGCGTATTGTTGCCTGAGGTCGATGGGCTATGTCTACTCCAGTGGATTGTAACAGTCGAGAGCCTGCTTCGGAGACTCCTTTTATGTAGGGAATGGCCTTATGGACTTTGTTTTGCGGATTTGCTGCATATCGTTTGTTTACTCTGTGCTTGCCTTGGTTGATAACAGAATTCGGGTGCCTATTGGCTCGACAGAGGTCACGTAGGTATTGTTGCTCCCCCCTTTTGTCAGCTTCTGTGCTGCAACTTGTTTCATCTCTTTGGCAAAGAGTGCGAAGCCAGCTACGTTTGTGAGACAGAGGGTGCTTGCTGTTGAATTGTAGTATTTGTTTCGTGCTGATGGTTTTTTTAATATTGCGGTTTGCAGTAGTCCAATGGAACATGGGCGCACCAGGACATCGAGGAAGGCAAGTTGGTTATTTCTTACCGCTTTCATCGTGAATTGGATATTCGGGTCAACCGAGTTTAGTAACACTTTGAGGTGCTCAATGTCGGAGGTTTTGACAATAACGAAAGTGTCATCAACATAATGAGCCCAAAACTTCCGTTGATACTTGGTAAAGACCAAGTGTTCAATCCGTTAAAAGACCATTTAAGCAATTAGGCCTTTCCGGGCGACCTCGTCCATAATCTTTCCTCCAAACAGACAGTGGTGCACAATGATTAAAGTGCATACTATTTAAGTGGTAACTGTTTGCAGTTCGTACGTTTTGTCAGTGGTCAGAACGATGCTTGTCAAAAAGCCCGCATCCTGCCATGACTGAAATGACTTCAGTGTCACAACCTGAGTCAATGACGATTAGCAAAAGAGTATAAATCTTTTGCATCTGTCGGCATGAAGCACGAACTTTGGTGCATCCTGCACTTCAGCAATTAATGTCTGCTTGTAAAAGGCATTTACTTACAAAGGATGTTGCGCGGAATTTTACGGAATATCTGCTGAGAAACCCACAATATGCACTCTATACTCTCTAATTCTGCCGGTGCATGCCACGAGGTTTATGAGCAGGATTAACTAGAAAGCATTGCCATCGGTGTCACCTCTTTTATTCGAAGTAATGCATATGTTAAACTGGAGTTCAACATGGTTACATAACACAACAGGTATCCACACAAAAATAGAGGACAGAAATTAAACGCGTGCAAAATCTAGGTAGGAGGAAACTTTGAGGATAAGTTTAATCTCGCAAGATCATATCCATTTAGAGAATTCATCGTGTACCTCGAATTTGAGGAATTGAAGTGTTAAATGCATGCATCTCGGACTGAGTGAATCCAAATCATGGGGTTTAAGAAGACATTTTGTAGAAGATTGTTTGCAAAATTCAAATTTGCGAAAATTCCCATGACGTGAAGGGCAAAAAAGATCAGCTCGACTGAAAGCATCGAAGAGGAGGTTAAGATTGTTGAAAGCGTGTTTCGACAAAATGGATGTCCCGGTCAAATTATCGCTTTCAACATGACTGAAAGGCTGCCAAAGGCCTCAGTTTTAACAGCAGAGAAGGAGAGAATATTATTCAGGGTCCCAAGTGAACTTCTAAGTAGGCACCTGAATTAAACCGTAGCAACCACTCTTTCCGGCAGCTAACACCCATGTACCGTTTTTGACTACTCCCATCCCATACGGAGAGATTAAGGACAAACTGCCAGCTTAAAGCAACTATATTTGTCTGCTCCTGTTTGGCAGGATATATTGGCCGCACGCGCCGGCGTTTGTCCAAAAGTGAACGAGTGCAAATTCCAGCATGGTTAAGGCAGGGCCGACTAGAGGCTATAAGAGTTGCATTCTTGCGCACCTGGTAGACTCAAACCATTGCGTGGATGCCAAAGAGTCCTTCGGAGTGAACTGCAAGGTACCCTCGGGTTACTCAAAATCATTTCGACAGCGTCTGTTGGCTACGGCAGAAGCGGCCGCCATCAGGCTACGCCGACCGTTCCTGTGCACGCAAAAGAACTTCGTGGCTCCGCGGTTGCCATGGCCGAAAGCCGCTTATCCAACAGCCAGCAGCTTACCACCTTGTTCGGCTACCAGTCCTCCCTAACGACGATCAGATGCTGACCGCGATCCCCCCCGCAATATTTTTTCGACCAACTACATAGTTTATTTACTTAATTACCCTATAAATATGAAGGCCTGACGAGAATTTATCAGGCACAAACATATTTTCGCCAATTCATCGTCAGAACTTTAAATGCCAAATACCAAGGGTTTATGTGTTATATTGACAAACTGCCTCCTTTGTCTCATTTAATATTACTTATTGATTGTTTTTTCAAGGTGCCTTGAACCTGGAAGACCGTTCTGGGTCCAATGAAACCTTTACACTTGAACAAAATATGAAGACGTCAAGCATATTTGCGGATTTGCTTTAGTAAGTCAAACTTAACATACGAATAGCCTCGGCCCCCTCAGCTTCCTTTACCCATTTCATATTAAATAGATAGGCGGATTGCTCAAGTTTTTTACTTTTTGCATAAAAAAGAATGGAATAAGCAGAGTACAGAAAATGCATTCGATTTTTTAGGGTTTTTTTACTCGTAAAAGATCCTTTATCAAAAGCAAAAGCAACGACAAAGTAGATAATATGTTAACGATATTGTACATAATCAATACTCCATCTTTTATATACCAGGATGATTAATCCAAACGGTTTATAAAAACAGCACATAAAGTTCCAATCAACTGAGTTTGGATTGATGGCAAGGTTCCAGTAGCACTTGAATGACCTAAATCTGACTTTGAGTGATTCTGTTTATGTTTGGAAATTGAACGGTATGTGTAGAGATATTGCATGTTTATGCTCCAGTCAGTATGTGTGCAGTCTATATGTGTAGTATTATTAGTATTAATAGTATTTCAGTTTCTGATCTCCACAACAGATCACTCAATCACTCGGCCAGCTGACTAATGCCTAGAAGAGGGAAGTTAAAGTGAAATTCAATCAAAGCAGTATGTCAATATTCTTCGCTATAAGCAAACTGTGAGTTTGACTCTATCAGCATGTGCCAATAGAAGTGACTTGAAAGGCTGTCAACTCACCGGATAATCTATTCTTCCGCTTAGAACAGAGTTAGGCCATTATGGCCCATTCTCAGATTGGTCTTTATCGCATTCTACCATACTTTGGACCCAAACTGCCTCTTACTTCTGTGAAAAGCGTGTTCCTCCGGAACGATCAGAGCACACTTATGACACACGCAGATATTATGCGTGACTGTATCTGATGATAGGTTGGAATCGAAAGCCGAAACGGCGGTTTAATAAACGCCACGTTCCAGCGGTCGCATCTTTTTTTAAATTGCGTCCTAGAATTTATATGTTCAACCACTGAGACCGACCCGACCCCCCTCTGATTTTCCTGGCTCGATATTGTAAAGGGCCTCCGGCTGAGGAGAGAGAGTGGCCTAGAGGCTACGCAAATTAGAGTTCAGCCTCTGCTCACCGGAATAAATTGGTAGATTCGCTTTCGTTTCGGACAGCTGGGCCGGCTCTCCTTTGCCGGAGCGAATACTGACTTTATCGAACAGCAATTTTGAAGTTGCGGCTGTGCGTGCTGACCTTTGGCTGATCGATTTTTATCCGTACGCTCTTTGGTCCTGCGTGTGAGTTTTGGCTTGGCGTTTCGGCAGCAGATGTTCGGCTTCGTCCCCATCTAAGAGGATGCTGGTGACTCGGCTCCCTCCTCCGGTGGTTTCGTAACAGGGTCTTCTTCGTCTTCAAATCCTGACTTCGGTTTGACCGTACCCTGTTCTTTACTAACGTAAAGGCGCAGGACTTTTTAGGCCGCGGGTAGTCTCCGAAGCAACCCTCTGGGGTAGGCATAGCCCATCGACTTCAGGCGACAATACGGCACCGAGTGATGCGATTTAAAGAGAGACTGTCCCCTGCTGAAACCTTCGCAGTTGTCTACAAAATACTTTGCAACGATGTAAACTGTTATAACGTTGGAGAAACAGGACGCAAATTGCAGATCCGCTTACAAGAACACAAAGCGGCGATCCGAAATCTAGACCCCAACACACAGCTTGCAACGCATACCGGAGAGACTGGTCACAACTTCGATATTCAAAAGATGACCATCGTAGTCCCAGGAACCTCAAAAACTTAATGATTGACGCTTAAGGCATGGAACTCAAACCCGAAAATTTTCAACAAGCATCTGAAAATCCCTGTGGTCTTGCTGGTCGATAAGCCAGTATTCCTATCCACAATGGACAGCCGGACTAGCTGTCCGAAACGTCAGCAAATCTACTAAATTATTCCAGTGAGCAGAAGATTAACTCTTTTTCTTATCCCGGAATTCTGACTGTGCAAATTTAAGCTACGCAAATCAATCCACGTATAAGTCATCGGCTCTGACTCCAGGATACTGCGGGACCAACGGTGCGCATAGTGTTTTAGGGGGGTCAAATTGTCCAGCATAGTTAAGAGCAGCGGCAATGCGCATTGCACCGAAACTTGACTTAGGCTTCATAGTTTTGTGAGCGGCCTGCCACTCTTGGCCGCTGGTACAAATATCGCCGAGGCCGCATAATGTTGAGCGATAATACACGGACAGAGTAATAATTTGTGGTTATGTCAATTGTCGTTGTAACTGACTGTACTAATAGCAAGTACCTAGGCTGTTAGTATGCTCAGTTACGTCAGTTTATACTACTTAAGAATGTTTGATGACAGTAGGTGTATATTTTGCAGAGGTTGATGGATTTCAACATGAATATACACTTACAATTTCGGTCAACGCCTATAGACCTTACATATACTGACATATACCGCGAACAGAAATTAATTTCTCAGGAAATTAAAAAGCTGAATATCAATTGTCCTATCGCTAAACTCCAGAAATGAGAATGCCTCTGTGTTCCTTCTCCGAACATACTATTAATCGTAACCCAATGAGGCCTACATATTCAAGCATCATACCTTCTTCAAAAATATTTCAGCTATAAACTTTTTTGAGCTGCAAAGCCCCGTTTCGTTTGAATTTAGCTCAACTATTTGGGTAAAAATGTTCTTTTCGTCAAAAATAACCTTCCTCTTTAGTTACATTTGAAATATCTGGAATCTGCCAATTTCTGATTTTAGCAATCTGTTTCCTGACAATTTGATCGGTGTCACTCTGTATCAGGTAAGAATCAGCAGTTGTATGAAAGGTACTGTATCTGTTAAGCGCACTCCAGACTTATTACCTGTTTGCTGCTATACTCGCTTTTAATATTTTTTGAACTTGGATAGTTTGGAATCTGAAATTTGAACGTTTATCACCAGAACATTCTTTGGTTCTGTGAGAATTCGTTTGGCGAAATCAAGGGCCAGCTTAAACAATATGGTAAGATTTTAGCCAATAGACACCAATATATTGACAACTGTTCTGAGATCAAGAGAAATGTAAGCTTACTGAACTTGTCCAATTGGCGGTATCTTGGTCCGCGAAACTGATTTTCTACAAATTTCGAAATGCACACCAAAAACTGTGGGACAAATGAATTTGCCCCAATCTTTCAGGCGCAAATCAGCACTTATCCTAAAGACGCAAGACACGGTAGAATCCTTATATCCATTGTTGAAAAGCGTGGATCGGTATGGCACGACAAGTCAGTAGAAGCCTACTTTGGGTCCCAGGTCAGCACTCGAAAGCCCCATTTTTCAGTACTACAGGACTGGGTGTACTTAAGCGTATATAGTCTGGGCAAAAAAGGAAAGCAATTATAAATAAATAAGTAAAGTGTATAAAATTATAAAAAATAATAATCGTTTAAATAATCAAATGCTTGTCAACAAGAAGCGTGCCATACTTTAAATTTGCCAGTATGAAAATACTGAGCGAAAGCTAAATTTAGAAAATAGGTACCAAAAACCTAAATCAACTAGTTTTAAAACGTAAAATAAAGTTTGCTGACGTCCACTTACCTAAAAAATAATCTAAAACAACAATAAAATGGGTAACATAATGACTAACTGAAAAATGAACTAAAAATGAACTTTAATATCAATAAGCTGAATAAACAAAAAAATGAACTGACGTAAAGTTCTCGTGCATGTAACTTGAAGGTTGGCGCGAAACTTCAGGCCACTAACCACGCTAATCTTACTCCAAAATGGTAAGTTGGACGTCGGCTAAGTTCAAATCGACAACCTCGTTACCACCAATTTTTCGTCAAGTATATCAAGAAACCCAATGAGCTGTAAAGTATAGGTAAATTTGTGACACCCAATAAACTAAAGTAAGAAATGTAAGTGAATTTCTGTTTTTATGTTTGTCGCGCTATTCTGTTGTGAAAAAATTTGGTGATTTAAACAATTTCTGGGACCCAAATAAGGATTCCACGGACTACTCAATAAACTGATTCCTGAACTTCCGGAACTGATTTAAAAAATTTACAATTTGTCGCTTTATTCTTTTATTTACGGCAAGAATTAGCCAAAAGTCTTGATAAAAAAACCAAAAATATGATAATAGTCTTTATTTTAGGTTTCTCGTTAAAGGTGTTAATATGCTGATTTTTCCACGCTTAAATTTTAGTCACGAACCTCCTATCAACCTATTTCCAAAGTGGCCTACGGAAACAGCAGCCAGCTTCTTAAACGAACAGTCACTAATGTGCCCTCGCTTAATATGCTAGGTAAGACCGCTGACAGTCGATAAGAGTATTTTTGACGTAGGCAAATTATACATGCATCTGAGGGAACCTACATTGTGCATGTATTCACGAGATGTGTGGCACCACTCTGCTAAAGCCGCCAGTGATTAGGTTGCTAGCGAAGATTAAAAGCCTATTTGTTCTCCAGGAAGTTAAAAATTAGCTTGCAAGTCGACAATTATGAGTAAACTATAATCAAGTTAGTTTAAAATTGTGAAAATTCCATCAAAGAGCATCAGTGGACAGTTGCTGGCAAACTCTAACTTGCTATTTCATCACAGCCTTTCAAACTTGCTAAATCCAAAGGTCAATGCTTCCCAGATTTAATTTCAGAATGAAGCAGAAGTTGGCTTGTGGACAATATCTTAAGCTATTTGGACTTCAGTACAGAAATTGGACACTTGAAGGTCCATGATCTGACAGGCGTGAGCTACGCTAAGTATTAGTCGCCCTTAAGACGGATTACTCTATTAAATGACTTAGAAACCTTTTTTTACAGTGTTCAGATGCGATTATTTTAAGTGCAAACATCTTCAATCTACCAAAACCATCAGAAGTAGTGCTCAGTTATACTGACTATTCATAACTACGTGGTCATATGAATTAGAGACTGGACTAACTCTACCTGGTATAATTGCCCGCTTTTTCCTTATCCATTTGTTAACTTGGATAGCGCAGTTATCCTAAAACGCTGCAGTCGTACTCTTATGCTTTTAAAACCACCTGATGTTTGAAACAATTGTAGTATGGTCTGCTTATGTCGGAAGAAATCTATTTGTTTTCTAGGCTGAAGATGAGTAAGCCAAAAGCAGCCCATGGCATTTGTGCGATATCCTGCACGATTCTTTCAAGTGCAAATTGACTAAGCGTCTAACTGTAATGCTTCAACACACCCATGACCTTCATGGAGAGGTTTAGGTGCGACTGTTGTCCAAACACACACTCTCTCAGTGGTGGTCTTGCACTAAAGTCAAGGCGGGTTCAGAAGTGTGATTGATGTTAAAGTTAAAACACGAAAATGCAGTATTATTAGTGCTATCTCCTGAAGTGCTGTTTTCATTTCGGAAAGTTTACTTGTGAACGATTACAAATTTTAGCACGTTCGAATGCCAGCTTCCTACTAACGGCCTGACAAAAGTGAAACCTACAGAAAAGAACTGCTTATATATATTTAATGCCTTTATAAATTCAAATGCATTTTACAGAAAAAAAGCACATTTATATTTTTTATATACTCATTTTGTAGAACTTTACGCATGCTTCAATATCTACATTTTAATAGAGAGTATTTTCCAGTGTTGAGTGAAAAAGTCAACAATTCCCGAATAATTTTGAACCCACCGTGTTGTTTCATATCCATGCAGAACTTTTATACTACATATTGTATGCATTCTATCTGATTTAAACCACTCACTTCTCTAAGCCATGTAGAAGACGTTACGTTTCTCAAAAAAAACATTTCATGAACGTAGGTAAAGTTTTATGCCCTATACTCAGAAATAATAATTGGACAGTTGCGATGCTCTATGAATGGAGATTTCACAATCTTGTAAAAAACATAATAAGAAACAATTTTAAAACCAAAACCATTCTTTCTCCCGGAATATAAGATCTGAAGTGAACGTTAGCAGCCCTTAAATGATAACAAGGATAAATAAATTTATTCTTTTACATAAATCAATAAAAACTTTAGAAATAAAGAAGAAAAACTTACACAAAATAAGTAGTTATATGTATAGTTTGGCTTTAAGGCACGACCGGAAAGACGTTTGTTTAAAAGCCAGAATTCTTAGGAGACTGACATATTTTTGATTTAAGTTGCGAATAAATTATACTAAAAACATGCCGCCGTAAGCATTCAGTGACGAAAAGCTTATCCAAAATTTATATTGTCATTTAATTAGTTAGCAAATCTACCGTATACACAGCCTGATATTCAGCGTAAGTTTTATTTTGCCTTTGTCCGATTATTTTATCTTACAAACAGCTTTTGAGGGTGAAGTCATTTGATGAGTCCTTTTTGGGCATAAGGCTTGTTAACAAGTTCACTTCTGCCTCTGTCCAGTACGCCAGCTCTGAGAACTTATATAGTTATTGTTGATCTAGCGTGCCAGATTAGGTCAACTGATACTCCGGAGGAGTCTTTTATGGACACTGTGGAGCAATAAATTGACTGGTAGTTAAATAATAAGTTAAACATTCCGGATCTTCTCTACTTTGTCACAAGTAAGTCACTGTAAAACAGCAACACTCAGTAGATGATTTATTTATGTCTATCGCAGCGAGAACTTTGCCTTGACAGTTAATTCGGTTTTTTCGACGCAGAACCATTTCCAGATGTTTCAGTAAGTTGCAATTTCAGACCATAACAAACAACTGTCGAGATGGGGAGGATACTTTTTTCTAGACAGAACTATTCATCAGTGTTATAGATAACATGACTGACTCCACTGCACATCACGTAGCTTTTTTTCATGCAGATAGCTTCAATAAACGAAAATTCGCAGGTGCGATACGGTCTAATCAACTCGCCTCAAGTAGATAAGGTTCTCGTAAACGGTGGCATTGTAGACACCCACGGATTCAGAAAATGACCCCTCTTAAAATCATATGCATATTGACAGATACATACATCTCATGATCTACCAAACACGTGGCTGAACTTTTTGCTAGCATCTATGTCGTCTGTGGGATAAATCATGAAACAGAAGCAAACTAAAGCAAATGCATATTGCCTGGTTGCCCCGCTGAGAGTCGGGGAATTTGAATCGAAACTTCAACTCCTCTTTAGCAATGGGCCTGTAAAGCTTCAGTCTAAAATTATTACACTAAGTTGAAACATAACGTCCTGCAAATCAGAAAAAGGTAAAGCATTCGCATACTGGCTTTTCAATTTCGCTGTTTATTTGGTGCCAGCTATGTTTGCGCATGAACCAAATCAATGACCGAATATGTCCTGATCAGCGACGATTTCCGTATACCTGTTCACATTTTTCAGTGATCGATGTAGTCTGCCTATCTATTCAACCATTTGGAGCGCGGACATCAGTTTAAAGCCAATTAATTGTCGAACACTTTGCTATTGATGTGTGTAGCAGTTGAGACCGGAGCAAATAATTCACTATACCCACGTCGTTTCAGCAAGGAAGCAAACAGGAATTGAACTGAAGGTCTCCTATGATGTCATACTCACAGTGTAACACTACATTTTTGCCATATGGTATGCAACCTGGAGTATTTATTAGTGTACCACTGACACTTCCTCAAACCATCCAAATCCCTGCACGACGTTTCACCCCTCAAACTTTAAACCCTACAGCGCTACTGATTTAATTAAATTTATAAAATAATACAGAAGATGTCTGCTAAGAGAAAACTAGGAAACCTACGGCCTTGATTCTAATCTTGCATTCTCTGTTAAGTCACAACGAAATCCAACAACCTTCAAAGGGACTCTAGAACCTTTCAGCACAAATGGGTCCCGCATCTTAGCTTATCAAAGGTAATTGACGCATTCGAAGGGTATAGAACGCAACATCAGTCCGGGAAATTCGAAGCTCTTCTGCTATTTTCTCATGTGCATTTTTATACTAGATATATTGCAACAAGCTCTGAGTTGTGCTGAATGATTGGCAGACCTTCAGGTGATCAGTTTCAGTGAATAACTTCTTAGATCGCCGTTGTGAAGTACATGAGTTTATTTGTTTTGTTTTGGACTAAAAGTGTGACTAAGGATAATGGTCAGCAGAATAGATAGCAAGTGAATGAAAAACTACCTTGTTTCTGGAATGTCTTGGATTTGCGGTTTCTTTGTTGAATACGCGTCGTAACTCGGATGTCATTTACTTTGCCAAGTAGAGCGGATTTGCATACCTACTATTTTTTAGGCTCTCGATTATGCATTTGGCTAACGCATTCACACGTGTGTAAATGACCTTTCTTTTCAAGGGCTTCTCTTCTGTTCGTTTGTTTTCGGCGCTGCGGCCGGGAAAGCAGGAGAACGAGGAAAGAGGTTTCTGGAGTTTTTCAGATCGGTAGCTGATGTGGTTTTGAAAATCATGAATTTATTTCTCCTGTAAGTTTAGCTGCAGGGTAAAAGAATTTACCACTTCGGTAACACTTATGCCCTCGTCCCCCTGCCTAACGTTTCTGCACACAAGACCTCTCCCGCATTACATGGCTATTAAAAACGTAAAAAAATATTTTTATTGTGATACGCCCTGCACAATGTGTTTTCCTATGTCCTTCATAGAGTCTTTCGGTTTCGTAAACGTACTATCTTTGTGAGTACCCCATTTATGTGGAATGGAGATTCTACAGAAATGGTCGTTTGCAAATGTCAGAAACGAAAACAATTCGGCAACAGTAGTTTGTGTAGTGCGCCCCAGCATTTCGTCTTACGAAAACGGTGGTTGTAGCGTTTTATGGGTGGGGAATAAGGATGCGCAGTTCAATTTACTTTCATAAAATCTATATGGATTTTAATATCATTGTATTTTGGAATTTTGTTGATTTATATCTGCAGATTATCTTAATCTGTATTACAGTTTAACGTACTGCGGAAATACCTGATTAAAATGTTGCAGGTTTTTTTAATTTCTGAAATAAAGAATCAAGGTAAGGAGGTTTTCTACTTCAACTTACTTAGAGTCCAACTTAGCGTTCTAGAGTTAGATTGGTATAGTTAGCGGCGTGTAGCGCTGTGCAAAATTTCAATTTAAATGTGGAACAACTAACTCCCAGCGGCCACAGGAAACATATTCACTTTAAACTTACTTCTACAAATGTTCTTCGTTTCCCGTCTTATTTCATAACCCCTATAACCACAGGTTTCGACGGAGAAATTACTGGGAATATGAGCATATGTAGTACACTACTTAAACTACTTTTGCCGAATTTATTTGTTACTGAAAAGAAGTTTACTTGTAATGTTTCCGTTTTGTTAATACTTTGAGATAGAGAGCAAAACCCATGAAACTGATCACCACTCCAGATGAACGAGTATCTTACATATAATAATAATAACTAAGGCATCATTCGGAGTTAAAGATAGGTACAGTTACTGCTGTATATACTATTTACTCCGAAACGAATGAAACGGTGATGGGCAGTTTCCTATAGGCTTTAAATACAACAGAATCATGAAGTTACACTTGGAGGACTGATTACCTGAAAGCCTTATCGTAAGTCCGTTCCTACAAGATAATATGTCAACTATGGAATGAATATATTTCATGCGACATGTGAAAACTGGCTTGGCAAGTTTATCCTTTTGCTTTTCCATGGCCGTATAGAAGAAGTAGAACTGAATTAGATGCATAAAAAATTCAATAGTTTAATTTTTCTCGTGATAAACTACTCAGATTCACGTTTTAGGTGTACACAAGTTTGGTAGTAGGATAATTTTTAAGGCTTTTGCTTTCAATATATTCATACTGTTATCTTTCGGTTTTTTAATGTTATTTACAAAATAGGCATCATATTCCTGTCTGTCCTAGTGTCACAGAAATTTAAGGAGACCTCACTGTGTACACATGAATGTTTATATTGATTTTCTTATAAGTCAGTATATTTACCTGGATTTGGAAATCGTACGAAGGTATATAGGCGCATGTTTTATGCTACAGTAGTCGCTTAAGACCGTGCAACTTTTATGATGAAATTTGAGATGCTACTTAAACATAAACTTTGTAACTTTATTTTGATTCATTGAGTTGATACAATTATGAGAAAACTTAAAGTTAGGAAAATCACCATGGCCATTAATTTTGGTGAAATATGCAGCAGCCTCATATCGATTGAATTTCTACTGCTTTTGCGAAAGACATAACCAAACTGCTTATAAATATTGATTATACTATTGAGAAGCTTCAAAATAAGTTGAATAAGTATGAAATTATCCTTTCAGAACTGGAAAATGTTGTCCAAAGTCTATCAGATATAAGTAAAGCCAAATTGAAGGAATCGCATTTATTTTTAGAAACATTTGACATTCATATTTTAAAAAATATGCTGAGCTAACCCGTATAGTTCTGTCATCAAAATGAAGTAACAAAACATTTCATCGCATTTTTCTTAAAGTGCACCACTTACCTTGGCATTTAAGCAAAGTGTCCGTTATGTTTCCGCAAAGGTAATCTTAAGAAGGCCATATTGAATGTAAGTCATGGGAAAATATACTTTTTTGTGTCCAAGACGTTCCGCTTATGCGTGATCTAGAAACAGAATACACAAAAGTGTAATAAGTACTTCAAAAAATGGCCAAATATGTGGCCTGTTTTTTGTATTCGCAAGCAAATTACGGATTGTGAAAGAAATCTACTTATGCGAATAATAATCCATTATAAAAACAAAAGTAAGTTCTTTCATCAGCAGTCAAGTTGAGTCATATATTTTCAGGTAAATAAAAGAAATTGTACACAACCTCCAACTTCATTGTGACATTTCCTCGGAAAAAATTAATGTTCACAGAAATTTGTCAGCCGAATAGCTCATCAAGGTACTTTTAAAGCGGTAACCTATTAAAGATTGATTTTATTTATCTTAAGAATAGCAATATTGGAGTTGGCTGACGGAAGTTTTGTACAATTGACACCGTAGTTTGCTGTTTTAAAGCATTTCTTAATATGTTCCACATAACCATCTTCATGAGAACTAATATCCAAAACACTTATTTTCAGCAAATGCTATTTATATATATTTATAAATATATATATAAATACATCAGTAAAGGGGATATGACAGCGTCTGAAGATAACTTGATGCAGAAATGTTTCGGGCTTATAAACCTTCATCAGCCAAGCCAAACCCTGAACACCAGCTGGTCGGAAAACACAAACAGACGCACTCACAGACGGCGCAGTTGGTCGACAACTGGTGTCTATCAGATGAGTTATAAGCACTTCATTGAACCGCAGTTCATCAGAGCTTCGCCACCTGCCATTTGCTGTCACGGCTGATCAGGTATATATTCATTCAGAAATGTGCGAACGCCGATCGAATAGGCTTCCGAAATAAACAAAGTTCATGTGGTGGTCAGAGGTCCCCAACGGGTGACCGCCTGCCAGGCCGATGCCGATCAGCACAGACAGCAAATGGCAGATCGCGAGGCGCTGATGAACTGCGGTTCGATGAAGTGCTTATGACCCATCTGATAGACACCAGTTGTAGACCAACTGCGCCGTCTGTGAGTGCGTCTGTTTGCGTTGTCTGACCAGTTGCTGTTTAGGGTTATGCTTGGCTGATGAAGGCTAATAAGCCCGAAAGAGTTCTGTATCAAGTTACCCCCAGACGCTGTCTTATCCCCTTTACTGCTTTTATGACTTGGCTGGAATCGGCCTGGCGGGCGGTCACCCGTTGGGAACCTCTGCGAAACGCATGAACTTTCTTTAGTTCAGAAGTCTATTTGATCGGCGTTCGCACATTTCTAAGTCAATATATATATATATATATATATATAAATGTATATATATATATAGGGGAGAATGTTTATTCGTCTGAGCTTTCGCACTCATGCTCGAGCACATCATCGGAGATAGGCATTTGGGTCAAGAACATGAGTTAAAATAGGGGCTTACTGCTAGCTGCTGGTTGGTTCACCGTCCCCTCGTCTTATTGGACCTCTTCTCTTGAGCATGTGCAACCGTGCGGCATCATATGGCTTGGGGGGGTCTATACCTCTGTTGATTGAGTTGCTGTCCGTTTTCCAGGCCTCAATAACTTCCCTCGCCAGTTTGCTGTTGGCTCGGCCTATGACCTGGGCACCATCAAAGTCGAACCGATGCTCGTTTTCTAGACAGTGCATGGCGATGTGCGAGCGTCCCTCCGTTCTCTCTACGGCTAAAAAATGCTCGTGCATGCGGGTTCTCAGTCTTTTGTCCGTCATGCCGCAGTAGTTGGCCCGACAATCTAGACAGTTGACGCGGTAAACAATACCCGACGTATCTGCTGGTGCTAATCGGCCTTTGGGTTGCATTACTAAGCGATGGATAGTAGCTTCTGGCCGGTGTCCCATGCCCACATTAAGCGGTGTGAGCACGCGCTCAATGGCCTCGGAGACGTTTTTCAGGTAGGGTAGGCTACGAAAGGTTGCCGGCCTCTGTTTTTGCTCCTCCTCGTTCTTCGTGTGTCTTCGGTACAGGCATTTGTTCACGAAGCTACGCGGGTATCCGTTAGTGCGAAACAGGTGCCAAAGGGTTTCCCGCTCTTCTAGCTTCTTGCTCTCCGTGCTGCAGTGTGTTTGGATGCGGCGAAAGAGCGTCCGGACGTAGCTGCGTTTATGCGAGCTGGGATGATTGCTGTTGTAGTGCAGAATCTTTTCCGTGTTTGTCGCTTTACGAAAGATGCCAGTCTGAAGCGTTCCGTCTGCCTGTCTTGATATCTAGACATCAAGAAATGGGAGCTTTGCGTCCTCTTCTTCTTCCATCGTGAACTGAATCTGTGGAAAGATCGAGTTCAGTTCTCTTTTAAAGTTATCTTTAGCGTCTCGGTGTAGGATGACAAAGGTGTCGTCTACGTAGCGCATCCACAATTTCGGCTTGTAGGACTGAAATGCCCGAGTTTCCAGTTCTTGCAAGACCGCCTCCGCTGGGTGGCCGGAGATGGGTGATCCCATCGGTGCTCCCTGGATTTGCTCATAAACGCAGTCGTTGAAAGTGAAGTATGTGCTTAGGCAGTACTCCAGTAGTTCCGTGACGTGTTTCTTTTTGAAGGGCGTTTCCTCTTCGTCGTACCTTCTATCCAGTAGCTCGCCAGTTCTTTAGGGATGGATGTGAATAGTGAGACAACGTCAAAGGACACCAGTATCTCGTCGGGAGCTATTGTGATGCCTTGGAGGTTTTCCAGGAAATGTGTTGACGAAACGGCTGTGTACTCGGAGCCTGCTGTCAGTTTCTTCAAATGTTTGGCAAGCCATTTCGCCAGTCCATAGGTAGGCGTGCCTTTCAGTGCTACGATGGGTCGTAGAGGAACATAGGGCTCGTGGATTTTGGGTAACCCAAAGAACCGCGCTAAGGCTGCATCCTGTGGTTTGATAAGTCTCCAATCCTTTTCCGATATTGCCTTTTGCTTCCTCAGTTCATTCAAGCTTTTGTTGATTTTGCCGACTCAGTGCACCGATCTAATTGGTGAGGACGGTGTCATGTTACTGCGACAGGTGATCAACAAACGGGCCAGAGATCTCCGGATGACAAGAGATGTCGAGCTGGGCGAGAAGCTTAAAACATTATCCCGCTTACCACAGGAGGAGAACGAAGTCCTGGTGCACAATATGTCCTCCAAGCAACTGACCTCTGCACAACTAAAAGTCATCAGCCATGAAGCTTGTTTCAACACCACAGATGCCGACCCGGTCAATCTCGTTGCCACGGTCGAATCGATTCTCAAACAAACCGGAGAATCTGAAGAGACGAAACATGTCATCAGGCAACAAGTTACCTCCTTGGTGATGGCGCACAAACCACGCGCAATCATTACCCGGGTGGAGGAGAATGCACTGAAATCATTGAGGGCTGACACCAGCATTGTAATTCTCCCGGCAGACAAAGGACGTTCCACAGTGGTGTTAGACAAGTCCGACTACCTCCAAAAGGCTAACGCCCTGTTGGAGGACCGAGAGGCTTACCTCCCGTGTGATGATGCACCGATGAGGAAGCTGATGACGCAGCTAGATAAGACGCTCACAGAAATGCAATCCAGCAAGGCAATCAGCAGGGCGACACGACTGGCGATCAAACCCGCAGACGCACCCGCAGCCAGGTTTTGTGGCCTACCGAAGGTACACAAAGCCGGTGTTCCCCTCCGGCCAATCGTATCGTTACGCGGTGCACCAACATTTAATCTGGCGAAATGGCTTTTCCGTAATCTGAGGTCACTGACGGCGAACGCACCCGCGACGGTCTGCTCTGCCACCCAATTCCTGGAACGTGTGAAGGGAATGCGACTCACCGAAGGTGAGATTATGGTGTCTTTCGACGTCACTTCTCTCTTTACCTCGATTCCACAAGACTTGGCGGTCGAGACGGTCAGCGAGCTGCTCGAGAGCCAGTACGACGAGGCGGGCGAGTCGGTGAAACGGAGACATCTTGTCCAACTTTTAAAATTCTGCCTAAAGACGTACTTCACCTTCGAGGGGACAACGTACGAACAGGTCAAGGGGACGCCAATGGGCTCGCCACTATCGGGTTTCATCGCAGAGGCAGTTCTCCAAAAACTAGAGAATCTCGTGTTCCAAAACTATAGGCCAAAGTTCTGGAGTCGATATGTTGACGACACCTTTGTCATCATTGAGCGGGAAATGGTCCAGGAATTCCACGATCTTCTAAATTCGATTTTTCCCGACATCCAGTTCACGATAGAGGCCGAAGCAGACAGCCAACTACCGTTCCTAGATGTTCTTGTCCATCGAGAACCCAACGGGTACCTCAAAACGACGGTGTATAGGAAGGCCACCAACACGCGACAAATCCTGAGCTATCATAGTAAGCACCCGGCATGCCACAAACGCAGTTGTGTGAAGACTTTATACAAACGGGCAGCAACACACTGTAGCGAGCCGCACGACCGAAAGCTAGAACTACAATACCTCCAGCGCTTCTTCCTGTCGAACGGTTACCCTCGAAATTTTATCGAACGCAGCAGGCAGTCCCAAGCAAACCGGGTTCCGGCGACCGAACAGCCAAGACTATGGCGCGCGCTGCCGTACATCGACGGCGTCTCGGAAGCGGTCTCTCGCCTCTTAAAGCCACTGGGGATCGGCATCGCCCACCGACCAGAATCAACGATACGACAACTGGTCATGAGACCTAAGGCACCCCTGCCCCGAGACGAAACCGCCAACGTCATCTACCGAATAAAATGTAACTCCTGTGCAGCCGACTACGTTGGAGAGACAGGCAAACGGTTGCAGACCCGAATGGCCGAGCACAGAAGGGCAGTGAATAGGATGGAACCACACTCTTTAGTGGCAGAACATTGTGCAGGCGACGGACACACGTTCGCCTTTCAAAATGCAGAAATTCTGGGCCGAGGGAATGACCGCGTGGTCAGAGAAACGATCGAATCCTGGCACACGGGGATAACCTCCATCAACCGTTGTGTGGCGCTCCCCACAGCCTACCAAGCCCTCCGAACGCAGCTCAACGAACGTAGTCGCAAACGTGAGCACGGGTCCAACGTTAATCAGGCTGTGGTGGACACACTCAGAGCCGCACCAGCACCCAGACCTGACGAAAAGGCTGGCCTAGTCGTAGCCAGTTCATCTACTCAGTCTGAAAAGGCGAAACCAGACGAACACGTTAGCGCAGGAGAGAGTCTCAGCCTAGGGCGACAGCTAAGGTCGGGAAGGATACTGTACACGTCTGAACAAGAACACCAACCTGGGGCAACAGCTGAGAAAAATGCGGGGGCAGCTAACAGCTCCACCGCACGAAGAAAAACACCGGACGGACGGACGGACCCCAAAGTCACCTCCGTCACCCGCAGGCAGTAGTACGAATTGATTAGCCCCCCTGCCCCCTGCACCCATGTACCATGCACTGACTGCTGGACAGAGTGCAGCTGCAAATGGACTAAGAACAAACACCCGAAGGGCGGCTATTACCTGTCACTAACCGCCCTGGGCCCTAACTGCTACAGACCACCTCCCCTCTCCCCGCCTCCCGCAAAACTAACAACCCCCATGAACTCTGTTTGTCACCTACCTATAAGTACTGTGAGGCGCGGTACAACACTTACCTCCAACGACGGAAACTTGTCTGTTTTTGAAACGTCAGGATATTACAATTATGGTTCCCGAGATCGCTCTTTCTTCTCATATATATATATATATATATATATATATATATAT